>JAOXXN010000446.1:71269315-71284786 GCA_026770055.1 Myrmophylax atrothorax | reverse complement strand
AGAGAGTGCTCAGGCATTGGAATGGGCTGCCCAGAGAGGTGGTGGATTCCCCATCCCTGGAGGTTTTTAAGGTGAGATTGGCTGTGTCACTGAGTGCCATGATCTGGTAAATGGACTGGAGTTGGACCAAGGGCTGGACTTGATGATCTCGGAGATCTTTTCCAACCCAATCAATTCTATGATTCTATGATACTACACGAGTCTATGGTCTATCACCTTGTCTGGATTCAGAGAGTCATTCTTCATCTGACAAGGTACCACAAACCTGGCCTTCTGTGTAGTTTGTTCTTCGTAGCAGTTGTATATAAAAGGCTCCAGAACCGTAAAGGGATCATTTCAATAGAGTTTTGGCATTCTTTCTCAGTAGAGCATGTATACAGGTACTAGATGATTGCTAAGATTAGATTGCATCTGGTTCTCTGTCATAAATATTTGAGACATCTTGTACCAAGTTACAAGATATTTTCCATTTAAAGTACATTGAGAGTAATAGGATGAAGGCTTGAAGAAATCTGAAATCTTTTATTACCTGGAGTTCTGACATACTTGATGTGAAACAGTTGTGTCAGCCTCCATTCTATATCCCAGTGATTTAAGATCCTTGCTGGAAATAAGCAAGAGGATTGTAAAAATACTGTGCTTCATACAGGAGAAGGTGTGTGAGACTCCTTACTCCCCTTTCCTCATAGGTCCTATGTATGTACTGAAATAGCTTTTCTAATAAAGCTGGTTTTCTGCTAATGATGAAACAGTAGAGCATGCCAAAAAAGCATGGCAGATTCCTGCCATTAGTGCTATCATGTTTACTTAAAAGAGAACAGAAGGGAAGTACTTTATTCCAACAAGAGACTTGCTCACTTTCCATCTCATGTTGTTATCACAAGGACTGATGGAAAGAATGAGCATTGCTAATCAAATCACTACTGCTTTATAAAGGTAGTGGGGGGAAAAAAGAGAAAAGGACCTTTTGAGGGGAAAGGCTATTTGTCATTTTGTTTGCAATTCTATTTTGCAAATAACCATCTAGTTGTAATAGAATAGGAATATTAATTGAAGCAGATTGAATTTATTGGCATGTTGCCTCAGGAAAGCAAGGAACAATTTCTGACAATCATAAAGAAGCTGAGTTTTGTTTACATCTTCTTCCAGCCATTGTGCCTTGTCATCTGTTGTGATTGCTATAGAAATGAAACTTTTAAAATGTTTTCTGCATTCATATATTTCAACAGAAGTGTTAACAGTGATGGCAGATTTGCTGATGAGCAGCAACAGTTTCCCGGGTGAGAAAAGATGATTTGTTTTTTTTTCCTACTCCCAATTTTTCAGTATTCTGAAAGCTTAGATGTCATTCCAGGACTCCTTAGGAACATAGGAGCCTTCAGTGAGGATAAGTTTGATGGCAAACAGTTCATTCCCAAGTAACCTGTTCTACACTTTTTTAATTAAAAAAGTGATTTCTATCAATACCTACAAAAGGATTAGCAGTTGCTGTAAAGAAGATGTACAGTATCCTGTTTTCCCTCACCATTGCTCTCCTTATTAAATGCGTATTTGGCAGTATCCTTGACATGTATTCATCAGCTGCTTTCATGACACTACTTTTTCTTGAGCTTTTTAGAGTTTTGGAATATTTCAATAGAAAACTATAAAAGCAGGGGACAAATGAATCACAGATTGATAGAATCGGATGAGTTGGAGAGCACCACTGGAAATCACTTCTGTTTGGGCTTAAACTATCTTCACATCTGTACCCAAAATGTACATTCTTTTCCTCTTCAAGGAAAAGGATTCCTGCAGAGAAGAGAAATTTCTTTCCTGAATGGAACGCCCATTTTTTTCTGCTCTGGATGAGTTTTTAAAAGAATGACATGGTGTGGATATGATGTTGAATGATTTAGCTGATTCTGCAGATTTTTTCAGGATTTGTCTTTTTCTTATATATATTGACAACTTCTGGAGTTCTAATAAAGACAGGGAAACAGGAAATTAATCTACTCCTAACTAATCTTTCTCTGTTTCTGCCTCAGTTCCACTTGCTATTTGGAACACAAATGTAAGAAAGAAACAATTTAGTGATGGGAAATCTTTCACAGGTAGAGCTTTCTGCAGTGTTTTCCAAAGAAAGTATGACACTTCCAAGTCTGGTTTTGTATAGTGTTAGGGGCTACTGAGAGAACATGGGGAATAAAGAATTCTTTTCTTTAGAATTTTTTTGTAGACTTCTAGAGTAACAGGTAGTGGTTATCACTGGTCTGTTATCTTATGGAAGAGACAGTGGTGTTTAGGCTCATTTTTACTGTGTACTCCAAAGAGAGTTTTGAGTTTCAGGACAAGGTCATTGGTCTCCAAATCTGGGAGATCTTGGTCTTGAGAGTCCTTATTACTAATCAAATTGTAATTCTAGAGTGGGAAATGTGCCACACAAAGGGTAAAGAAGGATTGTGAATTCCGTCTAGGTAGAACTGTAGTCGCAATTGATTTAATTTTTTCTTTGTTAAAAATTGCAGTGCTTATGCAAGATTCAAGCTAGGAAGATGAAGGTGGTGTGATTTTCAGACTCAAATATATTTAGGCTAGTGTTTTAGGTGTACTTCATGGTTAGAGTTAGGCTGTCACTTGTCTGATTGCTTAAAGATGCCCTGCCACAAACAGATACTGTTAATACTTTCTGTATTAAGCAGAAGATGCAAACACTGTGAAGAATGAAAAGGATAGAGACTTTTCATCAACTTTGATTATTCTTTTAAGCCATGCTGTTTAATATGTGCATTAAGTTCTTCATCAACAGCCTGTATAAATAAGAATACTATCTTTTTTTTATCACTAGAGTTGTCATAAGAAATGGACTATACACATAATAGTGTTTATAGAAGAATTGTTATTTGATCATCTTTAGGATGACTCATAGTGTAGTTGGCTTATTTGTTGACGTATTTTTTCAAATTATGTTGCTTTTGTGCTAGCTATCTGTTCTCATACCAGGAGTATCAGTTACAGACTTGATTGTAGTTCTCACTCCCTTTTTTTTTGTCTTCTCTTATGATCTTCTTTATGATATAATCCTCTACAATTCCTGAAATAATTTCGGAACACCTGTATTGCTAGTTTTTCAATTATTTGTATGCTTTTGAAAAGTTTTGTAGTTGAGAAGCAGGACTGACTAGAGGCTTATGTAATTACATTACTACTTTATTTTTTATCTCTTCTAGCTGTCTGCGAATGATTTGCTGTCTCCATTATTTTTTCTAAAAGGGAAATAGTCTTTAAAAATTGAGCTGTTATTCTAATTCTCTTTTCTTCGAGACATGCTTACTGCTTATTTCGAGATTGTGTTTGTAGCTGTCTTGTATGTCCCTCATACGACACCGTATAACGGAAGATCTGTGGCAGCTGAGCAAAATAGGGACACGTTCTGTTAAGTGGATCGGTGAAGGTCAAGTCTTTGTCTAAAAAGATAGTGCCTTTCAAGTGCTAAGTTATGAGTCAAGAAGAAATCACTTGGTTTAAAACAAAATCCCCAAAAACATATTCCCTACTATTCAACTAATGAAAGACAATACAAAAAACCAAGTAAGTCTCGTGTTCTTCTGTCAACATAGAAGGTCTGGATAGTATAACGAAATAGGAATAAAGAGATTAATGAAAACTGCAAATGTTAATTGGCATGGGGAAAAATTAATTTCTATGAGAGAAATGGCAAAACAAAATACTAATTTTCTCATTTTGCCAAAAGCTAAAAACAATTCCAATTAGTTGCTTTGGCCAAAATACTAGGATGTTGTTTATATTTCCTTTCAAAGTCTGCAGAGTAACATCTTGTTGTTAACATCAGCAATTGTGGTTTAGAGTTAGAACTCTTGTTTCCTGATCACTAAACACTTATGGGGGAAGAATCACGGTGGCAGGGGCTTGTTTTCTGAAGTAGTGGTTCCTGAGCATTGTGGTAATGAACCTTCTCTGAGAAGATCTGTTGCAGTTTCTCTCACTTGCTGCAGCTCCACATCAGACTCCCCTTCTTTGCCTTATGGCCCTTGTGCCCCCTTGCTGCTGATTCAAGGGTCTGCTGCATCATCCTCAGTGCCCCAGTTCCCAGGATCACCATTAGTTCCCTCTAACTCTCCCTGGAGCTGCTATCCTTCTCTTTGAGGCAAAGCTGCTGAGTCTGGCTGTGCCCTGTCTAACTTGGTCTAGGGCACTATGTATCTTTGCACAGTGTTCTGCAGCGCTCCTGCCAAGAGGCCTGATGAACAGTTCATGAGACCACAGTTCTGGATAATTTAGAAAAAAAGTTAACAACCCATTGGCTGATGTACCAGAAGGTTGGTCAGAGGAACCTCAACAGGCTGGAGAAATGGTTTGGCAGGAACCTGATGCAGTTAAAGATGAGTGCAAAGTTCTGTATCTGGGGAGGAACAGCCTCTGGCACCATTGTATACTGGGGACTGTCCACATGGGAGGCAGCTTTGCAGAAAAAGGCCTGTGGATCCTGGTGGACCCCAAGTTCATAGAACAGTTCAGGATAGGAGAGACCTCAAAAGGTCATCTGGCCCTATCTTTTGTGGAAAAGAGAGCCTAGATGAGATTATCTAGCACCCTGTTCATTTATGTCATAAAAACCACTGCCATGTTTGGACTTCTGGGACCAGTTCTGGGCTCCCCAGTGCAATAGAGATTTGAAATGACTGGAGAGAATCCAGCTACTAAGGGATTCCTTTGTGTGAAGAAAGGCTGAGAGAGCTGGAACTGTTTAGCTTGGAGAAGAGAAGGCCTGGCAGGGTTCTTATCAATGTGTACATGAATACCTGAAGGGAGGGTGCATTGTGACACTATCATTGATTGCATAACAAGAGCTCTTCTCCCCCTTGGCAGGCACTCAAAATGGGAAAAACTATTTACCCAGGACTGATTGTCCTTTTTAAGGATTTATTGGTTGTGTATACTTTCACAACCTCCTTGCAGCTTTTGCCTTTGTAGTCCATATAGAATTTGTAAATCTTTGGTTGAAAGGAAAGTACCTGACTGTTTAAATAACAGAATGATCCTTATCAGCAGAAGGCATGCCATCCTGGATACCTCTAGCAATAAAAATAAACCCAGATTACAGTGTAGATGTAGTCACACTCTGAATATACATGTCAGTAACATCTCAAAGAACAGTCTTTCTAAATGGCGTATCTGTTTAAGGATTATCCACAATCAGGAACTGAACTCCGATCTAGTCTGAAAGAACATCTTTGTGCCTAGTAGTCCTTTTGATACACCTGGCTTGTCTGAATAGCCCCCCAGGAGCTGCTTAGTGTTTCTGTAAATCTGTTCTTTTTAACGCTTAGTAAAATGTCTTGATTTTTGGATGTAGATGCATCATGTCTGGCATTCCAGAGCACACAACGTATGTTTGTATAATCAGATGTTCAGTGCTTGTATTTATGTATAAACAGTCTGCATCTTTTACTTACTGCAGTGCCTAGAATGTTTTCAGAGATTTGTGAAGTCAGAAATTGCTCTCCTAGACTTCTGCAGACCTGAAAACATTGATATATCACGCATCCAAAATAAACTTTGTACAAGTTTGAGTCACATTTTTGAGTTTTAAAGAAACGAGAAACAGGAAGTTTGTGGGGGCTGAAGAGGACGGAATGAAGGAAAATACATTGGGGAGACATTGAGTGACTATGGAGGGAAAATAGAAGAAAAGAGGGGCTGGGGAATGCATCTGGGTGAAAAACATGAGGGCACAAACTGAAGGAGAACTGTAGACAGGCACCCTCATTTTGCTACAGGCATCTGAGAAGGTTTTTGGTCACTGTTAGAGGACACTGAGCAAGGTGGACTCTCAGTGTGACCTCTGTCATACTCTCTGTCATACTTCTTAATTTTCGCTATGTAAATGGCTAGTGTACTTTTAGATTAAGTAGGACTGGGTTCAGTTGACCTTACCAAAATTAAGACAAAAAACGAAAGGTCTCTAAGGATAAACATTGGAACTATCTGGGGCTTAGATTTGCTTACGAGGAAGGAATTTAGAATATAGGAATTGTGGTTCTATAGGACTAGAAAAGGCTCTGCAGATACAGATGTGTAGAAATTGTGTGCTCATAATTACAGTTTTCTAACTGAATAAAAAAGGCATCAAAGAAACAAATTGAGAGGCAATAAACTTGAATGCCAGAAATTTATTTAAAATAAACAGAATCCCACCCCCGATTAAATATTACTTTACTTTAGAACATGCTACTTAGCAGTGAAGCCAATGTTTTATTGAGAGCACATGAATGATCTTTGACATGATGGCAGCACAGACCTCTCATCAGGAAGGAGATTCTGAAGAGGTTTTTCTGTAAGTGTCTGTACTTACCAGATTTATGTCTTCTTCTGATACACTCTAAAGCTGAAGATAAGCTTTTGGACTAATTAGAGCATGTTGTAGTTCATATTTTTATTACCTGTATATAAATGTGTGTTCTGTAAATGTTGGTACTATTGTAGTTTATGCAGGTGACACCTTCAGAAGGCAATGTGCTGTGTGTCTTTCCAGTTATCTTCCAGAGTACTTTTTTGGTTTAAATGTTGCTATTGGTGGGATTTATGACTGTTTGGAAAGTTTTGCATGGAGCTGAGTCAGAGAAAATGGTGTTTTCTTAGTCTCCAGGAAGTCCCCGATGTTAAGCCTAATATTGGTTCTATTTCTGTCAGTGGAAACCAGTTTGGTGGATCTGATGTCTTCAACCACCCCCCTGCCCCAAAGAAGTTGCCTTAAGCAGTAATACAGCATTTGCCCACCAAATATATCCATAAATACAAAGTTAAGGTGCTCTGCAGAGTCATGTTATAATCTGGATCACAAAGTTGGCAATTCATTTTCATTTCCTTGTTTAAAAACGGAAAGGAAATCTCTTTCCAGACACCAGATATGTCTACTCTGTATGGATTCCTTTCTAAGAGACTGTTCAGATTCCAGTTTACATGGGATAGTCCTGGTTCCTATCTCTATTTCAAGGGAGAGTCCACAGATTGAGTTTAAATGGGTGCAAAAGAAGAGTCTCATGCCCTCTGGACAAGCAAAGTTGTGTGAGGCCTTGACACTTGCAGAAGCAGATAGGATGGGACTTATGACCTTTTCCATCCCTGCTGCCCTTGTGTTTTGCTCAGTCTCTATTATTCCTACTCTTTTTGAAAATGAACCTCTGTATTCTTCATCCTGTACTGCACTGCCACAGTTACTGTGCTTCTCTGTTCCACTTCCATGTTATCTAGCTTTGCCTCCCCAAACTGTAAGGATATGTAAGGTGTTACAGGAACCTTACCATGAGGAGAGGGTAATGTTGAGAGGGAATGTCTTGAAGTTGAACAATTCGGAAAAGATGATCATATTCTCTTTTTGTTGTAGGTAAGCTTTGCTACCTCACTGATCACAGGTGTTTGATAGAGACAGTTCTGCAGAGAAGCAGAATACTAATTTGTTAGTATTATGCCAAATGTCCCTCTTAACTGGTAACTAAATAATTGGGGGTACCAGGGATACATCTTTGCTAATAATTAATAAAAACTAAACAATAGAGTTAGTCTCTGGCTTGGTGGTCAGTTGCTGTGTCATGGGTTATGTTAGTACAATGAAAGTATTTTTAGTTCCTCTCCCTCCCAGACACAAAGTACTGGCTGGAAATGTCCCTACCTCTGCTTATCTGCACTCTGTGCCCAGGCATTTGTCAAGGAAAGTACCCCCTTTCTTGGGCCAAAACTGTAGCAGAGCCGATGCTAAAAGTCTAAATCTAAGAACAGGGTGGCCTAAAATTCAGGCCCATTACCAGACTCTGTTTTACAAGTAAAGAGGTAGCCAGATATTGAAGGCTCAGCATGGGGAAGGAGCCCAAGCACTATTGCTCCATCTTATATTCACATTTGTGAGTCAAACCTTGCTGTTATGTGTAGCTTATTTGGAGATGACTAGTTCAATTCTTTGCCTCTGGAATGTAGTTCTTAGAAAAGTGGTTTCCCCTGGAATACCCCTGAAGGGTGAGAGTTTGCAGATTTACCATTAGCAAGAGGCTTATGTCAAGAACAAACAAGTAGATGTCTAAACATGCAGAATTTCTGAATAAATGCTGCTTTCACTTAATTATCCATTCTTTCACCAGGGGAAAATACTAAACACGTGTTGGGTCTGGCTGAGACTGAGTTATTTGTCCTTGGAGCAGTCCTCATAGCACTGTGCTTTGCACTGGTAGCTCTAAAGGTGTTGGTAACACCACCAATGTTTTGGTTACTGCTGAGCAGAGCTCCACGGTGTCATCACTGTCTCTCCAACATTCACCCGTTGCCAGTAGGCATCAGGTGGGCAAGATCTTTGGAGGGGACGTAACCAGTACAGCTGTCTCAAACTGCCCAAAGGGATATTCCATACCATATGATGTCTGCTCAGCAGTAAAAGCTAAGAGACAGGAAGGGCGTGCATGTTCATTATTATGAGCTTTGTCCTCCAGAGTACTCAAGCCCTACTTCCTTGAAAATGACTGGACATTGTGTGCTGGTGGGAAGTTGAGAATAAGTCTTTCAGTTTTCTTTGCTTCTGCACGGGGACTTTGCTTTTGCTTTATTAAACTGCCTTTGTCATGGCCCATGAGTTTTCTCCATCTTGTTTTCTCCCTTGCTCCTACTGAGGAGGGAAATGATAGAGCGTTGTGATTGGGCACCTGGCATCTGTCCAAGGTCACCACACCACACTAGTGCAGTGCTGGCTCACTTTCCTTTTGGAAGTTCTCACACTCTGTGTACATTCAAGAAAGCAGTCTTCTTCGTAGTGGTTACTATGATTTCTTTTATATGAGAAGGATAGAGATGATCCAGTTGCCAAGTTCTTTTTCTTCTGTAAATTGTCAGAGCCTCTGTTAGTTGATTTCTTGATGAGGCCCTTATCAGATGATCAGATTTCTGCCAATTGACTTTGTTTCCAAGGCAACCACTCTGAAGCCAGTTCCCTTCAATAGTAGGTAACTTATTTTTTAGAATAGATTGATTACATTTTAACTGCATTGTTCTTAACAAGATACTTAAGTTTCAGTAAAAAAAAATCTAAGGACATATAAAGGTAATGAAGTGAAAGTCTTTGTAACGAAAATGAAGTTGGCATAATGGAAAAGATATATAAAGGGATTTTATAATCTCTCACAAAATTCATAAATTGCACATTTTCCCTAAAGATAAGCCTGCCTACCAGTCATTCTCATTTATGTACATGTTCAGTGTTTTCTTTTTTTGAAAACAATGAGAGTTCCAGTAATTTACAGGGATGTTTCCCAAAAGCATAGATAGTTCTGTGAGTACCAGCAGTACAACAGTGAGCTTTTCTACTCATTTAAGTCCCTAAACTGGTTGATACTGGTGTTTAAGAAACAGTAGGTTCCAAGCAAACATTTTTTGGTGCAATTGTCATGGTCTTACCCTCCATCTCGCACGTATGGTGTTCCCATCTAATAAGTTACCACATCCTTTGCTTCAGTGTCTTTTTCTATTAATCTGCTTTTGCTTCCAACAAAACTCATAGGATTGTCTTTGTTGAGGCTTCTTGCATTCATCCTGGGGATTTACATTTTTGTGTAAGAGGCACAAGTGGGATATAGTTACAAAACTTTTTCTGAGGAAAGCAAACTCAAACATCCATATTCATATAGGCATGTAGTATCATGCTTACATACAATCTTGAAGGTACTGATTTCTGAATATAGCTGTGTCAGTATTAGGTGACTGAAGTTGTTCTTTTGCTTATCCAAGTGACCTTTCAGGTTGTAGTCTTGATTTCAGGGCTGACTAAAACTCAGAGAAACATTTCTAAAAATTCCAGTTTTGTAGGAAGAGATATTAACATAAATAGAATCAAATTTTGCTTTCTATCAATGCACTGAACTATTTAATGGGTGCTCTAACCCCCTTCTTTCTTAGAGATGTCAGAAAATTTTAGAGTAGAGATGCAAGCACTTGTGTTTTTAGGGTTTTTTTAAATGATTTTTCAAAGCATTGCTTCCCCAGAGGCGTAGAAATTGCTGAATATGAGCTAAAATAATTTCAAGATAGTTTGTGTAAGCATTTGGATTGTGGAGCACTTAAAAAGAAAGCATTATTCACTGTTAGCCATAATGAAGCAACTGTTCTTCTGTAATGTGATTGCTTGGGAAATTTTTGACTGATCACAGTGAGCTATCCAGTCCCTTTTGTAGGGAACTGATCTTGCAAGAGCTTTGTGTTTTATTCTGTCTCCATCTGTTGATAGGATGACTTACATCGTCTGTCTGGACTGACAGACAGGATTTAGGCGCCAATCCAGCAAACCACTTAAACAACAGTTTAGCTTTAAGCCTTACAGTAGTAACTAAACTAACAGGTTAAAAAAAGATCAAAATAACATTATTAACACACTACTGTCATCTTTAGAAGGAGTCAGGAGATTAGGTTGTATTGGTACATGAACTTTAAATGGAATAAGAAGTGTTAAATTAAAGATACACTGAGAATAGAAAACATTGATTAAGACCTTTGTCTTTAGTGCAGAATTTAAAGGAGGAAAGATTCCAGTTTGACAGCAGAGAGTCTACGTCTTGTATATTGCTTTTAGGTCAGTGCTGCTTGAGTGTGTAGCCAGGCAAATGGAATAAATAGACTTCCTACAGACGTATGTAGTACTTTCTTCTGTCCAAAGAAAGACTGACCATAAAATCAGCAGGAATTACGGCATTACTCTTGTTTTACAAAGAAATTGCAACATACCTGTTTCTTGTACTAACAGAACTAGTGACCACTATGCTGTTTGCAATAGTTCATTGGCAGACCTGGAAATTCTAATATATTCTTAAAGGGTTACTAAAGTGTTTGTTTCTTTGCAAAGTCTTCTCGTTAAATCTTTTTAAAATGTTAATTCTCTCAGAAAAATAATACTCTCCTTGTGAATAGATGAAGTTACAGTTTTAAGCTAGTTGAGTTTGTATTCAGTTATTGAAACATTATAAAATAAAAATTGTTTTTTTCTGTATTTAGTTTGGTTCATCTTTCAGTTTTATTGTGCAAATGGAAATGCCTTAGGTTTTGTGTTCCATAATGGTGACCTCTTGTGGTGTGAATATGTCAGTGTTTCTGAAGGAGCTGTCTGTAATACATACTGGAGGAAGTTATATTTACATGTAACTTCTAATGAGTAGATAACTTACTTAGTAAATTAACATAATCTTTTTCAATTAGTTATTAATATGCAGAACTTATGCTGAATGTATGTGAAGAAACACGCATTTTGAGCACTGTATTCTGATGATAGTTTTGTGTGTCCATGCTGTATCTTTTAGTGACCAGATGAAAAAGCCTGGCACAAATTCATCATGGCCAAGGAGTTCAGGCTGGAAGAGAAGAGCAACAGGTACTTCATAAGGCATTTCAATTTCCACTCAAAAAATGTGAAGTCAAATGGAAATAATCTAATTTTTGTGGTTTGAAGATCACTTTCTTTAATATTCACTGAACAATATTTTTGATTTTCTAGATATATGGGGTTTTTTACTCTTATTGATAAAGATAAACAATATTCAAGAGATCTTCACTGTAAAAATCTGTTGATATTTTTCTCTCTTGTAGGCTTAAGAATTTGCCAACCCATTAACACCTTGTTTGCCCATCACTCTGTAATCTGTCACAGTTCCACAGAAACTAGTAAAGTTATGGCAGACTATACTACCTAAAGAAACAAATTCTGGATTGCCACATAGGGATGCATTTTGCTGATTTTGCATAACAGGTTTTAATTAATATTTCCTCATAAGCTGGCAAGTTGCATACGTTGCAAGTGTGTATCTGAAAGTCTGGTATAGAAACCTGAAGTTTCTACTGTGCTATTATTGTGCTTTATTACTATTTTTCTAGAACTGAGAAGCTGCATTTTTCTGGATCATTCTGGCAAAGGCTGTAATGTGCTTTGCTTTCATTTCCTTCAGAGGAGTTGAGAGTATTTACCATGTCATGGGAGTTAGTAGTCTTATAAGCCTTTTAATTAATTTGTGCTGTTTTATTTGTTATTGAAAAAAAATTGTGTGCTGTTAGGATTCTATCTTTTTATATCTACTTTTCCTAACATTCCTTAGTCTGTGCATGCTCCATCTTTAGTCCCAGAATAAACAGTGGGATATCAGTAGGAATTCTCCATCATTTCTTCTCTATAGTGGGGTCTTTGGTGGAGTGTTCATTTACATGTTATTTCTGTATTCTGATAGGAATTGTGTTCAAGCTTTTACAATTTAGAGAGGAGGTGGGTTTTAATATTGATCTATTCATAGCCACTTAGTATTCAGTGAAAAGGCTAAACATTTTAAGTCAGGCAGTACACAGCTTTTGAAAGCTCAGTGTTGCTAAGGCTCTTGTATTTACATGCTAAAAACAGCAACCAATAAATGTAGACTGATTAGTGATTTTTTTTTTTTGACCAGAATGCAAAGCAGCGGTTAAGACCTATGAAAAACTGAGACAACCAACTCCAACTTGCTGCATTCTTTTGCTTGACTATTTTTGCTGTTGAATTGTGATTTGCTCAGTTAAAAAGTCCAGGACAGCTCCTGCAATATTTTCAATACAGCTAGTACCCTAACTTTTTGTCAGCAGCTTGAAAAATCTCACAGGACTGAGACACATACAAGTTTACAATTTATTAATGTTACTTTTCTTTATATTCATGTATTTTCTGTTTATTCTTATTGCTAGGATTAATATTGTTTGGTAAAAGCTGATTATCTTCTTTTTGTCCTAGTTATAAGTGATATTTGTTTTAAAAAATTATGCCATTATGGCTTTCAAGTTGCTGTATTTTTCTGATGAATATGAGACAAGTAAAGCAGAGTGGTACAAAAAGATCTATTCATTCTGATCTGAAAATTAAATAGCTTTGTTAAATTTTTTCAAGTGATAAGTTTAGTCCTATCTGCAAATGCATGGTTAAACTATTCTATTTCTTGCCTAATGAAGTTAAGCATGTGTGTAGTTAGAAAGTCAGTCCCATCTTGCAGTTTAAAAGAAGTAGCTACAAATCGGAAAGAAAAGAAATCATTGAGTTAATATGTGGGTTTTGTGGCAGGAAGGAAGAGTGCAAACTATTCTGGAGTTCTCATTTCAGCTGTGCTTTTACATTTTCCGGAGTAGAACTTTCACTTCATTGCAAATGCTTCATAGTGTTTTATTAATTAAACTACTTATCAATCTAAATAAGATTATCAACTCATTTGATCTAGAAAATAAAAATGGTCTGCCAAATAAGTAGCAATAACATTAGCTAATAACATGTACTAATAGGTGTGTATGCAAGCACCACCAATATATAGTTATTGTAGTAACAAATATACTTACCAGTGTATTACTTACGAAGCAGCAGCATTTTTGTATAATCTGTTGAAGTAGATATATTTGATAGATGATTGTGTGTAAAATGTAGGGAGACAGTTAATACAGATCAGAAAAAGAGTCTGACCAATTTGCTAAAGACCAAGCTTTTAAAATAGCAACTTTTTAATTGTTTCACTGTTCCAAGCAATGTTTAGTAGACAGTCATTGTTTTAGGGTCTGAGGTACTATTTCATGATGTAAACTTCTCATTATTGGTGTACTCATGTAGTGTGATTCTTTCTGTGTATGGCAATGATTATGTTAAGAATATGCATTGTCATTTAAATGCAAGAGCTAGTAATGAACAGTGGGAGACACTTTCAAACAAATCTGGCACTTAAAAAATGTGTGTATGGTGCTCTTAATGGCTTTCTTCATGTTAGTTAGTGATGTTGTGTGACTTTTATTTTCCTATTAAAAAAACCCCACCAGAGAAACTCAACACAACAAACTAGACCCTGTCTTTATAACAATAATTTTGGCTGCCTGCAAGATAAAGAGCTTAACCCAATCTTGAACTCCAAACACAAGCCTATATTCACCTTGTAAGCAACTGTTGGATTCTTTAAATCTCAAGTTGTGCAGAAACTCTGGCCCCCATCTGTAGTGGGCCAATGAACAAGGCCAGGATTCTGTCACTCCACATAATGCCAGGTGAATGTGAAAAGATTGTATAGCAAGTCAGAGTAATACCCAGAGATACTGCGCCCATATGAAAGTCAGGCCTGGAATCCACTTTTTAGTAAGCTGTGTTTCACCAGCTCCCTTGTCTAGTCTGAACACAGATCCGTGCTCCCGGTCTTGTTTCCAGGAGAATTCTAGTCCACTGATTTTTTTTGGTCTGCCAATTTTTCACTTGCTGTCTGCGATAGATTTTTTTTTTTAATTATTTTCTTTTTGAAGCAAAGTGTAAAAAAAGCTGAAGTATTTTTAAGCACTCCTCTTGTGAACTGGGTGAGGCTTCTGATCATGAACAGTGGCTTTTTTTCAGTCACAGGAAATTGTTTGAGAGTGGCCAAGAAAACTGTGAGTTGGTTGCCTTCAGGATTTTTGGCATCTTTACTGGAGGCAAAATATTTGCTATTAATTCCCAAGTTGCTGTGTGAAAAATTGTTGAATGCAATAAGGAATAGTAAGAAAACATGCATTTTACAAAAATTTAATTGTGAAGTTCTCAAAACTAATTGCTTTAAGTTGTTAGAATTGCTAACAGGATGTAATAACTAACAAGACTGTTTTCACTAACTGAGCAAAGAGTCAGTTACTATCAATTTTAGTGTAACATCATGTGTGTGTACTAGATAAAATTGTACAATCCTAGAGATTTGTCTGTAGGATGGATATTTTTTAAAACAGAATAATCTGTCATGTAGACACAAAGCTGAAAAATAGTAGGACACATTGATATATAAGTAGTCGTTACCTTCCAATTCAACAATCAAATGAAACATTAATGTCAGCAAACAAAAGCTTTACAGTACAGCTTTACATATCAAAACATTTATCCATCTAGTTTTGTTTGAAACTTTTGTTTTTGAGAAAATGTAAATAAAAACAAAAGCTTGAGCAGGTACAATAACCCAGAATATGGCAAAAGGTGACATTTAAGGTTTTTTTTTCTTGACAAATAAAGTATTTGTAGCTATTTATTTCTGTAGAAGTTGAAACCTTCACTGAATGTGTGCTTTTGTTTGAATGTATTTTGAAGGCTTGGAGGATGAAACAAGAATAAATGAATGGGAAGATGAAGAAATCTTTTGGCAGATAAAGATTGTCCCAATTCTGCATGAACTGAAAAAAAGTGGGTAACACGGTTCTTGGAAGGGTTTATTTTCTGTACTGTTCCTTGTGGGAAGCTTGGGACTCATTTGTGTTTACTACAAAGTATTGACAGTTATTGGCCTTTTATGCTTTCCTGTGTTCAGTGACTTTGCAGTGTAAAACTGGCCTGGGCAGTCAGGTTGTCACTGGTCTGTAGGTGACCTGGGGTGGTCCCGTGGTGTAAAGGAGAGCACTCTGGACTCTGAATCCCAAGGACCTGAGTTCGAGTCTCAGTGGGACCGTCCC
>JAOXXN010000446.1:71247256-71268709 GCA_026770055.1 Myrmophylax atrothorax | reverse complement strand
CGCTGAGCCTCACCTAAACAATCCCCTGCGCAGGCTGGAAGGGCACAGCCACGTGGGGAGAGCCCTGCCCAAAGCTGTGTTTGCCAAGTCTGGCCATACATACACAGGTGGCCCTGCTTGATTGGGGCTGCACCAACAACCTCCAGAGGTCCCTGCTAACCTTACCCATTCTGTGATTCTGTAAAAAAACCCCAAGCAACAGTTTAAAGAGGATCTTGTCTGATTAAATTACCTTATTTTCAATCACATAGCTCTGCCAGCTTAGCAGTCAGTGATGAGGTAATAATTTTAAGAATAAAAGTACTGCACAAATGCACTGCGTTAACCATAGACTGCATTGAAGGTCTTGATTATTTTAGAAAACTAAGGAAATCTTAATGAAGATTTCCATTTGTGCTTAAAGTATTAGATGTATTGGAAAAGTATATAATGACCCAGAATACTGAAGCAAAATTGAGTAAATTAAGTATGGCTTGAAGAATTAAACTCTGAAATCTATTTTAATGTTTCATTCAAAAAGTTGTTCAGTTGAGTTCTGTAGACACTGTATTTATTTGAAGGGTGGGAATATAGAAAGCAGATTTATTTTTACATGTGGTTCTGTTTTACAGGATCTTTGCAGTGTTTGTTACAGCATGGTACAGATTAGAATTTTATTTTGCATAGTTGTGCAAAATCACTAAGTGATTCCCAAAATATGAAATCATTTTAAAAAGACAGGATTCTTATCCCCACACTGACGTACAGAAAAACAATGATCAGGAAATTTGAAAACAGCTATGCAACTTCACATTTTCCTTGCCTAATGCCAAGATTGTCAGATATGAGCCACTGAGTTATAGTTTTGCATAGTGAAATGTTCTTTATTGGTAAATGAAATAAAATTTAGAGGTAAAATCTAATCATGTCTTTCCCTTGTCATGAATGTAGCTAAGGAAAATCAATTTTCATGCCCCTTTTCCTCAGTCTTTACTTGATTTGTTTAGTGTGTTGGGGGTTTTTTTAGCTTCTTTTAAAACTTGATTATGGCTTAGTTTCCCTAATAATAGGTGACATTATCTAATGATACTTTCTCACCAGTTGATTGAATGCAGTACTACAGAAACCTTGAAAGTTGAGTTTTGCTGCTTTTTGAATATTCACACAAGTTGTAACTGAATTGCATCGTTGCCTCCTCCAGTCACAAGATATATTGATTTCTTTAGGCTGTTTGTTGCATTATTACAGTTTTTCTTACAGAAGTAAATATTAGAATTCCATAGTTTTAATGTTTTGAGTGAGTCTGTTAGTAATTTAATATTTTTTAGTTCCATGTGCAGTCATTTGCTTCATTTCTTTCAGCTATTAATTCCCTGCACGTATGTTTAGGTCACATTTAGTTTTTCATATCTTAATAGAAAAGCCTTTTTTTTCCCCTTTCTCCCTCAGAAATATTTCCAGGAAAACTTTCCATTCAAAAACAAATCTGAAGTTTAAGCTGGAACTTAATTATTGTCTAAAATCTTCTGAATATGATAGGCTTGAGATGACTGTTACATGACAAAAAGTAATAGAGCCTCAAAGTCTCTTTTTCCAGAGGAGCAAATAGTTTATTTTGTTACAATTCCAGTACTTGGGAAGGTAAGCTTCAAAACTGCCCCATGAGATGAGTGATGAATAGTTGTTTTTGTTGCTAATTTATTGAAGTGTAAGACCTTTCAGTTTTGGTTCCTTTCTACTCCTATTTCACAGGTTACTGGAGTAGAGGGTTTAATATCCTGCTAAATTTTGTTACATTTTCTGTCATGATGGGAATAGAAATGGAACAGTCATTGCTGTTCCTTGAGTGTGCTGATTGCAAATTGAGAGCTTCCAGGCACTGCTCAGTGGGAGAGATGGGTCCTTCAATCTGCCAGCAGGTTTGGGGCCTCAGACGTGGGGTTTGTTGTAATTTCCTGGCCATACATATTTCATCACAAGTGCTTTGCCTCCTTGAATATGACTCTGTTTTAGCTGTGAAGTACATCCTGAGTAAATGCAAAGTTCATACAGGCAGCTTAAGTGGATTTACATGGTGCTTTATAAGTATCACCTTATAGACAAAAGCAAATGTAAGAAAAGAAAAAAGCCCTCACTGATGAATTTTAAAAAATAGACAAGACTTTTCCTTTTCTCTCTAAAGTAAACATATACATGATTCCTTTGTGTTGAGATGCAGTTTTTGTAATATTTTACTGTAGGTTTTATTTTTTTGTATTTTACATGGAGTTTGAGGGACTCGGGTGAGGAAGTATGTGACTTCTTTGTCAATCGGCCAACATTTCACTCAAATGTATCTTGCACCTCTACTATACATTCTGGTTTTTACACAAGTAAACAAGTTTTTACATTCACTTAATCCCAGTAAGTTTTGATATATAAAGTTATATACATGGGGAGAAAAGTATTCCTTAACTCTCCCTTTTTCCCATGTAATATTTGGCAGGAGCAGTTCAAAGAATATATTGAGAGACACAGTTTCCTGGTAGGCATTTGGCCAATGTGATCATTAAGTGTTAAAGATGAGTTTCATTTTAGCTGTAGGTATTATTTTGACTCTGCGATTTCTTGTCTTGAGTCTCCTCTTTTTGAAAAAGCAGAATAAAACTGTTTCTGAGGATCATGTTGTCATTTTAAGAGATTTATTTGATGCCTTATTTTTTTTGTTGTGCAACCCATTCTTTATTTTGTTCTCCTGTGTCTTTAGCTATTGAGATGCTCTGGTAAGGTGGTACTGATAATTATTTTTTATTTTTCTCTCCCTTCCTACACCCTTCAAGTAGAAGACAATATAGAAAATCTTTGTCTGGCTTGTACCAAGCTCTATCAAGCATTGAATGAAGGAAATATGCTTGGAAAAAGATTTAAAAGAAGAAGGGAGCTTCTGAAGACCTTATATAAACTTGTAGACATTGATTCAGATCCACTTTGCCTGAAGCTGGCAAAGATTATTCTGGCTGTAAGTGTTTTGAAATGCTGTTTGGTAGAATGTGAAGCTCCAAGTCATGAATTACAACTTGCATTTTTTTCATTTCATATTTTTAGACTGTGTCTAAACTAACTCTTTTCTAAGTACAGTTTACCACCATAGAGATACTAGTTCCTCATTCATCTAGATGAGCACTTGCTGAAGCTTATTTTTTGCAGAGAAATCGCATCTGGAGGAGGAAGGAGGGGCACAAAATAGGGTAGCTGGTGTATGGTGACAGAAATGCTGTATAGACATAGAAAAGAGACAGTGTTCTAAGGTGGGCTACACATGCAGGGATTTAAACAAAACAATAATTAAAAAATTTACACATAGAAATGAAACTTGGTTTTGAATAATACCTTGACCTTATTAAACACCTTTATCTGAAAATACCAGAACAAGATTGTGGGTTTTGGGGGTTTTTTTGAAGGCAAGTGTAATTAATCTCTTTCTTTCATATTTCTGGTTAAAGCTCAGAATTAAGTTTGTACTTATGAGCCTCTTGCTTCATGTTCTGTAATGTATATGTGGACGGGCACCGGTGAAAGGATGCCAGCTAACACTGTGGTGTAGACATTTTAGTCCTTTGTGCTTTTGTGTTGGGGCAGTTGTGTGTGCTCCTTTAAGGTGCTGGAAGTTATTTTAATCAGAAGACACAGTTCCATACTCAGATACTACATGGATGTTAAGTGGTGCTTATTTAAAAGAAAAAGTTCCCTTGCAGACATTTTTCTGTGGAATCTTTTAAAAATCATGAACATAAAAGAAATTGTCCTTGAAATGCAAAGGAATGAAAGACATGTCATTGTGTTTTTACCACTTTAACTTCCCTTTCACGATCTCTGAAGGACCATTAGTACATCATAAGATCTTTTCTGATACCTGAGCATAACTTTCATTATGACATATACTGTTGTACTGGAGTTCTTTGTGGTGTGGCCATAGATGCCAAACCAGTGATTTCTATACAGAAATTTTCTGTACAAGTGAATTAAAGAAAAAACCTGCAAGTTATTGATATTCTACCTGCAGATTTATATACTTAGTACATTAAAAGTTTATATATCACCTGTTATTTTAAAGTCAGCACAGTTTGCTAAATAGAGCTTAAACTATCTGTGTTTCAGAGTCCTTTAATTCTGCAAACCTTTTCAGTTTGTTTTAGTGTATTGTTAGGGTTTCATCTGGAATTTAATAGTTCTTTAAAAATACAAGTTTGCCATGGTGTCTGAACTCACAGAATGTTGTGGAACACTTTTGTGTGTAGATTTTAGTTGTGATTTTTATGTCTTTTTTTGCAGATGAAAGTGGATGGAAAAAATCTTCTTAGTGTTTGCAAGCTAGCATTTAAAATTTGCAGGAATGAAAAAAATGATGACTTCGTTCAAAATGATAGGTTATTGGGTATGTATTCTGTTCTTGTCTATAAGTTAGGTGTCAAAATTCAATAGATTGTTTGTCTTTCAAGAAATGTTCTCAGAGTTTACTTAGTCATAGACTAAGAATTGCATGCTGCATCAAAGTAATGGTTGGTCTCCAGTCCAGTGTTCTGTGTCTAACTAACGATGGTTACAGGGGATGCTGTTTGGGGAGAGCATGGAAGCCTGCGTGTTTTCTGTGGTGTTTCCCCTGTATCCCCTCAGCATCCTGAACTGTTACAGTCTTTTAGGGGCATCAGATGGTGCATCCCTCTCTAATGCCTTTTTAGTCTCTATAGATCTTTTCCTCATTAATTTACCTAATTCCTTTCTGATTGTCTGCTTCTACAATTTCATAGAGCAACAATTTCCGGAAATTCTCTGTCTGCTGTTTTAAGTCTATATATTTTTCATTATCCCCGTTTGTAGTTTTTGCAGGATTTGTGAGAGTGTCTGTGGCCATCTTACCCTTCATCTTCATGATTTTTTAATCCAGAGTCATATCAGGTATCTCTGCCTTCTTCTTTTCAAGACTGAGGCCTTTTAACTCTCACTTCAAAAGGATATTGTGCCATTTAGTTGTTTTATAAGCCCTGGTCTGTACCTTCTCAAACTCCAGGATATCCTTCTTGAGATTTACAGTACAAGACTGTCTAGAATTCAAGATGTGACTACACAAAAATTTTATAGAAACAAAATAATGCTGAGTGTGTTGTTGGCCATCATCAGGGAAGATCTTGAGAACAATCACCTTTTTTTTTTTTAATAGCTGCTGCTGCACATTGAGCCAGTGGGTTTGGAGAATTGTCAGCAGTGGCTTTAAGATCTCTTCTGTGATTGTAGCAGTGTTTGTGTCCCTTGCAAATATGAGAAATAAGAAGAAAATGACAATATATTAATTGATAGTCATTCTCTTCATTGAAACTTCAGTATGTTTCATTAAGGAGGCCTTGATCTTGCAAGCCTTTACTTCATGTGTGTAAGTTAAGGCATATCTGTATCTGCTTAAATAGATGAGAGTATTCATGGTCTTAAATTTTAGTATACAATTGTTGTCAGAAATAAAGATAGCCTTTCCAATAGCAAGGAAAGGACCCACAAAAAAGAAAACAGCTCTCATTGCTCAATTGATTTGAGATACTGAAAACTACAGTTTTGTAGAGATCAGCATCAAACATAGCATCTGGCTGAGTCACGTGGCTATGTCAATGTAAGCACTTTTTTTTTGCTCTTATTTCCATCTTGATTCACTTTTCCTTTACTTGCTCTTCTTTCCCTGTATTGTAAAAGCTAGTGAAGGAAAGAACATTCATGGTAGGGGTTTGTTTGTTTGCTTATTCCCTCTTTATGTTTTGGGCCGAACTCATCCAGGCAGAAGACATGAATGTGGGTTATCATCATAATTGCCCCGATCCCTGTTGCAGTCGCTGGGTTATAGATTCAATTTCTTTTTCCTCCTCTGGTCCTGTGAACTATTTATGTGCAGTGGAGCAGCTCCAGTAGAAGAAATAAGTCAATCGTTCATCTCTAAATAGACCACTACTGTTCAAGACCCTGATACTGAGCAGAGCAGGAACCTGAAACTGAGAGGTTGGGCAAGAGCCTAGAGTGAGTGTACATCATTCATATACACTCATACACTTGAAGAGAGTTTCAGTTTGGGTTGAGAGAGAAAAAAAATTAAAAATCTCTTCAGTTTAATGACAGGAAAGTGTTTTCATTCAATTGGAACTTCATGGAACATAGTAAGCAGAAATAAATAAGTTTCAATCAGTTACTAGAAGTTCAAAAGTGTAAAGTTGGTTAGGATGACTTACTTGTTTAAGATACTCCCAACAAAATCAGAATGTCTTGGTTTGACTGCATAAGATACACTGAGCTTGTGACCATTATCAGTTGTTAATTTTAACATTTCAGATATCTGACAGTGGTAGCATAAAACAAGACTTTTACAGTAACTTTACCTCCATAAAAAGTAAATCTAAAATGGCTATGAACATATTTCAAATGTGAGATTTGAATTAGATCACTGTACTTTTTAGTGTTCCATTTGAGATGGTTTAAGACATTTGATTTTTAAGGAAGTAGTGGGAATAAACCTCTTTAGAATGTATCAAATTTAGTACAAAAACCCCCAGGCACACACAATCACTTTTGCAAATCTTGACTGAGGATTTCAGTGATTCATGCAATGTGTTTACAAAAGTCAGGCCTATTCTCTTATTCATCAATAATTGTTTCTTGGATTCAATCCAAATATCCAATTTTTCTAGCCCACTTATTAGAAATGTAAGAGTTCAGGCTGAGTTTCCTTTTCCCAGTTGTTAATCTCTTCAATGACTGGACTGTATCAAATATAAATGTTAATATTAGACTTTGAGTAACAATTTTTCTTCTAGGTTGTTTGCTGGAGGTTCTAAGAAATGAAGATCTACAAAAAAACAATGAAGCTTTCCTCTATTGCATGGGAGCTATAAAATTCATGTCTGGAAATGCAGTACTCCTTAATGAAATGGTCAACAAAGGAGCAGTTGAAATGTTGATGCAATTACTGAAGCAGATTAATAACATAAAAGAAAATGACACGTATTTCTCCAACTTGGGCCACTTATTAGTCCAGGTTAGCATTTACTTTTATTTCTAAAAGTACACACTTAAAGGGCAAATTAAAAATTTAATTAGAGGAGATAAGCAAACCCTGTGTGCCACTGACAGGGTTGTACCTATCTTTTAGTAGACTTCTTTTTAGGAAGTTTAATGAAGTTGTTCAGGACCTAAATTTAATTACCATAAGATACGCCTGTGTAGTCAATTTTAAAGGCTTTAGAAATTCTGAAGTTAAGAGAAATATTTTTAGGTACCAAATAAACCAGTATCTCAGTATTACTTTATGTTGCTGGCAATGTTCTGGGTATTATGGTAACCAGATAAAAATGTGTTCTCTAAATTCTTTAGATTCAAATAATAAATACAAACCGTTAGCTACGTTTCTTTGAGCAAGTGTTTTTGAAGAACTGTAATGTAAGGAAAAGGTGGTTTCAAAAGCCAACTCTTTTTGAATCTTTTGAAGGCAGCAGACCCATGCACCTTGATGACTGGTGCCATTGAAAACTAATCCTTTCCTCTAAAACTGTTTAAACCTCAGTGTTTAGAAACAATTGTGAGGTTTTTGTATTTATCAAGGTAGATTCCTGGCATTTGTTGCTTCTGAGGACTTCACAGGAAAATATATTGGGCAATTTCCTGAGGTAGTGTTTGCACTGTTTGTCTACTAATTATGCCACATTTCTTTAATTCTTTACTAACTTCGTGCAATTGCATGAGGAAATAGATAGTTTACACCATCATATTACTCTTAGTGATTTTTATCTGTTTTTCTAGTGGTGCTACAAGGTATGTCTCTGTAGAGTATGATGTATAACCTTAACTATAAACAGACTGGGAGATGCTACCAAACACTGAATGAAATGGTGTGGCTTGACACTTACATTTTGCTAATGAAGTGGCAAATTGCTCCAGACTGGTAGAATTTGAGATGAAACTGGAAATTTTGTGCTTGTCATATTCCCATTTCCTTCCTTTCTGGTCCTGTCATCATTAAGTTCCTGTATGAATCACAAAATTCACTTTCATACACATCTCTCTTTGGAACTGGGCATGTTACCTTTCTTGTGGAACTATGAATTCTCCAAACAATTCTACAATAATCTGTGCCATTTTGTTGATACCACCTTATATTCTATACAAAAATTGTATGTGGGATTTCCAAGCCTTCTTTTCCCAGACAAGATGTACAAACTTCAGGGTTCTGCAAATAGTCAAGATTTTAGTGACCATATTTTTGTTGAATGATGCTGTTTAGACTTTGTAAGTCCTGGTACTCCTGCAGTGCCACCTTAGGCAGTCATTTGAGGGGTCCAGAGTAGATTCTGTTCTCAGTGTAATTTGCAAAATGGTACTGACTTAAAATACCTATAGTATAAGGAAAGTAAGCTTAGATGAAGAAGTAGAGCGTGATGCCTCACCTATGGAAGCTGTGTGGTCATTTCAGTCAGTGCATAATCAGGTTGTATTTTTGGTATGTATTTTAAAACCTAAATTAGAGACATGTATCCTGTATCTTTTTTCATGTCTGTGTAGTTTATAAAAATATTTATCCTTCTGAGAACAAGAAGGGAATGGTTAAAGGCAAAGCATGTTAATTACTGACATTTGATGGCTGCTCTTGGCATTAATATATATAATGGGAATGTTGTTGAGTTGAAATGGAAATTTATGTTAGATATAAAAAGAAGTCTTTGTCAGTTGGGGCTTTTAAAAATAACAAATTATGTCTGAGTAATAAGACTAATAATCAGTTTATTTTCAGCATTTTGACTCCCTTCCTGAACTTCCCCAGAACTTCGCAGAAATGTTTTTCTTCCATTATTTGCATGTGGATCAATTTAGTTTTTTAGATCAAGGGTTTAATTTGTAAATGTGTGAAAGGATGTCTTGGACAGTTGGCATTTTGCCAGTTCAAACCAAGACAGATAAATATTACATTTTGTGCTTTTTTTATCTCTCATTGTCTCTGCCTGTTTTCAGTATATTTGGAAGTATAGCAAAACTATTTTATACATAGTATAAAATAGCAAAACTATTTTATACATAGTATAGCTATACTATTTTATATGGCTGTTTCTCAGAAGGCCTTGAGTATTTGTGGAGAAGTCATACTGACAATTGTCTCTTACTGAGGTTGCTCTTTCACTTGTTTGTGTTCTCCATAGTAGTACAGATACTTCATTTTAATTCCTCTTGTGAGAAACTGCTGCTATGGAATTCCTGTGCAACTTTCTCCTATCAGTTCCTTCAACAAGTCTATGTGCCCCACTTCTTCCATGTGAGTTAATTGTTCAGTTGTCATAGACACATGAAGGAATAGTTCTGTTTCCAGGGATAGAGTATCGAAGAAAGTTTTTTCTGTGATTTATGTCTTCACAGTAGACATCACTTTTGCAGCATACTGTAAGTTCTAGCAATGGATCAAATACCCAATGTCACACAGAAATAATGAATAAATACAAATCTTCAGGGATAGAGAGCAAATTATATTGGAGGAGAAAAGCACCTTGAATAGTCGCAGTGGTCTCTGACAGAGATTCTGCCATCTTTTAATCCTCACAACTGAAGTATCTCAATTCACTTGGACCAGCTCTTCATTCTTTAACTGTATAATTGCACAAGCACCAGATGGCAGTGTAATACATCATCTTGCTAGCTCCTTTTTGTGGGAATAAAGTACCTCTCTGATTTTTTCATTCTTCCACAATGAATTTTGTGCAGAAGTCCCACAATACAGGAATAAAAATGTTTGCAATAATTTATTTTTCTTCCTTAACAGAGGACACAAAGCCATCTTTGACTCATTTTGTGTTACTTAACCTAATAGTCTGGTTATATTTTTACAAATTGTGATAATGCTTATTCAAAAGCCAGGATTTTTGAAGTGTCACTGACAAGACTTAACAAGTACTTTATTTTCCTTAATTGAAAAGCACTTGAATGTCTTCTCCTTTAAAAATAGCATTTGTCTGCAATTAAATTTTCTGTTTGGGTGAATTTGATCTTTCACATGGCAACAGAAGGATTAGGGCTGGTGGGGTTTGCTGGAGCCAATTGTTATGCATTTCTCCCTGAATCGTGGTGTCTGCTTGAAGCAATCAGAGTATCTCTAGAATTCATCTGCTGTCTAGCTTCTATTATTTTTGAAATTGTACTCTTCAAATTTCTGTTGCATATTAACTGTTCCTATGTAGATACATACTTCTATGAACTGCTGAATGTTATTGTCTTACCACATTTAAGCATGTATATTATTTTGCATTGCTTTTCCTTTCCAGCATGTCTTTGTATGAGAATGGCTCTTGATAGAATGTGCTGCTGGAGGATTTTGAACCATCTAACTGTCTAAGGCAGTGAAAAATTTTACTCTTTTTAGAGATCTCTGCACCATTATCTATTGATAAAGATTCGATTTTTTTTTTTCATTATCTAATGTGTAAGTCCCTTTGCTGCAGGGAAAGCTCTGGTTTGCATTTGAACACTTTTAATATGTGGTTTATCCTTCATTTTCTTTGTTGTGAAGCTTAGCTAGAGTTCAGCAAATATCATCCTAGGCTGACTGTGAACATCGTGTATGAGAGTACTGAGTGGAGTCTTCTGTGTCTGTTCCATTTGGCAGCAATTTTTCTGCCAAAACTTTTGAAAAGCAAAGTATTTCATCAGAATATTTTTATTAAAATATGGTCACAGAATCACAGACTCTTCTGAGTTGGAAGGGACCCACAAGGATCATCGAGTCCAACACTTAAGTCAATGGCCCATTCAGGGGATTGAACCCATGACCTTGGCATTATTACAACCAAGTTTTAACCAACTGAGCTAATCCCAGGGTCATAAATATGTCTCCAGTATTGTGTTAATTTCTGAAGTATCATGACTTGAGATACAATGTGCATATCTGGAAATATTTTTTGCAGTTGATAAGTTAAAATAACAAAGAACTCCAGGTGTCTTCTCAAAATATGAACAGTGTGATGCAAATGGCTTCCATAGGTTCAGTTTCTGTGTGTTCTGAATATAGTATAGATTTCATATTTAGTGCTCAAGCTAAATCATTTGCATATCACATTCACATTGTCACATTTTTCCCCCTGTGTCTTGCTTCTCCATTTTTTCGATACATTTTTTTCTTCTCCTGTCACTCCATCACAGACCATCGTGTGGTAACTGAAGACATGTTCACTTTTATCAAGTTTGTTGAAATAGGACAGCAGATTTGAAAGCTCCTGGAGAATGGACAGAATAGTGCATAGAATCCTATGTACAAAAGCTCAAACACACAACTTTACCTGCTCCTTGTCAGAGTTTTTCTTTAAAATTAGCAATTACCTATCTCTGTGATAAAATACTTATTTTCCAGAGATTTTTGTGATAGCAAACAATTTGAATAGATAGTCTTTGTGCCTTATCAAACTACATTTAAAACCAAAGTAAAGTTAATAACTTCACTCTTTGAATAAGGAAAACTTGAGAATTTCCATCTTCCCATAAGATTGAATGACTTCACATTCATTTTGTAGTAAGTTCTGGATTCGTTCAAGATTAACTTACATGACATTGCCTGTCTGACCTTGGCATTTGAATACCCTTGCCTTGGAAGGCAACCAGAATATTTCAAAATATGCAGTAGCTTATTCATTTTGCATATCTACAAGTGTTAGGTATTTTATGCTTAATGCTCCTGGAAATTGAACAGTATCCTCTGAAAATATTATGATTTCTCAAAAATAAATTTGAATACTTAAGCTTTTAATTTGTATATTGTTTAAATAGTGGATTTATCATGATCTTGATTAACTTCTATTTTTTTATTGGAATATATTTTACTGTATTTTAAAATAAATTCTTCTTAGCCTGCAACTTACATATTATCAAAATATGTATTATAAATCTGTATTAATTTGTGAGACTTAAATATAAATTTGCAAAATCAGACATTATGCAAAAATTTCTTTAACCATCCACAGCATTTCACCTATTTTCCAGTTGGTCTGGGGTTGTATACATGCATGAAAGGTTTTAAAAGGTATGAAATATCATGTGTCCCTCAAAGGAGGAGGTTAGATTTTGCTGCAGGCAAAACCAGCATCAATCTTTCATTTTCAAACAGTTATCTCAGATACACGGTCTTGTTGCTTGCACATTTCCTGTTGTTATTTATTGGTCTGTGCATACCTGCAAAATGTTAAACAGGGCATTCAGACTGCTTTAGGTGTTACAAATGAGATGTGAGCTTTATTCAGTTTTCGAAGCAGTGTGTATTCTGTTGTAAAAAGCTGTGATTAACAAATGTTTAAATATTCTGTATGCAGCTGACAGCTACTCTGCGAAACTTGGCCGAGTTGCCTCTGGCAAGGTGCCAGCTCCTCTGCGGCGGTGCCGCCTCTGAGCTCTGTGTGGCGCTGGAGCAGCGTGTGAGTGATAAGGACGTGTGCACCTGCATCGTCAGGATGCTCAGGTACCTACAGAGCACTGTGCTGGTTCTGCCTGCACTCAGGTCCCTGTTGCTGCTGCCTCATGCTCCTTTCTGGATGAGATCAGGTTGTGCTTTGAAGGGCTGTCATTCCTTCCCCTCCTCAGATTAAACAGGCAGATCTGGTTCTTTGCTATCTGTAAAGCATGTGAATTGCTTCCCAAATTCCATGCCACCTTCTCCACATCTGTTTCTAATTTGATTCCTAAAAAGGAGTTACAGTAATGATTACACCACTTTGAGCGTATTTGCTGCTTCTAAGGAGAGAGTGGGTTTTTTACTTGGAAAACGTCGTGAAAAGTGGGGTAATGGGTTTGTGATTAACTGTAATCAATACTTACACTGTAATTCTGATAAGGACATTAAGGGCTTCTAGAATTCAGTATGGAGCAAAAATAATCTGTCTTATTTAAAGTTTCCTACTGCTTCAATTTTTTTTTTATAAGTTTAGAACTGCATGCTCCAAGGATACAAATTAACCATAAAATTAAAAATTTAAGCTTTCAGGAAATTGCAATCACAAAAAAAAATATACTGTGCAGTACAGAGCTCAGATTTGAATTTTGTTTTGTCTTCTAGTAATACAGAATGATTATTCTTTTCTCTCAATCAGTAACTTCAGGCAGCTTCTTTTTAGAGAATATATTAAATTTATTCAGATTATTCATTTCTCTAAGTCTATAAGTCTTCCTGTAATTGCTTGTAATTGAACATCAACATGGATCTTTCCTGGTGTTGACTACATGGAGGTTAAGAGGTTCTCCTAGGTTGTTCTGTTATTGCAGTATTTCTGGTGTGACTGAAGCATGTCCAATTCTCTGTTTTTGCAATGGTCAAGGGGAGCAGTGTGGGGCTGTGGCAGCTGTTGAGGAACGTGCAGAGATGGAATCGTGTCCGTAAGGAGGCACATTCCCTGTGTTTGCTAGGGAGATGTGTGTTTTGTTAGTGCTGTCACTGGGCTCTACTAGACAGGCAGTAGGAAGAGACCCTTTATTTGCCCTCCTATCTGACTTCCCCCATCATCTTGAGATCGCAGTTCTCCCATTTAACGCTGGGAAGTGCTGGTGTTAGCATCCTGTGCCCATATGGCAGGCAGGTTGGGAAGCTCCTCAGGTTCGCTTCTTCCCGTAATTTGCTGTAGCAAGGGTAGCTGGACTTCTGTTGTGCTGATGTAACTGCATATGCCTCTGCTAGAAGTCAGAGTATGGAATTCTCTTCATTTCTTGGAAAATACAGCTCTGAGAGTCAAAAGCAGAGTGATTTTTTTTAAAAAAATATTTTGTGGAAAAAGTAATTTCTTTCATTTACATTTTATTTTTTCTCTTTGTAGCAAACTTTCTTCCTACACTGACTTCTGTGCAGCTTTAGCAGACTGCTCCAGATGTTACATCTTATTTTTAGCCCTACTAAACAAACACCAGAAGCAGCAGGTCAGTTTTTTTCATCTCTTGATTTTTATGTATTAATCCTCTGATGTGCCTGTGTATTATTGTGTATAAGCTCGTTTTCAGTGACCTACTTTTATGCATTTACCAAATAAAAATTTTAAATGGTTGACAGCATTTTTAAGTAGTAAATAATTGAAATGAAATAATTTAGGTTAAAAATTCAAAACAATACAGGGGACAATTGATTAACTTGTCTGTCCTTTGCGTGTGTAGAAATAGTCATTTGAGTATTTTTTGTTTTCCTTAATTTTAGAAAATACTTTTTAAAGCAAGTAGTTTATTTGAATATTTAGTAGAAGGAAATTGTTGGTATTTCTCCTGCCCTCCTCTCCTGCAAAACAAGTGAGTTTTCTAGTGTTAAGGTGTGGGAAAGCAGAGGAAAATATGTTCCTTGTTAACTGCACAAGCTATCAAGATGTATCTCCCCTCTCCCAGAGAAAGCCATATACCTGGAGTACCACATTTGGGACATTTGTGCAGATGTAAGTGTTAAGTCTTTGTCAAAATGCATCATATCATAAAGTAGAATTCTGAGTATAATTGCTATGCTACCAACTTCATTAGAACCCAGAGCTCAGGTATTGCTGTATTGTCCTGCTATAGCATAGTGATCTTTCCTGCATTTACTGGAGCACTGGGCTCTTGGAGTTTGTTGCAGGATCACAGTCTTACAGATTAACATGCTGGTAAGAGTGGGGAACAAACTACTCAGCTCTGTTACCAGGTAAGTTGTAAAATGAAAACAGTTTTTAGATAAGGGATCTATGTTCCAAAGTGGAACAAGGTTTCAAAACATAGACCATTAAATCACCTTAAGATTATTCTCAAAAGTAAGGAACTTTCTTGACTGCCCCAGCATCTAAACTAGTTTGAGGACATTGAGTTATCCTATACAATTTATCTCAGGACTACCTGTTCCTGGAGATTTGTTGGAAGGAGGTCTTTTGTGCTGCTATTGTTAAAATGAGTTAATGAAGGTAACCAATTGGCTACACTGAACAATCTATTCTTTCTCCTGCCAAATACAAAAATAATTTCTCCCTTTCCTGTTTGCCTGCATCGCTGTTTTCTGTGATAATATACGTGGAAGAGGAACAAAGATTAAGTTGTTTCTATTCTTCTAAATGTCTGCTGAGTAACACTTGTGCACCACATCTGAGTATTTCCACGTTCAGGCTGCTCTTGCATTGTATGGTCTTTAAAGGCACTTCAGTAAAGTACTGTGTAAATGCTATGCAAATAACATGAGAAATACCAAAGGCATGGTATTTTCTTAGACTTACAGTAATTCTTCCTTGTGACCACTGTATTAAAAACTCAACCAGTTATGGAACTGAGATAAGGAGCTTCAATTAGATAACATCTTCCTCTCAATTTTAATCTGTAATTTTAAGGATAACTTTTCTAGGCTTCTGAGATAATAGCTTTGTGTCATAACAGAGTGTAGACTCATATATACCTTCAAATTGTTTTTTGTCAGGTAGTAGAATTTAGGTTCTTGCTTGGCTACTTTGTTAAGTGGTCCTAAAATACATCTTTCTTCGCTACATTAACATTGCTTTTTGTGTTAAATTTTCCAGGGTTTTTATCAAAATACAACTTAGTAAGAAAATAGCTTGTGTATTTAAAAAACTTAGCTATTATGTTGTGATGATTATATATGCAGCACCTTCAGAATAATTATTTCTTACTGCAGTTTTGAAACAACCATGCAATTGTCAGTTGTCAGCTTAGTGAGGCCCTGCAGAAACAAGAAGAGGGACATAGATAATGTAATGCACCACTTTTTCTGTAGTGTATAATAAACACTTGAGCTGTGAGGAGTGTCAGTGTTTTTCCTGAGGTGTAGTTGGCACTGCTAATCTTTGTTTTAAAATGCTGACAGCTAGTGGCTTACAGTGTGAGTTGGTATGTGTTGAAAAGAAATCAAGTACAGCAGTGTGAATAAAATTGTCTGCTGTGGAAAGAAGCAGAGAAGAGGATAAATCATCATTATTAACTGAAAGCATTAAAAGTCCTCAGGACTGAAAATTGATACATGAAGAAAGGAAGTATGTGAGTGTTTTCTTAATCTTCAGGTTGCAAAGTTTGTGGGATCAGGTTTTTTACTGGCTAGAGACATACAGGGGTAAAATAGATGAAAACTAGCATTCAGACTTTCTCAAGTGCTTTCATAACTGTGACTTTAAAAATAAGTATTAAATATCATGAAAGCAAAAGTGTGAGCACTGGAAATAGGATTAATGACTTGCACCCACAGCACACACTGAATTCCACAGATACCACCCAAATAGCCTCTGTTCTTCTCACCACACTGCAGTTTCAGCTCTTTTTTTTCTCAGCTTGTTTTGTCTCTTGGGTAAAAGAGTCAGAAGGAATGGAAGAGTAGTGATTTAAACTCTGTGAGAAAGACTTTTGGAGAAACTGGGGTAGCAAGACTTGCTAAATTCCTTGTGTCATTGTCTTAGGTAAGACATACAGAAAACTGGAAAGCTGGATCTGCAAGGTAGGACCGAGGGAATTCAATGGTGCTTTTGTACATATGTGAAGTACATGTTTGTGGTTGGTTTTGGAGCTTACTTGTGTGGAGTAACAAAAAAGTCCTTGGTAACTGCCACATGCTGTGAAAGGTGTCAGAAGTATTCTTGTAGAGCTTCTGTCTTGCAGGGTGAGCTTTCATGCTTCTGTTTCTAGTCAGCATTGTAGACTTCTGCCATCTTGAGAAATCTTCTAGCAAGATGCTGCTCCCCTTTCCCAAATTGTTATCATCTCTGAACTTTTCAGATAAACTATATAAATGGTGACTTCCTCAGGCTGTGGTTGATGCCATAAGTCACAAGGAGGCCATGCTTTTGAACAGGGACATTGCTTAAATAGGGCAGTGCTTCTGTAGCACTCCTGAGCTTAGGTGGCCTTTTGGGGCCCTGCCAGATCCTGTATAATGTTTTATGAGTTTGGAGTCTGTTTTCAATCCTAAATGCACAAACACAGGGTGTGATACTAAAATTTGTATAGAAAAGTCCCTTTATACTTCAATGTAGCCAACTTATGAACTAGGAAACATTTGTTTAAGAATCCGACATCAGTGGATGCAATAATTGCCTATTCAGCAAATTAACAATCACATTGGATCACATTAACAGTTCATCCAGTCTATGTTCATACTCGGCAATGGTAGAAGTCAGATGTCTAAAGACCAGTGAAAACAGAGCAGGCATGTGTGATACTTCCTGTGTATACTTACCAAACCTCCAGCTCTTTCCAGTTTGGAAACATCCTCAGCCAGCTGTGTATGAAATAAACCTCAACTGAGTTCTATTCTGTGAAATTCTAGAGTCTCTGCTTTATGCTATATAAATGTTCAAGGTCCATTGGCAAGGAGTTGCTGTAGCAAATAATTCCTTTTGCTTGTTTGAATTTGGTCTTAACTATCTTTACCTGATACCTTACAGTTCTTGTATTGAAAAGGCAGTGAATATTTAAGCCCATTGTTCATTTCACACCTCCTTTGACTTTCTAGGCTTTTTGAGTTATCTTTTTTTCATGCTGAAGAGTACTTGCTTACATAGTCCTTTCTGGTATAGAGACTATTCCATACCGTCATGTATATATGTTGCATTTCTCAGGACATTTTACAGTCCTAATTCCTGTCTCTTTTTTTGAGAGGAGGAAACCAGAACATGGCAGCGTGACAGTTAAGAGGTGGCCATAGCATAGATTTGCATGCCTGCATGAATTTATTTCCCAGTAATTCATAATATTTTATTTTCTTTCTTGACCTCCTGAGAACATTAAACTCCCGCGAGGAATCTGTCATTAGCCCCAGGATTGCTCTCCAGGTGGTTTTTGTTGGTTCAAAGGCAGTCATTTCATACATGAATGTATGTTTGCTCTGGGTTTTTCCACACACCATTTCATGTTTATCTGCATTTAAATTTCATCTGCATTATTTTATTACCAGTTGACTACAAATCCTTTTTCTGCTCTTTGGTCAGCCTTCATCTTTGCTACTTTGAATATCACAGTGAAATCAGTAAACTCTCCCATATCGCTGTTGCCACCCACTTTTCTATCTTGTTTATGGACACGCTGAACACAACAGATCCCAGCACATAACCCTGTGGAATTCCACTGGTCATCTTCCACTATTGCAGGAACTGCTAATTTGCTCTGGTTTTCCATCCTCTAATGATTTATCTGTACCAAGACATTTTCCCTTACAGCATGACTCCTTGGTTTCACTAGGATTTTGATGAGTCACTGTTAAAAGTCTCCTGGAAAGCTACATGGATGATCTCAGGTGGGTCTTTTTTACGCATGTTTGTTGATCTCTTCAAAGAACTCAAGAATTCCTAAGTCAGAACTTGGAAGTCTTAGAACTGATTGTGTTTATCTGGCTGTCCACTATTTTTTTTGTTCTTTTTTGTGATCTGTATTCGTTTTTCTGGTCCAGTCACCAGACTTGAATCTCACCTGGGACCTTTTTGTGTTTGTTACCCTTCCAGTTCTTAAGCATAAAAACAGCTTTGGGAGGTTGCAAATTGCTGTGTTAGTAATTAAGCTATTTAATTAATTAGTTCTTTTAGAACTGTTGGGTAATTACCTAGCTCTGATAATATGTTACTCCTATTTTGTCAGTTTGTTCCTTAAAATTATTTGTGATTGCTTCAGTTCTGGACAGATCCTCTGGTGAGTCTTCCATGAAGAAGGCTGTGGCATTGAGATCTCCACAGTGGCTGTAGAGTGGGCATACTCTGAGTGCTCCTGTATTATCTTGATCATCAATTAGTTCTGCAGATTCTGACAAACTTCCTGATTCTGATATGTTTGACAAGATTTTTTATTATTTTTGCATCTCTTGCATCAGTTAGAAGAGCTGCACTAATTTTCAGTTCCAGTTTGCACACTGCTTTACCTGTTTGATTTACCAACCAGTTTGTCAGAAACAATTTATTAAATGAAGAATAGACTGATGTTGCCTTGTCATCCTCTCTAAGGACATGTCCACATTTATCGGGTTCACTATGCCTTGATCTGCCCAGCTTTCTTCCCAAATGCATCTGTCAGGTAGTGGGTTCCAAATCAGCTTTTAGTCTTCTGTGAGCAAGCAGGCTGCCACTTTTAAGACTTGTTCTTGTCTCCCCTCACCCACATAAAACCCCCAAAACACTCAGGGCTGTTGAATGCTCTTTTTGCTCTTAGGATTGCTGCAGTGGGGAAGGTTGTCACACATGAGGCCTTGTAACTGCAGGGAATTTTTCTGCTTTGATTTTGACTTTATTTATTAGGCAAAGGCTTATCTGCATGCCGTGGCTGGTCTTTCTGGCTGGTATTTTGCCTGGCTTGTGACAAATTCTGTGATGAGCTCCCAGGAACCTGTTTCAGTCAGTCATAAAACATAAGTCATGTAATACCCAAAGGCAATCGCAGGCTCTTCACAATATGGTGTAATGCTGCAGCTATGTTTAGTTCAGATATACATGTTTGCCTTTTGTAAGCAAACATTGTTATTGGTACTCTGCTCAGTGATATCACAGTCTTAGGAGATACCAAAGGTTGTTTTTTTATTATTGTTGTTATTGGGGCAGTGGTGTGTTTCTTTATCTATTGCCTACTTTGAAAAAAATGGTCATCAGTGCTGACCTAAGTGTCCTTTGTGTTTTGGTTACTCATTTTTTCCCTCTGTGCCATCCCTCATTTGGGCTGAGGACAGTGGTTGGTGTGACAGCACCCTCATGTCAGAGAACTTCTCCAGCTTCCAATAACCTTACAGCTGAAGAAAAAGAACCCCAGTCCTTTCCTGGATTATCACAGCATTGTTTTCCAGTCTAATTTGTTGAACAGCCGCACAATACTTTCTTGATCACAAATACTGTGGAAACAGTGTAGAAGAGAAAGCAAATTGTGAATGGAAAGGAGATTGAGTGCTGTTTATGCCGTGGCTTCTGCTGAAATGCTTGTCAAGGCAACCCTGCAAAGAACTTGCATCGATAATGTGATTCTTTTCTCCTACATTTACAAATACATATTTTCAGTTGTATTCCTCTTCCATCCAGCCCAACAGTATAATAGTGCCTAGGACAGTGAAAAAAGGGGAATATGGTAATTCACCATTAAAGAGCAAAAATAAAAGGTTTGTAAGATTTTCTCCTGTGTTTTGTGTGTGCACATGCATATTCATTATTCATTCTTTCTGAATTAGCTTTTTTTTCAAGAAGAAAGTATCAGCTTTAGACTAAATATTCTGACAGCGCTGAAGGAATTTCTCTGCTGAAAAATGTGAATCACCACAGAAGGTCACTCTTTCCCTACAGTATGATTACTGCTGAGCTGATAGTGTATTTGCATCTTCCTGATACTTCAGTTGTGATTTTTTTCTTTTTTTTTCTTTTTTTTCCTATGTTGTCTGAAAGAAAAAGCAAAAGTGCAGAATATGTGATATGTACTCTGAGTATAAAATTATCAGGAACACAGAGCTCAAAGTTTGTAGTCAACCAGCCTTCATTAATGTGTATCATATAGAAACCTGCTGTTCTGATTATCAAAAGCTGCAAGTGAATGCATGTAATTACTAGATATTTAAATATTAAAATATCAGATCAGAATAATAAGATATTACTTCCTGGTGAGGCAGACATTGTCATTAAAATATGTTGCCTTAATTTTTGTTACTAATTTCTACAAGAGATGCTGAAAGCTTGGGAATACCTCTGAAAAGAGCTAAAGGAACGATTAGAGTTAAAAAACCCCAAGCAAATCTATTTATCCATGACAAAGGTCAGACTATTAGCAAACTGCCTATTAATAGAATCTGCACAAGGAAGACATTGGACATTCCTGTTAGTTGATCAGTCTTTAATTTAGAAAAAAAGAGCTAATAAGAAATAGTGGCTAACACTGTACAATTTTACACTAGTAATAAGAATAAAGATTTTAACCAGAGAGATCAGTAATCATTGGAGCAATACCATGGGGGATAGGGTTGTCAATGTTTTTTCCCATTAATTTAATTTCTGAAATATTTTTTTAAGAGAATTACACTGCTTTTCATCAAATGTTTTTCTGGTGACAAGGTGCTTGCTGTTCTCTGTTACCTTTCCCAGGTCTCCAGGTGTCCACAAACAAACCTAAGGACATGAGTTCTTCATTGCTAAAAGTCACAAAGCACAAATGAATCCTTTTCTGAAAGGTTTAGCTAAACAGATTAGATTTTGATGTGTAGAAATTGTCAGGTAGGGTCCTGTGGTGTGGATACACAAAAGTATAATTACATTCTTTTAATGGTCTCTCCTTACCATATACATCCATATATTCACATTTGAGGGGAGGGAAGGAGGTTCCTTTTTTACTGACAAAATACTCTCTGCTATCACTGTGGCAAAGCTTCTCTTTGCTCTTTATTTCACATTCCTCAGTTGAAAACTTCTTTATTTGCTTTTAATACTTCCCAGTTATTCTACACCACTGCCTGCACATTCCTCTACTCCCCCTCCCCTCCCCCGTTTTATTCTTTAAATT
>JAOXXN010000446.1:71187631-71200086 GCA_026770055.1 Myrmophylax atrothorax | reverse complement strand
TCTCAGGCATTTATCTGTTGCTTAATTGTTACAATGAGATAAATCAAGTGAAATAGTGCTGAACTAATATAGGAATTACTGTTAGAGATTCAGGAACTCTTATGTTAGTAACTGCAGTCTGGGGAACTGTTTTGTGGCTTTCTTCTTACACTTGCCACTTTCAGGCACATGCTCAGAGTGCCTCGGAGCAGCAGACAGGAAAAAAAAATCAGTTCTTTTATTTTCAGTTTTCACAGTCTAGCTGTGACCCACATCATACACACTATTTTTCTGAGTCTGGGAGTTTTGGAAAACCATCAAAGTTTTTTATTAGGAAAAAATCCAAATAACTATGAAACTGTATTCTCCTTGCATTGTCTGTAATGACCTAACTGGACAGTTGCAAGTTCCTCAGTCCTCAATCTCTCACCGTATTTACCTAATATATAGAGTACAGTACTAACATATGGAATTTAGGAACTCCTTTAGAACATTATTTCAGCAAAAAGTTAAGTACAAAAGGAAGTAGCATCATCCTAGAAGACTAACCCACAACACTGATTTAGTGATGACCATTAAGAAAGCAGATCATCCGCTAGGTATTGTTCAACACCTGATGGTTTTAAGTTAAGGAGAGAACACCGGATTTGTAATTTTCAGTTCAGATCAGTTTCTTTTGGCTTTTACACTCAAAAATAAACCCATTAAGACCTCGGCTTGAGGAGAATCATGAAAGAAAGTTACCTAGATGAATCATGTATTTCTTGTCATTTTTGGAAATTATTATTGGTATTTTGTTTAAATTTAGTCAGCACTGTATTCTTCATTCTTCCCATTTTGAGCAGATGACACAAACCATTTTACTGGCCTTTGCTTTCTAAAACAGAAGAACAGAGAAAAGCATTGATTTCCTGCTGATACAAATCCTCAAAGATCTGTCCTGTCTCCTGCCGAGCCATCAATACCATTTCCCACAGTGCCTTTTACTACGCTGTCACCTGCAGTAACGCGCCATTTCTTTTTCTTACCGTTAAAAAGTTAAGTTAAAAGGTCACTGACACCCCCTGGGGTGCAGCAGGGAACAGAAGCCTCCCAGCCCATGAGGAGCCACCCCTGCCCTGTGACCAGTGACAGCCAACACCGACTCTGCTGAGCCCCAGCAACCTGCAGTGCCGCTGCCAACACGTGCTTCAAGGACATCGTACACGTGCCCCTGTTTAGCACAGCACAATTTCTGCATCCTTCTAAATCCTGGATGTCTTCAGAGCTTGGAGAGCTCCCTCAAGGCCCCTGGAACAAGCTGACCTGGCACCAAGCTGCCTGGGACTATCATCTTACCCTCCTACCCCCTCTGCCACCTTGGCACTTTTCCACTGGCCACAGAGGCTTTGGGTCCCTGCAGGACAACTGCAAAGTTGCTGGGAGATTTCTGCAACTGAGCAGCTCGGGATCTGAAACAAACCACATGCTTTTCTGGACTTTGTAAAACTGCTGTCTGCAACGGTGATGTTCAAGTCATGGAACTGTCAGTACCTTCCCCCACCTACCTTCTCAAAAGCATATTTTCTTGAAGAACTAAGTTAAAACAGGCTTGAAACCAATTCTAGCACTTTCTGTTCAAATACCACTAAGTGTCTTTATTTTTTTTTAAAGTTAACCACAATATTGGAACTTAGCCTTAAATCCACTGTTTGTAAACAATCGTAATTTTACATCAACAGCCTGCTGTTGTGAGAAGAAAGGCCACCTACTGTTGTTGGACCACCCTGGCTCCTTACTCTGCAGCATTTTAAACACTCAATACTGCTGAAGCCCAATCTAAGGCAGTTTTCAAATAAATGTAAAGTAAGTAAATAAAGTACAAGTAAATAAATAAAAATGCACACATACCATACTAAACACACACAATTTTACTAAGGTTGTATTAAAATAGGAGCTTATAGACCTGTTTTACTGGATATGAAGCATTCAAACATCCTCTCATTGTGTCAGCAAAGCTACAAACCTATACCTGTCCCACTGTTTCTCACCAGTGTGACAACTGCACTCTGGACAGTCAGTAGAGATTCCAAGTCAGCAAAATAAGGCAGCAAATGAAAACTTGGGCAGAACTGGACCACAGTTTTACTACCAAGGAAGATGCAACAATAATCACTGAAGCCTGCAAAGTAAAGTGCTACCAAAAAAACTCTAGTTCATTTGCTGACTTAGCTATATTACTTACAAGAGCAGAGAGGAAGATTTTTCTTTGTCAGGGTGTGTTTGTCATCTTCCTGAGAAGTCTTCTCTTGAGAGAGACTACCACAAAAATCATTTATTGTATTATTTTTGTAAAGTTCAATTTTGTAAGAGTAATAAATCAAACTAATGCAAAATGTGACTTGAAAGGAATTTACATGTCCCACCACACTCCTCTGAAGCTGGTAGGGCTGAGGCTAAACCAAGTTTGGATTGTAGCCAACAAGGGCCAGAGGCCAACTCTTTAGAGCTGCAGTGAATAAGGAATTACTTGGCAAAGCGTAGGTCTGGAGATGTCAAGGATCACTGCACAATGGCTAAAACAAAAAAGAATGGGACGAGTCCAGGAGAAATTATTTTGGTGAGCTTATACCAGAGGTTCACAGAGAAACCAGAGTCAAGATCTGCAGTAGGATTTGAACTAGCATAGACTGGCAGGGCAGAATTCAGGCACTGGGCTAGGGAAAGAGAGAGGTCTCCTGAGGATCATCTGTCTACATTTAAACTTAAGCCTAGTGGGAGTCATTTTGCTAAGGTAAGGCGTCTGTATGTCCACAGCCAGCAGCTGAAGTGTAGAGCTTGTACTAATCAGGATCCAGAAAGGGAGGTTCAGCTGTGGCAATTGAGAGGGCTCCCTGGGCCCCTCTTATTGTTTCTAAGAGGCCAATTCCCTCCTCTGTAAGAATACATAAAACCCTGTGTCCCTGAATTCATACTGCATTATCAGCTACATTCTTTCTTCCACATGCAAGGGCCCCATTTTCTACAATAAATTCTTAGAATTAGAATAGTAGAAGAATAATGCAGCATTACACACACAGGCACTTTCTTAGTAGCTGTCCTGCACTAATTATTTTGTTGAAATACAATCAAGACATTGCTAGGAGGGAATGTTTTAAATTGGGGTCACTTGAGACTTTCAGGTTGTTTCTGGCAGCACATTGCCCTGGCTGAGGGAAATGGTCTTGTACAAGCAACCAAAATTAATCATCTGACCACGCCTAAGCTGACCTAAACAGGAAAGACAGATAACCCCCATATAAGCTTGTACAGCAAATATGTTAGGACTGGAGGACTTTGCCCGGTTTCACATGAAACAGCAACTGGATAAATTCTCCTAATGGCTTTGAACCTCATGCATAGACTGCTCTGAGAGGCAGACGGAAAAAGAAATTGGCTAGAGGGAAGCTGGGGAACTGGTTTGCAGGGAGAAACTCAGTAAGAGGAATCACAGGAGAGGGGCCCCACATTTTGGATGGTATCATGGGCACAGTCCAGGTGGGCACCACACATGATGTTAAATCAAAACATTTTGAAAAAAACATGAAATGTAACTGCAGTGCACCCAGAACCATCTGTCTCACTAGGCACTACATGTATAATAGGTCAGAACCTGCTCCAAACACATCAGACACCTGGGTTATGCACACAGCATTTTACAGAGATTCTGTAACCAGCTACCAGAAGCCCCAAATGATTAAATTCTTTTTTTGCCTGGTCTATACAACCTTCCAGGAGGGCAGGGGAGGGGAAGGCAGGGCAGGGGTGGAAGAGACAGGAATGTGTGTGGGTAATGACAGCCCTATTTACGAAGTACTAAAAACAGACTAACTCTTTGCATGGGTACTCACTGATAAAAAACCCCAATGCACAACTGCCTGCTCTGCCTCATAACAAGACATTAATATTTTTGTCTCTGAATTGTTGCTCTACATATCAACAAATGATCCTTTGTTTTGAGAAAGCCTTACCGGCCACAAGTTTCCCAAGAGAGGGACACTACATCCTCAGGCACTGACAGGCCTGCCTGGTAATAAGTAATCAGCATGTATGGGAGAGGTGGCACAACTCCAGGGCTGAGCATAGAGGAATTACATGAATATTGGCCAAGAGAGAGTTTAAGTTAAGAAGGCATGTGGATATAAGAATGATGGAAAGGTACTGGACACGGTTATCCTACAACCCTGCTAAGTTGCCTTGCGTGCCAGCTTGCTGACATTTATGTGGCTATTAAAAACGAGAGAACAACCACAAACGAGTCACTATGCAAAACTTTTTTCTAAAAGGACAATGCTAAGGAACACTGGGCACAGAGGTGTCAAGCCAGTCTTAAAGCAATCAGCCTCATATTGAGAGCTACTAGCTAACAACTCTCAGTCAACAGTAGCTAAGAACATGTTCAATCCCAAGCCCCTAGACCATGGGAAAGACTGCAGCCTATTTAAAAGTCAGGAATATCATCAAAAGCTAAAGTAGAAACAGAAGTCTGAACTTGGCAAGTAAATGCCTTTTCCACTCCTTTTTGGACAGACTTTCTTGATGGAAGTTGCCTATTTTAAAGCATTTTGTATTTGAGTACCCTACTAAATTCTTAACTGAGCTATACATGGTCAAAACTTTTTACAAAATACAAGAATACAGCAACTGGTTTTTTATGAACAGTTTGTTGACACAATAGAGCAACAGCACTTACATTATAGGTTTTAAACAGTAAATAAAACCTCTAAAAGCAAATTTATTTCATGTTTTATCTGTCAACTAGCAAAGTATCAACTAAATGTTAATGGCATTTATCCTGCTATTTTGGTCACCATCAGATTTGAAGGAATACAGTTGCATCCATTTTTCTCACATGTTTTCTACAAGTGTCTCCATAAATGTCTTCTTCCTCTCATCACACAAAACTTCCACCAACTGTTGGAGAAGCAACACAACTGCATTTGACACTAATGTGAACTTCCTGATCGCACCATCTGCAACCTTTAGCCCATGTTCCTGGTTCTCTCAGGGGGCAAAGGGAGTGGGCAGCTGCCCAGAAAGTTTGTAACTAACAGAACATTGTGAAAGGAACATGAAGGGAACTAGAGTCAGCAAATTAGATTTGAAGATATTAAGCAAAGCGCCTGAAGAAACAGCAGATATTTTCTTTCAGTCTGGTAACAACTTTGAACATTACGTAAGCGTCCATCACCCTGGAAAGCGTACAGTTCCTGTGGAGAGGGGCACTCCATCTCCAGGGCTTGCTGCTTACAAACAACAGCTCACATAAAGCAGAGGATCCCATCTTAGGTGCCCTTAAACCAGTCTGAAAACTGTTTAAAGTAATGTTGCAATTATGTGAAAAGGTAGGGAAAGACCCAGAAAGAAAGCTTCCAAGGTTTTCAATTAACTTCCAAGTGGCACTTCAAGAATCTGTTCCTTACTGTGAGATAATTTTACAACTGTTTCTTTTGCTCAGTATTTTTCCAAATTGACTAGTACAGCCAAGTGCAGCTAGGCGACTCAGAAGAGTGCACAGTGAAAGACATTGCAGCAGAACCCTGGGTTCATGACCTATTTTATGTAACAGCAAATCTACTTAAATATGAATCAAATGTAGATATGAGAACTCTTCACATTTAGATGGTATCAACCTGTGTGTTTCTCTCTTATGTACCAGCGAGGCTTGTACACCAAGTACTTCCCTAGTAGGAAGCCCCTTCAACAAATAGAGTCCCAAAATTCAGAACACAAAAACTAATTACTCAAGATTTCTAAAAGAGATAAGACTGTATAGAGGACAGCTGGGCTTTTAGATTCAGATCACTGCACACTAATCACAATTTAGTCAAGAGCTGACTTCCTTCTTGTCAGCCTGGACTCCTTCCTGCATACACCAGCCCTCCCTCATTTCTCTCACTGTTTCACATGCCCCACCATTATTTCTCTACCTAACTTCAAAGAATCAGAGACTACTAAGGACAAATACAATTTTCCTCTTTTTACTAGTCTGTCTTGAATTGCCTACAGTTAACCTGGTTGGGCTGTAATTAACTGAGTTGTGCCCTGGATCTGAACATCAGCCCCGCCTGCTCACCTGACTCTAGACATGGCTGTGATGAACACCAGTAATTACTTAATGGTACCATATGGGGAACAAGGATATGTCCTCCCTTCAGAGCATGTACCAGTAGTTCCAGCAAGTGCAAATATGAAAAGTCACTGACTCAGGTCATACAAAACTAGGCATACAGACAAAAACCAGGACACCGTTATTCTGATCTTTCATTGTTTTCAGTTTCTTTTGTCCCCACTACTTTCCAAACTAGCTCAGCTCTTCAATGGCAGAGAACTAGAAGTACAAGGGTGATGTACTAAAGCTTCAGGACAACACGCCACAACCAAAGCAGGCCCCCAGCACTCCTCTAAACCTCCACTGCAAAGACTTCCTATCAAAGTATGCAAGAGTCTGATTTCTGCTCTGCTACAAGTTGCTACTATTTCAAAAAACTTCTAGGTCTGCAAGAGCTGGTCACTTTGCTGATGTCTTATTATTAAAGCCATTTGAAGACCAAAAATGTATGGACTGCCTCAGGAAACACAAAGCCTGGCAGCATTTATCTGGGTTTGAGCTTGCTATTATGAAGCTGAAACCTGCACAAGTTCAGTAAATACAAGCTTTGTTTCAGCTCATATTACACCACAACTTCCTTCTGCTTCAGAAGAACACAAAAGGTACAGGTTGAAAACTCTCCCTGTACGTCCTATACATGTAAAAGTAGAAGAAAACAGACTGCACTCCTCCCCAGTGCCTGACAGCTGGATCTATTGGTCATTAGGACAGGAGAGAGTGCAAAGCCAGAAAAGGGAGTTTCTGGAAATGAAGAATGGCAAACCAGAGGCTTAAGTGGGGAGAACAGGAAACAGCATCCAGGTCCAAGGACTCCTAGGGAAAGACACACCTCTACCTGTCTGCCTTAGGGACAGCCCTGCTTAGTATAGAGACTCACCCAGGACAGCAGCTTCATGAATTGCTGTGTAGTACATCAGCAATGACTGGAAACCATATATCCCAGGCTAAAAGCAGCTTGTGGGGGGTGAGGTTTGCTATGTGATTAAACATCATGAAGTTTCAAACAGTGAAAGTTTAAGATGGGGCAGAGACTTCATGGAAATGATGGTTTTACCTAAGTCTGTAACCAAACTGCAACCAAATACTTCCCCAAGGACCTGAGAGCTTTGCTGTATAATCTGTTCGGATGGATTCAATTCTTAGAATCGAACTTTCAAGTTTTATTACTAAGCACAGCTGTTAGCAAACAGAAACACACAAATCCAATGTGAAACATAACATGGTAGCCTATCTATTCCTTCCACTGCAGCTACTGTATTTGTTTTCTCTCTCTGGGCAAACATTCACCCAAACTTGGGACAATTCCAGCTGGTTACATCAGCAGTTCATACAGCAGCAGTTACAGACAAAAACTAGTCTTCAGTGTTACCCAGTGGACTTTTATTACAATTTCCTTCTAAAATCAGCAGCATTATTTAGAGACCTTATATGTTATTAAATTTATGGCATCTGAAAAAAAAAAAAGAGATGCCTTTATTCTTCCTCTTTGGAACAAATACAACAAATCACAGTTACACAGGGCATCTAATTATCACACAGATTTTCAGAGACATCGAATTATCATTGACTTTTAAATTAATACTACAGGCCATGGACAAACAATGTAGAAGAAGTAACTGTTAACACAGTTTAACAAAACCAGTAAAGTCACAAAGCAAAGAGGGATTCAAAGCCTTTCAGAAGGCAAGAAATAGTGGACAGCTGGCACAACTAAGAGAATTAATGAATACAACAGCATTCAGCAGCAATTTGAAAACTGTCTGCTTGGATAAGGCTGATTATTAAAGAAAACTCCATTTATAAACAGTGTTGATGGGATTTAAACAGCCTGTGTAAGAAGGCTTAAAAGTCAATTGAAAAGTCTGTACAGATAAGAAAGCAAAAAGAAACCGTGGCCTTGAATTCTGTACATAGTGTTTAACCTTATCTCAGTCTCCTGGCACACAGCAGGGGTAAAACAGGCTGCACAGCTGGTGAGGGGGGCTTTTTAATACTTGTACAGTGCTTTGAGCTCTACTGTCTCCCCACTCTCCCCTCTCCCTTTTTTCAAAATGTATACTAACAATCATTGACCATCCCATCAGTTACATTTAGCAAATACCAAAGAGAGACATAAATTTCAAGAGTCTGTCCAGGCATGCTATAATGACAAGGTGTTTTCCTTCCTTTATGCAACTGATGAGCTTGCTATTCTGTTAGACTTTTATAACTGTACACCTTCAGTATAACTAGTGTAAATATTGACAGTGGAGAGGCAAGTGGGGATTTCTGGGAGGAGGAGGAGTGGATGGGAGATGAGAACTTGGCCTTAAAGGTTTTTTTCCCCTCTTGCCTCTAGAGTATCCTGTAACACTCTGCTTCACATAAAACTTACTATGGTTTTTAATTTATGTAACCCTTTTTAAACTAAGATGACAGACAGGAACACAAAACTAGCTCCTTTTAGTCATTAATCCCTCTCCTGTCCTTTTTCACCTTCTCATCCAAAATCCAGCCTATTCTGGTAACATAAGTCACCTATCTCTGATGTACCCTTTGTAAAATGGCCAAAGCTAAAGAGCATTTAAGGTGAAAATGTACAATGCCACATCTTGTCTTGGTTTCCCTTGCCTGCAACATAGCCTAACATTTGATTTGCTTCCTTTGGTCTCACCCAGGATACAATAAGAGCCTTATGCAAAAAGCTCTGTAAGAATCTGGGCCATTGATTTGAACAAGGACTATTTAGCCATGACACACAACACCAAAAAGAACTGCTTGACACGCCAGCTCTGGAAGCAGCATTGCCATTTCAGTGCAGAGCTCTCAACAGCAGCACCGTGCTCGGCAGCAAAGCTGGACAGCCTCTGGGAGCTGAGGTTATCTCTTGGCACAGTAATTCGCTGCACTGCACCAGCCTGTCAGAGCTAGTTCAGGTGTGTCCAACACAGCACCATAAAACATGATGTAAACATATTCCAATTACTTATCTGTGATATTTATCAGCCTATGCTTTTTCCAAGGGATCACACAAACCATTACATAAAGATAACTAGAATATTACTTGAAGGGGACAACTATTCCACTGGGAAGAGAAGTTACATTTAAGAAACAAACAAACAAGCCGCAGACATTTGGGAGTACATTACAACCATGCAAATCTAGGGTAGAAATGAAAAACATCAATAGCTGTAGGGAGATTCAATAGGCTCACTTGCTGTATTTGTATAAACCACACAAAACACTGAAATTCTGTAGGAGACATATTTTCCTAACTCTTATGGCTGCAGAGTTCACTTTTTAAATGCAGTTTTACTCTAAGTCAACACAACCTTGTTTTCATTACTCTGCTAGAGCATGAAACTACCATGATACCAGCAATCTTCGCAATCTTCTCACTCTCCCTTACCTTCATGTAGGTAAGGAAGCTAAAGCCCTAGTACAAATATTGTGACTATTTATTTTGCAGCAACATTTTCATGGTCCAGTCCTTACTCTGGATGACATACCCAGGGAATTCATGTTGAGGAGATAGAAATACACTTAGCAAAACCAATCCCTCTTTAAAGCTCATCACTCTTGTATATGCAGTTTCTACTACTGAAACAATGGAGAGTTACTTGGTGCTTCGTTCCGTTGGGACTGGAATGTCAGCACAGGTAAGACACATGGGTCGCCCTATTTGTTGGTGTCTGCATCAATTTAACAGGATAATAGAAAAGACTGGATGGCCATTCTGTAAGGGCTATGAAGGATGAGATGAACCTTAGAAACTGAAAAAACACTTTACATCTGAATGCAGTCAGGCAGCTGCCTCACTGAAGCTCCTGAAGAGTATCAGTCAGAGGTACCCTGCTTCAATGCACGTAGTGAGAGGATTATGATCTAAAAACATGCAGTTTGGCTCCCTCACTGTAACCTCATGATGTTATTTGGGCATTTATGAATAGCCAGATCTCTGTGCAGCTGAGCTGCTAATAACATGGCACGTACCCATCACACTGGAAAGCAAGTGATCTCACCTAGGCAGCACGCGTAAACACGGCACAGCCACACAAATATGACCAGCTTCTGAACATACTTAAGGTTATTCCATGAAGATTATTGACTGTGTTGCCTAGGAACACATAAATAGGGCTTTTGGGGTGTTTCCTCCTTCTCCAATTTGCCATACAGAAAAACTTAAGCAAAGAACAAGAATACCTTCAAAGACTACATTTTCTATTGTAGTAATTTTAGCATACCATCCTTGGAAGAATAATTTTTCTAAACAGTATTTCCAAACCCAGCAATCTTCCTTTCTGCATACCTATTTCCATGAGGAAGTATTCTGCTGTTATAAACAAGAACTGACAACACTTCCAGTGCCCTATTTGAACAAATGTACACTGTTGGTGTACCACCAATTCTTCCCATGAATGCATCTTGGAAAAGTACTGTTTAAAGCTCCTTGGACATGACAGTGAAACTGAATTTAAATTCTGGAAGAAATGGAAGAAAAAAAAATTCAAATCCTTTGAAAGAAGTTATAAGCACCTGTGCACCTTCTTCCTTAAAGCAGTAGATATGGCCTACTTGTTGGCAAACTGCTAGAAAAATTAAGACTTTGGAATGGGTAGATTCAACTGTCTAGTGGTCTTGCAGAGAAATAGCTAAACCCCAGTTCTGCCCAAATTAGAAAAGGGTAAATCCTATTTACCAGCATTTAATCTCGCCTATACTACATCTTCCATTAATAATGCTTAAAAGTAGAAATCTGTTTCATGTGGACAATATTATAAAACAGAAATACCATTGGAGTAAACATGAAGATCAGTTAATATGTAATTTCTGGTTTGCAAAACATTTATTAAAGAATCCTGTAAGAAAATAAAGTTTATTTTTAAATAATGTATTTCATGATATCAACTATAGCAGTTGGAAAACTACAGGGGGCAAGCTCTACTTCAGATCAGGCTTAAAAGCTTATCTATTATTATCAATTGTATGGGCTTGTCTAAGAAAAGAAAGGACCTTTCCCCACAAGTCTGATTTGCTATTACAAAAGCTACAACACTATTTTTATTCAAAAAAGAAAGAACAACCTTAGAACATTTGCTAAATATTTTTAGCTGGCTTTTTTTCTCCCCATCAAAGCCGCAAATAATTCTGTTCTTAAAGACTCCAATGCTACGAATACCAGAACAGGAAAAGAAATACTGGTCAGACAACTTACTTCAGAGATACATGTGCTGGATTAAATGGGATTTCAGAGAAAAATGGTGTGATAAAGTGGCCAGTCAACAGCTGTGCTATTTTTGAGGTAACTTAGCAAAGTAAGCAGCTGTTTAGTTTCAATATACAGTTATTGAACTCTGCCTGGCTTACCTGATAGGTGCAAAAAGGTCTAATGAAAAAGTGTCAAAAATTATTATATATTCTTCAGTGTTTTAATCTCCATGATCACTAAGGAAATGCAATTTTCTGAAATAAATTTGTGCAGCACACTATGAGGAATATTTAGGAATACTTAGGAAACAGTGACAAGGAAATTACAAAATTATCTGAGCTGTAGAAAAAGGACAGATGGGACCCTTGAAAGCCTATTCAAGACTAACCTCCTGCTTCAGCAGAATCAACTACAGCTTTGTCATCCTGACAGATGTTTACCTAACCTGTTCAAAGACTTCTAATGACAGAAGTATCATGAATCCCTAAGTAAAGTGCTCAAGTACCCTTATTATAAAAAACTATATTTTACTTGGTACCATTATTTGAATGGATCTGTGAACACAGAATGACTCTTCAGTGTTATACAAAAAAATTATCTTTGCTTTCTAACTAATGAATTTAACACACCAGCAGTTCTCAGTAATATATATTGCTAAGAAGGACTTCTATTATTATTATGCCCCACTATTTAGTTACTTTATCAGGGAGAGGTTACTCCTTCAGAGACAGACAGGCAATGGCCTTGGACAGCAAGCTAGTTATTTCATCTTTGCCTCAGAAGATGGGGACAAAATGTTCTACTCATTCTGCGCAACCTCTGTTACTGAAGAAAACAAGTAATGAGGAAGGTACTGCTGTCTCCTCCAGGCTGAACAAGTCAAGTGACGTGGCCCTTTCTCATATGGCTTCCCCTCCAGGCCTTTCACCAGTTTTGTAGCCATCCTTTGGACACTCTCTAGTAGCTTTATATCCTTCTTGTATGGTGGTGGACAAAACTGCTCACAGGACTCAAGCTCAGGCAGCGCCAGCAAAGAGTGTGTATGGCCAGACTTGGCGAACGCAGCTTTGGGCAGGGTTCTCCCCACGTGGCTGTGCCCTTCCAGCCTGCGCAGGGGATTGTTTAGGTGAGGCTCAGCATGCGCAGAACTGGCCCCAC
>JAOXXN010000446.1:71171263-71185723 GCA_026770055.1 Myrmophylax atrothorax | reverse complement strand
TGGGAGCTGTCATAACATAATAACAATAAATTAATACCTAGGGAAAAAGACTAAAATCTGTTGTTTGTCAAATTATAATATGAATTAGTATAGTAATCCATTAAGGAAAAAACCTACATATGTAATCACATTCAATGTGAAAAACTCCTGTACAATATCTGATAGAGATTATTATTTATTATTATTGTTGTCTTAAAATGCATTGATTTTCTTTATCCAAGTGCTGCACTCATCTGAAAATGAAAGCTTACCTTACCATCAGGAGAGGCAATTCTTTTCCTACAGTGTACATCTCAAAGAGTGCTTTTAAATCTGCTTAAAAATGTAATTGTCTTCAAGCAGCATTTGTCGGTTGTCCTTGCACTGTATCTCAGTGATACCATAGGAAATATATTCGGCCCATAAACAAAAGCTTTTTGAAAACAAGTTTTATACAGTTGTACAGCTGAGCTTGCAAGTTCATCCAGGTCCAAAAGTCTAAAGTGCACATCTACAGAGCGTCAGTGCAAGAAGGTGTCTGAACACAGGCCAGCTTTAGTGCAGAAGCCCTGCAACCGTGACACTGTTTTAACCATTTCAGAGCTAGTAAACTCTGCCTAGAGTGAGAAACAGGTCTGTGCATCCTGGAAGATATCTCAGCCATAAAGAAGGTCAAGTTATAGCCCAGATGCATACCTGCAATATCACTCTGTTCCCATCATTAACTACCATAAAAAACGAGAAATAGTACTGGATTTCAAGCAGCTAAAATGGCTTTGCTGATGCTGCTCAAACCTCTATGACCACCAGATTCATTCTTTATCTACTACAGAGTTCACTGAACTAACAGGAGTCAAAAACAGTGAGTGTTCATGCAAGTTGCTATGCTCAGCAGGCAGCTCTACTGTGAGAGAAGATAAGATCCCCTGAGAAAGCAGACTTTCCATGGCCTTAGCTATATGTAGTATTTGTAGTTAAACTGCTACTGATTATTTTAAAAAGGTTTGGTTAAATTGCCACAAGCTATGTGTGTACCTTTTTAAACACTGTTTACCAAAGGCTTAAACAAGAAAGAGATAAAACCAAATGAACAAGAAGCTTTTATAACTCAGTGCACACTTATTTACATCTGGACTCAAAACAGCTTGTATCTTACTGCTGAGCTGGGTTGTGTACGGAACAACACTTGCAAAACAGACTACTGACAAAACTATGCAAACATTGTTCTTGCAGTACTGTCAAGTCAGCTTGGGAACAGCTACTGCTGTGGCTTCCTTGTGAAAGTGTAAGCACTTTGCCATCTGATAAGAGACTCTGTAGGAGTATATTATAATATAGAAATTCAATTCCAATTCTTCACCCTCATAAATTCACTAGGGGTAATCACTAGGTTAGCAAAAGCACATGTGACATATGTGCAGGTAACTCTGGGCTTTAAACATGAAAACTACAGGTCTGCAGCTTAAGTAGTTGAATTTGACACTGCCTATCAATACTGGATGAGCCACAGCAAGATGCCAAGTTCTGTCCCTTTTCAGCTTCAGAAAAGAAATTTATGAAAAGCTTAGCTTTCAAAATAGCAAATTTAAATATGCATAATCCAAATATCTGCATGTTGTTTACTTGTAATTCAAAATTGGCATACAGCTCTCTGTAACTGCATTCCAAGGATTCTGCTGGACTATTGATGCCAATTATTGTTGAAATGCTTATTTCAAAAAATGAGTATAAATGAGGGAGGACAGAAAATAAACTCAAGAATCACTCCGCCCTTACCTAGACATCCAAAAAGTTTGTTGAAGAAACAGCCTCCTTTATTTCTCAGATATGATAACATAACTTCTAAAGCAAAACTTTTACCTGAACTGTAGTAATATGGTTTGAGAGAAATGCATAAGCAAAGCAGGAAGGGGAAATGGCTCTCTCTGCTGTGTGTCTAGAACTGAAAGTACAACAAGAAAGTTCTAGAACTGACAAATCATAAACCTCAAAAACAAAGAAACCTGCTTGTTGTATAGTCTGTGTGGTAACAGCTCAAAATGATACACTAAATTCTGGTATATTCTTCAATTAATCTTTGGAAATATTGTCTATGATAAACACTTGTAAAATAAGAATCCTTTAATTCATATAATTTTTCAAAACAGCAATTGGCTAGTACACATTGGTTATATGACTCCAAAACATTGCTCAATGAGTGTAGCACAAAAGTTTAAATAAATCTGCAACAGTCCTTAAAGTAGTCAAGAAGGCCTGTGTGATATGCTGCTCCTCTGCCTTCATAAAATGGGAGAGGTAAAGAAGTTTCATTTGTCAAGCTTAAAAATGGCAGCTTAAAAACTGTTTACCTGAGAACCAGCACAGATACACTGTAGTTTTAAACAAGCTGAACTCTGGCCATAAATTACAGTGTATATAGCCAAGATTGCCATGACTAATTCATTTTGCAACTGTGTTTTAATATCTAAAAGACCCATCAAAGCCTGTTTCCAGGAATACCATCTTTTTTGCACGCTTGCCTAATGGATTACAGAATTCCAAGCTTTTGTTTTTCACAAGGGAAGCCCAAGCTTTACCACAGGCCCCGCTTCCCAAGACCAGCTCTGTGCAGCTGTGCCACAGGTATACAAGTGCAAGTGTCCCTGGTTTAAATGTCAGCCTTGTCAACAAGGCACTTTCCTCCAGACCCTTTGGTCCTCCGGCCCAGTCCTAGGCCACAGGACTTGACTGCTAGAGAATAATTCTTGTCTGGGTAAGCACAAGGAGAAGATTACAATAAAGAGTGGCTACAAAGGGATTTAGCTCTGGACGAGCAGAGGATTTAAAGAAAACGAGGAAGGAAAGAATCACAGGTAGGCTTCACTCATCTTCTGTTACTTTCCTTTTAACTTAGTAACTAGAACTACATTACAAAGATAAGGCAGAAAATACAGAACGGTGTCTCAAGAAGTTAAATGTATTTACAGTTTTATTGAGAAATTAAATTAACATGATGCAACAATTCCTTGATAAGGGAACTTTTCTACTTAATTTGAGCATGACATTTACCTTTTAGTTTTCAAGTCAATCAGTCAAAAATTGTCAAAGTCTATTACCAAGAAAATTTAGTTGTTTTTCAAATTCTGAAATTTCAAGATTCACCTTTTCAAATGTCCCTGCATAAACAAACAAAAACCCCTCTAAATCTTTAAAGATCTTGAAAGATTTCTGTAATTCATTGACTGTAAATTAGTGGGACTTTGGTAAACAATTCATATCTTTTTTATAAATATAGGGCCTCGCTGCACTCTCTAAATGCTATTCATAAACTGAAAGTACTTTTTTCCATAAAAGCTTGTATTTCAGAGATCTGGCTTTAAACTTTTTGTGCTAACCATAATGTAATGTGTGAACATGTGTGTACACAACATGTATTTTTTAAATAAAAGTGCTTTCCTGACAAGGAAACTGGTCTCAGCTACAAAAGCCATAGCAGACTTCTTGCTCTTTCATTAGACCTAAAAAATAAATCAAAGCAAATAAAGAGAGTGCACATCACTGCTTTTCCAAGAAAAGTTCATGCAAGCCATCTAACATTCAGTTAAAACATTCAAGTATCAAGGCCAAACTAATTTGATATTACCAAGCTAATCTGATATTACCTTAACAGAGATCCTTGTCTGGATCTTATGTCCATATTCCACTTGGAAACAACATTATCCTTGCTTGCTTGTTGTATTTTGGTCCATGTTGCTAATGGTCAAGAACAACTTGAATTGTTTGGTATAGTTGCTATTTCCACTAACATATGCAATTAGGACCTAGTAAGAGAAGACACGGGCAACAGAACGATGTATGGCTGTGGCATGGAACACACACTTACTCAGCTCTGAAAGGCAAAAAGACTGCCAAAACCTCAAAAATGCAGAAAGTTCAGTATTTCAGCATCTATTGTCCTCCTAACCTGGAATTAAAAGCAAAAACTTTGAAATTCAGAGATGAGAATATATGGATAGAAAATAAGAAAACAATAACATTACTCATACAAAACCATCTGAATTTCCTTTTTTAACCCTGAAAGCTCAACATCAACACCAATTGTCAGACTAGGAGACAGAAAGTCAGTCTAGAAAGAATTAAAGAAACTCAGTCAGTTAAAAAAATTACTTAGATTTCACCTTAAACATATAAAGAATTGACTGAAAGGGCTAAAGTTGCTTTTGAGATTTTATGGAGGATGGGCGAAGTACCAAAAACTAGAGAAACAAGGAAGACAGTGCTTTCATTTAAAGAAGGAAGTAGAAAAGGAACCAGCTGAGCCAGCTGAATTTCAGTTCTTGAAAAAACTGGTGAAAAAAGCAAACCCAAAATCTGGCAAAGCACTTTGTAAGTGCCTAGACAATGATATGCAACTGAGTGCAAGGCAAAATTCAGTTTGACATGCATGTTGAGGACAGAGCCCCAACAAACCTTTTAAACTTGTCTTCCACAACGGATAAGAGGTTTGAACAAGGAAAGACACTGGCACATGTTACAATTTTGACTTGAGGCTAAGGAAACTTCATGAGATTACAGCAATATGAACACAAAACTGTCCTATGCTGAAAGCACACTCCATCAGTGGCTCACTGCCAGCATTAAAAAGTACACCCCCTGGGATTCCACAGCAAATGCCCCCTAAATCTGGTTCTACACAGAATGGTGACCTGAATTAAGGAACTGAGAGAATGCTTACACGAATGAATCCATAAGATAAACCTTGTAAGGACTGAGGGAACTCAAGAGACAAACTGGAACTTCTGAAGTTGCTTGACAAATTGGGAGAAATGTTCTGAAATCACCTAAAAAAAGGAAATGCAACTCTTGGAAAAATACTTCAATTACTGCTCTCCAATAGAAATTATCACCTATACAAGGACAGGAAAGGGAAACAAAACACTGGAGACTCTCTGCTTGAAAAGTGTTAAAATTATAAATTATGGCATCATGAAGTCAACATGAAAAAAACCAACAAACCCTCAGTGTGACTCACACAGAGTAATTTAGCTTGTAAGACAGAGGAAGCAAATCTCTCTGTTCTACTCAGCAGCAATATCCCACCATTTTGGCCAATGCACCCCAAAGGTGCCACCTGAGTGCTGTCCTCTATTCTCACCAACAGTGATCAGATGCCTAGAAAAGACAACGAAGGAAGGAGGACTGAGTACAGAGAATAAAACCAAAACACCACAAGGACATTTGACATGAAGAGTAAGAGACTGAGAAGAGAGAGTCTTTATAGCCTTGACAGCTGGTAGTCTTAAAAACAGTCAGATAAACTTCTCATGCACAGATACAGATATATACTTATATATATACAGCCTATACATAGTAATTGGTTCTTCCCTGGGGCATCTCAATAGATCTAACAGCTTTCTTCAAGTCCTTCCCTACCTTCCAAAAAAGGACATTGGGAACTGCAGATCAGGATCCACTGTGTATTTTTTAGTGTGGTTCAGCTGCCTAAAAGGCTAAGTTGACCTAAAATGTAGAAATATCAAGTAAAAGAAACAACCACCTTTCCTGCATATGTGACTGTTTAAGAACATGATTACTTTCCTGGTGTCCAAAATTATTTGGAAATACTGGAAGGATTTTTATGGCTCTTGTTTGATTTGGTAAAGAGAAGGGGCCTCTCATTACACAGTTTAAAAACCTCAGCATAGGTAAATTACAGAAGTTGAGAGATGACTTGATTTTTTTGCATCTATACATACACATACGCACACATTTATATACAAACACACCCTTAAGGCTCATTAAGATGTCTAAAAAGAAGAAAATATTGGGGGGAAAATTAAATTTTTGTCAGATTCATAAATAACACAGAAAGCTGTAATGAATGGAAACTGACATTACACAAATGTATCTTGCAAAGGTACCATTTCCTGGCAGCAAGAAAATTGAAGTCTTTCTTACTACAGGAAATGGATGCCACTGCTTCAATTTTTAAGTAAGTTTAGGTAACTTTCAGAAGTAGATATTTATATTAAGCTTCTGGAAGAGAAATAAAACTCCCTGACCTACATACACATGAAATTGAATCAGATTACCACAGTTCTCTAACACTGCCTAGAAGGTTCTTTCTCTCAGTTACTCCATGAGATGCTTCCTAGTCTATGCATTTTGCACCAGAGAGCCAAAGAGATTGAATATAAAAGTGACCTGATGCAAAGACAGGCAAAATGAACCCTCTTCCAGGTAAGAAGAGCAAAGGCAATAGTCATCTAAAAATCATTCCTTAAATTCCACAAAGAAAGAAAGGAGTTTTAAGACTTGGCAAGTAGAAAACTCAAAGGGCTCTGGGAAAAGGAAAAATGGAAAGAGAAAAATTAACCTATCAAGACTATCCATCAGGCAAGAAGTGGTGAGTTGCCTCTTGAGAAGGCTCTGGGCATGAAATAAATTCAAATAGAAATGAAACCCATCTGCTCCCATAGCCTGGGCTGCCTGATATGTTTCATGTTAGTTGTACCTCGGGCTTTCTCTTGTCCCTCCATAGGCTCAGACTTGCCGGACAAAGCAGTTGCAAAGTCACTTTGCTTTCAGCGACATCACAAAAAGCAGGCACACATTTTATTGTTATTGCTGTACTGATTAATCCATGTCTAAACATACCCTGTACATTACATAGTCTTTGTTTACATTTTTATTACTGTACAAGTCCTTCCAAAGGAATCTTTCCCTTCCCTATAATAACATTCAGGAAAAGTTTTCCAATAATAGGTTAGGTTTCTAAGTGTGGTTACTGTCATAACAATTTAACCTTCAGCCCATCCTAACAACTACTGCTAGAACAAATTCTTCCTTTGGCCAGCAGTGTGTCCAAAATACTGTCAAGGCTGCTACTGGATGCTCAACAGAAGACTTCAGCAATGCAACTAATTCATGCTACCTGTCTGCTGAAGAAAATTTAAGATTGCCAGTACAGAAAGAATCCTGTCTCTGACAGAAAAATGGCATACTTGACATAATCACAACTCCCAGGCTTAAAGTATCAATATTTTTGTCACAATGTTATCCAAAAGAAATTGTAACAATAAGATTTCATATGTCAAAGTAAATTAGAGTGGCTGGAAAACAGAACTTCAGTTAAATAGAATTAGTTTTTTAAGTTAAAACATTACTGTTCAAAAGGATTCTTAAAAATTTAATAATGAGAAAGACTTGCTGTGCTGCAAACATATGTAAGATTCCAGAGGAGCCAAGATAAGATATTTACTTTTAATAGAACAGGAAAACCTTAAGGTTTTTTTGCTTGTTTGGAAGACACATCAGAATAAATAAAGAGATACAGAGCACACTCATGCTCTACAGCCTTGAATCAATGTATTAGTAACATTAGGAGAAATAAACACTCAAATAACAGTTAGATTAGATGCATACTGAAGCTTGGACAGGAACGCTGAGAAAGAAGTCCTAAGACATAATTACCTGGGGACTGCAAAGTCCTCCAAAAGAAAAATGAAATGATGTTATATTACACGGTTATCAAGCTTTTGGAGACTGCTAAGAGATGCAGGGGAATACAGCAGAAACACATGAAGAAAAGCAGGCACAGACAGGCTTAAGTGTGGTACATGTCAGACAAGAAACTGGCTATGGAAAGAACCTTGGGTCTAAGTCATGTCATGTGCAGGAAAATAAGAGGAGAACCTGAGTTCCTTCTGAGTGAAAATGTGATTTCATAATACCAGTTTTCTTACATTAGTCTCAGGGGAAAAAAAGGAGGGGGGAGGGGAAGTAGGATTTAGATTATACATATGTGGTAGGTATAGAGTATATCTACATGTGTGTTGCACGTTCAGGAACGCAGAGAGAAACAGAGGATGATATGGGAAGTTGCCTTCTAAAAAATATTCCCAGAGCAGCTAAAAGCTGAAGTCCCATTTCTGCCCCAAATAAATTTTGTTTCTTGGAACACAAAGACAAAACTCTGTTCTATATGACATGGAAACAACAGAATAGGGAATAATTGAGATATCCTCTCTCTCTCTCTCTCTCTCTAGATATATATATATATAAGGCATGTGAAGGGAAGAAGCAGCAATTATAATACAGCACTTCTAACAGTCCTGAATGATGAAGAGTGGGAAAATGTCATCAGCAAGGCATACAAGAAAAGAACAGGCTGACTGTGTTAAAGCTCTTCTGGACCTGAGCCATCTAACAAACATTCTGGGAGATAAAACGCTTCACAAAGCACACTGAGACAAAGTGTTTGCTTAGGAGATCAGGGCTATTTTTTCCAGTACTGTAAGGTAGGTTCCACTTCCCTTTGCAATGTCTGGTACTTTACAGCCACTTAAACATCTGGTAAGTTAATATTATGATCTTCTAAGAACCATAAAGATTATCAAGACCTCTAAAATCCTGAATTTAAATGTCTGTAACACTTGATTTGAACTTCAGCTGTCTTACAGAGTACTTTCTATGCAGAACAATGCAGTATCACCAAAGGAGAAGCCTGAATGACAGTACAGCCTCTGATACTACAACAGAAGCATGGCTTTCTAAAGTACTTTGGAGAATTGCATTTAACGTTGATATTTAACTTTAGTTCACATTTAATGAGCTACAATTAAACTCTGTAAACATTTTTGTTTGTTTGTTTTTAAGCTGAAAGCGAAATTTAAAATTCTTCCTAACTTAATGCCCAAGGGTAGCATTAACAGCAATACCTCCTTACTGATACTTCCCTATTACAGCAAAGTATGTGTCAGCTGAACAAGCCAACTGGGAGTTGCCTGCTTCAGTCAAAAATTTGTTTTCTTATAAAAGCTAAGAGCACGTACACCTACCTAGGAAGAACAACTCTAACCTTGGCAAAAGAGCCGGGGCATAGATTTATTTTTTACTGCAGTATCTATCAATACCAACATTGCATAACTGCTTCCCAGTCAAACTACCTAAACAGGCCAATAGAAAATTCCCAGCGCAGACAAAATACTCAGTTCTCCAGAATCCAGTGCAGGTTTGAATTTTCTGCTTATCACCAAATTCATTTTGTGAGGTTGTTATTCTAGAAAGCAAACTAACATTTTCTATCTACTTTTCCTATTTCTGAATCCATGGGAAAATAAGCAGCACCGTGAGGCTTGTATTGTAATTGCTGGTGCAAAACATTCAGTCTACTATTTATTGATGATAATGCTCTTACTTTTATGATTTCCATATGTAAATCAGATATTATAACAGGGCCTAATTACAACCTAAATTTCCCCTCCTCCCCCCATGATGAAGAGATACAGTACACAGCTTTCACTGCAGGATAAAGTTGATGAAAGTGATTAAAATAGAAGTTGCTGTACAGTTGCTGAGAACCACAGTCTTGTTTTCTGCAGTTTCAGCATTTCCAGAACTTGCAGGAAAGCATAAATAGACGACAACAATGAAACAGGGCTCCACCAGAGATCTGAGACAATGTGTGCAAACACAGGAATTTCCCTTTTTCAACTCTTGGTAGTCCTCGATTTGCAGAATATCCTACATCAAAAAGTTCAGAAGATGTAAGTTGGACATGGGAAAGTGTTAAATTTGCCCTTGACTAAATTTTGAGTTTATATTCCCAGAATTTAAACAGACAGTGACTTGTGGTGAGGATTCCATTTTCTATGCAAGTGAACAGAATATCAGCACTCAAGGTGGGAGAATTTAGGTTGTGTGCCTGACTTTGAACACAAGCAGCACCTGCATAAACTCCCACTAAGCTCCAAGCCAGCAAATTTTGGCACTGTGACACCACACTGATGTTGCTGCCCCGGGGTACAGGGATAACTTTACTCACAAGAAGTTTCTTGACACATCACAGACTGCTGGAGTCCAGAAATTTTAGTGAACAGTGACATTTATACCCATGTTCCAACCGTAATGTTTTTCCCCCATTGTAGCTCCAAGGAAAAGGACTACATGACTAGACTGTAGAACTGAGGACACAGCCCAGTTTTACCCTGACACCTCCACTTTCACAACGGACGTGACAGCTCCCCCCAACTCCCAAGCAATGCCCACAACTGCTGCAAAGTTTTCTGAGGTATGTAAAGGGAAATCCTTCTTTTTAATATTTATAGCCTTGACAAATCTGAGTGGTAGTCATGGGAAAAAAAGAAAACATGTCTTGTGTAGTTGTGGTAGTTTTGTGCTCCTGTCAAATATCCAAAGATCTGCTACAAAAAAAAAATGGATAGACTCTTTGAAAGAAAAGGTCATAATCCTTTCCAAGGAAAGGTTAGGGCATACTCATGTGGGTTTTGCACAAGGTGTTGCCTCGGCAATACAAAGCAATACTAACTTAGAAAGAAGTATGGGTATAGCTATAAAACTCTCAAATAAAGACATACTAATGACAAAAGTACTTCTAGTGTTACAGTTTATAGCTGTGGATAAAATGGAGAAGAATTTGTACTGTGGTCATTTTAGACTGAAAGAAACATTTCTGAGGAGAAGCATTATGAAATTAAAAAAAAGGCCCTAGAAGGTGAAGAAATAACAAAACCTATCTTGATTCAGGGTGATTTCCATAACCTATTTGATTTATAAACTGATTTAACAATCCAAATTACTGAATAATGCACTTCTTCCTCCAAAATCAAACCATAATCAGTGTTTTCTCCAACTTTTGATTTAGTGGCCTTGAACATTAGATGAGTCACCTGCAATCTGCCTTTTTGCTTCAAGTCCTTTTTTACTCCTAAATACATCTACTTTATGGGATTTCATTCTTTTCCTTCAGTTTTTCGAGAGCGGTTACAGCCACCTGTCTGCAGAAGTAAAGACAGACAAGAGGGGGTTTAAGCTACAGTATCTGGAGCTTTCACAGTGACTGAACAAACTGTTTACATATTTCTGCCTTAGTTTCCTACTTGAAGCAGAATGGTATAACTCAGTCCAATCCCTCTGTGTAGAAGGCAATTATTTATCAGCTTCCTTTTGGCAAAGACTTCTTTCACCTCTTCTTTTAAGACACTGAGGGTACCAAGGTGTTTCCTGCTCAGCCATTTATCACAGCAGGTTTATGATTTATTTTAAAAAGAAACACAAGATAAAAAGAATATCACAGAGAACACAGTGCCCCACAGTAAAAGGAATATAATTCTAATAGGCACCAAGACAGGGGTCCAATACTGAATATTCTCCTACCAAATCAAGCACTATTGATGCCTGTTTACTCACAGCATTGTACAGACTGCTGATGTATTCAGGAATTACTGCCCCTCCTCGTTCCTCCCAGTGACACTGTTCACAGTAATCTGAACAAGTTACATCTAACACCAGAGATTACCAAGTTTTATATACACACAAACCCATATATATGCACACATGTACAAGCACTCCACAACATGCTAATAAAACTCTGGATTTCTTCTGTCAGGTCTCACCTTCTCACAGGGGCACGCTGTTCCAAAAACTAGTCTGAAGAAATTAACTCTTCTATGGCTTTTACCCTAATTTCTAGACTAAGGCTCTTTGTTGTAAGAAACAATTAGCACCAGCTGATGAAACTCTTACTTTGTTTGGGCTTTGAAATTGATACTAAGTTCATAATAACTTTGAAGTCACTGCAGATTTGATTTTTTCTTTGCTGACACAACAGATATGTTCCTATGTCCTCCAGGAAACATGTAATTAAATTCCTGAATTCATTAAGTGTTTGTGCTTTGCCTTTTTCCTGGGCTGCAAGATGAAAGACAAGTGAGCATGACTGAACCTAAATATTTCCATCATCCAAAGATAAAATTTTGGCTTCTATCATCTAAAATAAATCCAAACCTTTTAAAAAAAACTTCACCTTTTCCTTGAAGATTTAAAAGAAGAAACTTAACACAAGAGGACTTTGAACTTTTTTCCTCTTAAATTTATTTTTATTATTTGTAAACACTGCATCCTCTCAGCACAAGGAATTAATCAGTTCTTCTGTGAGCTACCCAACCAATCCACTGTCCATTTTCCTATCCAAACATCTGTACTTGGCCTCGCCCTTCTGCTGCTCTTCTTCTTGAGTTCATTTACCATCTCAATCACTGCAACTTCCTTTTCAGTTTCACTAGACAATAGATTGGTGCTTCCTGAATAAGGATGCCTTCCATCTTTTCTATCACTCCATCTTTTCCCCTTCCCTAAACTAAGGTGAGAAGAAGAAACCACTAGCAAAGGCTCATGTCCTTGGCTTCAAGAGAAATTTATTTTATTTTATTGTCAGAAACTCATCTATGCTGGTTTTTCCAAGATTAAAATTAAGATATTAAAAAAATAATATGACAAATGCAAAGACAAGCCTAGAGCAAGAGCTCCTATACATACATACATATATGTGTGTGTATATATATGTATGTATGTATGTATGTATGTATTCACAGAATATTCTGAGTTGGACAAAGGGACCCACAACGATCAGAGTCCAACTCTTAAGTGAATGGGATGTATGGGGATTGAACCCATAAGCTTGGCTTCATTAGCACCATACCCTAACGAACCCACACACCACATATATGTATATATATGTACAAAGACACCTACATTTGTTTTAAAGCAGACTAGGGAGAAGGCCATTTTGAAGCAACACAAACACATTCCTACAAACCACTGGAACCATTGTTAAACATTTACTTGGTTTAGCTTGTGTGCAGTGTTACCCACTAGGCTATTTCTATTGTATTTAATAAAGTAAATGTGCTGAGATGCTACAGTACCCCAAAGTAGTCAATCCATCCCACACTTTAGTCATATATGTATTGCCCAGGTTATAGAAACCTGTAAATGTAAAAATCTTAAATGAAAAATAAAACAAATCTGTACTACATGAATCCTACAAGCTGAAAACCCAGAAGGCAATAAACAAAATGTATAACTTATTTTTTCAAGTCTCACTGTGTTGGGATTTGGTGGGAGCCAAGAATGAACTAAAAGATGAGACTCAGGAACAGAAGTTTCCCAACAGCAGACTCAATAGCTTCAAAACCAAACCACTCTACCATTTCATCATACTGATCTACATTAAAATATGAGACCTAAAAGAATTTTCTTAGACTACAGTAAAACAAGTTTAAGTAATTCCCGATTTCCCTGAAAATAATGCATATGGCTAAAATCCAAAATGTACTTCTTGAGAATTTTTTATAATTATTTTAATGGTGTGTGTGCAAATGGAACTATAAATCTCATACCAACAGTTAATTCCAGACTGACCTGACTCAAGACAATGGTGTTAAACCACTTATACACAGACTTTTGGTTCTGTTTTGTGTAGGATCCTCTTTTGCCATTACCAACACACCAGTGCCTTACAGCAGTATGCAAAGTGTCAAGAAATTTAGCTACTAGTTGTTTGTATTCCTCTCTAACCCTTCTCTAAGGAAGAGGCCTGTATGTGTGATATTTTCTTCTTGTATAACTTTTAATTTATTTTTTAAATGAGCTTGATGTGCTATTTTTTTGTTTGGTTTTTTTACACTTACAAGGGGGAAAAGTATGTGCAAGAGTTCTAGGATATACTTGTTTCCCCTTGAGCACTTAATTCATAATCTGGAAACACTCACCTGCAAAATGAACAACTCTCTGCTTCCAAATTCCTCCCTATGCTTCATTTTTTCAATCACAGTCTTTTTGAGCCATTTGCAATCTAAGGACTCCTTTTACAATGCTAAGCCTTTTGCATCTTTAAAGTACTGGAAATTACTGGTGATCTGACAAAATCCAGGACTGCTCTACAAATTGAAAAGAAAAAACAACAAAGTGTAGTTGTTAAAAAGAGAGATACTACAATTGGGTCAAATTGTCCCAGAGTAAAACAACAAATACACCAACACTAAACTCTGTCCTATCAATGTCTCTAGATACCCATCACCCACTATTACTAAATTACAATCACTAAAACTAACCTCTTACTCTATTGATTATTCTAAGAATTTTAAAATACTATTTTAGTAACAAACTCAGCTCTGAAGATGAAAACCAGTCCAGGCTTTTTGATGTTGAGATAGGAACAGAAGCTAAATCTCCGAGCAATTCCTTAAAATATCATGTGGAGATTTTGGTTGCACTTCTCTCCTCCTCTTTTTATTCATATCTCTTCCAACATGAGGGCTTAAAACACTGGGGGAAATGGTTCTGCTGAAGTCACAGCTATCCCAACCACTCTAGGGTTTGCTTTTTGTTCCCCACTTCTCCTTTCATATATGTTAAGCAGAGCAATGAGAAAAAGCACATGGCCACTAACACCCCTCTTTGGGACACCTTCAGCAAGGTGAGGGCTCTTAAACAGGTGCTTCACTCAGTGTCCCCTCATTCACATTTCTGACCCTTGGCCTTTTTTTACTTGCAAGTGCAGTCCTCTCCCAAAAGTGTGGCTCACTGTGTTTTTGAGGGAGGGCCACTCCTATGCTTGGTGGTCCCGTGGTGTAAAGGAGAGCACTCTGGACTCTGAATCCCAAGGACCTGAGTTCCAGTCTCAGTGGGGACCGTCCC
>JAOXXN010000446.1:71144995-71159933 GCA_026770055.1 Myrmophylax atrothorax | reverse complement strand
TCCAGGGATGGGGAATCCACCCCCTCTCTGGGCAGCCCATTCCAAGGCCTGAGCACTCTCTCTGCAAACAAGTTTTTCCTGCTCTCAACCTTTTTTTTTGAGTTCATTTTCTGCTCTCAGACTGATCTTCCAGGATTTGATTTTGTCTCAACATTTGCCTTCTCTAAACCAACCCTCAGCTCTCCCTCCTTTGTCCTGTCTGTGACTCCATGCCCTGTTTCTCTGCATGATCAGCACTCAGGACCATTTTTATACCCCCACAGCTGTTGCTTTGGGAGGCAAATATGACTTTTATTCTGAAAACAATGTCAGATAATTTTCCAAGCAGTTTTAGTGCTCCATCACCTTAAAGAATCTGGTTTCTTTGATACCAATGGGCAGGATCCTTCACCTGGGAACCAACTCATGTCCTGGACAGCAGCTTCAGCTTTTCAACTCTCAGTTTTCCTGTTTCTTTTTTGTTTTGCCTTTTCCTGCTGCTGCCTCTCTCTGGGGATCCCTCTTTCAAGCAGAGCTCTTTCTTCTCCAGTTGGAGATGTGGGCATCTCACCCATGGGTCACCACACACCTTCCTGTCCTCCCCAGTCACCCCCAAACCATTCCCATCACCACAACTTTGCATCCCTCTGGCTCTGAAGGCCAAAGGTTTTCTGTGCCCTTTGGGCAGTTCCTCTTCACTTCAGTGGCTCTTTTTCCTGCACCAACCCCCATTTCTTACTCCTCACTCTTGTCCATTCCAGCACTTTTCATGAGTTGCTTTTAACCTGTTCCCAACTTAACCCCCTTTGGGAGCTTAGAAAAGCTCTCCCAGACTCTTCCATCCCAAAACCCTTCAGCACTAATTTTTGTGATGAACCACTTTGCCACCTTGATGCTCTGCCAGGTTTGTCTTCCTTCTTGAACATGTTCCCTGAGGAGTTTGCCCAGGAAACCCCCTGCCCAACCCTTTGTTGAGCAGCAGATTTGCCAACCAGGCTGAAACTTCTGCCAGTGCTCTGCAAATATTTGTGAGGAGCTGCTTTCCATGGGGACAATCTGTGGCTGGGGGAAGATTTGACCATGAGAAGGGATGGGGACAACAACTTTCCTGCTCAGTTAAAAGCAGAATATAAAAGCTTTCTCACCAGTGTGTTAAAAGGAGGCTGTTAAGACCTCTTAAATAAAGCACCCAATATAATCAGAGTGAGGTGGGCTATTAAAAACATACATTGCCATCTGATGAAAGTGGGTTAATACAAACATGGATAAACCCCCCCTCACCCTGCAGACAGTTCTAAACCACCCCACCATCATAAACACCCAGCAGACAACAAACATTTAACAGAAACCTTGTGCACCACAATAAAAGCAAATTAGGCAGGCAAATACCACAAACATCTGTCAGTGGGAGCCCTGATTTATTTGGAGCAACTTGGAGCATCTTGGGCTCCCAGAGGGGACACCCACGTGAACTCTTGGCTCTTCTGCTCGTTCTTTTCCCTGATTTTGGGGGTGAAGTGCCCCAAGTGTTTCTCATGTAGGTCCTTGACAGCTCCCCAAGGAGTTTCACCTTCAGTTCCCAAAGCAAGAGGTGAACTAAAGTTTCCCATTCCCGTCCTGGCTCTCAGGCAATCTGGTAGCAAAGTCCTCACCACATTTAGGAGCAAGACAATGAGTTTTCACATTTTGATGATCCTTGGGCCCCTGATCCTCCACACCCACCCACAGCTGCCCCTGGTTCAGTGTCCCTGAGGCAGAGGGTGTGTTATCCCATCCAAACCAGTCCCTGCCTTTGGTCCCAGCCATTCCCAGGGGATTTGTGTCCAATCTGCTGTTCTAGATGGACAACAACCTACTAGAGCTGCTTCAAACAATCTCCTTGGTGACAAAATGCTGGTGGGAAGACAGGAAAGCACCCCCTGGGTTGTTCTGCCATGAATTGATTGTGGAAGGACTTTGGGCTCCAGTGGTTGTTGTTCTAGTGGGACCCTTTAGTTTTCAGTAATGTGGAAGAGGAAAAGAAGAACAATCCCCTGAAGTGAAAATCTGATGCTTAAGAGACCTACTCTGAGTTTTGTACTTTGTCACAACCTTCCTCTGGGTGACCTGGGGTTCCTTCCTTCACTTCAAGTTGTGATTTTCCTGTTTTGAAAGGGCTGTTATTGTCCATTCCCTACAACCAGCAGTTTTTTGTGTTCCTGGGGTCCAGGGTTTCATGTGCAGATGGGCCTGAAAGGTCTGAAATGGGCTGGGAGTTGGTTGTTTAGGGCTTACAAAGATTTCCCCTGAGTTTTTGAGGATGGTTTTTGGCTGAAACGCTGCTCCTGGAATTGTTTTTTGGAGCTGATGGTGTTTGGGGTCTGATTCCTTTGCAGTTTTCCTTCTTGTTGGTAAACACAGAGCTGGTGGTTCTCAGTGAGTTGCTGCTCTGGGTTCTTTTATTCAGCTGCAGCTTTGGAAATGCCTCTTTGCTTTAGTCCCTAATTGGAAATCAGTCAGAAAACAACCCAGTGCTGGGAACAGGAGATTTTAATGTGCACTGAATAAGCACCTTGAGACTGAAGCCTGTCACCAGAACTCATCTGGAACTGCTTTAGCACGGGCTGAACTGACTAAAAGCTCTGCTTAATGCTGAGTTTAAAAGGTGGCACCTCAAGAAATCCTCTTAATGTCTCAACAAGCTGATGGTGACAAGTCCTTTGCATTAAGGACGTGGCAAGGTCCAAATGCTTCAAATAATTCTGGAGAATTTTTCTCTGGGTACTTTGCTCTGAGGTATCCACTCATAAAATATTTACAGTAGCTGCAGAGAAAGCAACAATCAGGTTTTGGGGGGTTTTCTTCCTTTCTCTTTCTTCTCTTCCCTTAGAACTGGAGGAATAAAAACCAGGCTTTAAATTTTCAGCAAAGACACTTTCTGGGTGAAAGGGAAGGGTTTTTGCCTGCAAACTTCTGTTTAATAAATGCAAGAAAATCTGGGGAAATCATACCCAGATAATAATAACAAGAGTGTTCAGAATGGGTGTTTTGCAGCCAATTCCCACTTTGTGGCATTTTCCATCTGCCCAGAATATTAAGGAGCTTCCAAAGATGTCAAATAGCCCTTCAGCACCCACTGGGGCCCACGAGCTTTTGTGGGAGTCAGAAAGTTGAGCAGCCCAAGGTGGGGAGTTGCCAAATTGGCCAAATTATCCTGATTTTGATTCTGAAGTGGGGAAATAACATGGAAAAAAAAAAATACAACCCTGCATGTGGTTTTGAGGAACTGTATTCAGTAATGATTTAACCAATTTAACCACATCCTAGTTTTGAAAAAAAGAAAATCCTTTTTATGATGCAACGTGTTTTAATCTTATGAGGAGTTTATTTATTAGACTCAGAAATGGCTCAGAATAATTATTATTTCTCTGTGTGTGTGGAGATCTCTATTTTTGAACTGGATACTGGTTTAAATATTATTTAATGCTCTTGCAAAGACTTAACCCAGTAGCATCAACTCATTTCTTGCCTTTCAAATTTTACTTTTCATTGGTAGCTGAGTAAACTCTGAAAAACATTCCTGAGAAACCCTTATTATTTCAGTACAACTCCATGGCTTGGTGGTATTTTTAAAGCACACATGAAGTTTGTGCCTAATTCTTTGTTCTGAAAAATCCCCTCCATGTGAGGCAGTTTGCAAATGCTTGGGGTCCTTTTTAATTCTTTTGGAAATTAATTTGGAACCAAACCAGGGAGTTATTAACCCCAAAACCTTCTGTGCCTCCTCTCAGTTGTTCTGCACTGACAGTTGGAAGTTCAGACAGAGACAGGCTGGGTGGAATATTTCAAACATCTGATTTCATTAGTGAGTGAACACATTGAATGGACTCACAAATACAAGTCTTGGGGAATGGAAACTGATTCTGAGCTGGAGTTTTGTGTGAAAAAGGGGCAAAATCCCTTTTATTCCTATTTGCTTAATGTTTTGGGGGTTTTTTCCCCCCAGCAAATAATTTCCCAAGCAAACACTGTTGGTTTATGCCCAGAACTAAGAGACTCAGCACAAAAAATGTATGCCCAGAACTAAGAGACTCACCACGAATCCCACCAATGTTGGGTTTGCTGGGTTGGGGTTCCCACAGAGTCAAACAGATCCCACACATTGGGCTCTTTGTTCCAGGTGCCTTCGGAACCACCCACAGAAAAGGCTTTTCCTGTCCCAGAGAACTTCCAAGAGTTCCTGATTTTCTAATTTTAAATACTCTAAACCTCTTAGAAACAGGGAAATGCTTCAAAGCAGCACTTGGGGCTGGAGGTGCTTCCAGCAGAAACTTTTGGAGTTTTCTTTTGGGGGGGGGGGAGAAATGTGAGTTCTGACTTAAAAGAATGAAACCACTAAAGAAAGAGACTATCTCAAATTAATCTTCTGCCTCTGGCTTTGCCATTTCTCTCCCCTGGTGTCAGGCTGGTAACGAGGGGGGAGGCACAGCCAGTAGTTTGATTGTTCTGGATGAACTATCAGCGCCCCGTGGGGAATTCTGGTACCTTGACCTGCCTGACCCTCAAAGTGCTGAGTGTGGAAAATGGGAAGTCCCCGTGGGCCTCAATATGCACAAGATGTCAGAAAAATGCAGTTCTTGGAAAACTGTACCTTGGGTTTTTGTTTTTTTAAGGTTGCATCGTTGTGCTCAGTTCCCACCGCGCCTCCTTTTTGTTTGTTTTTGGCCCCAAATGTGTGTTTTCCTGTTGGGTTTTTTTTCCTTCCCTCATCCTTTCAGTAATGTTCGTGTTTTTATTGTGTTTTTGGGTGTTTGCAACTCTGCCAAGGGGAGAAAAAAACTGGAATAGGGGATTTTAAACACGGAGTTCCATTGCAAAAGTGTGTTGTGCTTCTTCTCCCACCTCCAGCACCGAGCTGAGCAATTTTAACAATCCCTTCCCCACACTCAGCCAAAACCTCTGCTGAACTGGAATAAACTTCCTCCTTCCAGCTCCTTTTGGGCTCATTAAGGGCCCAGCTATATTTCAATTGGGATATTTGGGTGTTTCCTTGGCAACAGCTTTTTCATTTGGCCACGGGGAAGGTGATGGATCATCCACTTGCTGCTCTTGTGGCTGGGGCTGGACAAGGACCGACCTCACGGTGGGATTGATGTTGCAATTCCACATTTCTAAGCATTTCCAGATTTTTTTTTCGCCCCTCCCCAATATCCAGAAATGTGTATGGTGAGCAGACAACTTGCAGAAAGTTCAGTCAACAGTTTGAGATCTCAGGGAGAGAGAGCCAAGATTTAATTTCTCTCCTCTTTTGAGGACAGGAGGGTGTATTTGATTTAAAGGGTTTTATAATGTGCCTCTTCAGGGCTTGGGTTTGTGTTGTTGGGTTGGGGTTTTTTTAATCTAATCATATTTTTTAATGTCTATTCATACCCTGAACACACCTGCCCTCTTAGCCCACTGCATGGGAAGTGTCTCCTGTTCTCCAGTGGGATCCTGATGCTGAGAGTGGAATTAGTTGAGAGCACAAGGCTGAATAAATTAACTTTTCATTGCCCACAGTTTGGTCTCTGTTCTGAAGGGAAACCTCAGACATTCAGGAGGGACTGAGCCTGGATTTTGGAGCTCAGCACAACCATTCCCAGCACTCCCCAGTCCTGGGTGTAGTTTCATTACTGGTTTTTGTACCACCTTAGCACCACTTTTTTAATTTGACTGGTTGGGACGTGGATGATGTTTGGTTGTTGGTTTTTTTTTTAAGATGCTCCTCTTAATGAGGTGTAATCATTTAACACGCCAAAAAAATTCTTAATTAACAGAAGAAATCAACAGAGAGGAGCAACATTGTTTAAAAAAGAAATGCACTGTGTACACAAGATTCTTTTCTTCCATTCCATACAGGAATGATTTTTATGATGCCAAAATCACAGTGCTTAAAACCACTGAAAGATGCCCAAGGAGTGACACCTTTTTAAGGAATAAAGGAAAGGTAAAAGGACTTATTTCTGCAGGGTGGTCACTTTAGACCACTGGGAAAGTTTAAATCCAAAGGGCTTCTGGTTTTCAGCCTCTTCAGCATCATCAAAGCAACGAAATGAGGCCTTAAAATGGAGAGAAATTTTGCTCCTTGTGCTCCACTATGAAATAACATCTTGTGTATTCAGGATTTTATCAAAGGAGACTTAAAAAAGAATAAATCTTTATTTACCTGAGTGACCAAACGTCTCCTACCAACCCCCACCTGGCTACAACTTCCCTTCAGGTAGTTCTAGTTATGTATCTATGGGACACAGGGAAGCTTTTAGCAGCTTCTCACAGAAGCCACCCCTGTAGCTGCCCCACTACCAAAACCTTGCCATGTAAACCCAATATACAAACACAGAACCAAAGGGGGAAAAAACAAACCTCCATTCTTTACTAAATAACCTGCCCCACACATTTTCTAAACTTCATTTTCACTACAAGAGAGAAATAAAAAAGATTGTTTTAAGATATTTCTAGAACTTTAGAATTTGCTTCAATAATGAGAATACTCCCTTTAGGATACTCTCCTGCAGATCAGTGGATTTCCAAATCAGACTATACTCTGTCAACAGTCGTTATCCCATCTAATTAAATGAAGGGAAGAAACTGCCACAAGGACATAATAGCTTTTTCTCTTCTATATTTGCTTATAATAATCAGATTGTTGCAAGAGAATATTAAACACCAAGCTGGTTCAAGCCTTTTATTCATTCTATAACCTTCAAAATTGTTAAGAATTACAGCAACTTCTTACAAGAAGCTTCCCCTTGCCATCTGTAAGTGTCAGGGTTCAACACGACCCAAAAAGAGCTCAATATTCAGAAGCACAAACTATGTAAGAGGTATCAATCATCTTGAAGAGAAAGTAGTTTACAGACTATTATCCATATTAAGACTGTCAGTCTCGAAGGGATGGAATCCTTGATTTCAGTGAGCATCAGAATCTACTGTTGCACCAGATACAGAAATCAAGCCTCCAACAAGGCTATTGACTTACATTATCTCTGGCTTCTGTTACATACATAAGGAGAAGACATCTCACATAATATTATCTCTAGTAAAATCCCTCAGTACTATTTCAAAATGAAATAAATTATGCTTGGCTTCAGAATTTAGAGTTAGTTCTTTGTTAGATTGCCTGTCTCTTATCACACTGCATGTACTTAATAGCAACTTACAGCACTTATCTTTCCAGTTTAATTTTCATTTACATTTCTTGGAAGTTTTGGACAACAAAGGGACTTAATGAGTTTTACAAGCTGGATTTTCCACTCTTATTTTAATCAAATATTCAAGTAGCACATAGTGCAAATATTTAAAGATTAGTATTTATTTTTCTGCTGAAGTTAGGAAAACACATAATGATACAGATTTGTATGTGTGTTTCTGTAATAGAATCAAGAAGACATCTCCTTATAACTGCCTAAACCAACCACACATAAAGAAAAAAAATCTGAGGGGCTTTTTTCCTAAGATAACTCTAGTACATAGTATTTTGGAAAAATGATGGCATTCCCAGTTCATGTCTTGACAAAACTGTCCTGTTTCATTCCTAATGAAACCTTACTGAAAAACTAAAATCTTTTAACATAAAGGCCTGATGCCAAGTTGATGCCTTAAAATACACATTATGTAGATTTTAAGGCATCAAAGTAATGAAGGAAAGAGAAGCAACACTTGACCCTCCCAATTTACACATACTCTTCCAACAGATTCCAGACAGTATCAGCCAGAGTTGTCATGTTCTAAAGAGTTAGAAAAGCAGGATACAACAAACCAAGACACCAATATGCCTTCTAAAAGCCAGACAAAAACATTTCCATTTGGCTTCTCTTCTTGCATCATGGAACAGAACAGTAGCAATGAAAATGTCAGAATTAAGCTTCTCTTGTAGAACACTATACATCAGTTTGTAGGTAATTATAAGCAACCACTAAAAATGTATCTCTTAAAAAAGGTAATCTAGGTAGAGTTACAAGGCTTCCAAAACCTTTTTCATAACAAAAGGAAGGACAGAATGGGTGCATATGAAGTTAAGGCAAATGCCCAAAGCAATCTTGTCCTGGTAAGGACTTATCTTCATAGCACAATGAGCTCCAGAAAACATTTTGTGCATGGCAGCTGCCAAATATTTAGTACTGTTGAACCAACGTAAGTTTGCACTCAGCAATGACCTGAAATTCAGAAAAACAGAAGTTTAAGAAAAGCCTTTTCCTCTCTTCAGTCTTTCTTCTACATGGAAATCAGTGTGAGTCTAGTTTAAAACTTCTATCGAATAAATGGAAAATCCTAACAAACAGCTTAATCTGAGTGGAATGTGGTGTTGGCAAACAAGCTGCATTTTAAAGCTACAAGTTTTGTTGCACCAAAACACCAGGAACAGCAGAGGCTCAGCAACAAACTGCAATGGAAAAAATCTTTCAGAAAAGAGGTTCTCCTCCCCACTGAAAAAAAAAAGGCAGCACACAGGAAAGGCTTTAGAGTTTTAAATAAGTTTCCATTTTCAAGTTTGTTCCCCCCTTTGAAAAAATACCATATTATTCAATGTTTATTCTCTAGGAGATAAGGGATTCTTTAAAAAACACCTGTATTGGAAGAAAACTGTTTAAAAGCAATTCAATAGCAAGCAAGAATATCCCAAGAGGGAAATTTAACTAAGAGGTTGCAACACCCTGAGTCTCAAAACTGAGGCCCACAAAGCCAGTCAGCCATTTAGGCAGACAAAGGACCTGACACCAAGAAATCCCTCTTACTGCAGAAAGCATGGAATAGTGAAGCAAAGTTACCATTTCTAATTAATTTACAGTAAAAAAACCCACCCATGTTTTCAGAAGCACTGTGCTTCGTTCAGTACAAAGCCTGAATTGAAAGCAGTTCCTGCAGTTGCACCAGAGGGAGGCTCACCAGGGTACGCAACATCAGCGCCATCACCTTTGGTTTTAAAATACCAGCCCAAATACATATTTTGGGGTAACATTCAGGCACTGTAATGCAACACTGGGTGATACTTTGAACAAAAATTACTTGAAAGGACAAGCCTGGTTTCCACATAAAGCTGAAGTAAGGAAAATGGTTAATTGTTTGCTGGGTTTAAACAGAACTAAACCAGTTCACCTTCCCAAACCAACTTTTGGCAGGCATCTAACCCAAGCTTTCCAGAATAAAAAAAGACAAAGAAAAAAAATAATAAAGTCACAGTCATTGGAAACATCAAGAGAGCAGTAAACAAGAAAAAAACCACCACTTAACCTTTTGGATTTAATTTATGTAAGTAGCTCCAAGCAAAGAGTTCCATGTTTCACTTGAATTCTGGAGAGAGACCCAAGCTTTTCCCACCCTTCCATCCCCCTTAAACTGTAAACAATTTACTGGAATAGAAAACCATCCTGACAGCAAACCATATTTTTGGAAGTTTAAACACTCAGTATCCACAGGAAAATATACTCAAGCTTTCAAAACTATTTTTTCTGGCCCACAATGGTATATTCAGTACTTTTCCACTGTGTTTATTTTAAAAGGAGAAACCCTGACCTGAAAAAAAAGTCAAGAGTAAGATGATAAAACAGCAAGTATTTCTTCAGTGCTCACTTTACACTTGCCCCAGTCAGACAATGCAATTCTATTTTAAGTAAGGTACCTTGGTCAAGCTAATGGAAGATGTATTATCTTACATAACCCAGGAGTCTATACATTTTTTTTATGTAGTATCAGATGCTAATTAGTTTTGCATATAGCATGCTAATTTATAAACCTTTTCAAAGTCTTAGTGCTTTTCACTCTGCTTGAACATCTCCTCAAGATGCACAAAAGTTCTTTGTATGTGAGCAAAAAAACTTCCAAATGCATGCCAAGACCCCAAAATGAAGACAGTTATTTACATACTAAATAGGAAAAACAAATTATTTAAGATTACAATAAAAGTAAACTGGCCTTTTGGCAACTTAAAGCAGAGAAGAACTTCTAGCAATATCAATGCAGAGAGGGGAAGGTTCACTGCTGCCCTTACACTGTTACTATCGGAGTGAGAAAAGTAATTTAAGATAAACATTAAGTTGACACCAGAATACAGGAGTGTAGACTGGAAAGGCTCATCTCCAGCTGTGAGTTGAAATGAACAGCCAGCTTCTACAATGACCTCTAGAAAGACAAGCAGAGGACAAAGAAAAAATGAAAAAAAAAAAAATCTAAAATAGAGCTCCTGTGACTTAGCAACTACTATGTCAGAACAGATGCTGTTACTTACAAAATGCATTCAAGCCGAAGTGTTTCTGGTTTCTAGAGACCTCTAGATATTAGCTAGATATTGGCTCCTATAAAATAAAAGCCAGGAGACAAACCTGTTTTATCTAAGCCACCAATGCACACTCTGTAGTTGCTCATCTCATTTCTAAAGAGATAAGAACATGTTTGTGTTCAATTTCTTCAGTTTAAAGTACTTCAGTGCAGTCAAAAAATTAAATCCAAGATAATATTATCAAATGTGTGCTTCACTCTTCAATTCTTTTGAAAATAAACATTCTAGCTGCGATGCCCTGAATATCAATTCAGCAGAGTCACCAACATACATTTACAGATCAAATTATTCCAAGCAAATATAAGAAAAAGTTGACTAAGCAAAACTCATTTCCATACAAGAAGATTGGCATACAGTTAGCACAGAAAATTATGGAATGGCTCCAAACACAGAAACAGCATCAGAACTGACCCAGATACCTTCCTTTACATCACTTTGAGAACCTCCACTGTTTGCAAGCAACTCTTTACTCAAAGCAAAGACATGTCCAAGGTCAGGCAATTCTGCAGCTGACAAGCTCAACTAAAGAAAATTTCCCTTCATCTCTCTCAGCAGACTGAAGCCTGAAGGAAGGATGCAAGCAGGCTGAAAGAGCGAGGAGGCAGATAATGCAAGCTAAGTATTACTGACACTTTAAGTTTTTTAACAAATACATTCCAACCTCTGCTCAGAATATTCCCTGACATGTCAAGATTAAGCCTGCTCCCTTAACTTCTCCAGCCAGTCCTGCCCCACACACGATACAGACCCATCACCAGCACATGTTCACAGTAAATACTGTGGAGGCAGCAGAAGCTGTAAATGAGACTAATCACTCAAGTGCACCGTGTGATTACTTCAGCAATCTCACCCAATATTGAGAACAGCCAGAGTATCTGAACACCACAAAAACACCCTAACAGCTGTTTTCCAAACTAGTGACCTGGTAAAGCAACATGTAGATTTTGAAGGGAGCATCCTACAATAAATAATTAAATCCATTCCACCTAATCACTGGAAGAGACAGAACATACTTTTGCTATGAAGTAAATGCACAAAAAAGGATGTTTTAATTCTCTTTATATAAGAGTACTATGGGAAACAAACCAATTTGGGTACTGGCACTGTGCAGGGAGACTGGCCAGCTTCCAGATGGATCAAATTCACCACCACAAGTGAGGATACTATATTTAAATTCATGAGCTTGAACAGACTATAAATATCATCAGTGACACCTTTCTATGGTGACTGACCAACAGCAACCATCCCAACCACACAGCAAGATGTAGTCAAAAGAAATGGACAAAAGAAATCCCACAACCCAACAGATGTGCCCAGCTACAGATCTCAACATTCACTAAAGTTACTTGTGTTGTGCAGGAAGGCTAAAAACAGATTTTGGACAAAGTTATAAAGTCACTTATCAAAGATTACACTAAAAGCAGATGAAAGATTCCAAAAGTTAGCCAGTCTTCTGTGATACCAGAGCCATCAGGATAAACCATTTGAAAGCAAGAAGCATAATTAAGTTTCACACTTACTACTCTTAACAAGCACGCACCCCAGAGCTCAGACATGGAGCACTCACAAAGCAAAGAGTGAACCCTCTTGTGAATTCACAATGCTAGAAAAAAATACAGCAAGGAAACAGAAAAGTAACTCCTGTTTTATCCTTCATGGACAGACACACGGGAATCACTACCTCCTCTCCTAGCAGAGGCTTTATTTGTTCTACCACTGTGGCAGAGGAAGAGGACATGATGCCTGCTTTGTCTGTGACTAGAAGTCTTCCCATTCCTTCTGGATGCTCATTTAATTTAAACCCACACAAGTGTTTTGCCATGATTTGGAAAGGTAAGGATATTCCATTCCATGCTGCCTGCCAAGCAAGCCGAGATCACAATCAGTGCCCAAAGGCTGTAAGACAGAAGGATCTATTTGGCTGCTGACACAAGCCCTCTCTTCTGTGCTGTAACAGTCCTTGGCAAACTACGGAATTCTGTCACATTTATCCCATAGAGGAGTAGGCCTGAGAAAACAAAGAGGTACTCAGAGCCCCCCCCCAAGCCCAACTGATGCTTTTATGTAAGAGACAGGATCCACACAACAAGTTCCAGCACTACCTGTTTAGTAAGTAATCTTGGAGATCACAGGAAAAGGACTTAGATGGTGCTCATAGTCCCTCCAAGCAGTTACCAACACAAAACACAGATAAAGAGACTGGAAAGAAAAATCATCCAGTTAGCAATATTCTGCCTTTCCCAGGGAAAGATCAAATAAACACATCGCTCCTGCCTGATGTTTAAGAACAGCTGAGACAGAGTTCTAGTGATGAACATGACATGCTTTACTATCCTAATCTTGAAATTTTCCCCAAATGTCTAGCCCAAGTCTTTCTGGAATTTACATCCATTGACCATTCATTCTAGCCTGTGTTTGCTTCCTTTTTGCAGCAGTCTCTTCATACCCTCCATCCCCCATTTCTTTGGGAATGTATTGCCTTAGCCACATTTAGCTGACTATACCACCACTGAATACTTCAAACTTCCTTCACAAAAAAAATCAGAGGACTAGAAGATATTATACAAGCTCACATTAACTATTAAAATAATTTTAAATTATATGGCTGCTCTCCAGTATTCTTACTCTCCCCCCCCAGCTTGTAATCTGCAATTCAACAAAGCGTGAAAAGTTATTACTCCAGATTGTGTTGGACAGGACCTTGCAGAGTCTGTACCAAGTACTTGTTACCTGACCTCAGCTGCCTTCTGGGGATGGTTTTCTGGCTAATTTTACTCATTACAGGGTAGTTTATAGATCATAATTCCCTATCTTGCTAATAAAAATATCACATAAACATTAAGAACTACAATATATCAACAGTGACATTATAGAACCTCTCTCCACCACAAGGCCTGTTACTCCATCATAGAAGTCGTAGCACTGCTGGATTTAAAAGAATTTATCCTGGATAAATCTGTTTTGCCTGTTGCTCAACTTCTTCTCCTAGGCACTAAAAATGTGTTTCACTACTGGTCCAGTATTTTTTCTTTGAGCTGAAGTTAAAATTCACCAGCTTCATCTTCATCCCATCCCACTTAGCCCACACTGAAGAAGAATGCACCAATTAATCTTTTTGAGTCTGCTACTTCTCTCCACTATCTCAAGAATGCAATCCACTGCATGAGATTGCTTGAGCTAAGTTGGGTTTTTTTAAGCACCTTGGAATTAATTTCATCAGGCCCTACCAGATTAAAAATCTGTTGCTTATTCAAGCAACTTAGAGGGTTTTCCCCCACTCCTGGCCTAGGAAGGTACTGTTATTTGTTTTTACCATGGCTATTGAATACATGACTGGATTAACCCTTTCAGAAAACATTTCAATCAGCTCAGCATCATCTGTTAATCCATGAAGCTGTGGATCTTTTATTTCTTGCTTTCTTTCAATATTCATTTTAGCTACACCTCCTCATAGACCATCCCAGCTTTATTCATGCATCTTTGTGCACTTTGCATCTTCAGCAACACAGTTTCCCATTTTCTGTATGTTTCATTTACATCAATGAAAAGATCAATAGAGAGCAAAATTCTTTTTTCATTATTAATTTGCCTCTTCAATGCCAAGTTTGGTATCATTACATTGCTTCTCAAACAGGTTGAGACTGTTTTTTTTATTTCCTTGTATTTGCCCCAGTCAAGCCTTGCATGCTGAGCTTTTTGACACGAGTTTTATTCTGCTGTTCTGTCACCTTTTATCCTACATAGGCTAACACCTTGTTGCACCTGCAGCACCTGCCTCCCACCTATGCATTCTCTGTGTTTAGATAAAAACCTATTTTTATGAATTTACATATCCCTGCAGAGCAGTATGTTCTGCTCAGTCTGTTCCACTGGATGGTTACAAGAGATTTTAGCTCCCAAATCTCACACTTGCAGTGGTTCTCCTCCAGCTACAGACCTACACCTTGTATTTATATTCCAGCCTCAGACAGCTCATTGAGCCAACTGAGGCTGGCAGAATACTTTCAATAATAACATGTTTAGACCTTCCTCTACTGTTGTTTCCCAATATATTTGTGTTGCTGTGCAGACACCCAGCACATCAGGTGGAATGATGGGCTACTCTGTGAGGTCACAAGCAATATGGTGTAAATACTTGCAAAATACAACATGTGCAAGAAATTACCAAAAGCCATGATATGTATTTGGAGCTTTAGCTCAAAAAATACTCAAATATCTTCAAATGCAAACATTCAAACTCTTTTCACTTGGTTAAAGCCTGGCAATTGAAATATCTATAAAACATTTTAAAAATTATCTATTCGGTCAAAGCAGCTTTAGGATCTTGTTTGTATTAATAAAAGCAAGAAAGTTTTATGATAAAAAGAGGGGTAGTTTGCTGATACTGCCTTTGTAATAACTCTTACAAAAAAACTTGTCTACTCTAAATGAGAAACTAGATGTATCCTCTTACTCTAAAAAGTATATAAGAAACTTGTAAGTCAAATCAACAGGACTTTACATTAAGCAATAAGTAATTTTTATAGATTCTGATGCCATTTATTAATAATAGCATTGATAATGATATTTTTAGTAGCAAAGAAAAGTTGCAGGCACTCAGCAATAGGACAAGGGGGCACGGGCTCAAGCTCTGCCAGGGGAAATTGAAGTTGGAGAGCAGAAAAA
>JAOXXN010000446.1:71106202-71130792 GCA_026770055.1 Myrmophylax atrothorax | reverse complement strand
AGAGCTAATCTGCTATGCCTGGCATCATGCACCATTCACAGGGTTACAAACGTGTGGCAGGAACTCCATGAGCCTCCTGGCTCAGACTTGGAGAAAAAAAGATGGCTTGGACAGGTTGATGTTTAAATGGCAAGCCCATGGTCAGCACCAAGTTGCCTCATGCTTGATGCAATGTGTGTAGGAACCGGCTGTGTGTTCTTCTATGTGAAATAACAACAAGTATCTGAGCATCCATCAACACAGGCTGGGCCAATTCTGGTTAAAAACTCAAAGGGCTGGTGCTAACTCCAGATGTGACCTGCACAGCACGAGTGCTTCACCCTGCTCACTGCAGTGGTGCAGGCTACTGGGGTGGGAGTGCAGCATTTCTTCTTACTTCCCCTCCCCTCTGCATGTAACTAGGGTATTTTGTCAGCCCCTCTTCAATATGCATACTTCTTCCTTGGCTGTTCCCCAAACTCAACGGAGTGCTCTGATTTCCTAAACCAAGGGCTTGTCTAAACAACCGTGCTCTGGCTGCTTTAAGGAGTGTTGTTCAAGTGCTAAATCCCCCTAAGCCTTGTGGAGTTACGTTAGTACAAACATTGCTGTTTGGGAAGAAATATCTACTTTGAAGCACCTCTCTTGGGCTGTGTATCAGGTGTCCACGATAGCATGGAATAAAAGAGTGGTTTAAGCTTGCAACGGATGTGGGCTGTGTAAGACTTTTTTAAAAGAAAATTTGTTTGTGATGGTTTTATAGAAGCTTAAATACAGTTGATGTTCAAACATACGCCAAGGTACTTAATTATTTCCTGCTAAGTTTCTTATTGCAATAGGCTGGAAGTGACCAGGATGTTTAGTGGTGTCTTGCTGCTGTAGAGTGACTTGGTCCTTTTCCTGGCACATCTCTTTCCCTGAGGTCTGCAGTGTTGTAGACATTACTCCTGTGCAGTATGGTCATTATAAACTGTATTTACTTGCTAAGATGTTGGGACTCAACTAGAGCACAAGAGCATTTCTACTAGAGCAATTATGCTGACAGAGCTTCCAAGCACTATAGCAACCACTCCTTCAGCTGCTGCGTCTGAGGAAGCTGTGGTAAAGCAAGGCTATGTCTGCAGCAGAGTTTCTGCAAACACAGGTGTCTCGGTGCAGTGGTGTTTTCTTTCACACCCTTTGTTGAGCCTGTGCTCTTAGGAGCAGCGTGGGGAGCTCCCCCTCCAGCTGCAGCGTGTGTGTTACCCTCTGCTGTGCTGGCAAAGTTGTGGGGGTTTGTGCTGAAGCCCACACCGGATTAGCTGGATCGCTACCACTGGCGGGTAAGCTGGCCTCTTCTCTTTCACTTTCCTCTGGCTTCACTTGCAGAACTAAAGGGGTTTTACTTCCCTTTCTCCCAAGCAAGTGTCCCCCATGTTCCCCCACCTTTATGTTGCTGAGCTTGTCCACAAACTGTCAAATTTTCTGGTGCTTTATTCCCTCCTCTTACTCATTATTTGCTTCAGATCACCGCCCTCCTTACAACTGTCCACAGACCCATCTCCTTGGAAACAGCAAAACTTGTTTATGTGAAAGTAATAAGGAAACTAATTGATGCATAGCTGCCCAGGCATGTGAAGGAGCCATGTTCCACTAGAGCATGTTGGAAAAGCAAGTCTCCACTTCCTCTGACTGCCAGGTAGGATGGTGTGAGCAGCACCCATCTTCTTCCTCTGGTGTTTCCAAACTTGCCTTACTTTGTTCACAGCAGCGGTAGGAAACTTTTTGCATGCACATATGCTTATTTTTATGGACCTTTTTTACTAGTAATTTTCATCACCAACGTGTAGGGATTGAGAAGCAATGGGAAAATTGGTCAGTCTTGCTTGTATCTTATTTTGTGGAACACTGTGCTGGCACACTGTGCCATGCCAGAATCGTCTCCTCACCTGTCTTAGCCCTGACAACCGCTGTGGCCACAGGTCTTTCCCATCCATATTTTGAGGTTTCTGCAGCTCCCTGCTTGCTTTGTGCCCTTCACTGCCACGGGCCCTTGTGCTGTTGGACTTGGCTGGCAGGGCTGGCAGGCTACTGGAGTCTGTCAGGTGTCCCTGCATGGCCTTTCCTGGTCCTCCAGGACACAGCCATGCAGGCCAATAGGCCGATTTTATGGACATAAATGTGTCAGAGTGACCAGGTGGGACCCCCTACCAGAGATGGGGGAATGCCTCGCTGCTGCTGCTGACTCAGCACAGAGCGCACCTGGTGTGGGCTGGCACAGGATAGCAGTGGGGCCCCACAGAGAACTCTCTGGAAAAGGCCTGTTGCACAAAGGTAGCCTGGGCAGCTTCCCACTTCGGGGTCAGGGGGCTGCCCTCAGTGGTGTGATCTGCCGTGGGAGTGTTAGCACACAGAAGTGGTGGTCTTTGGGAGGCCCCAAGTCAAACAAGCCCTGGCAAAGAGGTGCTCATGTCAGCATCTCTGTGAGGACAGCTTGGAGGAAGCAGGAAGGGTTTCTGCATACCTTTGGCTTAGTCCATATCTTAAAGAGGCCGTGAGGACGGAGGATGACTTTTTTTGTTTGTTTCACACAGCCTCTGAAACAGTGCTGTAAGAGCTGCTCCTGGAAAATTTTTCTGTTATTGAGAACTTTTTTCCCCACCCACCCAGTATGAATGGCTTTTCCTGCAGTGTGCATCCTCAGCAGGCTCCTGTCTTGGTTTATGTTACTTCCTCCTGTTACTAGTTACCTCCCTTGGGTGACTTTCTTGGGAACTAACATTTGTAAATAGCCTTGCCCAAGCAGGAAGATTGTTCTAGTTGTATGCCTTGTATTTTAAACTCAAGTGATACCATAACTTTCATATCGCTGTACCTTCAAATAAGCTGGTTTTCTATTAGCTGAAGATGTACACACTCTTCTTTTGTTACACTGTATCAGGTGGAATGCTTGATACTATTTTGCTAGGTAGCAGAAGGCTGATTTAAAACTTGCTTTAACTTCCTAGAAGTTGTATTAGCTTAAAGCACTTTCTGCAACTTTCACTGCCCATGTCTTGAGTATCAAGGAAAATCACTATTTGACAGGGTGTGAACTGTCTTCAAATGTGCTTCTGATAAAATAAAGAATGTGAAAGGGTGGAGCAGAAAGGGAGTAGAGAAACAGGATTTAATACATATGCTTAATAATGAGGAGAATGCTGGGGATATCACATATTAAATATCCTTCTGATATTTCAACACTAAACGTGGAGAACTATGTCTTTATTATGTAATTAATGGCACATTATTTACCATATGTAATTTGGCTTTTCATCCAAAAGAATGGGAAGAAGAGCGTTAAGGAGGCTGCAAATGGAAACAGGCTGTAAAACTTGGAATGCTTGCTCTGCAGGGACCACTTACAGGCAAGACACTGAAGTCTGTAAAACACTTAATAGAAAATGCTGTTAATCTGGGGTTTTAAAAGGGCAAAAATCAGCATAAGTTATTAAAAAGCTCCAAGAAAATCCTGGAAAATTTTGAGCAGTAAAAGAGAGTTATGTTTAGTGTTGTGAATGGCATGGTTTTGGAATTACATTGAAATACAGGATACATATGGGGTTATGGGGTTTGTTATTGTTGTTTTTTTGGTTTGTTTTTTGTTTTGTGTGGTTGGTGGTGGGGGAGGTTGGAGGTTTTTGTTTTGTTTTGTTGGGAGTTTTTTTGTGCACACCATCTGATTTGACATAAACAAAGCCAGGGACAGCCCAGTGACCTATTTTGAAACATGTCCGTTAAAAAGCTAATAACATTAACTAGCTCTCTTTCTACAGGCTATGGATTCTGAATCAAAGAACAGTTTCATAGGAAGTTTTCTTCAGCCACCAGATCAGATGCTTCCTGCAGCCTTTGCTTATATAGAATCAAAGAAGTTGGCAGCTGTTGCTGGTGACAAGTCTTCTATCCCAAATAACCAGGGTAAAGCCAAAATATGTCCTTAAAATGGTCTTTTTAATTGTTCCATATGAAACCTTTTGTGCAAACTCCCCATTCTATTTTACTTAGTTCAATGATTTGCTGCGATTATCAGACTGCCATTGAGACAGGATGTATATGTGTCCTGAGGGAGTATTCTCCCTGAAGTCATATGTCTGGAATGGAAACCTCTGCAAGTGTTCTAACATCCTTATAAACTTTGGCTTTGAAATTTGTTTAACTTAAAATTGACAGACTTCCTCTAAAAGCAAAGGAGGATGCTTCTAATTCAGCAGAAGCAGTTCATGACTTTAAATACAGTATAAAAAGATCATTAGTATGGTACACTGACTTGAAATTGGCTTTGCATAGTGCTATTTGACTCCTTCCAGCTTAAAATCACTTCTAAGTGACTTTCTGTGTGGTATGTTTCCTTGGGAGAACTTTTGAACAACTCAAACTCTCAGAAAAGTTAGCAGCATGAAAGTTAGCCCATATAGAATCATAGAATCTATTGGGTTGGAAAAGACCTCCAATATCATCAAGTCCAACCCTTGCTCCAACTCCAGTCCATTTACCAGATCATGGCACTCAGTGCCACGTCCAATCTCAGTTTAAAACCCTCCAGGGATGGGGAATCCACCACCTCTCTGGGCAGGCCATTCCAATGCCTGATTACTCTCTCTGGAAAAATTTTTTTTCTGCTCTCCAACTTACATTTCCCCTGGCAGAGCTTGAGCCCGTGCCCCCTTGTCCTATTGCTGAGTGCCTGGGTGCACTATGCTTGTTGTATGCCTTCATTGGTGACTGCTCTCTAGAGCTCACAAGCCAAATGCTTTGGGGCTTAGTGTATCTGGAGAGCTTGGTGAATGAATGTTAAAATTGCACAGACATAGCCTACAAGTGTGCTTGTGATCATTGTTCTTCACTTGAAAAATCTGTGACTTCTGTAGTCATGTCATGCGGAGTTTGGGCTTTTTTGGATTAAAATGTTCAATTTAATGTTATGTAGCTAAGTGTTTAAGAAAGGAAATGTTTGGCATACCAATAGAATGATGGAAAAGGTGGCCCCACTTCATCTTTCTGCCTCTTGGTATCTGTTTTTATTGGGGGGTTGGGGAGGGAAGTTGTTTGATTTTGTTTGTTTGTTTGGGTTTTTTTTTAAGCTGATGAAAGTTGTTAAGGAGCTAGCAATATTTGACAAGTGTTTCTTTAATTAGAGGATTGGAAAACTTTAGAATGTCAGAAAATAGACTTGACTTGTTATAGAACATGTCTTAAACTTCCACAGGTGTGTATACTTTTTGGAGAGTTGGTAGACTTTTTCTTGTAGGTGAAATTGCAACTTTTATTTTTGGCATAATTTTGAAAAAATACTATTTTGAGGCTAAAAGCAAAATCTTGCAGACTTGCTTCTGTGGTTTAAAGAATCATCAACTACAAGAAACTAGGTATTGAATCATTAGCTTTTGAAAAATAATTGCTAAATTTTCTCTGTATCTGATTTCTTCCCCTTTTCTGAACGTTTTCTTTTTTAAATCTATCCAGACCAATTGTATTACACCAAAACTTGTGACCTCATTTGGATAGCTGTGTTCCCTGCTTCTATGTAAACAGCACTCCCAGGATTTATTATACTCTATTTGCCATGATTTCTTTGTGCTTGCTACCATTTGAAGTGAGAATAGTTTTGCTCATAGGACCAATGTTTTATACCTCATTTACAGAGGAAACATTTACATTTTCTCCCAGGTATGTTCTGCATATGTTAGTGTACAGCTGGGGAACATAATTAATTTTAGGGGTGATCCCAGGAAGGAAATTTAGGTATTATATTGCAATGTGTTTTCTACTAATGATAACCATCATCAACACGATAGGAACTGTTACTTAAGGTGTAACTGTTGCACTCTTTACTAGCTGTAGTGGCAGCCCTGAAAACTCTTCAAGAAAAGATCCACCGCCTAGAGTTGGAGAAGTCACAGGCAGAAGCTGATCTGTGCAGCCTCTCCAGAGCAGCTGCTCAGTATAAGAAGGCCTTAGAGCATGAATCCTATGAGAAGGACACAGCACATCAAGAACTGATGCAACAGAGGCAAGGTATTCCTTTTGAGTGACAAGATGTAGCCACAGCAACTCTAAGCATAATCCAGAGTGTTTGTTTTGAAAAACTGCAAATCAATGCAGCCCACTTTCATTCTTTGCTTCAGAACTGGGGAGAGACAAGAGTTTGATAATTGTGGATCAAGTTGAGATTTTTTTATATATATATTAACAAAGTATCACATAACCCATAAAGCTATTTTAACGACTAAGAGCATGTTTCAGGTGGTATGTTTAACTCTTACAATAAGAAAGCAGCTGCTTACCTAACTTGAGAAAAGATAGGAGTAGGAATACAACCAGATTCTGGTCAGATATCTGCTGATGCAAATCAAAGTAACTGCGGTGCTCGCATCTTTGGAATTCAAACTAGGGACTAGCTCTGAAAAAACATTTTGATTCTCTTGTCTTGTACATGAAATACATTTTAACCACATGATTTTTTCAGACTAACAAAACTTCTCTTACAAGTTCTGAAGACAGAGAACTCCTTAATGAAACAGTCTGGCTAAATGTGTAGCTCCCTTTGCAGTACCAAATGTCTTGTTTCTCTCCGTAGATGCAAGTATGCAGTTAAATGCAGCACAATCCCGCTGCTCCCTGCTGGAGAAACAGCTGGATTACATGAAGAAAATGGTTTCCAGTGTGGAACTGGAAAAGAAAGTTATTTTAGAGCAACAGGTAAACCCCTTTATCCTACTAACTAGGTAGTGATATAGTTCAAAAGTAAAGGAATGTGCAGGTTCTGAATTTTTTTATGGCCATCGTTTTCCCTCAGCTCTGCTCAGGGTGCTAGCAAACAGAAGCAATTTACTGTCTGACTGGCTGATGACAACCATTCAATGAATTGCATGAAAAGCTCCCCGGGTGGAACTCCTAATGAGCCAAACCATGCTAATACTTGCACATTTGATAGACAAAAAGGCTGCTGGAAACTTAAGTCGTCTTTGTCTGCCTGGTATTTTTCATCACTTTGCAATTTAAAAAATATGAATCTTAGTCTAGTTAAACACCTTTACTGTAGTGTGGGATTTTTTCGGTTTTTTCTGTCTGAAACAATTTCAGTCAGCTGCCAACTCCTTTCTTGCTTATTTTTTCCAGGCCCAACTGCAGAAAGAGAAAGATCAGAACTGGCTGGAACTGCATACGAAACTTGAAAAGCTTGAAATACTGGAAAAAGAGTGTCTTAAACTTACTGCTACTCAGAGAATTGCTGAAGTAAGCATCCATGGAATGACAGTCTGAAAGTCATTTGATATAATTTTATGGCATACTATTAGTAGTACTAAGTTTTGCAAAAGTTAGTCCGGTTAAAACATACCTGACTGAATGCCACCTTGGCTTCATTTGCATGAATCTTTTTTCAGTCTGGGCTGTAAAAATTCCTGCAGTCCTGTGCTATCCCTCATTACAATTGCAAGTTACTTTAGACTTCTGATTCAGCATGGCAAACTGAAGTGTGACTAATCATTCCTGCCTTCGAATTCAGGACAAGATCAAACACTTAGAAGAAAGGATTTGCAAACAAGTCCATCAGCGTAGGCTAATACAAGATGAAACTGCTCAGGTAGGCTGAAAATGTTTTGTTTTATCTTATTTTTTAGGACTGTAGAAAGCTATTCTTTCTGTCTGAAATACCCTTTCTTTTTTTCCTTACATTTAAATGCCACATGTTTATTACCCAGGGAGAACTCCTGGAATAGTACTTAGACTACATATTAGAAAGCTTGCCAGGTGTGTTGCATATCTCAATGAAGAAAGAATCTACATGGGTTTGCATTAATGATACAGTTCATCAGCTTCAATGCTGCTTTAAGTAACCTAGGTAGAAAATGAATTTCTAGAAAATCTACAACTAAGTCAGATAACTTTAATTTACGGTAACTAGAAATTGGTCACATATGAAACCTTATACCCCAAGTAAGGTTGGTTATTGTGTTTGCCTCTCTTTGTTAGGATCTGTTGGAATCTAATACATAGGGCGATACTTGGAAAAATCTTTAATCAGTGATACATTGTTCATCAAGGGAGATCTTGAATAATTCATTATTCTGTGAAATCAGTTTGTTGGGCCACCATACATCTGAGAGAGGAAGATTTGCCAAAGAGAGCAAAATCAAAAAAATCTTTTGTTAAAGGGGTAAAGTAGTAGTATTCCAAACCTCACTTTGTGGATAAGTAGCAGCCATTTTGAAAGAGAGCAGTTATGGGGAAATTCCCTTGGGATGGGGTGGGAGGAATGTAACATTGACAGAACCTACCCATCAACAAAGTGGATGCCTTAATTTAATTCATCCCTGTTGTCAGTTTTCATACTTTATCCCAGGATGATGGGGTTTCATCAGTCCAGGAAGCTTTAAATACCATACAGATTGTAGCCCAGGTGTCTGGCCACCTCCAGAATCCAGCAGCATGACAGGGTTGAAAACGTGCAGCTTTTTGGGTTTCTTGCTTGAATTGCTTACTGCTGCTGAGCAGAAGGCCTAGTACAGAGATTTTATCTTCTGAGCAACATAGTAAGAATGAGTTTCCCAGAGCAGATAATCTGACTTTAGCAGCAGTATAAACATTTGCTTAAGAAAGGACTTCAGTGCAGAAAACTAAGTCCTAAACTAGTATTAGTACCATCTTCGTGCACTGCAAAATGGATTTAAGTCTGTTGGATCCGGGCTGGGAAACACAGGGTGTGGCTTGGTTCACTTCCTTTTGATGACAGAAAAGCCAGAATATTCTCACTTCAGTGGTAGGCCTCCAGCACTGTTTAGCTGGAACTGTTACACATGCCAAAACAAAGTCCTTGTCCTATATTTAATTGGGAATGATTATTATCCTGTTTATCATGGGCCCTGATATCAACTTTGAACTACAGAGCAATCTAAGGACTGTCCTGCAGATTTGACCTCAATGTTACACAGACAGGCTTAGTTCTCGCTGTCCCCAGATTGTAAAAGCCAAATGTTTGTATTATTTGGATTTCATGATCAGATCCCCAGCATGTGGTAGGATTGGCTTATCTCAGTTGCTGCTTGTCACAGTGGAAAAATACAGCTGCTACAGCTGGATATGAAAATGAGGAATTCTAAGATAGAGCTATAAAATCTGCCCAACACCCTGCCTTCCTAGTAATCTGTTCAGTTTTTAAGAGTAGCTTATGCCTTCCAAGCAGGATAGTTCATTGTTCCCTTAATTGGTTCTTATCCATGCATGAAAGGGAGAATTAATTAAACCATGATATTTCATACTGCTAATATTACATTAAATGGTTTCTTTTTTGCTTATTCCCACAGCTTCAAATGGGATTTGATATAAACAGAATTTTGATGTCTTCGGTAACATCTCAATGTGAACCTGAAAAGGAAAATGGGAAGAAGAAAAAACCTAAGAAGGTAACATGGAAATTTTTTTAGCATACTGTTGCTGATAGCATCTGACTCATACAGAGATTGGAATTCGTGAAAAATGGTGATGTAAGAGGCACTTGATTCGTCTGCTTCACTTTACTCCATTTTCAAAGTTACAAACAGTGCTGAATAACCCTTTTTCCCCCCCTTTAATTTCCTTCTTTCAGTAATTAAAATGGTACTGGGGCTGGTAGCGCTTCATGGTAAACCTTCCCTTACCAGTTTGACAATACCCTATGTTACAGTCTTACTGTCATCTTCCATGTCCTGTCTTGGCTGCCTTTCAGTTATCTGGCAAAATTACTTTTCAAAGCAGTTTTAACTCAGCATCTTGAGGTGGTGTATTTTGGGGGGATTGCTGAAATCAAGAGAATTCCTTTTGCAGCACATATTACACATCAGTCAAAATTTTGCACCTGTGGTTTTGAAAACTTAAATAAAGCAAGGTTCAACTTCTTTAATGTCAACCTAATTGTCAAACTATCTGCTATGTGCATATGGAATAAAATTTACTTGACTCAGCTATTGGAAAGTCTTACTCGTTACATGTACAGGAGGGAAATTATTTTTTTTAAAGCAGAGGGAAACTGAGGTGGTGCATTTCACTCTTTGAATTTTACTTGCAAAAAAATTAGTTTTATATTGTGCTCTTGGGTCAGCACATTGGAATTTCTTGTCTTATGTTTTCTTATGGCAGAGAAATCCTACAGTGAAGAAAACGCACCTTTCACAGATACATGTAAAGGCTGGTGAACTACCTTTTGTGGCTGGGAAGGTGGGTGAAAATCAATGTTCTCACTGAAATGGCATCTACAGTTTGAATAAATCTCTTTACTCTAATTGTTATCTACTTCTGCAAACCACTTAATAATTCTTCTTTAAGTCTGTCAGCTCCAGCCATTCTGTTATTGCAAATGTACAAAGCGTGTTGCATATTATGAAGCATTGCAATCCGTGTATCTCATCACGAAGACGAGGAGGAGCTATGTCTGGGATTTGTGGACACAGTGCCTTTTCAAAATCTGTATCATCTTGTTCCATGTCACCTACTGTTACCAGAAGTCTTGCACGCTTTCTGTTGGCCATACAAGATGAGCTGGGCCACATGAGCTCGTGAGTACTCACCTCTGGTGTTATGATTGCAGTGGTGGCCCTGAGAAGCTACAGGTGTGCTGTAAGTTGAGCCTAGCCTGTTTTAGGTGTAGGATTTCTTGTTGACAGAATGACCTGAGCAGGCTTGGCTGGTAGGATTTTTCTCATTCTAAAAATTCTTTCTTTCCTGGTGTTTAATTGGTCTTGTGAGCAAGCAGTATACTCTTCAGCAGAGTTTTTCTGCTTCCACATCCTGCATTTAAATTAGTTGCTACTGAAGTAACAGCTGCAGCAAACAAAAAATTTTTCAAGCCTGTGCTTTTTAGAAATTTTAAGCATACTTTGAGATTTACAGAGTAGGCCAAAAATGTTCTCCTGGAGAAAACTGCAAAAGTGGTGTTAGTATTGAGTAGACCTACAAGATGCAGTCCATCTGGGTTGGGGGAATAGGTTAGTACAGCCCTGACATGAATAGTCTTGTCACAACATCTATCCTGTTCCTTTGTACCCTCTCTGTGTTCTCTTCTTACATGCATACCTGAAGGGCCTTTCTGCTGAGTCAGTCTAGTGTTCATACCCCTTGCTTGTTGCAGGAGAACTTGCTGGTCCTGTAAGGGGGTTGTGAAAGAGGGACAGTGTCCTGCCAGAAACCTGGCAGGGTGTGGGAGAAGTTAATGCACTAGATGGCAGGGTATGTATCTTTCTAGCCACACAAGTAATTGGGGACCACAACTTGTGTTCTTAGGCATCTTCTGATTAATGCAAGCTTGTAACATTGTGTGCCAAAGCTGCGTACCTGGTCATAGCAGACATGTTGACATGATGAGCTGTGGTTTGAACAGAGGGTGTGTTGGTTAAACTAGTTAGGATGTTGACACTGATTTGAAATCCTTGATGTGGCAAAATTTAAACTGAAAAACAACCTCACTTTAAAAAGCAATGTCTGGCTTAGTCATGGCAGTTCAATGACAGGCTTTGTTTTGTTTTTTATAGCAACAACCATTTGCTTCAATTAAACTGTCAAGGAGCAGCAGTTACTCAGAAGTCAGAAAAGAAGTCACAACATTTGCAAAGAGGTCACTTATCTAGGAGAGGGTCTCTGGTTTCAACTAGTTAAGATATCTAGGTATCAAGAAGATCTACACACCTTCATTTAGTTAAGCTGGTTAATTTGAATAACCAGCACCCTTCTCTGCAAATCTGCTTGAATAGACTATTTTAATTTGAATAATCTGTTAGAAAAATTGTAAGCTGAATGTACTAATTTAAACAGTACTTTTCTGTATTGCACTAAGCTTTCAAAGTCTGCACTAAAAGGGGCAGGAAGTGAAAATGCTGTACTGCATAGCTGCTGTTCACCTTCAAAAATCTCATTTTGCACACTACTGTACCTGTAGTTGTTATGCCTGTGGAAAGAAGGAGAAATAAGATGGACAAGATGGGATGAGAAACTCAGACACAGGAAAACATTTTTCTTTTCTCATATTAATATATAGCAATTAATGTGTGTTGTGTGAGAGGATGATAATGCTAAATTGCTGTACTCGGTACAAAATGGCCGGCAATTCCTACAATATACTGCAAGTATTGAAAGAACTCCTAGGGGCTATATCATGAATACTTAGTGTGCCATTCTGATCTTTGATAGTGAGCATCAAGAACTTCTGAAACAGATACAGGAGACTCAAGACTCCAAAGTTCGTGAAGACCTGGAACAGGAGCTGGATTGTCTTGTAAAACAAATGGAGATTAAAGGAGAACAAATATCCAAGCTGAAAAATCACCAGGCTACTGTAAGAATAACATCTCAAGTCTCTAGCTAGTAACATTCTAGTTGAAAGGCTGCCACAACTCTGCCTCCTGTTGTCATCAGCTTGAATGTCATTGGCATGTTTTAAGCCAGGATGTTCCAGTATAGGTGATTGTAATTAGACTGCTATCTCGTGTTCTTGTACCTCCAATTCCTTCATTAGATCAAGAAAAAGTGCTTACAGCTGGCAGCTAGGGATGTATGCTAATGGGAAAACTTCCTACCCTATGGCTATTCTGCAGTACAGAGCTGGGTTGCTCAGTGTGTCACTACTGCTCACTGTGTTAAGACAAACTGTTGAGATTTCATTCCTTTGTCCCACTCTGGGAAATGAGAAAATAGAAGCTATAATTCCTGTACAGACTGGATTACATGTCTTTTGTATTACTGAAATATTGAAGTTTTTTGTTAACTAAATAGTCTGTTGACCGGAGCTTCTCCAAAATCATAGCCGGTCGAGCCTTTCGATTTTGTTTAACCCCTAATCTGTCTGCATTCTGTCACTATTTGCTTTACAGCTATAGATAGCAACTTTTCAGACCTGGCCATATAAAATCTCTCTGTGGATGCACAGTTCAACTCTTTTGTAGCATTTTGGTTTGGAGCATAGGACTAAAAATTCAATTCATATTTCTGCCTGATAGTTTTCTGTCCTTCCATCTTATGATTCAGGATAAATAGATTTGCTGAAGAATTTCACTTATACAGGAACCAAAACAAAACTCAGTGTGAGGTCTTGTGAAATGGGGAGATGATAGTTAATTCAATTTAAATCTGGCCTATTTTATTCACATTCATTCTTTGATAGATTTTACCCACTCAAAATTTTTATTGCCCATGTATTTGCAAGCACAAAGGTGCTTTATAGCAAAGCAGGATCTTCAGAGTCACATGTTAGCAATATGGACAAAGAACATTGACTGTTGAATCCTCGGTGTGTCTCTTGGCAGTGTCAACTGTATTTTGAATAAATCTCTTATATTCTTGAGGGGCCAACAATTATGGTGTTTTCCCTGCCTCTGAATCTTGCTGACTTCATCATCCAGGTGTCTAAACCAGTGGACAAAACCTGCACCTTTCTTTCTTTCTTTTACATATCTTCACGGCTACAGTTTTCCTTTGTTTTGGGATGATGAGGAGTAGCACATACAATGTGGTGCAACCTTGTTGTCATCCCTGCCTATTATCAGGGTGCAGATCTGGTAAGTCATCTGTGCTGTGGCACATCCTTATCAGAGCACACCCCTTAGGCTCATGATGTAAACAGGAGTGTCTGTGTGATTGATGTCTGTCATGCCCTGGTTATTGATACAGGCCATTCCTATAACTGGCCTATATGGTGGGGTTTTGGGGTAGTTTTGGTGCTTTTGTGCACAGACAGTTCTATTTGTATTTTGTACAGACCAGTCTGAATATTTCTGGTGCACATTTCTGCTTCTAGAACCTGTCATACTGAAAATGTCATAGTAATCTCCGTGTTTCACAGTTAATAATATGTTCTAGAATGCAATTAAAGTTAATTATTTTTAGATATGGACTTAAAGCCTAAATTGGCATTTGGACTTCTTCCAGCTTAATTTTATCTTTGGGAAGTGACCTTTTCATGCCAAGTGCAAGTCAAGACTTATTATTTGACATTTTAAAAAACATTCTTTAGCAATTAACCCTATTTAATCTGTTTTCCATTTTTGTTAAGGAGGCTTCAAAGTTAGCTGCTTAGATACAGTAACTGATAAGAAACAGTATACATTTTAAAGGTTTGTTGGGGTTTTTTATTATTATTGTAGCACAATCTGAAATGGAAAAAGACTGTTGTAAACATAGATTTGTAACAGATGATACTCCATCTCTCTCAAGCAAGCATTTTTACCATAGGGAGTGATGAAGTTCAACAGCCTACTGGGTGTGGGTGAGGTTAGTTTTCTGTAATGCTTTCTGTATGGGCAAGGTCAGTTTTCTGTTACAGCAAGACAATTGTGCAAGATTAGTAAGTTTAAACCTTTTTTTTTTAGTGTTCCTTGGACATCTGTATGTTGGAGTCTGGTGCAAGTCCGGTAAGCTCTACAGCTGTGGGTCTTCTAAGTATGTAATGTGCTAATCAGTGATCTTTCTTCCTAGGTGCAGAAATCAAAGAGAAAAATTCAGAAATTGAATCAAGGGGCAACTCATAGCAAACTAAAGTGTGGTGGCCGAAAGGAAGGAAAGGAGATTGCAGTCACTGTAAAGGAAAGCGTGTCTAAATCTTGTCCTGGGCAGAAAAGCAGAAGCTCTCTTCAGCTGCTAAAAACTGTGAGGAAACTTCAGTCATCTCTGAAAAAATGTGATGTCTTCTGAGAATAATAGTTCTGAAGTTTTCTATGTTGGAAGTTTTTGAAGTCTGATACGTATTAAATTTTTGGTTGCACAAAATGCCCTTTAAAAATAAAATAAATACAGTGCAGATAGATATAGATTCCAAACTGCTTATTCTCTAATAGGTCAGTTGGCTCACCTCAGAATTAACTTTCATGTAGGGTAGCTGTAGATCAACCGCACTTTATTGTAATAAAGTGTTTTAATGGTCTAATGAAATTCTTATTTGTTACCTTGTCAAATAAAATTTTATACCTTTTTTACCCTTAAAAGAGTATGCAATCTGTGGTGTCCTGTTTCCCCTGCTGCCAAGGAGATACTTAGAGCTTGCTTTTCCAGAATGACGTGGGCTAGTGCTTCTGTACAAATAAAATCAGTGGCTTTCCTTTTCTCTAATAACTGAAGATTCAGCTCATTGCAACTGAGGCAGAAGAAGAGGTGTTGTCTCTTATTTATATATAGTTTCATTATTATTATTACCCTGTAAGCTTTATTGTCTTAATATTAGGGACAGCTGGGGTCTGGAAGCACCACCCATGACTTGGTTTAGACATGATAACATGGGAGAGTTCTTGATTAAGTGCATGGAAGGGCCACTACCAAATGCTTGCATGGTTGTCTTCTCATCAACAGAACCTGCTTCTAGCACAGTGTACAATAACTGAGCTGTTACAGAGGAGACCTTGAACTGCCTACCAGTACATGTTGTAGAATTCGCGTACTTACACAAATGCAAGATGGGTCTTTATGCTAATGGTGAGTCTGTTCTTTTTCACCACCCACTATGTATATGTAGTAAAAAACTGTACTGGTGGCTCAAATCAACACTGGTTATTTAGTAGCAGTTGAAGTTTCTGACTTGGACTGATCTTCCTGGGTGTTTGCATATGTCAGAAAAAAAAGAAAGCTTCCTCCAGGTGTGTAAGCTCTGCTGCAGATCTGTTGTATAGAGCGAATGCAGTGTTTTTTCCAAGCCCATATGCAGGTGAGAATAAAAATTGGAGGCATACTGTGTTGTCAAGGGTTTTGAATAAAGGCTAGTAATGGAGTGTGGTCCTAATGGACAGTTGAGTCTTTGGATCAGCAAGTTTTGCCCTGGCACCCTTCACGGCAAAGGATTAGGGAAAATTTCAGGTAATTAATTTAAATTTAGAATAAACTGTTACAATCTTTGACAGGACTTATTTGTGTGAGCTTTTTTGTGTACATGTGTATGGAGTTTATATGCCTTAACTGTATTTATCAGGACCATGGAAGACCAGGTTGTTCAGGTGATATTCATGGATGGGTTTCCTCCACTCTGTTAAATTGCACAGACATCCTTCTTACTTATGGATTATTTCTGGCTTAGAAAAGCACATTGTATGCTTAAAAACACTTAGGCAAAATTCTAAGAATGGTATTTTCCTGGTATAGGCAGCATTTCTGAGTTAGGTTGATGCATTTCTGGACACTGGAATCACTGATACTGGCAGGGATATGGTACATAAATCGCCTGCTCTGCCTGTGCCTTGACCTGGTATGTTTGTTGCTTCTAGAATCCTGGGGAGAGGGGGCTATTTTGGAGCTGGAGCTGGAAAAGGAGGGCCCTGGCTCCCCTGTTGGACAGGGGCTGTGGTGGAGGGCTGCAACTTTGCGCCAGCCAACCAGCTACCGGGTGGGGCAGTGCTTACATGATAGCACCATTGAATAGTCAGTCTTCAAAATGCATGTGCTGACAGGGGCTGTCCAGTTGCAGAATAAAACTGCTGTGTTTGCCTTTCTGTGGGGTGAGTGGCTGAAGGGAAAGGGAAGCAGTTAAACCTAACCTGCTGGCAGCTGGATATTTGTCATCTCTGCCTGCTTCAGAGAGGGACCAGGAGCCCAAAAATCTGTCTTGCTCAGACCCAGAAGCTGGGATTTGAGAAGGAAAAATAAGAATGGATGATAGGTAATCTTACATTGGGTGACAGGGGTTCATCACTTGTATTTCACTTCAAAATATTTAATTATATTTCAATTTTTGTTTTGCTTTTTTTTCTGAAACTTTTGTTTCTCTAGCACATGTGTTTTCACACACGAAAGCAAAGCAATTGTCAATCACATAAAATAAATCTTCAAAGAAATATACAGCAGTGAATAATTCTCTGGAAGCTGCAGGGTTGAAGTTAAGCTGGTGCACAACTCTGGCAAAGTTCAACTCCATGAGAATTAGGCAGATCACAGTGAATTTTGCTGGGCTCTGAATGCTTCATGTCTTTACACTCCAAAAATGTGCTGGCCTGGAACTCCATAAACGTACATTTGGAGAAAGCGCAGTGCTCAGAGCAGGGTTCTTCACAAGAACAATATGTTTTTGGCTTAATAAGTGCTTACTCTACTCTTTTACAAATCCTTGTTTTGATTCATATCCTGCATGTTTTTGTTTGTCTTCTCAGATGAAACTTTATGTTTATTTTTTATTAATGTTTTGGATCCAGCAGATAAAAACACAGTGATCCCCAAAAAGAATAATTGGTTTATTTACTTCAAATCTGGATTGGTTTATGCCAAGTTAGGCAAAATTACCACAACAGGTTCTGTTGGTATTTGAATCTAAGGTCATATTTTATGGCTGGACATTAAGGAAATTGGACAAAAAATGTAGGTCATCCAGTATAATTAAAAATACAGCCCAGCAAATTGTATCCAACAATAGTTCACTTTCCTGCTGCTAATGAAGTATGCTAGCACAATTGAATGGTTGCTTACTTAAGCCTGCTGGAAAGACTTTGTCCTAGTGCAGAAGGTATTCAGCTTGAGCATGTGTGTTACAATATTCTAACCAGCAAAGCTGGAGTTTGGACATAGCTATAATCCAGGGCGTTCTGGGAATAGAAGCTGGCAAAAACACTCAGAGCAAAATAATCAGGGCAGGATCTTGCTGGGATTTGGATACTGGCTAATGTAACTAAGTGCAGATGTTTATGTGGACCAAAAGACGTTCCCAGAATAAGAATACTGTACAAACACATGATGATTTTATAGCAGGGAAAAAGCCAAGGAAGTGGGGATAATAAAACAAGCGCTCTTATTTCTGAAGAAGCGTTTTCTCTTTTCCTCTGCTAGCCTGTACTGAAGTGGTCAAGGCTGCCTCTATCATGTCCCCTGCTGGGGCCTGTTGAAGCTTCTGCAAATTGCTTGTGTTATGGCTCTGGGGCTTACCTGAAGGTCTCCATGGGCTCCCCATGTGGGTACCATGGTGTGTCTTAGATGAGCAAAGAGAGGCAAGCATTTCTGAAAGTGTTACAGCTAAAACAGATCAGGTGAACTTTATCCCAAATGCCTGGCCCTCTCTACTGAATACCAAGGGAGTCTGGGTTGATAGGTGAACTTAAATTAAGGTATTTATGTTGCACAAGGAGTTTGGCCAGGTAGAGTAGGAGTTTGGCCATTTCTGATGAAATGTGGAGCTCTTTTCCCTCACTTCTGGGGTTCCTGGGTTCCTGGGGTTCAAAGTCCTGAATCACTGGGTAAGTCCTGGGCTACTGACAGCCTGCAAATTCTGTGCACTACCCTGCATACAACAGTTTTTCCTCCCATTTTCATGTCAGCCTCTTGTGCATTGGTCTAAATGTGGGTGCCTGTCCTGAGAACACACTTGGTGTAACTTCCCCGTGATGAGTAGTCTCACTGATCCAAAACAAGGATGTCAGGGTCTCAGTGCTGTGTCATCTGGGAAGACACAGTATACTACAGGATTTTATTTTGTTGGTACTTAAGATGATTTCTTTTTGCAACTTGAATTTATTTATGGGCATCTTTACTATTTCACTGGAACTTTTCTCTTCATACCCAGAAATGGTAATTTATATTCCCACTGCATCCCTCTGCTACCCTAAGTTTGCTTCCAGGTTCTCAAAAAGCTGAGGTAAATAACTGCCATTAGTTTTATAGCCATTTCTGAATTGTTTTTATCTGAACTCCACTTGGCATAGTAGCATCATTTCTTTTCTCTTGGTTCCTTCTTATTTATACAGCTGAAGAACTGCCTGCTCTTTATTTTCCTTAGCACTTTTTAATTTAGCTGTTATTTCTTGCTTTAGTTTTGGGCTTCCCAGCCCTGGCTTTTGGGACAGCTCCACCATAGTTGTTTTCAACCTCTTCCCCCTGTTTTTATTGTTGAGGGCAAGTTCCATTTAACTTTTTATCATTGATTTAAAGATTCTTCAGCTTCTCTAATATCAAAATCCTTGAGGTACTGGTTGCTTTTGAGTTTTCTAATTATGTTTATCCATTTCTCTAAATTAGATCTTTTGGGACATTAGCACTTAACATTCAGGTCTAGTTTTGTTCTTCCATTCTAACCCAGATTATAATGGCTTCTCTAAACGGTCTCCTCACTTACCGAAACTCTCTGGAGTATCATATAGGTTTAAGGACCAACCGAAGGCATTTGTAGAGCATGACAGATCTTTTCTTTTTAGTACTAATCCAGTAGAAATCTTTATTTTCATTCCCCAAAGTAGGTAAATCTAATGCACATAGATCCCCTTTGACCTATGAATGGCCCTAGCCAGTCGTAAATGTTAATTTGTTAAAATATTAGACTATCTGATTAGCATAAATTCAGTCTTTCCAAAGCATCTCATCTCCTGCTGCCAAGGTGTGGTTGCTATTCTATCTTGTTTATATTATGCTTATAGTGTCAGATTTCATGTCTTATGTTGTTAGTCCTTATGTTGTTAGACTCTCACATAGGCATTTCTCTGTAGATTGATTACAAAGGAACTAGCCTCCTTTTACCCTTTTCTTCCAAGAAACACCAAATCTTTCTGCAATTACTTGCTTCTTCCCTTAAAAGCAATTTTTTTGTTTTTCTATTTGGTTATGCCCCCCACTAACAAGCAAATAGAATAACTCAGATGTTGGGAAGAGAGCAAGGCTACTTTAGAAATTATCACAAACCAAATGTTTCCCATTAGAAGAGTCAATTTGGTGTTGGTGGATTATTTGCAAACAACACATTTGTTGAAATGTGGCATTTCTGGAAAATTCTTTCATTCCTTTCATTCTGGTCAACTGTAAATAATAGTTTCAGGTGAGAAAAATGAGGAGAGAATTGATTTTGAATGTCAGCATGTTAGATTGGGGAAAAAATGAAAGCAAAAAGTTTTGATTCTTCTTGTGTAAAATGTTTTATTCAACACAGCAAATTTAATTTTTAGTTACCTAAACTTTCTGAGGTGTCATTAAGAAACTAGGTGAAGGAGGGAGGAGTTGGCATTTTTTAGTAGGATGCTGGAGACCCAAAACAGAGGTGAAGAACACTTGACTAGGACACTTGAGACAAAATTAAAAAGGAGTGGGATTTATACGTCCCCTACAGAGACATATCTCTGTTTCCTCTAGATTATAAATATTAAGACACATGGGAGATGGCTGTAAAGGTGAAGAGACAAGCCTCTGTTTGCACTTAATAAAATAATGGGCTGAAATTCAAGCTTTCCAAAGGCAGTGTAAATTAAACACTGGTCTCTAGACTAGGTGGCTGCTGACCATCTGTAATGACCATCCATATTTAAGAACAGGGTAAACAAATACCTTTAGGCAACAGATTTACTTTTTCCTGCCTTAGAGCAGTGGAAGTGGTAGACAATCATAAACCCCCTCCTGGTCCTACCTCTTTAGGGCTCTGAAGTGTTCCATCAGAATTTGCCATGTACAAGACTTCAGAGCTCTTTTTTTAATGGTTCAGTATTTCACCTGTTTTTAATTTTCATGCATTTGTTTTATTCAAATTCATCAAAATTATGTGATGTATGCTTCCTGTAAGTGTATTTATCATAGAATCTTAGAATATCTCAAGCTGGAAGTGAGCCATAAGATCTAGTGAGTTCAATTCCCTGCTCCCTGCAGGACTACCTAAAATAAACCATATGACAAAGAACATCATCCAGATGCTCCTTGACCTCTGCCAGGCTTGGTGCTGTGACCATTTCCCTGGGAACCTGGTCCAGGGACCGAACACCCTCTTGCTGAAGATCCTTTTCCTAGTGTCTGATGCTGATATACAGGAATTAAACCCCAGTTCTGCTCCGAAAGTTTCCTCAGCTCCCCCTTGTGTGACATGGGCATGCTAGAAGGATGCCTAAATGGTGAAGGATGCTTGTCAAGGAAGTCCACTGCAGAGTTCTGCATTATAATACGTGGACATAGGATTGACAAGCATCCAGATGGACATTTTAAGGGCTTTGAGGTGAAAGAAAAGAGTTTGCCAAAAAATGTCTGTTAATTAAATAAATTCTGCTGCTTTAATGTAGTCTTTTCATACCATTAAACTTGCTTACTCTTAAATTCACCATTTGAGCTGTGTTGGGCCTGACAAATGCTTGGTTTGTAGTAAATTGTATGTATCATCTTGTTGAACATTTTTTCCCCATGCAGTTTGGTTGGAATTCCAAAGGATGCACCCTGTTTCAGAAAAGAAAGGAAGGTAATACTAAAGAAAAGCTTATGCATCGGTAGCTAAAATCTATTTTCTCTTTACCAAGAAGTAACTGAAAATTAAAACCAGAGAAAATTGAATGTTTTTTTGACATCTGAACCTGTAAAGACAGAACGGGAGGGGTCATAATGCTGTTTGCACAGCAGTAACATGGCATAACCATTTTTATTTGAATAGTCATGTGGACCTGGCTCTGCAGCGTTTATTTATGTGACAACTCCAAAATAAATTCAAGCCTAATAACTATTCTGTCTTTTACCACTTTTTCCGCGGTTTTTTATATCCTGAAAAAGAGAGAAATTCATCGTGTGATCCTTTTGCGGGTGGCAGAAGCGAATCCCCCTGTTATTCAGACTGCTGTCATGCAGAGGGAGACAGAGAGCTGGGAATAACCCGGAGCAGAGAGCACACAGTAGCAAGTTTGCCTCTGCTGGTGCCCCGGTAGGGCTTCCACTGGCTGCAAGGACGCGGGAGCTTCCTCTGGCCCAGGAGGCTGCGCTGTGCACATTTGAAAATAAAACCAGAATGAAACTCCCTGCTGAAAACAGGAGTGAAAATGTCAGTTCCTTTGTCTGATATGAAAATTCTCTCCTCTTTCTTTAAAGGACAGGAATCAGATGGGCTGGGAGAAGGTTCTCCCAATTCACTCATGGTTTTGTGCTGTTCTGGTGCATTTGTGTTGTGTGGGTTTTTTTATTTTAATTTTTGGAGTGAAGTTCAAATTTCTAGGTTCAGAGAACTGAATTGTGCCATTTTCCTTTTATTAACTAGAGTTTTTTAATACCTGTAATACTTCCACTGGGTCAGCTTAGAGGAATACTTCAAAAATACTTCAAGAATAACTCTGCTAGCACAGTGGTCTTTGGTGGCTGATTAGCTGTTGTTTTGGTGCTACTTGCTGATGCTAATTGTGATCTATATGCTGTTTAAGTAAGTTTCCTTCTAATGTCAAGCTGCTCTTGTTTGCAAGTGTGTAATTTGCTGGTTATTTCTGATTTTATTCACCTTTTTTGCAGACAGAATTACTCAGCTAGTCCAGGGTAAATATTTGCACATCTAAGATGGAAGAGTTTTTGCATGCACAGCAGTGTTACTGGACAGTTCTATCCCCTTTATCAGGAGGGAAGCAAAGCTAGGATCTAGCATGTATATGTCTAGCACAGCAGCTGTTCATGAAAAACAATGTGTCAGCAAGGCTTCTTTTCCACCCAAATAAAAAGCTATTAAAATTAAGGGTAATTTGTGTCTAGACTTTCACTCTCAGCTATCTGCTTCTAGTCAGAATGAGCTGCTCAGAAAGATTCACTGTTGGTACTGAAATTCCCTTTTCAACACTGAGTTGGAAATACCATTTGTAAGCATTTAGGAAGGAAATAAACCTATGAGATTACTCTCAAGCTAGGATTCCTCATGCAGTGGGAATGCAATCGCCTTCTAGCTAACTCAGGTAGAAGATGAAGAAATGCAAAAGTGACAGTCTCTCTTTTATATACATAAACAAAAGCAAATTAGTCACATATACAACATTCAGAGGGCTGCAACGCTTTCAGTGACAAGGGAAAGTTTCCTGACAGGAAAGAAAGATCTGGTGAATGTAGTCACACAGGAAGATCTGATGATTTGCACCTGCTGCTTATAGTGTGTCACCTACTGAGGGTAGCTTTCTCCAGGTAAGATGAGCATTTTTTGAACAGTGAAGTATAATTATGAAGCATCCAAGTCTTGGATAAGAAAATCAACAGAGGAAGATCAAATTCAATGTAAGAAATGTAGATAATGAGCTAAACTGTGTATGTGTGATTTCAATTCTTCTAGCAGATTGATTTTCCTAGAAAGGAAATATTGCAATGATAAAAATTAATTTAGGTAAGTGGAACAATGAGCTCTTTGCATGAAGTGTAGATAGCATTAAGCTGCTTGGACTGGGGGAGATCCAGGATGAGGAGGAGAAATCTTGGAGAGACTTTTATCTGTATTATCACTGGGATGATGTTTTGGCAGAGCAGGATACTCTCAGGGACTGACACATCTCAGGTCTGCAGACTTGGGGAGTATTTGTTTGTTTAAGCATCACCTTTTGGAAATAAATTTGAATACTTCCTTATTTTAACTAATTTCTTCAATGATTTTATTTTATCAATGCTACAAGTCCTTGACAGTGAATAAACTTCTGGAATTCTATACAATGCTTAAATACAGGGGGTTTTTTTCTCTTGTGTGCTTGATTTTGTTACTAAATTTGCCACTGAACAGTTTTTATGTTTTCTAAATGACTAAGAAGTTCTTAACTTCAGGTTCTCCAGCATTTGCCTATTTCTCATAGAATGAATGTGGCTCATGAGGAATATCCTGATGTGGTCCAAGACAACTGACAAAAGTTAAGAAGTGCTTTTAACAAGAATTCAGGTATTTTAAATGCTGATATGTTTCCCTGATCAAGAGTTTTAAGAAGAAATCATGAGAAATTATCAGCTTTCCTTTAAAACCACAGTCCTACATATCACTTGTTGATATGCATTTTCTGAGAAAGGTCAGCAGTGCAAATGTTGCCGTTCTTAGCTTGTATGCTTGAGAAAATTGGAGTGTGGTTTTTAAAGTCAGCAAGAATCCTGGAAATCAGCTGTTCAAATTCCAAGGTCTGGAGCCCTGAATCTGCAGCAGTTGCTCCTCTGGCCTTACTGTGCCCTGGGCTGTAGAAACAGGCAGTTCAGAAGTATACTTGTGGGATCAACCTGGTGGAGCATCCAAGATGTTGTCCCAGTTATGCCAAACCCTGAAACTCACACTTCCAATTTTCTGCAAGGCTGTTATTTAAAGTGTTTTTGTGGGTGGCCTGTTTCTGGAGAAACTAAGAGAAGAAAGCTATTGATTTAAAGTCTTATACTGGAAGCATATCTAGGAGAATCTGCTTGTGGTTATGTTCAAGTTCTCTTTCCATTTGAAGGAAGAGAGCGATGGTGTTTATGTTGAGTTACCTGTGTGAGTGGTAGTTAGCAAGCAAGGCAGCATTCCTGTTGCAGATTGCTTAAATACTGTGATTTAACCCATGCTGATACAGGGGGTAACGGTGTGGAACTGTAGGGGATTATTATCTTTGGCAAAGCACAACCTCTCTCTTCTGGTGGGCCACACCTCCTCCTTGCAGGTGATGAGTGGAATGGCCAGGGTGGAGGAATGTCTCCTTTCTCCACTGAAAACCTCTACCACAAGAGAGGTACCTGTGGGTCTGCAGAGAAGAGGAAGACACGTCTCTCAGCTACAGTGACACTGCCCAGCTAGTGAAGATTGAGAACAGTGCAGATTTACCTGGGACAGATAAGGGGCCTTTAGCCCATAGTTAGTGACCTAACTAGGGTGGTCATGTGGTGTAAAGAAGAGCACTCTGGACTCTGAATCCCAAGGACCTGAGTTCCAGTCTCAGTGGGGACCGTCCCCTGGCAGTTCAATGCCT
>JAOXXN010000446.1:71077138-71092114 GCA_026770055.1 Myrmophylax atrothorax | reverse complement strand
TATTTTCTTGCCAGCTTCTCGTAAGAAGAACCATTGAAAAAAGATTCCATGGCTATCACCCCTATACCAAGTGTTTATTTACAGTGGAAGATTAACTTCAGTAATTATATCCTCAGAGACAGATGTACATAATTGTCTTTGTGGTACTCCTAGTCAAGAAACAGAATCTTTTGAATACTAACACTGCTTCTGCTGACTGCAGTACTGAATTCTTGCCTGGGGTGTTACCAACCCAGCTAATGACTCACTGCCGAGGTAGACTATTTTCTTTTAAAGATGCTGAAGTCTATTTTTGAAAATTAAGGTCACTGTTAAACTATTCTACTCAACAAGTGCTGATGTCACAGCAATTTGGGTCATTAGTCAATGGGCATTCTTTATAATTAGTGCTAAAGTCCTTGTGTGTGAGAGCTTATCTACAAATCTCATAAGTGGAATTTAGCCAAGAAGGCTTTAAAATGTAAACTTTGAATGTCAAAATTTAGGACACTTTTTGCCAAATTTGAGCTAGATTAGGAAAAGGAAAAAAAATACTAACTTGCTTCAAGACCTAATCTTTTGCATTTTCATGCCTTCTTGGTGCTTTTTTGTGAAGGTATATGACTGAAGGAAAAATTAGACACAGTAATGATTTCGTACAGTTTGTCTTGCACCATGGTAGTATAAATGAAGCCACAGTGTAGGTCCTCCCTGTGATAACAATTCATTTGGCAATATTTTACTTAGCTGTTCTCTGCTAGTGACGTGTCCTGAGGCCAGGTCTCCTCTCAGGTTAATTATACAGAATTGCAATCCTTTCAGAGCTGACTGCTGCTAATTACATGTGTTTTTCCACAGTACAGCTCCAAAGCACTCAGTCCATGGAGTTTGCAGAGGTGCAAAACCATGACAGCTCTCACACTAGAGAAGATGGGTATATTCTCACACAGGAACAGTGAGGGGTTTATGTAATACAAGACATAAATTTAGAGGACCCAAAGGAACTTGGGATGCAGCTGCTGCCTGTGACCAGCCAGTACACTGAGACAGATAAAAGTAAGGTCCAAAAGACCTGTGATGGTTTCATTTACTGCTTTCAGGGTAGGCTGATCCCGTGACTTCTTGAATGGTTGCAAGACCAAGTGCTGACTGGATTGCTGGGACTTTTCTTTGTCCTCCCAGTTAGCCAAGTGATGGATGTGCTACAAAGACCTAACTGAGCATGTGGAATTTCATGTCACATGATGTTAATGTCACAATTTTGTACTTATTCAGGGTCACAGACATCAAAGTCACCCTGTAAGGAATAATAACACAGAAGGGACATTTACTGATGCAGCTAAGTAATATAATGAGCAAGCACATCTTCAAGGCACTGAAAGAGAGTCAGAAAAATGTTAATTGTTTCTGAATGTCTTTTAATTAATGTATTTGATTACTTTTCCACAGAACTAAATTTACTTCCCACCACTTTTAAACTTTTCTCAGCTGTAAATAAGAATCTGCAAATTATTTGACATTCCAAATTTCCTTTTTTGGGGGGGTTTGTTTTGGATTTTTTTTTTTGTTTTTTGTTTTTTTTTTTTTAATAGTAAGATCTGAGTTAAGGGAGTTCTGTATTACAGATTTCTAAAAAAGAGTGGCTGTACTTCTAGATGGGTGAAGAAGCTTGGAACTGTAGAAAGTATGAGGGAAGGGTTTTTAGAAAACAGTGAATGAACAGCAAAAACATGTATGATATTCAGAGAATTGCATAAAATATCTCTTAAATCACTGGGATTACTTTCTGTACTCATAAGATAATATTTTTGATACTTCAGTATGCTTCCCCAAAATTGGATTTTCTGACAGAATGCAGGGCAGACCAGAGGATCAAGATGACCAAAAACCTTTACAAACCCATGAATGCCTAAATATCTGCTAGGACCTCTTTTGAAGTCACCAGGAGGTTGTCATTGTGAACCATTTTCTGGAGCATCTTTCATGTGAGGAGAGGCTGGGAGAGCTAGAACTGTTCTGCCTGGAGAATGCTCAGGAGGGAACTAATCAGTGTGTATAAACACCTGGTGAGAGGCAATGAAGATAAGGGAGCCAGACTCTCCTCAGCCATCCCCACCATCAGGGCCAAAGACACTGGGCACAAACTGAAACACATGAAATTCCACCTGAACACAACAAAACAGTTTTTAGCTGTGAGTGTGGTAAAACACAGACAAAGTTGCTGAGATGCTGGTGGAGATGTTCAAAATTTGACTGGACACAGTGCTTGGCAATTCACCCTTGTGTGACCCTGCTTGGGACCAGTGGGTTGGCTCAATGATCTCCAGAGATCACCTCCAACCTCAGCCATTCTGTGATTCTGTCATCACAGGAGGCAGGCTACTGAATGAGGCTGGAATAGCAGATCTCACGTTTATAGGTCACTTAATTATCACCCTCACACAGTATTCTTGAGGACGGATCATGTACAGTTTGCCTTAGTTCCTTATGTTCCTTCTTGTTATGGTTTCTTTCTGTGTGCCATGGACCCAAACATTACTTTTATACTGACTTCTCCAGTGATCATGGACTGCAAATAACTCTCTTGTTCAGCTTTGAAATAGAAGACCAAGTCTGGAGCTGAAGATCAGCTCCTGAAGCCTCTTCTATTTACCTGAAGGCTAATTTTTAACTTTGCATCCCTAAACTTTTCAGATTCACTCTACTTCATTTATCATTTATTGTCAAAAATAGCTCTAATTTAGCTAGTATCTCAACAAAACTAAAACATGATTTCTCTAAGGATTTCTCATGTGCTGATAGCATTGAAATATTTGTAGTGGTGTTTTTTCCTCCTCTCACAGTAATTTTTAAACTATGAAGACTGACTTTTCTGATAGTAAGCCATCTGAAAAGAAAGCCCCCACCTCAATCTGCTCTCTGGCCTGCTTTTAGTAAATCTCTTAGTAAAATTTATCTTTGTCTGTGTTGCTTTTCTTTGATCTGAGAGTGAAGGTGAAGGGATGAAGACAACCCCAACTTTCCTCCCCTATTCTTCGTTTTCTCTGGCTTTCTCTCTTAGAGTGGGTCTTTTGGACTTGAACCTCTGAAAGAATACTTGCTAAAAGATGATGGAAGAGATACATTTAAACCAAATGGTTGGTACACTTGCTTTTTTCCTTGCAGAATACTCTGGCATGTGCCAAAGCTTACGGAACTTGAAATCTTTTCCTGTCCTGGGGTTCTCTGCAAGCAAAACCCACAATCCTATGCTATAAATAAAGAGAATTACCACAAGCCCTGGGACTGTAGTCATGTAGAAATCCCTCTGATACTGACATCTGCTTGGTTTTGCCCTTTTTTGTGCATCTTAGGCAATGTAACTTGTGAGCAATTCAGTGGCAGCAAAACCTTGGCTGTGCAGGTGCCTCTGGATCAATGCACTGTGCTGCTTGACCTCTGGACCTGTGAAACTGCTCTCTTGGGGAAAAAAAAAAGTGGCAGGTACAGAAGATTTTCTTGGTCTGAAACCAGTGATTTGCAATCAGTTCAGGTTGTGTAAGGCTCCCTTTCAACACTGTTTCCTGCTGTGTATACACAGAGATGCTAGAGCCCACACCCATATAGTCTATAAATATGATTCTATATACACCGTAAATTTATTTTCTCATTCTTATTTATTCTATTTGAGAAAAAAAATGCCATGCTTTATTAAGTAGTTAAAAGCCCCAACAATAAACAAAACAACTTGAATGTGTATTAATCAATGCATAGCATTTTATTCACAAGGGCTGCTGCATATTCTGAGGGCTTTCCCCTTCCTCTCTCTCATTCCAGACATGTGGCTGTATTTTGCCGTGGGACATGGGAGCATACAGGGTTTCTGCCCAAAGATTTCAGTCTTGAAAGATGTTGATTAGACAAGTTCAGAGGAATGGCCAAAGAGGAGCCTGGAAATATATTCCTCTCTATGGGACTCAGTACTCTCAAGGACAATTCTATGAGTGTCAGAAAGTGGAAAGGAGCAGATAATCCACTTCAGAAGCAAGGAGAAATGGCACTAATTGAGGTCATCTTCACACACTTGAAATGTTTTGTTCTCAGTCCTGGAGTAACAGGGCAGCTCTCAAAATAGGAATGGTAGAGGGTGTTGGGGAATCTCCTGTGTACCCTTGCAGAGGCTTTTAATAGAAAACCTTTTAAACTAAAAGTGTATAGTTTAGGAAATCTCCTAAGGCCATTCTCCCATTTTCATAGGGGGATTTTGTGTTACCGAGCTATATAAAATACTGTCTAATCACCTGGTTCACTAAGCTTCTGCCCTCATCCCAATAGACTTTGCCTTCCACTGATGTTTGATCTTGCTACCTCTGTTCATCTACCTTTCATTTTTCTCATACATCTTCCGTATAAGAAAACTTGCTTTATTTTTAAAAGGAAAAACTGCTAGAGAAGAATGAAACCTCTCAACAACAACACAGTAGTTCTCTACCAAACCCATCAAAGAGTATACTCTGGAATTGCTCTCACAACCCAGCTCTATGGGTAGGATTAAGTGTACACATGTGCTGTTGCTGGAGGTGTTTTGCTTTTGGCTGAAATGGCATGGAAATGGGTCTCGTTAGCTTTGCTTCCATCTGGGACAGAGTTCATGCAGAATGAGGAAACAATAGCACTTTGTTCAGCAGCTGAGACAGCTTAGCTTAACCAATAACAACTTGCTAATGACCTATTGCTCAAGCACTGCCTGAGCTTCCTCAGAACAATTCAGGTCAGGCAGGTTCTAAATCAGAGAACTTGATACTGTTGAACTCTGTATTCTCAGCTACTGAGTTACCTCCTAAGCTTTTTTGCTTCCTTCTCTGGTCTTCTGGTTTCAGTATGGAAAGTAACAGGAATGCTTTTCTACTTAAGTGTCAATGCAAAAGAGTCAGATCCAGATCATTGCATATTGACATTATCACTGTGTCCAGAAGGAAGAGCACCAGATGTTCATATTTTCTAATTACTATTTACCCAAAAAGTACTACAATGTCATCTTGAGAGTTCCCACATGCCATTGTGCTTGAAATATTTCTCTGACCTAAGCTGCGGGTATTCGTAATTAAAATTTTTATTTAAAAAACCCTTTACAGTTTTCTTGGTAGAAGAGCATAAGGAGGGCTTGAGTCTTTGTACATCTTTAATTACATCTTTAATTAATTTGGAGTTTGTCCAAAAAATATAAAGTAACAATGACAGTCATTGACAAATGTGGTAGCAGGAAGTCTTGGATGAGTCTGAAGGTTTCCTACTGAGGCAAATGGAGTTTTTCAAATAAATTAGAATGGATTAGTTGTGGAAAGAAGCAGGTGTTTTTAAAGCAGTAAGTACATTGCCTAGTACTTTTTAAAAGAAAAAATATGTAAAATAAACATCTTCATATTTCAGTAGGAAAAACCCCAAAGGATAACTTCACAAGATTTGGAAGAAATTTCTCATGTGAGCAGTTTATTCTGTGTTCTGTTCTCGAGCCTTCTGATGAAGCATTCAGTGATATTCTGTACCAGAAACATGATGCTGCACCAGCTCACTGTTGGTTTGATACAGGCAACAACCACCATGTTCAGAAATCTCTCCCCAGCAAAGAATAAATGTTTAGGTGGATGAACATTTCTACTGATACTTCTAAGTATCTCTTCAGCTTCTATATGTTTACTTTGAAGGTTACCGACATGCTTTGGACCCAGAGGAAAGTTTCACTTTGGCCCAAGCGAAGATTGACATAATATGTAAACATGCCTGGTTTGATCTCAAGTTTCAATGTGTGTCAACATCTACAAAGATGAATGTATGTGTTTGCAACTTCACCTCAAGCTGCTGAGGGACACAGTAAACCAACAAGCAGGTTGAATTTATGGTATAGCCCTGTTGGGCAAGTAGGAGGTGAAATCTCTAATGGGAAACTTTGATTTAAGCCTGAGCGCGTTTACAGTGTCAAGATGGGTCAATACTAACTTAAAAATTAATGCCATAGATGTTTTGTGAAAATTGCAGAGCTTCATGTGTCATGCCCACATCTGCTGTTGTTTGAGACAACTGGAAATAGTAGTTGAGAGGCGTGGAGGGTAAATGAAATTATAATCTAATTTTTTTTCTGTATGGCAATGGATAAGGAACTACTCATGTTTAAAGACAGAAAAGACTTTAAAGAGAATATAAACAAAGCTTGTACTTTGAAGTGCACATTGAAATGAGTGTATTTCAGACAACTGTGAATTCCTGTGCTAATAATTAAAGCTCAGAGTCTCAAATCCTCACATTTTTCGTCTAGTCTAAAAATCTGCTTCAGCTTTCCTCTGTATCCTGCCACAGGGTGTTCCCTTTCTCTGAGCTTTGATTTCAGAGGCTGCAATTTGGGAAGTTTAACTACCTAAGTTTTGTAACTTCGCTTTTAGTTCACAAACAACAGTTTGGGTTTTGGTGCAAGGGGCTACTGTTGTGGTGTTGCTGCCAGTAGTTCTACCTTATTGCCAGCAATAAAAATGGAATGTTGTCACCATCATTGGATCTCAAACCTTGTTCTGAAAGAATACAAAAGACTGGAAATAATTTTTGCATGAGTGATTCATCTAGAGTGGGTACCGAGATAATTGATTTGAAATCATAGCTATATCTATAGAAATAGAATTTTTCCAACTTACTTTTAAACAAAGAATTTTGATTTTTTACTTGAATTCTAGCTGTATGTGAATTTTATTGGCTAATGTCACTTCTGTTCATTGGTAAGTTTTAGGTAGATGACCAGAGGGAGTATGTCCACAAGATTTGTTTGCTGCTGTTAGAAGCTTCCCCCAAGTCTGACAGAGGCAATGCCAGCAGCCTCCAAGCCGGACCCACTGCTGGCCAGTGCTGGCCCAGCAGTGATGGTGGTAACACCTCTGGGATAAAAGATTTAAGAAGGCAGAGAAAACCTGTGCAACAGTAACTGCAGCCAGAGAGAGGAGTGACAAGAAATAGCCCTGCAGACACCAAAGTCAGTGAAGTAGGGAGAGGAGGTGCTCCAGACCCCAGAGCAGAGATTCCCCTGCAGCCCCTGGTGCAGACCATGGTGAGGCAGCTGTGCCCCTGCAGCCCATGGAGGTCGATGGTGAAGCAGAGATCCACCTGCAGACCCTGGAGGACCCCACACTGGAGCAGGTGGATGCCCAAAGGAGGCTATGACCCCATGGGAAGCCTGTGCTGGAGCAGCATCCTGATAGGATCCATGGCCCTGCGGAGACAGAGCCCATGCTGGAGCAGATTTGCTGGCAGGACTCGGGACTCTGCAGGGAACTGAGTCTGGAGTAGCCTGTCCCTGAAGGACTGCACCCGTGAAAGGGACCCATGCTGGAGCAGTTTGAAAAGAACTGCAGCTTCTGGGAAGGACTCAGCTTGGAGAAGTTTGTGGAGGGTTGCGTCCTGTGGGAGGGACCCCACACTGGGGTGGAGTAAGAGAGTGAGGACTTCTCCCACTGAAGAGGAAGGCGTGGCAAAGACAACACTGAAGATGAACTGATTGCAGCTCCCTTTCTCCATCCCCGTGCCCCAATGGCAAAGGGAAGTACCAAAAATCAGGACTGAAGCTGAGCCCAGGAAGAATGGAGAAGTGGGAGGAAGCTGGTTTAAGATTTGGTTTTATTTCTCATTATCATACTCTGATTTCGATGGGTGTTAGATTAATTTTCCCCAAGTCAAGTCTGTTTTATCTGTGACAGTGACTGATGAGTGATCTCTCTTGGTCACTCTCTCAACCTATGAGGCTTTTGTTATATTCTCTTTCCTGTCCTGCTGAGGAGGGGAATCATAGAGCTGCTTGGTGGGCATACTGATTGTAAAAAATGTAGAATCCAACACCTGAAAGTAAGACTGTTTGAAAATATGATGGTCCTAAGGTGAATCAAGAAATAGATAAGTCTCATGCTATTTAGATACTGAGGGGAAAAAATAAGAAAAAAAGCAATTCCTCTTCCACTACCTTTACACTGCCCTTTCACAACAATACATTTGATAATTGCAGCTAGCAGTGCACTGGGGCATTAGCATTACTATGGTACAAAATATTAAACAGTAATGATGGAAGTAATTACTGAAGTTAGCCTTGCCTTGCCTCAGGATTGCTGCAGTATCCTGACCTGGTGTTACAATTTCCCCTGCCCTTTGGCCACAGCCTATTACTCTTTTGAGGACAGCTGCCCAGATGGACACGTGTGTCCTGTGATTTCCTGTGTGGAATCCACACATCACCTGCAGTACAGACCTGCCCCATGTTGCCCATCCTGCAACACCCTGTGTTATACAAAGGGGTCACACAGCAGCTGCTGCACACCCGGAAGCCAAGGCCCCCTTGCCTCATGGCCCTTCTTGCTTCCTACCTCTGTCTTGAGCCCCTGGCCCTTATTCCTTCTGCCTCAGACACTGATTTTGTGTTGGTTTTCTGAGGGCTCATTTCCAAGTGCAGGCAGTTTTAATGGGTGGGCATGACAGGCATTAGAATGTGGTTAATAAGACATGCCAGCTAACAAAAGAGAATTTTAAACATTTTCTGTTTTCATTAGCAAATGAGACTACTTAGATGTGTTCCAACATAATTATGTATATCAAGGTTTCAATTCTATTTTCAGATTTGATGTCTGATAGCTGATGTGCTCTAAAGCCATTGCAATTTACTCTTGCAAATGAGGCTATTGCAAGGTTTCTTATATATATGATTTATACAAGCTTTGTTCTTTATTTTTGTTGGTTTGAAATCCTACTTCGAGGAACATTTATTAGCTGGAGTTTCATCCCTCTCTTGGTTTGGTGTTTGGTGTGCTCGATCCCCAAAACTCTTGAATGTATCTACCAGGAATTCCACAGCATCTGCAGACCAAAAACAGACAATAAAGCAAGTAATGTAGAAAAGTAAGTTCTTCACCTAATAGTTAACAAGTGGCTAACTATGGGAAAACCCCCAGTTTTTTAACTACATCTATCAGATTTGAAAGCATGTGAGTTCCACTTTTGCCTAAGTTAGTAATAACTCTTTCAAGCAGAATGCCTGAGTATGGTCTTGCTAATTCAATTACACTGGATGGTTAAAGTTCTAGTTATATCATTTTTAGTTTATTTAATTTTTGCTTCAGAATGATGAAGATCCATTCTATCCACCCTTAAAACAAGATTTCTTTTTCCTGTGAATTAACACAGAAAAGTAGAACTTTTGACCTCATTACAGCAGAAAGTAGGAACAACCAGCTTAATGAGGGGGAAAATATGCACAACTAAAACTGATGTGAGATCACCATAAGTCTCTAGAATTTGCATTTGTGTGGGTGTGCAGACTGCAAAGAAAAAAAAGACTGGACATTAAAGTAAATATTGTTATAGTTGAAGGCAATTATTACTTCCTGGTATAGGACTCTGAATTTGGTTGGTTATAATTTTGATAAATGCTAATTATTGTAAATGAAATTACTGATGTTGGATGTCTCTAGAAGGTTGGATTTTTGTTGTGTTTTTTTTTCAATTAGTCATCTTTGTTTTTGCTGAGAGCAAGAAATGAAAATAAATTATTTTATCTGATTTCTCTACGAGGTTGTAATACAGGTATGCTTTGAAGCAGGTATTTCAAGTTTGTGAAGGCTCATTAGGTAGTGATATGCTTCCATTCCTGCCAAATTTGGCCAACATAAACTAAACTAAACTATGTTATTGCAATATGCTCAGCAGAAAGACCTCTGAAGTTTATGTGCCTTGTTATATCTATAACCTGAGGCAAATCAGGATTTCCACTGCAGTAATAGTGCTGGTCCAAGTGATCCATGTTTGATTTGGATATGACCATTGAAAGTGGGTACTGAGAGCTGTTTGCCTGCACTGCTACTCACGTTGCCTTCACTGGAGGCAGCAGAGGAAGCTGTCTGAGCAGATTGCAGAGAAGGGGCAGCTCTGTTACTGGAGCAGCAGCTGGGCAGGAGTGCAGCAAAAATATAGCTGGCTTCTTGAATGGAAATGAAGATGAAGTAGCTATAAAACTGGTAGATGGGTCTAGAACTTCCTTTTGGAAAGGAAAGATGTGGGGGGGAAAAGTGCACAGCAAATTGGGGCACAGGCAAGGACAGACCTCAGGAGGTGGTGGAAGATTGGAAATGGTTTAGTGAAGAGATTGGGTCAAGCCAACCCAAACCAATCATAGCAGGACTTGCTAATCAAGAAAGTGGGGATGCAAATGAAAATTTTGAGATATGGAGACAGAACTGATTAGATTGAGACTGTGAAGACAGTGATAGGTAAGAAAGTATTGAGGCAAACTAAAGGCAGAAGGGCAGAGCCTCCCAGAATGCTCCCCTCCCTGCCCTAGAACAAAACACATGAATTACTTATCCAGCATGTCTTCACTGCCAATGCAGTGTCCCACTACTCTCTCATCCACAGCAGATCATAAACAATTACTTTCTTTTTAAATTCTAAATCCTAGGAGTCAATGGCAGAGATCTGTCAATGGATCATAAATTTACCACACTGTGGTTGCCAAGGAGAGAAGGAGGGATTTTGCTGTGTTTACCTCTTGCCCATTCCCTTTCCTCAAACAGAAGCTTCAGATGAGACAAACAGATGAAGGCAGACAATGTTTACAAGACAGTAAGTTTGTAAAAGTCCAGAATGTAAATTTTATGAAATTTACTTCTGCCAGAGCAGATTTAATTTGGTTTACTTCTGCAAGGATATGATGGTGCAGTCTTTTGGTGATCACATATTTATTACTTGGTGTGCTAAAATCAACATTTAAGTCTTTTTTGGATTGTTCCTTTTGTGACCCTGAGCCTCATTCTTTCATGTTTTTCCAACTATTATCAGGCTCCCCTGAAAGTCTGTCACAGATGAGCACTGAAACAGGATAAGCTTGCTACCTCTTGTCCTGTCCCTGTTGGAGATAGGGAAGATGCTTTTCTCCATGTAGCAGCTCTGTGAAGATGCATATAAAGATGGGTTCTTGTGCCCCTCCCCTCTTGAGTAACAGAATCACAAAAGCACATTGCAAAGTGCTGAATGAGAGGGACAAAATAAAGTTGCACGACTTCTGATACCTGACACTGAACATTGGAGTGTTGTCTTTTCAAACTTGTTTTTTTGGGTTTGGGGTTTGGGGTTTGGGTTGGGGGTTTTTTTGTTTTTTGTTTTTTGTTTTTTGGGTTTTTTTGAGTAGCTGTGAAGGTGTGGGGAATGGCTGGTGTTGAAATCTAGTCCTTTATTACTAATAACTGTGTGGCTGTGTTCAGATTGTCTCATGATCCGTGATTCATTGTTACAAGCAGCGAAGTGGGGAGCCACTCAGCTGGAGCAGAGGCCACATCTGTCCCGTCTGATGTGAGCAGGGTGGCACTTTGGTACAGGCTGGGACAGATAGAGGAAAGTAGCCCAGGGAGCCAGGAAGCTGCTCCTGCTCCCACAGCACAACAGCTGATGGACTGCTCTCTTCTTTGCACCTCTCCACATTACCAATCTGCAGCTTTGGATCATTTTTCTTTCTCGGTTCTCTGTTCCTTTGGAGGCTCCCACCATCCTGGTAGGAAAGGGAACCAGCACCTCTGAATTAGCTGAGCATAGGTGTTTGCTGCCCCCATTTTGGGAGCATCCTATGTACAGTGGCACATGTGCTGGAATCTGCATAGTCTTTAGAGGAGGAATGGCCTGAGAGAGTAATAAGTGAACCAAGTTACAAAACTCATGCTTTAGAGGAGAATATGGATCTTGAAAGCCTTCTGAATTTTGATTATAATAAAAAGGGTAAATATTTTGTGTTTGATATGAAAAACAAATTGAATAAACTTTGCTATGTCCTTTGAGTAAAGTCAGGGTTTATAGATTCAGTGTCTTTATCTTCAAAGCAAAAGACAAAACACCAGCATATTTTTAGGGATCAGGATAGGTCAGGGTGAGCACAACTAGGAAACAAAGCCAGTCATGATTCACAACGGATTTTTGAATGGTTCCCTGAAGTATTTAAAGACCTTTGTTATCTCTAAATGATTTCTCTGTTTCCTTTTCTTTTTGCCCTTTCTTTTTTTTCGGGGTTCTGATAGAAGACCCCATGTCTGTGCAAGAGATTGCTTTGTCACTAATAGACATGGGAGTGGATGAAGAGAAAAAGACAGGCAGAGAAAACCAGTTCTTTATCCTGGATTCCTTCTCCACTCTCCTGGAATTTGTCATGCTCTCCTGCTGGCTAATGGAGGTAGCAACAGGGAGTGCACAGTTAGCTGTGCTACTGCTGTTTTAGTTGTGGGGGCTACAGAGAGATGCAGTCTGTAGGGGAAAAAGTGACTTCTTTTAAATAAACCACCTACTGTAGTTGGGGAAAAAAGCAGAGAGAGGGAGAGTGACTGCATTTGTGTTGTAAGAGATGTGTTTGCCTGTACGGGGACATGGAGTCTCTACAGATGGGGAGACAGGGTTTGCAGATGTTTACTAGTTTCAAAAATTAAAGACATGTTGCTCCTCAAAGCTTAATAGGAGAGATTCTTTCCTGGTAAAAATACCAAAATTTTGTCAAAAGGAGCAGGAGGAATTCACTGATTGGATGAACACAAAGATTCCACCTTCTGCAGAGTTTTACACAGTTGATTATTTTAAGTGATTTCTTATGAAAAGTAGTGCAATATAAGAAAAGGCACACAAGAAGTACAAGGTTTGTTCACCCCTGGAGATAGGAAAGTATCAAAATTGCTCTGGTTTTGCTGATCTTTACAGGATAATGAAATAATCAAGACGAGGGAAGTCAATGTCAAACATTTATGGAGTTATCAGCTGGAGGAGATGACAATTTGTACAGGAAGGCAAAGAAGATAAGGACTGAGGTAATGGGGAGGCTACAAAGGGCAATGTTGAACTACTGTCTTGGAGGGAGGTTATTGGTGAAGTTCCTATTGGTCAGCTCCATATTACTTGACAATTGATCTCAGTGGAAAATGTAAAATGGTCTTATTAAATCCAGGACATTGTAGTATTGACAGATAAAACTGATATGGAAAATAAACTGAGTATTTTACAGGAAGAACTCACAATTCTAAGGACTGGAGTAGTAAAAAGGAGATTAGCATCAGTAACACAAAGCTTAAGGTTATGCAAAATAATATGCAATTCTCCTGTGGGCTTTGAGCTCATACTGTGAAGCAACAGAAGAGGAGAAAGAATTGGGTGTAAAGCTGGCCATGGGATGACTGTGAACTGCATATTGCAGCTGTGATGAGGGGAAAGCCGTTATTGCTTACTGTGAGTCAGGCAATGAGTTTTGTAACCAGTAGACAGAGGGAAAATTGATGCTGTGTGTGTGGTTCTGATAAGGCCTTACCTGGATTATTAAGTATAATTTGGAGATTTGTTTTCAGATAGGACCAATTCAGACTGGAATGCAGCCAAAGATAATATACTAGCATGCTGAGAGCAAATGGAGAACACATTTTACAAAATCAAATGAAATAGCTGGGCTTGTTTATCCCAGCAAAAATGAAGGCTGAAAGAAGATAAGATTGTTCTCTATAAATACACCAGGAAGATAAGCACTGGGAATGGAGAGATGCTTTTTAAGCTAAAGGCCAGTTTGGCAGCAGAACAAATGAATCTAATCACTGTGAATAAATTTAAGCTTGAAATTAGTAGAGGGTTTCTAAGAATGAGACACCAAAGTTCTGGAAGGAAAAGAGCAAAGGGTGCAAAACTAACACTTTTAAAGTAGGGCTTGATTCACTCATGGAAAGGATTTGTGGGACATGATTGCTTGCAATAGCAGAGTTTGGTGTGTAGGATGGATGACAGTTCAGTCATGGTTTTACTTTGGCTTAACCCATTCTCTAGCTTTCTTCTTGAAAATTCAGAGTCTGTATCTAAAAGTCAGCAGCTTTTTATTTTCAGCCACTGAAAACTTAGACATCTTTAAGATATGTGAGCCATGATGATTCAGCGTAGTTTAGTGGAAAGCCTAGTTTTCTGTCACAACTCTTTTCCATTGAAATAACAACTTCTGGATTTATAATTTGATAGCTGGAACTTTCTTGACCAAATTAACAAACAGGTTAACCTATTTCAACCCAAGCAATTCCATGAAGCAAGGAGGTCTCCTTTCTTGGCAATTTGCATTTCTTGCTTGGATATTCAGCTTTCTAATCAAATAGGAATTCTAATTAAACTTCTGCTGGCTTAGTTATCTCTTTATTCCTTCACTTAGACACATGCATATGTATACTCACAAATATTTTCTGGTAATTAATAAGGCGTAAGCTTATGCTACAACTTTTGACTTAGCTATAAAAGTCAATATCCAATTACCTTTTTCTCATGAAACTTGTAGGAACTTGGAATCTTGAAAATTCTTTCTCTGTCAGATTTTGTTAATATTTGACAACTGATTTATTTTATTTATTTATTTGGGCAGTCCAGATCATCACATGGCTGCATTTCTTTTGGGAACAGGACTGAGAGGGCACACTCGTTTGAGATTACATACTTAGAAATCTGAAAAAGAGCAGTAAACTGTAATTTTCCAGGATAAGAATTCAGTGGAAAGTTACGAGAGAAAATAAGACCTCATGATGCATTTGTAAAGCCATCAAGCACAATGTTATGTTCATTTAATAGAAGATGGTTCAGTCAATCTAAATAGCAGTATAAACCTATATAGTTTATTTAGTGACAAGGGACATCCTTTATAGAATACAAGAGCTAGACAGTGCAGCTTTAATCTGAATTTTGCTTCCTTCTGGCTCTGTTTGACACAGTTTTCTTTTTAATATCTTCTATTTTTCTCTGGGTTTCCCCTTTTCATGGTGCCAATAAGGCAATTTATGTGCTGATGGCTGTTCTGTACAGGCCCCTTATATGTCTACACTGGTCAAATTAAAGCAACATTTATAATGATTACACAGGGCTCTTTGTTTTAAGATCTCGGGGTTGACTTTGGCTGTGCTCCATATTATTATTATTATTATTATTATTATTATTATTATTATTATTATTATTATT
>JAOXXN010000446.1:71048510-71058902 GCA_026770055.1 Myrmophylax atrothorax | reverse complement strand
GTTCAAATCAGCTGACAGCCCCAGGCCTGGACTTTTAAAATCCCAAATTTAGGCCCACCTAGGTGAAACCATGACAATTGGCTTCAAGTTTTGAGCATCATTGTCCTAAAACATACATGCCCATGCATGAAAATGATACAATTCTCTAGTTCTAGCACACTAGAAAAGTGCTAGGTATAGGTTGATTATCAATAAAAATACTCTGTTCTGCTTGAAGAAAGATCAAATGTGAAGCAAAATGGTAAGATGGGCTTTTGGACAGAAAGAGGGGAGATGCTTTGTTTGCTTCTGTTCTTTGAAAAACAAAGACAGGTAATCAGATAGTATTAGTTTGCTTTCTTCCTGCATCATAGAATCCATCTTTATGTCTTTGGGCATAAGCACAAGGCTGTTGTCTCACTGTACTTGCATGTTGTAATTCATATTAATTGCATTGTTGACAGTGATTGGAAACAATCCTTCATCCATTAGGTATGTCCTTCAAGGAAAATGCACGGCTGTCTAAAAAAATAGAGATGACTGTTTGTAAGTATGAGCAACATTCAGTTAGTTCTGAGAATTCCATCTAATATGAGGACTAAAAGGCAATTCAGAGGCCAAGCTGATATTTCATATTTGTTACACTTTGAAAGTAGGACATGTATTACAAAAGAGAGAAGCATCTGTTACCACTCTTTGGGAAAGAAACAATAATTGCAGAATACATTCCCCTCTAATATGCTGTGCTACTTGTGCCTCCACAGAGTAACTCCTGTGTCCTTTTCTACGTACTGTCAGTCATTTATTGCTGGTCCTACCTCAGAGGCATCGGGACATCTTATTCATCAAAGACATCCAGATTTTGCATGCCAGTAGAAATCCCATTTCTCAGTTATGCTAAGTAGGTCCTATGTGTCAGTGTCACGTAAATGAAGGCAGAACATTGTATCCTCATAAATCATCATTTGGGAAAGGCATTATTAGAGGTGAAATGGTAGTATCTATTATCAGCTAATTAGCAGGATGGCATGAAAATAGAGAAACATGAAATCAGATTGATTAACTAAAATTGCCTATTGCCTTGGAACATGCTAATAATATCATCAGCAAGACTTATCTTTACTTTCCCTAACATGACACCAGCTTTTTTTGCTGGTGTCATTCAAGGTGCCTCTTGAGCACACAGGTATGTAATTTGGCATTATGTAACTTCATGTGATGCTACGTCTAAGAAAACCACTCCACCCAAATATCTTGCACACCTCCATGACAGCCACGTTGGGCAATCAAAACTGCTGCCAGGTGATAAGACAGCTCAGAACGGTAATTACCCAAACCTGAAAGTTAGGAGAATCACCAACACCTATCATGAAGAATAATTCCATTTTGGTGATATCAGTGTGATTACATTCCATCTCAAATTTTTATTATTCACTTCTGGTGGAGAGTGCTTTCTAGAACTCCTACTGGAGAATCAAGTTAGTAGTCTGTGATCTTGAGAATTTTTTTGATTAGCTGTCAGTGGTTCGATTCTTTGCACCATGGAAGGGAAGGAATAAGAACACCAACAAGAAACACAGAGGACACTGTTCTCCCAGGAGCTGAACAAAACAGAGGAAGGAAGAGTGCCTGTGAGAGTACACTTTCCTCACCCTGCAGCTGTGAGAATCCAGAAGCTGTGGGAGTCATAGCTGTGAAGCAAATGCACTCTGAATCACTGAGTTACTCAATGGAGGCAGCACATGGTGTATCCTGTCTGTAACACTGTGGTAGGCTGAAACATTCCCTGAGGACAAAAATGCCCTTTGTTTGTATTAAAAAAGAAATAAGATGACTTCAAAATTCTCCAAATGGTCTATAATAGAACTACTTGCACCTCATCATAACCCAACACAGTGGCAACTGAGAGGGATAGTGGCAGACCTGATTAAAACAATAGACACAAATATCAATGATGTAGAAACATGTGTGAAAGGGCCTCTGACTAAGGACATTTACAGCAAAACATACACCTGAGATAATGGAGAGGAATGATCATGTAGCTAATGAACTGGATAATAATTCAGAAGCTCTACTGCCTCCTATTTCTGGTATTAAGAAAATTACCTATACAAAGTGGGAAAGCCGCTAAAGCTTTTCTAAGCTTTCAAAAGCGCTTGTCAAGTTTTGGAGCTAAATTATTTGGAATTGGAGTTCAAAGCCAGGTGTAGTAGCAACACTCCCCACTGATTTTCACGAGACCTGGTCTCACAAGCAGTGCAGGGGCTCTAGGTCCCAGCTAAATCAGCAGATGCTCTTCCAACACAGCTGTACAGCACTTTTGGGACCCAGCTGGCTCCTCATGTTTGTGTTGCATTGTGCTGTGCAATATCACACATAAAGCTACTTTTTATTGCACTCTATGCATCATGTAAATATATTACTCAACCAAGCTTAGATGTGACTTTGTGATTTCATTAAGGCCTCTTCATCATCCTCTATTCTCCTGTACTTCATTCTCATGCTTAAAAAAGAAAAAAAAACCCACAAAAAGTGTGCTTTTCCAACCATTTCTTGCAATGTAAGAAGCTGTGTAGACTGCAACTCTTTCTGTAGCTGCACATCCTCTTTGGAATGGCAACTCAAAGGAAAGGATCTTGTTCTTTCCTTTTTATCAAACATACCGAACTGCTTTTAAAAATCACGTGGAGTTTGTATCAGTTGCAGGACTAACTAAAGAATTACAGGGACAAATAACAGCTTCTGGGATTGAATTTGGCACAGAAGTTCAAAAGAAGTTAAATATGATTTAGTGTCACACTGTAAGCCCTGATGTGAAGAGTATGAAAACTAATTGCAGTGGTAATAAGGAACAAGAAAGATTAAGTATCTGATATTCTGATCTTCTTTCTTCCCATTAAGAAACAATTCCTTATTTGAGGAAAACCTTTCCCTCACCAGTTGCATTTACAGTATTTTAGTCAGGAAAAAGTAGAAATTTGAGCACTAGGTAGTTTTATCTCCTTGCAAATCTCCAGAAAAATCTTCAGTCTACAAATACATTCTGAATAGCACAAGCATTGTCAGACTGGGTCAGAGCAAAGGTCCATCAGCTCAGAGTTCTGCCTCCCACAGTGATCAAAAGCAGATTCATGAGAAGATTACAAAAATCTCCAGAACAAGCATATGATGATATTTCCCACTGATGTTCTCACGGCCTCCCAGAATTTGTAGCTCGGGCATTTCCTCAGCCAGAGGTGATTGCTAAATATTTAATAATTCTTGGTAGATCTGTCTTCCACAAGCCTGTGCAGGCTCTCTCTGAGTCCTGTGAACTTTTACCACCCTCCACACTATGCAACAAGAAATCCCACAGCCTAATTACAAGCGATATGAAAGAACCACCTTGTTGTTGTTGTTTGAAGCTGGCTGCCTGATGTTCACCTGTGCACCTTACCCTGGAAAAGACTGAGCAAACACTCCCTGTTTATCCCCTGCCTTTGACTGACAGTTTTACAGGGCTCACCACTAAATGTACTTCTTGTTTCACCCAGCAACATTTCATCATCCATGCGGCTCCTTTGTGAACCTTTCCAAGTTCTCTCTCCTTCCTCAAGTGGGGACCAGAATTGTGTAGGCTCATCAACACAGATTCATTCAGTGGTGTAGTGGTGTGTTCTTATTTTTCCTCATCTGAAAGGAATCAATTTGCTTTTTTTCCTTTTCTTTGTTCTTTCTTTTTTTTTATCACTACTGAACTGAAATTTTGACAGAATAATCTGTTGTAACTCTGAGATTTCGTTACTAAATTGTCAACGTACTGACATATCATGGGCAAGTCAGAGGTTATAGTATTGTACATTGGGATAGGGTTTTTTTCCCCAGGTGCATCTTTTTACCAATACACTGGAATTTCATCTGCTGTTCTATTTTGGAGTCGCTGTGTTTTGTAAGATCATTCCACAGCCAGCCCTTGCCTTTGGTATCCTGGGTATTAAAAGTACAATGCACACATAGTACCACTGCAGCTTCAGTATTATCTATGAGCACCTGCATAGCACACGAGAAAGCTCAAACTCCTGTGGGAAGCCACTGGGAACCTTCCTTATCCACTGCAAAAGGTGTCCATTTACAGCCTGCTCCTTCCTAAATTTCAGCAAATTATTCACAAATGTGATGATCTCCTCACATTTCCAGTGGCTGCTCAGACTCCTTATAGCCTCTGTTGAGGCTATTAAAACTTTCAGGAAATCCAGACAAACTGTATCAACCCTTTGGCTGTGTTTGTTAACACCATCAGAGAACCCCAATATATTTGTAAGGCATGACTGCACTTTCCAAAAGTGGTGTTGACTCTTCTCAAATACATCATATTTGCCCATGCATCCACCTCATTGCAGTTTCTGCTAGACTGAACACTATGGTTGTTGGGTTTGTCAGACTGTAACTAACCAGACCATCCTTGCACTTGTTTTTAACAACTGGCAATATATCAGCTACTTCCAGTCTTTGGGTATCAAGGCAGTGTTAAGCAAGAAGCTACACAGCATAGGTAGTACTTTGGCTTTAAAAATAAAAAAAAAATCCTTGAGTGCTTTGAGAATTCTTGAACACTGTGAGGTCTTGGCAACTTGTTCATCATCAGTTCAGTCCACTTGTCCCATAGGTTTTCAATACTTACACTTGTAGCAGCTTCTCTAATGGATCTCCCACTCTCTGATGGATCTCCCATAAAGAAAAGTTTTGGCATGGGAGCCTCCTCAAGTTCTTCCACAGGGAATGCAGAAACAAGCAAATCACTTTTGAAAATGTGTGCTATTGATTTATCTTCACTGAACGCTCCTGTTCACCTACTGGCCTTTCAGACTCTGGCAATTGCCCTGCACCTCGTATATTTGAAATACTATTTATTAAAAATTGTTCCTCAAACTCTTTGCTGGTCTGTTTTGAGTCCTCTCACGCTTATCCTGTCACAGTTTATAGCCCTATCTTTTTTCTTCATTGGAATGAAAAGATCAGTTTTTTGGAGGATGCCTTCTTGCTTTCATAATCTGTTTAATCCTGCTGTTTATCCATGCCAGCATCCTCTTACCCCTTCTTAAACCTTTCTTCATATGTGGTATGCATTTCCTGAATGCCTTCAGCATGTCCCCAAAGGGTCTTCATGCCATTTGCAAGGATTTAACTCCTCTGGCTAATCCTTCTTGGTTTTTTTCAGCAAATATTCTCTTTTTTTATGTAGTTTCCAGTTTTGAAGCTGAGCTCAGCTCTGGTGATATTTATTTGGCTTCTGCTGATCCTTCAGGGATATTTTGTGCCAGCACATCATGCCTGCTATTAGGCAACAGCTTTCTAACTGCAGCATTTTGAACTCAGTCCTGCATGTTATTTAAAAGCAAGTCCAGGGACTGTTTCTCTTCTGGTGGACTCCATGGCCTGCCTGCTCTGTGTGGTTACACCTGCAAGCCTAGTCTTGTGTCCTGGCACCATGTGGCATCTACAGACGAAATTTCCTTTACTTTTTCATGTGCTGCCCTTATTTTCATTTTGCCAAGTTTATTGTGTTGAGTGCATTCAAAGCACTCTGTGATCATTACTGACAGAAACCATATGGGAGGAGAGTGGGGGAAAAAGAGGAAGACAGTTGCTTTTTAGAAGGACCTGAAAAGTGTATCTTATTTGGGTTTCTGTGGTGGGGTGAAGTGTAGCATTTCACAAAAGCATAAGCTTGGATCTTGATATAAGCAGATAAGTTCTGTGCCTGCTTATTAAGCATTCTTTGATAGAGGAAAATACAAAATTGAATGTAAATCCCACAGCAAAACAAAAAGATTAACTCATAAGTCAACCTCTGTAGCAGCCACAAACCTCCTTGATTTAGTAAACTATGAATCAGAACATAAAGGTCATATAATGCTCAGGTAAAAGGACAGTTGTACTCAGACATGATGTTTTTGAGCTCCCTCAGTGAAGTGTGTAAGGACCTTCAGGTCTTTGAGTTAAAGGAAAGTTGATGCTTTTAGTGAAAGGAAAATGTCTACACTTACAGGGCACCTATCATGATCTTGAAGCACATACCATGGACAAAACTTGAACTCATCTTTCCTGCATTCTTTTCTTACTTTGTGAACAACTACAAAAAAGTTGGTGCTAGTCTCATCCCTAACGAGTTGTAATTCCTACCATAACTGATGCCTGATTGCTGCATCAGTGTGTAGAAAGATCACTTCTCTGTAAATAGCTAACAGCTGGAATACTTTGCTAGAATCCAGTAGATTACAGAGACTGTCAATCAGTTTCTGTATGTGTTCAAGTGTAGTCTCTGCAGTCCCAAGAACAGTAAGTTTACCAGGTAAGGTGGTGGAACTGTACATAAAAATATGTCAGTTTTATAAGCTCATTTTCCCTCCGGGGATTTTGTATTTCAGGACTTTCTCCATATTTCACTCCTCTGTGAGGCAGAAGAAGAATGTGTTTACATCTCCCTCAACATTACAAACCCAGGCTTTAAAAACAGAGATTGTGGCAGGTAGAGAACTATGAGGATGTAGTAAAGTCAGGGAGGAAAAGGCATAGAAATGACTCGAGAGAGTGATTATTTCATTAACCTTTCCCATTTAAAAGTTAATTATTATAAAATGCCAGCAAGGATGGTGATATATCAAGATTAGGTTTGTCAGACATTTAGCAGAATCAGGTCCTGAGACGTCATTTCATTTACTTCAGAGACCCAAATTAGTTACAATCTGGTAAGGAATTAGAGGGACAACTTTTCGAACTTTTTAATAATAAAATATTATTGTAGCTCCATCCTGCAAGGTAACAAATATTTTCCTGCTGAGGCTCTAAAGTTTTTGAGCCCCTTTAAGCTTAGCAAAAACTTCTCAAAAAATGAGTCCCTGCAAGTCATTACCCTTACAGGAGCACCTGCTCTTCCTTGGTGTTTGTAGGAAATGTGTGCACAGGGCTTGACTGCCTCCCAAGACAGCCATAGCAGAAGTGATTTAACTCAGAAGTACCTGTTACAGAAAGCCAATGTTCTCTCTGTCACACTGAAGGGCCTGCCATCATTCAGAGAAGTTAAATGGTCTGAGTTGGAGGAGAGGGAAATTACTCCTCAGCAGCAGCAACAAAAGAGACCTCTTGGTTATGAGCAATAGAGTAAAACTGTCTGTACAAAATCTGTTATAGAGACAGCAGAGCACTAAGGACTCCAGCATTGTCCATATTTTCTGTTTTAAAAGTGTGGTAGCTAAGCACACATTAGATATGTCTGAAATTGAAATACATTGCACATAATATTCCTCCTACATCTGGTTATGTGGTTTCTCACTGATCACTGAGCTCAGCCTTTTTGATTGTTTCAAAGCTCATTAAGCATGCTAATTTAGGTGAGCTTTCTCAGGCACATACAAATGAAGTTACTGATATGCACTTGGCACAATGAGCACAAACCACAGAACAGGCAGTGCTTTTTGTCAAAGAAAATAAACCCACTTCAAAATCAAACATTCACAAGCACAGTAGTAAAATAAAAGCTCTAACAAGTATTTATGATTCATTGACTCCTTTCTTTGCTTCCAAAATGAAAATTTAAGATGAGAAACTCAGAACTGATAATACAAATCTTACTCACATAGTGAGAAAAATACATAAGGAAAAAAATCTGAAGATCATAAAAGACAAAGCTGGTCTTTTATGCATTTCCCCAGTTACTGAAGAAGTTATTTTTTTACCTAATTGTTGTAAATAAATTTTTCATTTTTCAGCAGATGCCAGAACAGAAGGGAAGCAGATGAACTTTTACTCCAGAGTTGCATCTGAGCAGCACCAAATGTACAGATATATAAACAGGGACATTTCTAGGTGGCAGGAAAACAGTCCAGCCATGCAGCACCCACACCCACAGAGAAGGTATAATATGCCATGTTTTGAAATTCCAGCTTGCTATACTGTGGGAATAATCTGGTGGCTGAAAAGCCAAATGCCAAGAGCACTTCAGTACTTCACGTTACTTTGGTTGCCTAATTATCAGACATCAAGTTTAATTGGGTTTCTGCAATCTTAGGTGCCTCCAAGGAGGGTTTCATCCCGCTCTCTTTGAACACATTTTAGCTGAAGTGTCTTTGTAACTGTCCAGCAATGGTGTCTGGTGGCAGCAGAGATACAGAACTGGTAGTGACATGCCAGTAACTACTTATTGTGTCCCTCCTAACTGCTAAAGGAAAGGGAGGTAGATCCCAGTTCTGTGGCATAGTTTAACCTGAATAACAAGTCAAAGCTGTTAGGGAAACCAGTACTATTTGTGTCCATGCAGAGTGACATGCACCTCAGCTGTTTCACCCTTTAGAAAGAAAATCAAATGACAGATGTACCAGAGTAATCCAAGCCTGTCATTTTTAATCTTCTGGTAAAGTCATCATAGGTTGATCAGATGGTCTAGCAGACACTTGCTAAGGGCAGAAGGGCAATTTTTGGACCATGTTTTCTGTTCCCTGCAGGAACAGGCCTCCCCAGCCTCCTAGGTGCACTGCTTTCTGTGAGATCACCACAGATCTGTGATGCTGTGGACATGCTCTTGAAATACAACAGCCTTCCATCAGTGAAATGAAGCAGGGAAAAAAGAAAAAAAGAAGGATGAAATTTCATCTTGAGCTTATTCTTCACTTGACATAAAACTCTTCTTCATGCTCCTTTTTTCCCTTTTTCACCATCAGTATTTCACAGTCTTTTGCACCTGGAACCATCTGTCTTAAGCACAGTATTTGTTACTTGTCAATCCTGTCAGTCCCTCCCCAATCTGGAGGTGGAGACTCTGGGTTTAAGACACAAAAACAGCTTGGGGAATTTCCTAATTGAGCAAAACCCAGGAGATATGCTACCACATGGTGAAATGCATCAACCATTTCTAAGCTAAGGTGGAGAGCTCTGAGAGCAGCCTGCAGACAAGGCAAAGGCACAAATAAAACCTTTCAGATAACCATCCCTAAGCAAACACACAAAAGTAGCAAGTCTTTTTGCTTCTTGGGACACAACTGCTCCCAGACACCAAACAAGGCCTCCCTGGGATGACACTGGGGACCCCAGAGCAAGGTCAGCCACTGCATTTTGGCCAGGCTCAGAATATCACTCCTGCTGTGACCATTCCATCTAGTGCCACAGCTTCTGTTCCATAAACCGCTTCCCCAGTGTCCCTTACAACTGCTTTTTTCAGTGTTTATCCAAACAGACAGACACAGCAAGGCAGTCCTTCTCCCGAGCTCCTGCACTGCCAGGGTCAGCTCAGGCACTTCTTACCTGCTGTTCCCTCTCCTCCTTATTTTCACAGAAATAAGTCCAGAGGTCACAAAGGTCCCAGTCTGATGCTTCTGTATATGCAGGGACAGAGACAATTCTATACAAGCTGGTGGGATGAGGAATAATTTCATATATAGGAAATGTTTGTGTGTCTGGGTGACTGGGCTTTGGTGTATTCACTTTGATTTTAAAATGAAGGACCCTTCCTTTCCTTTTACTTTCATTTCTACCTCTAAATCAAGAGGACCAAAGCTTTGTCCTTCCTGGCAGGTACTCTGCATCAGGACCCTTCATCAGTGGCACATGCTGGATTCATCCAGATTATAACCACTGATGGATATTTCCCCATCTCCAGGGACAAGCTAAATTGCAATGCATGTGAAAAGATGTGCATGGCTTAGTGCCTAGAACAAATTCTCTTTTAGCATTAGCAAGTACTGATGTTTTCTGAAAGTGTTTTGAACGTGAGCAGCACTTGTAGGGTGAGAGAGGATCCACAAGATAAGGACAGTGGATCCATCTCAAGGCAGCAGAGAGTGTGGTTGGGAATGGAATAATCTGAGTTATTGTAAGGAGAGAGAAGTGCTTTTTATTTGGGGGGCTTCTTTCTGCTTGTCATTTCCCTGAAAGACTTCTCTTTTTTTAATTAAAACTGTTACTTTAACATAAGATTTGGAGCAAGAATGTTTCAGACATAACATGATTTAGCTTTGATGTGTGTAGTACAAGGTAAAGGTTTGGCCTTTAAAACCTGCTGAATTTGAAAGACATTTTGAAGAAACTTTTTTAAAGCATCTAATTTATAAAGCAAGATGCTGTGCTGAGGGCATTCAGGGTCTCTTCTAGGAACATGCATTTGCTGGCTAGAACAGGAAAGAGGCAGGGCACACATTAAAAATCTGTATCATTATTTTAAAATATGATGTGCAATTACTAGTAGGCAGCCCACTTTTTTTTGCCAGAAGACATGAAAATACAACATTTATTACATGAATAATGTATTTTCCTGGGTTTATATGCAATATGCCATTTCTTGTCTTTGTACACATGAAGATGAAGTACAATATTCATTCAGTACGTTCTGAAATATGAGATATAAGTTCACCTTGGAGATTAAGTTCATGTCTTTCTGAATTG
>JAOXXN010000446.1:71028167-71048410 GCA_026770055.1 Myrmophylax atrothorax | reverse complement strand
ATTGTGTTTATGCCCTAGGGTGCTGGAGTACACTTCTGGGTTTCGTGGATTAAAACCAATCCATCTTTGTGCCATTGCATTTATTGTAATATTGTTATTAAATCGTAACTCTGACTTACAATCTCTTTTGTGTTGGGTTCGTTTCTCCTGCTAGTTTACCTTTAAACCAGCACACTGTTATTGGTGAGGCTCTAACAGTGGATCTTCCTCTCCATCTGTACCTGTGCAGCCTGAGTGATGCAGGCAAAAGAGCTGCTCTTACAGAGCTGGTGGCGATGCAGTTTCTAATGGAGGATGTACTGCAGAACAGCCACAGCTGTGCTGTGAGGGAGGCACTGGCTGTCAAGCCTCATTAGCTCAGAGCAAGCAGGTGCCTCTAACAGTCCAGTTTCTTTGGGACTATACAGCTTCAATGCAGGACTGCTCTTAGTTTTTGCAAACAAATCTCTGTGAACATAAGTGAATCTCGACCCGTAGTGTTGCCATAATAACCTCAGTGTTGTCTCATCAATCCTGAGTGCTCTCCAGAGAAGCTCTAGTGGTATGTACCCCTTGAGGACCTCTTGTTATCTCCAGACTTCTGGAGAAAGCAGAGGCTGCCCTGGCTTCCCCCCCCATACCCCACTGAAGAACCAGCTCTTTCTTATCAGTGCAAAGGAGCAGCCTGCCACTGTCTAAAACTGAATCTAGTCAAGGAGAGGAAAGGTACTTCCAGGCTGCACCTCCCTGAGTACTTCCACTGTGGATACGTTTGTGAGGAATGGCTGCTGGAGGCACCTACAACCTGCCACAAACTACATGAAGATTTGCTTCAAGGAATGGGGAGAGACTCAAACTGTTTGTGATGGAAAACAAATGCACTGATCGATTTGCAAGATAAAAGGAGTGGAAAGGACAAATTTAGCTATTTTAAGGTCTGCTTCCTTCATGATCTGACCTAGGAGTTTGATTTCTTTAACAGCACTCTTAGTAGTGACCAAGTAGAGACTGATTCTGTTGAAGCGATCCTCTTGAGGAAAGCAGCAATAAACCAAAGGATTTAACTTCTCTAAGATTTTATCCCCATCTCTGATGTATGTGAGTACCCACTGCAGTCAAAAAATAGGCTCCTTTTTTCCTGTACTGTGCTCTGAAGGACACTGGTGTAAGTCTCTGTTGCAAGTTCCAATTGCACAATAGCCTGTTGCATGTCTTGTCTCACTGTGTATCTCATGAGATGATATTAAGCACAGAAAATCATGTGAAAAGCTTGACATAGCTTTTTAAAGCAAAACATTTCCATGTGAATTCCAGCAGAATTAGGCAGAAACAGCTGGCTCAAGTGCTAACTGGCTGCAAAATAGCAAAAAGGCTGCAAACTTTTGCTGAGGGATCATGATCTGGTCGTATCCCTTAACTTACTGAGATCTTTCCTGATACTATGAAAGCAGCTAGAAATATTAAAGGCAGAATGGGATGAGCTGAAGCTGAAGACTGAGGGTATCAATACAATTCCTCTCTACCAAGAATTTTGTGAGCAATAAGGATAAGTTAACTTGGATGCAAGAATATTCCAGAGTGACTAAAAAGATGAAAAATAAGTAATGTCTCTGCCTTCTCCATCTATTTCCCTCATATCCTACTCTTTCACTTACCTCGTTTTTTACAATGTCTGCCTTTCTTTATGTTTGCTTATAATTAGCTTAGTACTTTTGCTTTTCTCTAAAGGCTCAAGAGTTACCTTTTGTTTCTTTGTTTCAGTACAGTTGTTTTTTACCCTCTTTCAATGTCTATTGTTGATGATGTTTTCCAAGTGCATTATTCTCAGTTGTGTGACTCTCCCCTGTATTTCATGTTCCATAAACCATGTTAAATACAGTACTTGAATAAATGGAAATTTGAGAAGCCTCCTAGATGAATTGTAGCAGAATTCTTCTTAACCCTCCTACTTGGCTCAAGTTTGAGCAGCCGAGACTAGAAAACTGGAATATTGCCATCAGAGAGGCCCTTCCAAAAGCAGAAAATAGAACATTCCTTTTTAAAAAACCTTATCCCTGAAAACCAGAAGAAAGGAAGTGAAAGAGCAAGATGACACAGTGAGGGTGAAATCTGTGCATGAAGGCACTGGAAAAAACTGCAGTCATGAAATGGAGGAAGCAATGCTCAGTGGGCCTGTCTCTACAAGGCCAAGGCATTTTAGATGGACAAGTCTGAATCCATCTGTATGTGAAGAGCTGGCATCGGGTTGCTCCATTCTGGTCTCCATGTATCTGTATCCCAGTGCTATCTCCCATGCATTACCCCCAGAGCCTAAAGAGCCCTGCGCATTGCTGGGGGCCCACAGTCTTCACTCTAAATAATTTATGAACTCTGCTGAGGGAGCAGTTCTGGGACAGAGCAGGACTGGGTTGCAGAAGGGCTGGGAGTCAGGGGTGCAAGATGTTCCCGTGGAGTGAGCAACAGTTTGTGCTCCCACCATGGGCCTGGGCAAGGGAACTCTGGCCTCAGCTTCTCCCAGTCCCTCCACTCCCGGAGCTTTCCCTGTGGTGATGCCTGAGATCCATCTTGGCAACTATTGCCCCCTGGGAGGAGAGGTAAGGTCCCTCCCCCTGGCTTTGCTTACCCTTGCCTTTGAGCTGAGGAGTGTCTGTAGCAGCACACGCAATCACTCTTTCTTTCCTAGCAGGCAGCCTGCTAAATGTACTGTATCTAAAAATCCCACTGTTTCCCTCCTCAAAATCCATCCTCTTCCACAGATAAGACCTCTCTACGTGCCTCTCTGAGCTCTGTGCTGACCTTTGTATCATGCTATCAAGGCTTTGAGCGGCTGCATGATTAAAGCAGTAAAATGCAACAAGGTATATGGCTTGCTAATGGCTCCTCTGCTTCCAAGAGCAAAGTGAGCGTCTGCCTTGGCACTTGGCACTCAGAAGCTCTTAGCACACCCATGGTCAGATACAAGGAGAGGGGTAGGAGGTGGAGGGAGTTGCTTGGTCTATTTGATCAACAGTGGTCAACAAGTTCATGCCAGTGACCCCATTTCTCTACTTTATCTGCTTGACGCCTTGGTTTCTTCCCCTGGGTTTTTGTTTTGTATTATAAACTTGGACAAATTTAGTGAACTATGTAATAAGGCAGGACTAGTGAAGAAGAGACTGCCTTGTCCTGCATGTAGGTCGAGTGGTGCCAATGCTGTGATTTTGAGAGAGAATGTGTGAAATACCCATTTCTTGGTGATGTTAGTGCAGATATCCTGTACCAGCTGGGAAACCCCCAGTCAGACAAACGGGGCACAGAGTTTCTGCTGAGAGAAACTCAGCAGGGGCCCATGGAGGCTGTGGGTGGGGAAGTCTGGCTGATGGGGGTGACCTGGGATGCTGTGCAATGGCACCTCTCTTGCATGGAGCCAGGAGTGGGTCCTGGAGAGCCTGCCTCTATCCAGAGTATTTGTGGCACAGCACCAGGCATACAGCTCCCCCCAAATTATACTGACCTTGATATTCTCTCTGAAAGTTCTATATTTTAGAGAAGAATGGCAAGGGAATTGCTTTGGTTTAGTCAGCTACATTTTGCTAGCAAGTTGCTTTATAAACAGTATAGAGAGTTAGAAAAAGCTAAGTATTAATCTTAATTCTAGCTTCAAAATCTTCTGGAAAGCCCAGAAATCCACATGATCCATGATGTGCAGAAGAAAATTAATCAGGAGATGACTAGTGAAATCTGAAAGAGTCAAATGAAAGTAGTCTCCTCACTGGTAAGGAGAATTAAAATACCCTCTCTGGGAATATGGGAGCCCAATTCTTGAGTGTGGAAAGTAGCCTTGATGCATAAAGGCAGCAAAGTGTTGTCCTGCATGTGACCACATTTGCTCTCAGCTCCCCACTGGAGTTTGCAGGCAGGCTGGAACAGACTAATGGGAAATTTCTTCTCTATTCCTCTATGCTGGAGTGCTAATATTTTAGGCCTAGCAGTGCAATTTAAATGTCAGACTTTTTAGTATCTTAGGTATGTTATGCTGGTACAATTACTGCAAGGATGTGGGTAATTTGGATATCCACAGACAGAAACAGTAAAAAGGGAAAGGGGAAACAAAAGGTAAGATAAATGTGCCCTTCTGCCACTGGTTGCAGGCAGCACTAATTAGTGTACATAAATGCTCAATTTCACACAAAATCCATATTCTTTACTCAATATTTACAGAAAACTCCAGTACACAACTGTGGGCCAGGTCATTATTGGCAGCGCTGGTCTATAATGAAATTGCAGTTTGGCTTTGATACCAGAACAAATCTGATATTGCTGCTCAATACTGGCTTTGCAATCTGTTTGCAATGACATTTACTTTTTTTGGTAAACATTTTAGGAAAGCTGAGAAGCCCTAAGCTATAAAGCATACCCAGTGGCAAATCCCAAGGATTACTGAAGGATCAATATTTTGCAACAGTGATACCCACTGATGTGTGGTTTTATTCTGGTTTTTTGTTTTCTCCCACTGTACACACAGAGCTCTGAAAACACAGTGTAATGCAAGTAAATTTCTCAGTTGTACAACCACAGAGATAGTTGAAACATTTGTTCAAAGGTTGATGGAAAACTACCAAGAATCAGATAGAGAGGTATAGACTCTGCATTTCTATCTAAGCAACAGCTAAATCATGTTTACAGCTTTATTTCTTAAAGCTCTTGTCAATCAGTGACCTAAAAGAGAAACACATTTCTTAAGCTTATGAGCTTAGATGCAGATTATATTGGTTTGTAATAGCAGCGTTGGCAGCAAACTTGTGTAGTGCCCTGCTGCCTTCTGACAGGTTTATTTCAGCTCTCAGGACTGTAATAATGTGAAGATGAGTTAGGGCTGAAGGTTTATATGGAACCGCAATGCAGGATTGCAGGACTTTATTCATGGAATCTGTAGTGGGAACTCTCCTTCCTGAGTCATTGCTAAATCAGGGGTCAGTAACAATGCTAGGGAGCAGATTCTGGTTTTTTTCAGGAAAATATTTATCCAAATATGACCATTTCTGATTTAAAAACACAAATCATATTTTTCTGTGAGAAGAGGGATGTTGGGATCCAACTGCAATCCAGGCAGTTTCTGAGCCAGTGATTTGATTTCACTACTGAAAATTCTCTCTTAGATTCAGGATGGAAAAAACCCAACCATCATACAGTTGAAGCTCGAACCAGTTTAAAAAAAATGGCAAATCTGTTTTCCATTAGTTCAGTGAAATTGTATGTTGAGCAAAAACTTTTACACTGAATGATTTGATTTTTGCTTCATTTTTGGCATTACAGAAGCATTTTATTTACAACAAAGTATCATGTTTCATTTTGATGTATGCAGTATATAGCAGCTCTTGTGACTCAGGCCACCCACAAGGTTTCTTGGTTTTTTGTTTTCCTAGGTCACCTTTTAAAAAAGGCATTTATAGAAGTATCTCTCTGTACTGGGCGGTGACATCATGGCCACAGAGTGCAGCGACTGGAAGCCCTACTCTATGTTTTATGAAAATATTCTCCAGCAGCTGCAGCATTTACGAAACAGAACAGGTATTACTATGCTCAGAGCATTGATTCTATTCTCTGAGAACAGCAGAAAGTGGTTTCTTTGGGTGGGAGGCGTTGCTAAGTGAAAATTAAAACCAAGCTGTCTGGCTGGGAATTTGTTGAAGTGGAGTTGGGCTACACAAACACAGTCACTGTGCACCTCTGTGCTTTGCTTTAGGAGCTGGCAACCCACATGATACACCTCTGACACAGGTTACTGATGGTGGTCTATTGAGTGGCAGCACTTAGTGGTCTCATTTGGGATGGAGTCCCAGGGCACAGACATGTGGTGACAGCCTTTGGGAAGTAAGGTAGGAAGGCTCTGGGGCTGCTGTTTCTGTGCTCACTGCCCAAAGCCGTGCCAGAAGTGCTAGTAAAACAAAGATAACTGGAAGGCAAAGGTGGTGGCCTGCTGTGGTTCATATTCACAGTGGATGATACACTGGTAACCTTCTAACTTAGCCTTCTGTTGACAGGTCTCTTCCTTCACAAGGCATTTCCCCACAGTAATTCAATCTTGTGCAGTGACTGAAATAGAAAACAAGTGAGTCAGGCACTCAGGCTGTGCCACAGTATCAATACCAGGTTTGCTGCATTGTGGCAGCATAACCAACCCTCTAAATTTCTGAGCACTTGACTTTGCAGCTTCAGCTGTGTTTTTTAGGATAGCTGTCATGTGTGGGTGGAATTATGAAAAGAAGTAAACCCAGCCAATAAATCAGAAATGCAATCTTGTGGAATCTTGATATCCATGTGATCTATTAGCTGACTTGGAGGCAGGGCTCCATCAACACAAACTCCACTGCTCGAGGCATGTCAGCTTCTACAGAAACATACACTAGGAAGACTGCTTGGGTTTCAAGGATGTTTGCACAGTGGTGTTAGAACACCTGCACTTTGAACTTAATTCCTGGGCTCTGTTCTTGTCTATTCTCGTCACTGTCTACATGATTTCAGTTCTTCTCTGGCTTCTTATATTTTCTTTTTCCCCACTTTCTCATACTTATTCCATTTTTTCCCCCTGTATCATTTTCTATATGATGTCTGGTCAGCAGCATCCCTTCTTGCCTGATTTCACTGCCCTGTCCATATGTTTGAGAAGGTTGGAGAGAGAAAATGAAAAATGCATGTGAAGGTTTCAGTTGGGTGGACAGACACAGGAGGAGTCAGTTGGACTTTCCTGAAGTCTGTGAGCAGTGGAATCTCCACGCTCTCCCTCCACTTTGATAGTGCATCACCACCAAATTCCTGAGTCATTTGCTGTACTCAAGGGAAGTAGGCTATTGTCCCTGGGCTCTGCTTCAACCTCATAGGAGATGTCCTGCTCCCAGTTCCACTTCTTGCTAGTCTAAAGCAACTAATAGAGGCCAACCCCATGTGTTGTTCTTTTTAGTCCAGTAGAGTCTTAGGATTTGACCAACTTTTTGCTGACTTTACAATAAAGAAACCCAAACCAGAGGAAAGCTAGTGCTGCTCTGAATAAAGATCACCAGAACTTTTAAGCAGGGCTAAAATACGTGTATTTTCCCCCAGCATTCTTTTTTTCAGAAATCTCTCAGTAATGTTTGCTGTAAGACAAAAAATCAACACAGGAGATTTCACCAAGAACCCAGTGAAGTTATTGGCATTTACTACTTAGATCTGGCATGCAGAAGTGCCAGGCAGCCTTGAAAGCAGACTGTGCTGTTGGCTGAGCCCACAGTCTGCAGCTGTGCCCATTTCTTATCTGCGTAATGTAATATGCTGATATTATCTTATATAATATTATGCTTATTATATGTAATAAGACTGACTTTTAGATTTCCTCCATTGTGTTCATCTGGTTGCAAGTGCTGTTTGGTGGTATGTAAATAACCAAACATTTATATCTAGCAATGACCTACCTATATGAGATTTATGTGTTATGTAAAGCTGTTTAAGTTCTATTACATACCCTCCTATTTGTGCTAACTTGTGTGCCCTTTCTGAGGGTATGTAGATTGTCAAATATCAACAAATGAAACACTTAATTGTTTTTGTCATATATTAAATAGTCTGTATGTACAAGGTTATCAGCTGACAGCATATGTGTTCTGGTAGATGCATTACCTCACAGCTTCCTGAGTGAAGCCTGGTCACAGCTATTCTGACTTTCTCTCTGGAGGCAGGGGACGTTATGCTATGGGAGGCCTGACTCACTGATGTAGCAGAGCCAGGCACAGGATCTTCTCCTAAACTCAGATTTCCTAATCCTGCTCTCCAGTCTTTCTACTCTGTCCTCTGCACACATTTCCTTCTGCCACTTCCCACACCTATTAGTGAGGAGATCTTTCTTTTCTGATGACCAGAAATGGAGATTTCATAAAGATTACATGTGAAACTTAACGCATTTCACAGAGTCACAGAACCATCAAATCACAGAATGGGTAAGGCTGGAAGGAACCACAGTGGTCCAGCCTTCCCGCTCAAGCATTTGCCACCTTCAAATATTGGTTGTGAACTTCCTACTGTTTCCAGGGAATTAGTGTTTCTAAAACCAACAGAGGTGTACAAAATGGATTATTCCATCTCATCAATGGATTATTTTCAACAAACCATTTGGTTAGGAAAATATTCTTGCTCTAATTAATTAGGTATCACACAACCTCATTCAGAGCTCTGGATCATTTACTCCTAGGCTATGGTGTTTGTTCATCCCTAGCTTTGCTCATTTACTTTCTCTGCTGTGATAAATTGTGGGGCTGTGCCATGGGATAATTATGGAAATATCTGCTCTCAGAGCCCAGTTCATTGACTCAGAGAAAGAAAACCTTGGTCTCAAAGTGATTAGAAAAGAAGTATGGGATGCCTATGAATCGCTAATGCAGAACCCATTTGTGACCTGTGTCCATCTACAAGTACATACAGAATATGAGGGGATACTTGCAGTCTTTTTGTGCTGCTGTATAATTCACCACAAGTGTAGCAGTCAAAGGAATAAATTGCTGCAGTGTGCCAGGTGGATGAATGAGTGAATCATTTGTCTCCTGCTGCTAGAAGCATCTTGTAAAAAACGTCTGGTGGAAAAATAGCGTGCCTTCTCCAGGAGAGGAGGCGTATTCTCGATGGAACAGGTACCACATTAGAGAGAGTGATGAAAGCTCTTTTTAGTTACAGCTGAGGGAACATTTTGGATGTAATACCTCAGCTTGTAATATTCTGCATTATTTTTCTTGTAAACTTTAGGACCACTCATAATTGTATTGCTCACTCTAACAGTGCCTTTGTTTTCAAGTAGTCCACTGATTTCCTGGGGCTACATTTGTCATTACTTTGTAAAAATAAGACATCCCAATCTAGTCTGTAAAAACTATTGTGACCTTAGAGCAACTACCTCCATCAGATCCCCAAGATTTTGATCTGATGGCCAATGAGCCCATTAATGTCAACAATGACTTGAGGAATGTTGTGGTTTGTTTTGTAGTCCTGAGGGTGAGTCTGGTCTTCACCAGAGAGCCTATTTTTCCACCATGGTGCTGCTACTTCCATTAAATACATCCATCCCAAGATTCCCACAGGTTGCATGCAAATGATACAATTGAATTTCGACTTCTTGCAGTACCTGGATGCAAGAAGGATATTGCTCTGTCTTCCTGATACACTGATGCTAGGAAAACAGTTATGAAGAAGGACCATCTGGTTGTAGTTGAGAGATTTTTGAAATCTTGTAAACGTTGCTTTCCCATATAAGCACACTTTATCTCTTACAGGTTCTGTTTGTAATTGCAGGGAAAGTTAGAAATCTATCGCCTTAGCACTGAGCAACCAGTGTTTGAAATCACCGGTGAAGTGAGAAGGAAAGGAGTTGACAACATGATTTATCAGAAGGAAAAGGTTGGCTCCACTAAAAGTAATGATGACTTGAAAGAACACTTGTCTGAAGTATGGAAATACATGTGTACCAGTAAACAAAGACAAGGATGATATCCTAGTGGAGCCTGCTGAAGATAACTTAGGTTATTGCATTCTGGCTGGAATGTTGGTTGGGTGAAGAGCATACAGGTGATCCATTACTAGACTCTGTTAATGACCACTCATTAGTCAGGCTGTGTTGAGTCAAGCATCTCTGACTGCATGTTTATACTTGAAGCGCAGAAATGTTGGGCCAAACCCAGCCCTTAGACCGTGAATGACTACAGGTATTTGAACTGAATTTGGTTCTAAACTTAGGAACTCTGGTTTCAGGCAGTTCTGAATGAGACCAACATCGTGCTTTCTACACAGGTGAACAACAGAGAGGTTGAACTTGGATCCGAGGAAGTATAAACGTCAACACACATTCAATCATGTATCAGCACTTTCATGTATTGTCATCATCCCTTTTCTGGGTATGGGGAAGACTGTGAGTTTCCGTGACCCTGCCAAAAGTGTTGATGGGAGTTTTATCTTCTTCTTGTGCAACCTGGCCACACAAAACCATGGGGACAGAATCCTTTTTTTCCACTCGGGGTTATTCAGAATAAAAAACACATTCACCTTTATGTTTTGAAAAAACAGCCCCCCAACCAGTCTTCTGGGAGTTATAAACTAAAGCTTGGAAAGCAATTTCCAAGTTGTAACTTCCAAATCTGTCCCTTTTATAGTCAAACATATTCCTCCTCAGCAAATTTCAATTAGTACTGAAATTATGGTAGTCAGTGAGTGCATACAAATGAGATCAAATTGATAATGTCTAAATACTTCTGCCTAAAGCAAATATTTCTGCAATGCCAACAGAGTGAGAAGGGATTTCAACACCTGCAATGAACCTGGGAGGTAGGGACACACAGAAATAACTGAGGAACCAGTGGAAATGGAAGAGGTCTGTGTGTGAGAAGGCTGCAGGGAAACTTCCATGTCCCCACTTGAAAGGGACAGTGTGCAGATGCAGTGAACACAAAGACTGGGGAGCTCACGTGCTGTCAAAGAGCTGTGATTTGATCAGAGCCATGGGAACTTGGTGGGTTGGTGCACACCACAGCCATGAGTGGTTACAGGATGTTTAAGAAGGATCAGTGGGGAAGGAATGAGGACTGCCTTCTGTGTAAGGGGTTCATTCCTTGCACAGAGGTTGTGTGTGAATGTGGGGATGTACTGTGGAAAACGTATGAGCCAAGGTCAGAGGAGGAAGGAATGTTGTTGAAGATTAATGACTGTGGTGGGGAATCTGTGACTGAAGTGCCTGGTCAAGGAAATAAATTGGGTGGATCTTTCTACAGAAGAATAAGAAAAGCAGTTTTGGTTTGAGGTCTTGGTGTTCATCTGGAAATCTACCAAAAGGGGAAAACAGCATTGTGAAAGCCTAGGAGGTTCCTAGACAGCATTAGTGATAATATCTTAGAAGCAAATGCTAGAGGAGGCAACTGTGGTAAATCCCTACTTCTGCTGCTCAGAAACAGGAAAAGCAGGTAGTGAGTGCCATCTCGGGCTGCAGTGACTGTGAAATGACTTCAGGATCAGGAGAAAGGTTGCAAAATTATGCTGCAGAGCATAACTGGGACTTCAGGGGAGCAGACTGTGACTTATTGAGCGAATTGATGGACAAAATCCCTGAGAAACTGCCTAAAGAGGAAAAGTGCAGAGGAAAGATGGTGGATTTTCAAATCAACTGAAGAGATTTCATAACCAACTACCCTGTTATGCAGTAAGACCAGGGAGTTTTGCAGAAATTTGGCCTTGCTTGCCTTAGCAAGAAGCTTCATGAGGGACTAAAATACGAAAAGAAAGACTGCAAGTAGTAGAAACATGAACAGGCCACTAAGGTGGAGTATCAGAGTTCAGACCCCTAGTGATGAAATTAGGAAGACCAAAGCCCAGGTGCAGATAAAACTAATATGGGCCACAAAGGCTAAGAAGGTAAGTTGACACTGAATGAAATGTCACTTCTGGTGGGAGGGACAGAACCTCCAGCGTCTCTCTGTAACTTCTGTAACAGTTTTCAGAAGGCAGTCACAGAACCATAAAATGTTAAGGCGTTGGAATGGACCTTGAAGAACATCTAGTCCCATGGACAGGGACATTTCCCACTGGACCAGGCCTTATCCAACCTGGCTTTGAACATTGCCAGGGTTGGGGCATCCACGGTCTCCCTGGGCAAGTCTGCTACTTTGAGCAAAGAAGAAAAAAACCTGGTGACTGTATTTTCATGAATAACCTAATTTTGTTTTTATTAAGGACATTGTAATTAGGAAGAACCAAGTATAGGAATACAGTATGAACCACAGTCCCCATTTGGTATAATAGTGTTCATCACCATTAACAGGGCTTCATTTTGGAGGAGTTCACTGCTTGCTATTTTGGGTTAAATTTCTTCAATTTTTTCCCCATTCACATTTCCTGTTTCTGCAGAGACACAGTAATAGAAATTTATTGCCAATGGCTGCACTGTTTCAAACTGCAAAGTTTGAGCATTTGAAAGTTAAAATAAAATACAAAAAGTTGCATGCTTTTGCAATTGTATTTACTTCCAAACCACATTTCTTCCTGGGGAAATGAATCCTTGTGGGCCTACTCTTACCAATGTCTTCTTTAGCAGGAACAGCTGCAGCTCTTGCAGGAGGCAAATAATCAGGCTTAGCAAGCTGGTACATAAGCTAAAGGCTCTGATCTATTGGAAGCAAACTACTCAGAAGGCACAGCTCTCTGCTAAGCTTAGAAATGCTGGGAAGATGATATTTCCTTATAAGTTCATCTGTTATTAGTGTCTAATTTTGTGCAAAACTAGTGGTCAGACTAAGGAGCCTCATGGAATAATGGTGAGCCTATAGGAGCTCTCGGTAACTGAAGATTTTAGGTAAAAATTCTAATTTTTTCCCCCACTATATTATGGGTGTAGTGGTGGTCTTCAAGTGGAAAGAATGTGAAACAAATCCCTAATACTTGCTTGAAGCAAGAGTTTAGGAAGTTTGAGTACCCTATAGTATTCCTAATTCTGTTTTTGACTCAGAAGATGATTTATGACATTGCATCAAAATCTGCTGCTTCGTAACTGACCAAAAAGTATGAAAAAACCAGGCAGACATGAAGTGAAAATGAAGTGGATTGTTGTCTTGGGAGTGGCTGAGTTTGTTTTATTTTTTTATATTAGTATCTGCTTAAACAAAGCAGAACACAGCATGAGGTTTATAAATTTAATTACAGAAATACAAGATGAAGGACAAAAATTACTAAATTAAAGTGAAGATGGATGGAAAGAAAAGTACCTCACTGCTTTCATTAAGCCTGATTAGGATGGAATAAACAGGTTATTGATTGTTATAGAGGTTAATGAGCTGCACGTGTCAAGCAAAGGCAAGGCAGAATGCAGCATATTTGTTAACTTAAAGAAGAGTGAAAACAAAATGGGTTTTGTGCGCTTGCTCATTTAAATCCGTAGTAAAACTGGATGTCCTGTATCAAGGAGATGCTAAATCATCAGCACATTTTATTAAACAGTCCAGTCAAAAATGGATTGGATTATTGCAAATTTGTGGATTTAAATAAGAGCTATCTTCACAGGATCTAAAAGAAAAGCCTGAAACTGAGAAAAATAAATGGGAGAATTTGTTGTGTTGTTTTTTTTTTTTTTAAATTAGAAGTTATCTCATCTCACTCTGAGAAAGCTGTCTTGTGTTTGACATTGGAATGTTCCCAAAGATCTAGGAACTTGTATTTCATTGTCCCCCATTCCACGTGCAGAGGATCCTGGACCTTGCTTTTTCCAGTTCAGTTGACTGGAAATGGACAAAGGGCTGCTGAATCTGTACATGCCCTAGTAAGATGTATATACATACACATATATGTTTGTGTTTAAAGCAAACAAAGAGACCCTGCCTAGAAGGCAAACAAGCTTCATCACACACATTTTTACTCTAGAGATAATGAAGGAATAAACAGATTAGTAGACAGACAGGTCTTTCTAATGCATAAGAAAGATCAGTTTTTGCATTGCTCTGAGCTGGTTTGCACACAACAACTTGAATTGCTGATATGTGAATGTATTTACAGATGTACATTTGTACCCATATGAAAGATTATCCTGTTTTCCCTCTTAAAGGACCTTTCTTGTCCATCCTCTTCCCCACTGAGACTTACCTTTCAAGAAATCCACTTCTCTATAAAAGAGAGACAATGACTGCTCTCAGAATTGTTTTTGTTAGGAGGTTTCTCTTCAAAGTAAGTTCTTCAAAACAAAAACAGTGTCCAAATTCTACAATGATGGCAGAAGTTTGAAGGTGACTCCGTTTCAGGGGCAGCTCAAGTCTCTATAAGAAAAGCTCTTTCAAAATCGCAAACTGACACTGACAAGCTAAAGAAAAGGCTACATAAACTTGTGTCAGAATTCAACAGTTCCTGAATTCTCTCCATCTCACTTGTTTTAATGAGGAATTTGCCTACTGTTACTCTAGGAGAGAAATGGATTAAAACCCAACTGCATAATACAGTTACTGCAGCTGGATGTGTATCTATGGCATTTGTTTCAATGTTTTCACCATGACAGGCAGAGAGCACTAGGAAAAAAAAATGTAGCATCTTGGAAAAAGTCTAGGTCACATACCAAAATGACAGCTACAGGCACTACATTTATGTATGTCATCAACAGTGCTGAATGTATGTTTTAGTAGAGCAAAAGACAATATTAATATTTTATTCCATAATTTAAAAAAATATAAATTACAGATCCTGAGGTTATTAGTCTTCCAACCAATCATTAAATTCCAAGGAAACATTCAGGGATGTTGTCATTAAATCCAGAAAAGATTCATTACATGTTTTGTGTCTTTTTCCCCATCCAAACACCTTCATGGATATATCACTGCCACAGTGAACTGCCTTTCACTTCTACACATGGCTGCACATGCTGGAATGGCCCATTCCTCAAAGTCAGACTGAAAAGCACACTCTTCACTTACAATATATTTAATTCCAAGAAACATGATTGTATGGAAGTCTTGTCAAACCAACCTCATTTCATTCTGCTCATAAAATTACAAGTTAGATACATAAACATAATGGTAGAGATTTAATACAGATTTGGAAGTGCCCTGTGGGTGAGCAGCACATAACTTTTGTATTTTAAATTTTAGTATTACACAATAGCAATAAAAATGCTAAATAGATTGAGAACTAGATATTTTAACATATGAAAATGCATCATTTTCATTAAGTTCATTTCTGATGGGCTTCTACAGGGGTTGGTAGGAGAACTTTTGCAGTAAATTGGAAATAAATGTAAATTTATAGACTATAAAAATAACTAATGACATATTTGGGGAGCAATGTTAGTGAATTTGGTAAGGCACATTTTGTGAATAATGATGTGGGCAGAGCAGGAGTACAGAATCATACAGATAACTTGGTTATCCCTCTGAAAAGTATTTCAGTGCCTGGGTAGACAAAGAATGAGAAGGAAGCAGGACTTGCACAGCACAGGGTGACTGTACCCCTGAACACAACAGGGATCATGACTGGCTGTGTAGTGTGGTACTGGAAAGGATGGATGCTGCAATCTTTGAGTTTATAAAAAGGCAAATGGTGCATATATATTAAAAATTAGTTGGTAGTTCTATGCACAACACAGAAATACTGCTGCTGGTTCCAGAGTGTAACATCTCAAACAAATGAAGAAAAAAATGAGAGAATGCAGAGAAAAATTCCAAAAATTATTTGAATGCTGCAGGAAATGCTCTTGAGAAGAGGGCTCAATCTGTTTAGCCTATGTGAAAGTAAAGTGACATGATCACAGTCCACAGGTCATTCTTTAGGGACAGAAGATCTGACATGAAAAGGTTTTTTGAGGAAGCTATAACAAAAGGTGGTGCCCCAAACTGAGGCCAGAGAAACTGAAAAAGGGAAATTAGAAACAATGTTTTCGAAATGTGATTAACAGTGGAAATGACAACATGACAGAGTATCATCAAGACTGCATGCCTTCCTGGGAAACATGGTTTAGCCAAATCTGCTTGCCTGTTCCAGTACAAGGGTAATAAACATGAGATTAGCTCAGTTGGTTAAAACTTGGTTGTAATAATGCCAAGGTCATGGGCTCAATCCCCTGTATGGGCCATTGACTTAAAAGTGGGACTCAATGATCCTTGTGGGTCCCTTCCAACTCAGAATAGTCTGTGTGTGATTCTGTGTGAGATTAAAAAATCATGGCTCAATTGCTCCATTTTGAGCTTTTTGGTCTAAGAAATTCCAACCTTAGTAAAGCTTTGAAAGCTCCCCAGTGAAAAATGTTTGGGGCATGACTGCTTTTAGCTCTCTATGTTCAGATTTTTCAGCAGAGTGGAGTTGCCCCTGGGTAATAAATTGATTTTCTTCCCTGACAAGTTGCCAATTTACTTCCAGAAGACCCATTGGTTTTGCCATCTTTCTAGATGAAAATTTTGGGTTTGGTTTTGTTTTCTTTTGGTTTCTGACATCAGCTTCTGGTTCTTTCTTTTCTTTGTCATTTCTTCCTCACTACCATGATGATGGTGTTTACTGATTGCAAGCTCCATTCCACAATCCTTGGCTGTACAGGAGGGTTTGACCCGGCCTGGGTGGCTTTTAATACCATTGCATTTGATAGTGGTACAGATTCCAACATGTAGCCATACTGTCTGTCTGTCTCTAGAAACTGTGTATAAACAGCAATGTCGGAAAAGCTTGTGCTCATTTCCCCCCTCTTTTTCCTTGTTTATATGTTGTTTTAAAAGCAAGTTTCTCATGCAGAACAGAGGCTGGTTACAGAAAGCAGAATACAGCAGACTGAGGAAATTGGAAGCAACTGCCTTCTTGTTTATTTGCAATTGAATGAGTTGTACACATGAATGTTGTTCTGAGGCAATGGTATGAATACAGTATTCTGTTCCTATTCATCCTAACTTTCCTTTGTGCTCCCTGTCCCCATAGCCCTGATTTTATTTTGGGTTTAGGTCTGACTAGGGCCCTTTTATTAGATATTAGGAGAATTCAGATTTGTTTACCAACATTTCACTGTCTTCAGTATCAAGCCCTGTGTGACGGGGTCTCTCCTCATTCAGCTCAGCTGAGCATGACAGCTGAGGACTGGTCATCAGGCTTTAAAAGGAAATTTTAAATGGTGTGTATAGGAACTGTGGGAAGGCAAACTAACTCCGAAGATTTTATAACTGTATGTTGTAGGAAAAAAAAATCTTGTTCCAAGTAGTACAGAGGAACATACAAGAAGTCAAGAACTTCCAAGACACAAGTAGTCTGTGCAACGAAAACTAAAAACATGGGGAAGATGCTTCCAGAAGGAAGAAAAAGAGCAGAGTGGAATGCCTAATCAGGGAAGCTGAAGAACCTTCTAAAATATACCATCTATAGCAAAGGGGGGGAGTAAAACCAATGCAGCAGGTAAACTCATAACACAGAATTGAAATACAGAAGTGCTAGCATTTCTGGAGAGATGTCTCCAGGTTTCACACTGCCTGACCACACACCTGAGAGCATCCCTTCAAGTGTCTGAGTTTCAGAGCTTCACTGTAGCCATCCAAGTGCTCTGGGTGAATATCTTGTGGCAGGAACTTTGGCACCGTGCTGGGCCCTGCCTGCTGGGGGCTTTAGAGTCACAATCCACCTGTTGGTGGCATCTTGTGTTTCTCATACTTCTCAGGGCCTTCCTGAGCCCTGTTTAGTACCTTTGCTCTAGAATGCGAAGAGTATTCTCCATATTTTACAGGTAAACTGCCTAAGAATTTGTGTAATGTGCTGGTACAGAGGGAATGGTTGTACGATGCCAGATGGAACATGCTGGCATCTCTGGGAGGATTGGGGGTGCAGCAGCTAGAGCAGCAACTCGCTGGGTTTGGTGGCTCTGGAGGACCTGGATGTCTCCCAGCTGTGTGACCCAGGCCTCTGCCATTAACCACCACTCTTGTAACCAGACTGAAGGAGGAGCTTTGGAGCCTGCCTGGGCTCTGCCTGCCTGCTGGGGCCATGCCCCTCGGGCTGCAGTGCCTGTTGCTTTCCTGGCTCTCCCTCCACGCAGGGCTTGGACTCCAGTGTTGCAGGGCTGACAAACTGCTGTCCTTTGGCTTTTTCTGTTCTGCACTGGCCATAAACCCTCTGCCCTTACACCTGTTTCACATATGTTCCAACACTGTTCCCCAAATTCTAGACTGACAAATTAACGTATTGGGAAGGGAACTGCTTCAATCCTGTCTGGCCACAGAAATGCCATTAGCTTTTACTAAACTGATGCCATTGTACTAAACAGGTGTATTGAGTTTAAATCGTTTAGTACCTTGCTAATCATTGATTTAGTGTAACTGAAATCAGATCCACTCTTAAAGGGTGTAAAAGGAGGTGTAGAGCTTTAACTACGTCAACTTTAAAACTGATGTGGCCAAGTAAATACAAGCCCTGTATTTAGCACAGCTGGTGGAGTGGGCTTTTGGCTGTGAAATGTGCAGTGCTTCTTTTAGTAGTATAGCCTGCAGAAAAAAAATACTGTTTAGAAACCACTTTATCTACTGGCAACTTTGCTGCCTCAGAAGTCTCCTTATCCTTGCCTTCTTGGTCTAAAAAGAAAAAAGCTTTGTAAATGTAACTGAATGCCTCTCCTCTAAACCAAGCAAAGTATATTGAGTCTTCAATCTTCTCAAGCATCAAGGTGAAAAAGCTGTTTGTTTTCCAGAGTCAGGATGACAAATGCCATTCCGCTGGGAATAATTTCTCAGCCTGTTGGCATGTTTTCTAAACAAAATCATATGAGAGACTTTTACACAGCCATAGCAGTTGGTGCAGATGCACAAGGCCACTGATTTCACTGGTGGCTCTGAACTGTTTTGCTGTGTTTACAAAATAACCTTTCAAGAGATCAGGAATGTCAACAGCTGTATCAGCCTTTCAGGAGAGCAAAAAGGGAAATGGTAATCTCGACACAACAGCCCCAGCTGCAGCTAGCAGCTCGTGGTAATTAACGCTAACAATCTTTAAATATAACTTTAGTTAGCAAATTACAGACTCTGTGTGAGAGGTGAGAGAAGAGCTGTTTTTTTCTACATACCTCTGCCCTGATACGGCCTTGTATAATTAGGGCTACACACAGAGAACACTGAGAAAAGGACTCTGTATTTTTAACTTCCTCCAGCAATGCCTGAAATGCAGATTCCTATTAAACAATAATGAGAATGTCAATGTGCACTATTCATGCCGTATTTTGCATTCACAGGGATAATGGGTATGTTTAGCAAAGCTGTGATTATGGGCATTTCAACCATGAAAAACTGATGTCCTCTCACTCACATGAGTGCAACAATATCTTTTCCTTTAAATCTCGGCCCCTGCTTTGAGGCAGAGCTGTTGAATGATGAATTTTTGTTGCTGCCATTAATCCTTTTACCATCTTTTAGATAGGAAGCCAGTTAACCCAAGAGTGCTGTTTAAAATAGGAGGCAGGTTGATGAACTGGCAGTGTCAAGTTTATGACCTGGAAGCTGCGGTTTCTTGGAGGAATTTAACTGCAGGTAATCTGTAGATTAGCAGTCTGATCCATGTCCTCCACGTGTTTTCTCCAGTCCTTCTCCTCCATTTTCACATCTTCTTCCGTCTCCAGTGCACTGAGTCATGGCCAGTCTCAGTCACGTAAAACTGTTGCTACACTTCTTTCTGGGTGCATGTGGTGTTTGTGTAGGCAGCCCTCTCAAGCCCCTGCCATGGACATCAGATGCATCTGCCCAGGCTGGGTATTTGTGCGCTCTGGGCAGCTGCCAACTGCTCTCCTGCTGCTTCAGCAGGTCAGAGTCCCTTGGACATGCACCCTGAAATAATGCCAGAAACAGCTAACCACAGCTAACACCTTGGACCACACCTGAGAGGAAGGCGGAACCTTGTCTCAGTTAGCAAATTAAGCGCAGGGTTACAGCTACACAGCAAAAATACCCTCACGTTTTTAGCTGAAGTTAGTAGGAAAGGTCAGCATAGGGTTAAAAAGTGGTATAGTCACATCACACTGTACACAGATACTAGAGGGCTAAATCTCATCGAGGCTGATGGCAAGCCAACCCTTTGAGTCAGTGGGGATTTTTTTTTTTTATTTTTTTTTTTTAGTTGAAGGGTTGGCATTAAGTGGCTGCACCTCCGCTTGTCAGAAATCTGTGACACTGAAGACTGGAATTCACGAGGGAATTCAGTCTCACTGAGAGCAGATCATTAACACCCATCCACACCTTTTAATCTTGCCTTTCAACATGACCTGAAAAGACTCAGTTGTGGGGGAAAACAGTCACATATCATTAAGTAGACTAAGGACAGCAGGAATCTTCAGCTTCTCTGTCTCCCGCTGCAGCAATGAATGCTGATACACTCATTAATATGAATTGAAAGGGCATGGAGTGACCTGCAAAAATTGCAGATAATTGCACTTTTTGCGAGTAGTTGCAACTACCTGCAAATAGTTTTTGTTCTACTTTCTGTCAAGATCATCCATGAACTGCTCTTTGCAGACTAAACAAGTATTAATACTACATTGAGTGTTCACAACTTGGAGTTCTTTTTTTTTTCCTTTCACCCTAACACTTTTCTTAAGAGGTCAGAAACAACAGCTTTTGCATTTACCCGACATCTGTTTTAACTCTGTTGTTAGCAGCTCTTCAGGCTCTGCCTTTCAACAAAGCCTTCAGCATTAGCAGCAAACATCCTTTCAAGGTTGACACGAGAAGCAGCAATGTCATAGGAGGAATACCAAAGACAGTAAATAATGATGGCATGGGTAATCACCTGATACGGTT
>JAOXXN010000446.1:70989145-71000711 GCA_026770055.1 Myrmophylax atrothorax | reverse complement strand
TGCCATGATCTGGTAAATGGACTGGAGTTGGACCAAGGGTTGGACTTGATAATCTCGGAGGTCTTTTCCAACCCAATGGATTCTATGATTCTGTGATTCATTTCTACCCAACATGCAGAGCAGGTAAATCTACAGGTCATAAACCCCAGCAATTTCTACATGAACAGAAAGTGCAGAGTGTGAGATTGGCAGTAACACAAATCCACTGGATAATATTGCTGGAAAAGAGGATTCAGAAAATTTTAAATCTTCGGCAATACCAAGTTTGCAAACACTTTAACAGCCAGTCCTATTTTTTTCCAGTACCAGCTTATGTTCTCTCAGAGATGTGTGTGCCCCAAGAGGCTGGGCTTGCTGCTCTTCAGGAGCTCAAGCGCCAAAGGAGTGACTTTTGCTCCTTCCTGTCTGCTCTAGGTAGCCTGTAACATTTACTGCCTTAAATCCCACACACGGGGCTTTGACCTGCAGCTTTCCTGCCTCACACCACCACTATGTCATCCAAGCTGAGACCTTGAGGCTTCTCCTCACAAGCAAGCTCTTGAGCATCTTGGGAAAGGAAGTTTTCAGCTACACTTGGCATCTCTGATCTCAGTGTTGGCTGCTGCCCAGCCTGCTCAAATGGTTTGCATCACTGGCAGTGAGAAAGCTTTTATATAAGGTAACATAATTCAGTTTCAAAAGTGCTTTAATTGTCATAAAACATCTTGATGGGTAGCATTTAAGAAGATCTCAAATACCTATGTCAATTTTATGGGTTGTATTTAATATTGAAAGTTAGAATGTTATTTTTATTTACATTTTATTACGTTATACCCGTATGAGGCAACGTTTTTTGTTAAACTTAGCTCATGAACGTGAGCTGTCATTTCTCTACTTTCACAGTTTTATGTGAGATTCAGAACTCTCATCCACAGAGTCATTACTGGCAGGAATGCCTGCAGTGTGCTCAAGCCTGAAAAGCTGCCAGGTCCAGGAAATCTAGAGTTAAAACTGATAACTTCTGTTACTTTAAATGCATTTAAACAGGTGGTATGGGTGTCTGGAGATCTGTAGCTAATCCACTTCTGCCTTTCTGAGGTCCTCTCCACAAAGGTGAATATTTGAAGTTTGAAACAGGCAGTGGGTGACCATCAGCCCTGATTTAGGCAAAGAGGAGGGGTTGGTGGAGCTGAGCCTCAGGCAGGGACCATCAGAGGAGTGGGACAAGGTAACAGATGAAAAAGTGTTCTCACTAAAGGGGTCTGCTCTTGCTAATACAAGCAGAGTAAAAAGCAAACTCTTGCTTTAGGGAGATGAAAAGCAATTCCCAAGTTATTATGTGAATAAGATCATACCAACAACTTGGTTTATGTGAAAATTCACCATTTGTGAATGCAATAGAAGGCCAGGGAGACATACCTTCAAAGGTGGGGACCATAAATTGACTTTCCTTCATCTCCCTTTCCAGTTATGATATCTGCAGGGTAGATAAAAGTAATCATCAGAGACCAGGTTTATCACAGGCATTTATAACAGGGTTGTCAGTGAGCAGCTTAGCGGAGGTCAGAAACAAGGGTTGCACATCAGCCTGGGAGAACAAGTGCATCTGTCTTTCTGTTTCACTACTGAAAGGTTAACAGACCTTTGGGAAGAGCTCTGCTTCCATCCCGAGAGACGCTCTCCCTATGAACTATTACACGCAGTGCATTTAATTGCTGCCCCTCTGAGAATGTCCAGCACCTCCTACTGGGAGAGCTCCGGCAGTGGCAGTGCTCAGCCAAGGAAGGAGTGCCCCGAAGAAGGACATCTGTCAGAGGCAGTAGGGTTAGAAGGAAGAAGGATGAAGATGCAGCGGTGATTCTGTGGTGAGTTAAGGCCAGTAACTTGTGTAAGAAAGGAAATTTGATAAGGGACTCATGATAATGCCCTTGAGTAGCTCCTTCTCATCCCCCAGCAGCTGGCCATAAATGAAGCACATCACTGGGCAGGCATAGCTCACCTCACCTCTGAGTTCCTGCGTTTCAGAGGAACAGCAAAGCTTCCAGGAATCAATTACACTCCTAGTGAAGAAGCAATAATAATATCCACCACAGGTCAAGTGGCCTGTGGTATTTTTGTGCTTTTCCTACTTCTAAAACCACAAGTCCTGCCAACTGGAACAGACTGAGCAGCAGCTTTTGGTGAGGCATGCCCTAAAGGTCTGGATCCTGTTGCTTGGGAAATTATCATACCAAGAGGCATCTGATTGTCACTTGAAGGGCAGCTCAGTCTGAACAGGGAAAGGATTTGGAGAGCCCCATCCTGCCTTGAGGGTCTCTGAGACTGTTGAATGTATTGGGGTGAAAAAGCTCACTTCCAAAATCTGCGGGTGGCACTAAGCTGGGAGAGGCTGCAGCCCCAGGGAGAGGACACAACCTGAGGATGCAAGAGTTACCTTGTTTTTCTCCTGTAAATATTCATGTCATGCAAATTCTACTAAAGAATTTGCAAACTTGCTTGGAAACTTCAGCTTTAGGGCCTGGATTTTCAAGGTAAGGAACAAAGTGTGCTTATAAGCAGTTTAATACCCTCCCATATTCTGTCCTATTGCAGCTGGTACTTATGAACCACAGCCGAAGCAACCTTCTAATCCTGTTATTCTCTGCACCCCTCAGCCTCTTGTGTAATCCCCAACACTTGCTGAAGCACACGCTAATGGCTCTAAATCACTGTTTGCAGATGTAGTGGGCGTCTGGTTTCTCTCTGAAGGGCTGCTTCACAAATACTGAACTATACTGGTGCTGCCTACACCCCTCCCTGCCATGTGAAACAGATGTAAGCAGGCAGATATTCAAAGATGTTGCTGAGCATCACCAACTGCATTTTTGCATGCACAGGGTGTCACGGTCCTTTACTGTCCAGGATACTGGGTGAAGGCTGCAAGGTGAATGTGTCCAGTCCTTGTTGCTTGTACTATTGCCTCAGGAGCACACTGCTGCTTAGACATGGGACATCCTTGTCCACCAGCTTAGTCTCACCTCCATGTGGGCTGTAGCACACAAGTGCCACAAGCTGTGGCCTAAAGCCAGCCAGGCTGGCCTTAGGAAGCATAACTGGAAGACGAGCCTCTGTTCACCTCATGGTCCCTGTTTCTATCCCTGTTGGGATGGTGGCTGGAAAAAAAACAGGAAAAAAAGCCAAGAGGCACACCTCCCGACTGCAATCAGCTGGGAAATGAGCCTGGCAGGTAAACTTTACTGGCAGGGAGGGCAGGAAGGTCAGTTTTGCACACCCTGCAGTGGGCTGCGTGTTGTGCCTCTGGCACACAGTTGAGCTTCCCATTGGAAGGCTGCGAAACAGTGAGGTTTACAGCTCCTTGCTTTCTTGTTTGCACTGCCAGAACTGCATTAAGGGGCTTGTCATAAGCTGCTGAGCTGTGATGTGTGTGCCATCCTGTACAGCATTGCACAGCTGTAACATTTCTTGGAGGTGTAGGAACAAGGAGGTGAGCATGCTGCAATGCAGATCCCTGCCCTGAGCAGCACTGAGCCAGGAGCCCATAAAGCCTCAGTTCTGGTGCCTGCACCTGGCAGCACCAAAGAAAAACAGAAACATGAAATTCGGAGTATTTTCTTCCCAAGAGCTGCTGCCAGGCACAGACATTCCTCTGCTTACTTCCAGCCCACACTGCTCCCTGCTGCTCCCAACCTGACGCTGGGGCTGAATCCTGGGTAAACCCCTGCCATGCACTTGGCCACGTGGAAAACTGGGTCCTGGAGCAGCCTCATCACCGTCACTGCCACAGGCACCTGCCGTGGGACTGTGTTGCTCTGGCCACCATGAGTTCGAGTCTGCCAACAGAGCCCAGACCCACGGGAACACCAGACACCAACACACCCACACACCCCATCCCACCCCACTTTTCTTAGTACTCCCCAAGCCTCACATAAGCAGGTTTAAACCCTGTCAGAGGCTGGGAAATGCTACAATTTCAGTTTTCTCCTGAAGGAATGAAAATGAGGTTACACAGAAAGCGTGTGGCAGAGCAGAGGACTGAAGCCAGTTCTTTCCAGAGCTCATGACAGATGCTGTCAGTACAGGATCATTTAAAAGCAAGGATGAAGAGCCTGTTGCTGATGCAACACCCAGAAAAAAGTGGTAAGAAAAAGCACTCGAGAGCACTTCTTCCCCATTACTCTCCCAACCTCCAGTAAGCCTCTGCTGAAGGATTTTCTGGTATCTTTGTATTTAATTGCCCCTGGTGTATCTTTTTCATGTGAATTTCTTTGCTTTTCAGACAAATGTAAAAATCTGGCCTCCACAGATTTCTGTGGCAATGAGATTTACAGCCTAATTACACACTGTGTAAAGTGTGTGTCTCCCTTTGACGCAGAAACTCCTACCCACAGCTGTGTTTGCAGGGCACTGCTGAGACATCATTCCTGCCAGCAGCCCAGGCAGAGCGGGACAGCGCGTGGACCCAGCCGTTCCAGAGGGGTCGCGGCTCCCACAGCAAAGCTTTGTGCCACCGTGGCAGGTTTGCTCTTTTGGCTCGTGCAGCACGTGCAAAACCTGCTTTGTTGGGACAATTGTAGGCTCAGCTCGGGCTTCTGAGAGCACAGCTGGGCCAGGTCACTGTGAGTCTCTGAGCACAGTGAACTTTAGGAGTCACTGGTGTTAGAAGTGACAAAACTGAATTGTGTGCCGTGTAAAAAAATATTGCGTAACTTTTCGTGACATCAAGGAGCAACAGAACAATTGTCACATTCCCTGGAAAAGTATATATTTGATGAGTCAAACTCCTATTGCAGATGAGACAGTTCTGATTGTCATGCAGAAACTATGTTCTGCAGAACAAACCTACATTAAATTAAAAAAAGTATTAATTTCACATCTTAATAACAATGTGCATTTTTTCCCAACTGTGTATCCAAATGGCTTTATAAAGTGATACGTTTTTACATAAACACAGTATCAAAACCAAAACCACTATAGCCTCACAGCTAGATGTTGCTGAACTACCCAAGCCTGTAAAAATTTCAGACTGAGAAAGAAATCACAAGTTTCAGAAAGGCCCTTTCAGGTGGCCCTGAGGTTTCTCTGGTCCATGTGTGGCTCAGTGATAGTTCCCTACAGTGGGGCCAGTTCTGCACACGCTGAGCCTCACCTAAACAATCCCCTGCGCAGGCTGGAAGGGCACAGCCACGTGGGGAGAGCCCTGCCCAGATCTGTGTTAGCGAAGTTTGGCCATACATACACACAAAATAAAGAGGCAAAAACCCCCTTATTCTACTGACAAATTACCCATATGCACACACCATCAGTAACCCAAAAGCAGGAGCCAGTTCATCCAAGCCGTTTCAAAAACTTGTGACAGCAGCACTGTCTTGTCAAAAGCAAGAAGCAGTGCTACCTAGTGAGTGTCAGAGCTGACATTATCATCAGTGACGATATATCAAGCTGCTAGGTATATGAATTTACTGAACTAGCACATCCAGGAGTCAGTTGGGAACTCATCTGTACAGCCTCTAGACCTAGGCTGTTTTTCTTCTCCATCCATTACAACCTCAGCTTACAATATATACAGCAAGTACCTCAGAAGTACAATAGATTAGGAAAGTGAGAATTCATTACTGCCTTCAGCAACAGTTGAAGGTTGAAAATCTGACCACAAATTTTCTTAAGATCTGCAGAATTCAGACACACTGCACTGTTCTGCTATACTTCATTCTGTTCCATGCAGTTCAGCATCACACACCACCTTTAAAATACCTGTAACAATGTATTGCACTGACAGACAAGGGAAGTCACAAACCACAAGCATATTTGCAGTGAGTACAATGACCTACATAAAGCTATTACACTTAACGTAAGTCATGTTAAATACAGTTACAAGTGTAAAAAGTAAATATATTAGTGAAATGTTATGTAAGGAGGTAAAAAAAGCAGTTTAAGACACGTCCAGTTCACCCAAATGCTAAAACCAAAGCAAAGAGCCCTCAGAAGATTCACTTTATAACTATATTCACAGAAAATTACTTATGAAGCGTAAGGATAAAAAAGGTTTTTTGAGTTAGGAAAGGTTTTGGAGCTGTAAGCAGATTCTGAGGCCTACTAGTTGGTAATTAGTTCTGTGAGAAAAACCAGCAAGATAGCAAAACCAAAATGACATAAAGTTTTGGTAGAAGCTTTCCATGAGAAAAGAATGTGGAAGAAATAAATTTCTCACGGCAAAGAGAACATCTGTGCAGAAAGTGACATCCAATTAAAAGCTGTAACAAGGTTTATAGGCACTGTGATACAAACTTACAGAACTTGGCTATGAGTGGGATTTTACAATACATATTGTGTAATTTGGAGTTAGAGTGTATCTCTTTTTACTCTCTATTATTTTTCTTTCTTCATGGAGTGATTTAATAAACTATCTTGCATGTGTGACACCTGCGAGCTGTGCCTTCTTGCTTTTGGCCACCACGACCTTACTGCATATGACCGACAATGAAGAAGACTTGCTCCCCCAGTAATCATTGAGCAGAGTCTTCCTTCTCCCAGCAACTGTGTCCAGTTAGTGACTCACATTAACATATTTCAACAGAACACTACTACTCAAAATGTTCAGGTAACTTCCCCCCAGTGAAAGCAGTACAAGTGAATCTGACAGTTTTGACCTTCCCCACTTTTTGGTCAGGGAACAGCCATGAAATTAAATTTTTGCCTTGTTAAATTTGACCTTTCTGCTGCTACTGATGGAGTCCCCAGGAGTTTCATCTTTACTCAGTGAAGATACATCCCATTCTCTGCAAATGTACCTTATGAGAGCTTAAAGCTAAGTACCAATACAGGTTTCAGTATTTGTGATGTTTCATCAAACGCAGATGAAGCATCTGCATTCTGCTGATCAGCCTCCCACAAACCTTAGCCAACAAAAGGAAGAAACCATATGAAAGACTGAAGAGTGGGTCACAGCATGGGTAGATATCAAGAAGTTTCATATCCAGGTCACAGATATTCCAGCCCATTACCTCCAAAGTGGGGCAGTGCCAGGATTTTGACTGCAAGATGGGGAGTAACATCCAGAAACATACAGATCTCATGCACATCTGGCTATCATGCACGTTTTGGCCAAGCATTATTACTTCCTAAGTAGTAATTCTTACTCAGGGCAAGCAGCATGATCTCAGTCAATAATGATTTCTCAGCTAACACCTTTCTAAAAATAAAATCCCCTGACATTTCTAGTGGTTTGTATTCTCAGCATCTACATAATGAGTTGCTCCCCCACCATCCCCCTTGTAAGATGCAAAAAAACCCCTTTTTGCAAAGTATTCTAATTAAGTATCTCCCACTAAACAGATGCTACTCCTTGAATCATTAAGGAGACAACTGGCTTTCAACAGCTCAGGAAAACATCCAAGGGTTGACACACATTCAGCCTAACCAAAGAAATGCCACTGGCTTTTAACTTCATACAGAAGCAAGAATCCATACATTTCAAAATGAAAAGGTTTCATCACCTGCTTTGCCTTCTGCCAAAACAACAGGAGGAAAAAAACAAAACAAAAACAAAAACAAACAAAAAAACAACAAAAAACCAAAACACCAACAAAAAAACCCCAACAAAACAAAACCAAAACCAAACAAAAACAGTGTGCTGACTTAAGCATTCTTGTTTCCTGCTGCAAGAGAACATCAGTTATGTATTAAATATTTGAAACTTGTAGGTCAGACCCAGAGGACTTGGATTCCAGCAGCAACTTTATGCCATTAAGCCATGGTGTCTTCTGGTCCTAAGTGCTTGTTATAGGTCAAACGAGCTTTCAGATCAGATCCAACTGGATATACTCAAAGTGCACCTAAACAAACTAAAGCACTGACAATGCAAACAGCCGAAACCTTTGAGCTAAAAGAGGTGCTGGTGAACATCACCAGAACACCACTTACAAGGTAATAATCAATTCTTTTATTAGTACTACAACCAAAAGCCTTCTTTCCTACTTAAACAGCATTATGAATCAAAGTAATCCCAGCCTCCAGAAAAGGTGTTGCAGTGAATTCTACTATACAACTAGTGTGCAAAACTCTCAAATAACAAACCTGCTCAATTCACTCACTCTAAGAGCTTTAAGATAATACTTGAGAAGTCTCTCAAAATATAATGGAAGACATTATATAAGAAATGCTTCGTGACACTTGTTTATAGTAAAGAATAGCTCGTCTGAATTACAGAATGTATAAACAGTATCTTAACAGTCCTGTTGAAATGTGCAACACTTCAAGGTTAACAACCAAGGCTGACCAAGGTACAGTATATAGCCCTTGTCAAGGAAGGCACCTCAGCAAACACGATGGAAAAGGGCTACACAAGGCCTTAAAAGTGAATTCCTCCAGAAAGCAGCATAATTTTCACTGCCTTCAGAGAAGGGCACTCTACTTGGGCACTACAGTACAAAGCATCAAGCCAATGCTTGTAGCCAAGACACACACCTGTTCACTTGTCACAAAACACACACACAATGCACAATGAGAACTCTGAGCCATGTGTTCAATTTGCCCTCTGATACTGGCACAAAATGCTTCTCCCCAAGCCTGTTCACAGAAAAAAACTCAAGAATATTTACAAGTTGATTATAGGATCAGATTCATTAAAAATTAACTGAAAGTGTACATATAGTATCACTTTCTTCTAAGTTGAGCATCCTTGGCTTTCTCATCACTAACACTGATGGCAGAAATTACATTTGGGAAGTAGAGGAAAAAAACTACATAATGAAAAAAAATGTTTACCTAGTACCTGGATAACTGCCACTACTCCTTCTGGCATGAGCTCCAAAATCATCCAGTTGGAAAGCCTTTTGATGAACCACTAGTTTATCCACAGAGAATATTACTCACATCTGGTACCTGGAAGTAGGCTAGGAGAATCTAGCTCAAAAAGTCACTGAGAAGACTATATTAAAGACTTAACTCCCTCTGGCCATCCAAAGCAACAAACGGTTCTTGCCAGAGTCACAGTGAGAGGGTCTTGGAAATACTGAGTTTAAAAGAAAGGTCCAGAGAAAGGCCAATAGTCTCCTGGAAATATTCTGAACCCAATCAAGTCTCTCCTACTTGTGAAGCAGTAGCAGAAAAGAAGCACATGATACCCAGGACAGTGTTAAACGCTTTAAAAACTCATAATGATCTCATGTTATCAGCCTCCTAACTCAACATTACTTCTAAACTGAAATTACCAAACCAATTAATCTGTGTTTACCTATGCATTTGTATGTTCTGATGGATTTCAGATTCACTCAACTTCACAGAAATGCATTAATATCAAAGCATCTCACATTATTGCTGCAAACCTAGAAACTCAATTCAGCTGAAACTTAAAAGACAAAGAATTCTTCTGCAAGGCAGTACAGAGCAACTGTACTTCAACAGGCCACCAGAAGTACCTACAAGCATTAGGAACTAAGCAGGACCAAGAAGCTTCAGAAGTACAGACAAAAAGATGCTTTACAGAAATAAAAGCTTTACCACAAGCATGAAAGTTTGCCCTCAGGTACAATTTTTAAAGAGAATCTACCCACATCATCATATCACAGCACTGGACCATTAACAAGGAGACCTAGCTCAAGAAAAACAGTATTTTAAGTACAGTAGTTTTCCTTCTAGTAATCGTATTTACATAAACAAGACTGTTGTGGCTGCATGACCACATTTGGCTTCCTGTCTCACTGGTTTGTTTCTCAATCCAGAGAATGCACACACTAGCAGAATAGGCCTCTTTTGCAACAGGACATTCTGCTTAGTCCCCATCAGAGATGCATTTTTCAGCTGGATCTAGTTACATGATAGTTATTTCTCTAGATAGCTCAATGTATTTCTTAATACCAAGTACTATTTTGACTGAATTGCAAGAATCCTGACATATGAAAGGTGTCTTCAGTCTTCTACGTGCACTTCAGTTCTGAGCAAACAAAGTCTGAAGACACAAAATTTTAACAATAACACTGAATAATGCCTTTGTTTATTCTGTAATACTACTGAGCAATAAAGATGACAGTCACATCACAGCTCAATTCTAAAGGCTTTTTATGACTTTATATATGACACTTATATAAGCACCAGCAAACAGGTACTGCATTCGCTGCAACCTAATTTTGAATCATTATCGCAGATATGGGAATACCTCTGTTTTCCTTTGAAAGAAAGGCTGGAAGGGAACACAGTCTTTGCCTCTACTGTACAGGTATTTACCGCTTTTCCACTCCATCATTTGTTTTAGGATCATAACCTTTACTATAGATCCAGGTACAGTCCAAACTGAACTAAGTTGTCACTCAAGTTACCAATATACTCCAGTTTAACCTCCTGTTACTCAGTGTCCTCACAAAGACACTGTATCACTACCTTCAACAACTCTATTTGAAAATTTAAAAAGCCAATACTTGAAGCATTGAGAAAAACCTCTTACAGTAATGCTCAGAGCAGAAAACAATAATTACTCATATCATTAAGAATGCAATTTGCATAGCAACCCCCTACAGTTTATAAATACAGCAGGTGCTGTTAAGGCTCTACCAGCCAAGAGATACTACTGTATTCCCTTCTCCCAAGGGCTTTCCCTTTTTCAAAAGGGTGTTTATTAACCCAGGTTTTAAATTACAGGGAGATTAACACAATGAAACTTGATAAAGTTTTAATGATTCCATACCAAGTCTTTTGCTGGGAAATAGGACAATGAAAATAATCCTAAATGACAACTGAGCAATACAGTTACAGTCTGGATTTGATCAAAGGTAGTACAAATTTTACTCCACAATGCCCCATTATGACGTACCAAAAATCAACACTTGAGCAATTTGTTTATCTCCTCATGACTGTACACTCACTCTTTTTTGCACAGAAGGAATGAGCATTTGAAAATGAGTACCTAAGATAAATATTAGAAGTGAAAACTGAAATGCAGTTTAAATAACAGAGCTCATTGTTGTATGCACAGTACTAGTAGCCGGCTTTAAAAAAACTCAGTCACTAAAAAAGGTACTGGATTTAAACACTTGGACAACCCAAGAATACCCTGTTGCAACACGAGTGCTTCTTTTGAAGAGGCAATTAATGGTTTTAGAAGGCCATACCTTAAATGTGCCATTTGGGTTTTTCATGTATGAAACCAAGAAGATGTCCACTGGCAGAAGCGCTGATGTGACAAGAGCAACGGCCAAGGCAAAGATTGCTGTGATGGTAGAGATCACTTCACTTTCCCGCCGACTCTGATACTTGCGCACGTAAATCCAGCAGAAAATTAGAATGGCCTGAAATATACAGTGAAAGACGCTTATGAGTTGTAAAGTAAAAATGTCAGCAAGTAGGTACTGATGTTAGACCCTGCAGCGATCACTGGCATAGCATCAACACACTTTTTACCGGCACACTGAGCATCAGCGTTACATTCATCACACAAGTCACCTTTCTCGTTAAGAACAGCTTGAGCAACACAACCAGCGCTCACACGCGGCACGGCCGAAAAGACAAAAAAGCGTGGACGGCCCAGGCAGGAGGGCAAGGCAGCCCTCGCCACAGCCCCGGGCTCTGCGGGGCCCACGGCACCCGGGGCACCCCC
>JAOXXN010000446.1:70902804-70917381 GCA_026770055.1 Myrmophylax atrothorax | reverse complement strand
GGATGGCAGGGAGGCATTGAACTGCCAGGGGACGGTCCCACTGAGACTGGAACTCAGGTCCTTGGGATTCAGAGTCCAGAGTGCTCTCCTTTACACCACGGGACCGCCCTCATGTAAATCTAAAATGTTGTCTATCAAACCAGAACACAAAGAATAAACTGATCTGTAACTGCACTGGGTTTTTTTTTTTTTTGGTGGTAAAACTGCAAAAATTAATGATACTGATCTAGGTTTTATGCTCAGACTCCACCAGAAAGGGAAAAGGAGATGCACAGAAACAGTGAGAAATCAGGCCTTGCACTAACTCCTGCCTTCTTCATACTTAGGGAAAGCTTCTCCTCCTGGAGACTTTTTAGAGACAACAGTAAGTTCAGAACACACAGAGAGAAAACGTAATTGCTAAAGAACTGATACTACTTTCTGACTAATTTTGATTTACTAGAAAGAATTAGAATACATTTGAAATCCAGCAAACATAACCAACTACCCTGCAATCAATGACTCATTTTCTCAGTTTATTCAACCACTACACACTCATACATATATTCAGCAGCTTATACAGCATGCATATTATGCCAAATAAGTTTAATATCTTTCCACAAATATTAGAAAACACAAAAGTTAAGCAAAGGTAGAAAGTCAGTAAGAATTACCATTAGCTACTTTTTAACTCTTGCCTAGAAAGATTCTCCCCAAATAACCACATCTATTTAGGTCTCCTTTGTGAAATTATTTTTTAATAAAACTCACTACAGCTCTAGGCACTATGAGTATGCAATAACTGAACAAATGTCAACAATTCTGGAAATGCAAAAATGCACTGATTATTTGAACTGCACCCTCCTTTCCATACATGTATTTACACTACCTAAGGCATTCATGACCTTCATGGTTCTTTAGCTCACACTCTCATGGTTGCACATCTCTAGTAAACAGAGTTAAGACTAATTATCAGACAAATCCATGTAACAACAAACAACCACATAAAGACCCTTAAAATCAACTTCCTCAGGATTTTTTAAACTATTGTCACCATTTGATTTTTATGAACATTAGCACACAGAGAGCACACAAGCATAAAGAGTTAACCGTGTCTCTAATCCAACTACTTCTACTTCACTAGGCAGATAAAGTAAAAATAAAAAAAGTCCAGGATTGTTCTCCAATGCGTGTAACTTTGAATAGCAAGGAAGTACCACTGCCCCCAGTTTAGAGATACAAACCCAAGACAGATGTAAACATGCTGTTGAAAAATATATTTATATTTTTAAGGCCAAGTCCACACCGGAGGCAGGTTTGGAAAAAAACACCTCAGCAGATACAGAAACAAAAGCAGAAGAAGAGCTTGTGGGGCTTTGCTACAACTCTCAAGGTAATGATGTCATTTACCATCACCAAGAAAATCAGAAAAAAAAACCCACAGGAAAAAATAGAGACAACTGGAAGTTAATTACTGAACACAACCTTCTGTTAACTGATAGGGAGATGTTCTTCTCAAAATTTAAACAACACAAGCCATTAGTATGTTTTTCACTGGGTAATGCTGAACATACTGCATGGGCTCAGGCTGCTAATTATTAAACTGAAAAAGGCAAGAGAAATTACCTTGGTACGATTCCACCCATTATTTTTAGGCACTATTTTCCTTAGAATTCAAAACCCAATTAGTTTTAGAAAAATACCTAGAAAATGAAAGCATAGCCTTTGGCTACATTCATAAACTATTCCAAAACAAATAAGTTATTTAAAACACCAGTAAATAACTTCATTAAGCCTCATGTTCTGTCATACACAGTAACAGAAATTATTCCTCTTTAGGCTTGCCTTTAATCTTTCTACATTTTGCATTCAAAATGCTCTTTCTGATCTGGTCATTAGTATCTAATTTCTCTCTTGCATCCCTACATAAGAAGTGAACTTGTTACAGTCCAAGGCCACCCCTTCTCTCTATTCAGGTTTTCATTCAGCTCTCAATTCAGTGTTGTCATCCCAACATTCATATTTTAGTTTGTTTAGCTAAAAATAATATTCAGCAGTTGGTATTAAACAAGCATTTCATGAATGTGGTGGGATGTTCATTACAGTAAACTTCCCTCCACTGCCAGAAATCTAATTTACCTATTCTTTTAATTATCAGACTGGCATATGGACAGATTAAAAATAGGAAGACAGCCAGAAATAACTGCCTCTAATCTGGAAACATGTGCATTTCCTGCAAAATAGGTGACTTGAATGTGGTCTCTCATCAAGTGAAATGAGACATTACAGCATTTCTATAGTTCAGCTGCATTACATTTTTGTATTAGCTGTCTTTATCAGATGAATTCATTCTCCCACTTCTATTTCAAAACTTTTTAATTCCAATGAGAACTTAATTGATAATCTTCTTTCTCAGAGGAAAGGTTACTTAATTGTCATTTTAAGCCTGTCTACTCAGCACAGTTAAATTGGCATCCCAAAGGATGCTTCCATCTGATCTGTATTTCCAGGGAAAAGAACAAAGCAACATCTATCACACCACATGCAATAACCAACAAACTGTGTCCTTTTATCAGTGCCAAAGTACTGCCACTGTGTCCACGTGTAACGAAGGAGAGAAGCCAAGACCATCCTTTCTCCTGATTATGTTGGCAAACCTGAGCACAACTCCAAGTTCCTGCCATCACACTGATGTGGTTTGCTAAGTCTAGCTGGGTATCCAAAAGCAGGTTCATCTGCCATGCCAGTCTCACCTAAAATGTTATGCAAGTTCCAGGTCTGCAGAATTGGCATATTCAAGCTCTATGCCTTCACTGTTATGAATTTACAAACAGAAGGTTACTTTGTATCCCTGCAATTCTCTTCATAAGAGCAATGTCCAATGATGAAAGAAAAAACGAAGTTCAGATTGTATCTTGTGATTCTGAACATTTAATCTCTTCTTGTACTCTGTGTTCATCCTGTTACAAACCAGCATTTATCATGAGCTCCTGGCACAAGCATTCTATGACAGGGCTACGGCATTGCTGGACAGGGGAAGAGCAACTGACATGTCTGTCTGGACTTGGGCAAAGCATCTGACACTGACCCACAGGACATCTTGGTCTCTAAACTGGAGAGACACATTTGATGGATGGACCACTTGGTGGATAAAGAACTGCCTGGATGGCTACATGCAAAAAGTTGTGGCCAATGTCTCACTGTCCACATGGATAGGACCAGTGATGAGTGGAGTCCCTCAGGGGTCGGTACTGGGGCCAGTACTGGTGACGTGGACGGTGGGATTGAGGGCACTCTGAGTGAACTGACAGGCTCGAGAGCTGGGCCAACACAAACCTTGTGAAGTTCAACAAACTGAAATCCAAGGTTCTGCACCTGGATTGTGGCAAGCCCAGACATACCCACAGGCTGGGTGGAGAAGTGATTGAGAGCAGCCCTGCATGGCTGATGAAAAACTAAACAAGAGCCAGTGGCAAGGGCTCACAGGGCAGAAAGGCAAACACATCCTGGGCTACATCAAAAGGAGAAGGGCCAGCAGGTGATTCTACCCCTCTATGCTGCTCTTGTGAGGCCCAATCTGAAGTACCACATCCAGCTTTGGGGTCCTCAACATAAGGACATGGAACTGCTGGAGCAAGTCCAGAGGAGGGCCACTAAATTGGTAAGAGGACTGGAGCATCTGCCTTATGTAGACAGGCTGAGAAAGTTTGGGCTGTTCAAGCTGGAGAAGAGATCTCATAGCAACCTTCCAACACCTGAAGGGGGCCTACAGGGAAGCTACAGAGGGACTTCATCAGGAACTGTAATTGGCACAGTTGTAGATAGGACAAGGAGTAATGGGTATAAACTGAAAGAGGGGGAATTTAGGCTACATATTAGAAGGACATTTTTCATTGTGAGGGTGATTAGGCACTGGACAGGTTGCCCCAGGAAGCTGTGGATGCCCCAACCCTGGCGGTGTTCAAAGCTCAGTTGGATAAGGACTTAGCTCAGTTGGTTAAAACTTGGTTGTAATAATGCCAAGGTCATGGGTTCAATCCCCTATGTGGGCCATGGACTTAAGAGTTGGACTCGATGATCCTTGTGGGTCCCTTCTAACTCAGAATCTGTGAACACTAAAAAGATTGTGTACCCATGTCTACTTCAGATGAAATACAGACCAGAGAAAGTGTGTAATTTCCGACTTTATAGAGTACTCTCAAAATTTGTTAACTCAGTTAAGAATTATGTAGACATTAAAGGTCATACTCAGGCCACCTGCTTCATGTGCTTAGCTCAGACACTGCAGTGCCTAAAAAGGAACAAGCTTTCAGTGACCACTTTTACCAGTAAAAGATCTTGCAAAAGGCACTGCAAAAAGTAGCCACTCTATGACACAAAGCCAGTCTAGGCTTTTCATACAGTCTTGGAAGGTCTCTGCTTCTATGTACGATGAAGGGAGCCTGAACCACTCTCCTGCCTCTCCAATGGAGGCACTATGCACATGGTATGGATGTGGAGGCACCCAACGTGGTAAGCATCTGCTCACTCAGGATTCGCAGTGCTGAGTCCTGTTTGGGAAGCAGACATTGGCTATATATGACAAACATAGTGGTACCTTTTCTCCTAGTATTATTACAGTGCTCAGCCTCACAGATTAAATTGTGGCTTCAAATTCCTAGGATACTATTGTAACTACTAATGGCTGCATGTGGTGCAGTAAGGACTATCATATAGCAAGGATATCAATATTGATAAGGCTAGAATGAGAGACTAAACAACAATTGGGTGGACTTTTTGTAGCCAAATAATGAGAATATTCCCTTAGAGAAATGGTGCATTCTTAGAATTTTATGTGCTAACACTTACATGCAAGTCTGGGCAGCACAAAAATATAGCTGTCATTGCAAGAGGTATTAGGAGTGGAGACTCCTGCTTCTTTGGGGAGCTACTATCTATACATGCAAACTTTATAGAAGAGGATAAGCAAGACAGAGCATAATACATAGTCACTCCTCTGGAAATTAAAATCCTGGATTGTAAGTTGTTGATACGTTTAGAGAATTCTAACAGGTAGGTGGGAAGAGTCTGCACAGCCTCTGCTTACCAACACGTCCCAGATAACAAGAGATGACATGAGGGGAATGAGCGTGTAACATGGGAAACTGTTCTCTGACAGAGTGTTTGCCCCCAAACCAATAACACGGGGAGACTAATAACGATGAGGTATACCTATGGTAACCATCACCCAGATCAAATCATAACGAGGGGATTACCAAGCAACTTGTAAGAGGAGAAGGAGCCACCTTGAACAGAAGCATTAAAATTTGTGCCCAGGGGAAGAGAGCAAGGTGAAAGAAAAGGAGCCTAACAGGTGCCAGCACCATAACCTTCTATCTAGGCCTGGCAGAGCAGCCTCCCTCGTGTTGTAGGTTCTGAGTAATCTGCATTTCAACTACTGGACTGACAGAACAAGGTTACACTCACAGTGACCCACACCTCGAGTGTGTTTGTGTGTGAGCTCATGGGGAGCTTTCTCACTGGTGTGCAGCTTAACTGATCACAGGAAATGGCTCGCAGAGACAAAGATGGAGCATCTGCACCTCCAACAGAAAGCGTGCTTAAACAGGTGAACGTGTATTCTCAGAAAAGGGAATGTGTGCTTGTACCTTCCATGCATTTGTGAGGGAGGGTTTGTATGCATAACCAAGCCAATTCGAGTATATTCCCTGGAATTAGTTTTATGAGGATGTTCAAAAATTTTTAGGTGTTTATTAATATTTGGCAAGTGCCTAGTGCTGTGGCTTGTCTGTTTTGTGGCTGATATTGAACCTTTTCACTGATCACCATTTTGCTGTCAGTTAATAAATCAATAAACAACTTTTTTCCTGGTTTGATTTAAATCATGCTAAATGAGTAATTCCCCCCTGTGATAATGACAGATTTTTCCTTTGCAAATATTATTTAGGTTAACCTGATACGAACTTCTGGTTGTTTTCTTGCTGTTTTAAAAACAAAACAAAACAAAACAAACCAGCAAGTATATCAGTAACATAGAGGTTATAATTCTGTATCTGCTTACTTACAATGCCCTAAAGCGCAAGTTTACTTGTTATTGTACAGTGCCTGTGTTATTTTAATAAGAGACACTGTTTATTTCAAGAGGTAGCTTAGAAACTCCATGTCCAACCTCCTTTGGAAGTAAAGAAAAAAAATCTGGTCTTAGTCACTTAAAATTTTTAAATATTATCATTTTCATTAGCACTTGTGGATATCTAAGGCACATCAGTCTCCAACATTATATGTTTATTCTTTAAGTCAGAAGAGTATAATTTGAAAGAATACCTTATTTTGTGTACTGTTTAGAACGTTGTATTTTACAAAAATTGAAAGTAAAACAGCCAGCCTCTCACAACAGTTTCTATAATCTTTAATGAATAATTAACAGCGATTTGACTGATTACTTCCTGCTGAAAGCCTACTTATGCTTCCCAAGGATTATACTAAGATAGTAGTTGATACATAAAAAGTTACTAGAACTAGAAAATACTTAACAAAAACCGGTTTTGGAGATGAGTTCTAGTTGGTAGGAAAATAGTGAGGATGTTGTCTATTCTGTTCCTTGCTACTTTGGGGCATTTGTAATGCATAAATATCTTGGCTACAAGAACCAAACTGTTATCAACTTTATAGTCATGTTTACAGTCTCTAGGATCTCTATGGTGTTCTGTGATACACGCATCTTTGGACTGAAGAGCACAAGGAAAAAAGCTACCATCTAATACAAAATAAATCATATTTGAGCACCAATGGATGTGAGGTGTGGAAAGAGGGGAAGCCTTATGAGGAGTGTCTGAGATCCCTCGGTTTGTTCAGTCTGCAGAAGAGGAGATTGAGGGCAGACGGCAGTCTACAACTTCCTTGTGAGGGGAAACGGAGCAGCAGACACTGATCTCTTCTCTGTGGTGACCAGGGTCAGGACCTGAGGGAGTGTCCCGAATCTGAGTTGGGGGAGGTTTATGTTAGATTTGAGAAAAACATTCTGCACCCACAGGGTGGTTGGGCACTGGAACAGGCTCTCCAGGGAAGTGGTCAGGGCACAAAGGCTGACAGAGTTCAAGAAGCATTTGGATGATACTCTCAGGCACATCGTGTGCCTCTTTGGGATGGTCCTGTGCAGGGCTCAATGATCTTGATGGGTCACTTGCAAGTCAGCATATTCTATCATTCTATGGAAATTACAGCTAGCACATTCTGAGAAGTTTAGGCTATAAATATACTTACCAAAATGAGCAACTTCTGGTGACTCAAGCTTTTGCAGAATCATTTCTGTAACCAGTTCCTCAGAAATACTTTGACCTTCAAAAAGCAATTCTTGACACTAAGGTAAAAATGCAAAACATAGTCTTATATAACATGTATTTGTCAAGAATGTGAAAAACTTACTACAAGATTAGACTTTTACCTTAAGTCCATGTTCTGTTTCTTCATTAATATTTGTTTGAATTACTTCCGAAGCTGACAAAGCACATCAGACAGAAGAAAATTAAAATAGTTAATAGAAAGTATTTTCTATACAGAGAGATATATGCAGATACACACATACATACACATACACACATCCAAGTATGTATGTGTGCTTCAAGCAACCACACTGTTTTTGAACGATAAACCATTATAATTAAGGCCATTATTATATTTTGCCCATCCAGAACTTGGCGCCTTCTGGAAAGGTAGGTGCTTTTCCCTACTATTTAACCCTGTATATACTACAGAAAAATGCACAACAGCAGTTTTGCAGGGTTATTTTAACTCCTGATCTATATTAAATCAGCATTTTTGTTTTGTAATCCAGAGATAAGTATTGGAGCTCAACTCCTTCCCAAAGTTTAAAAGCAAGATTTAGCAGAACTGCTTGGACACACAAAACCATCTGCTTAAAAAAAGAGTTTAAGAACCTATTTCTTATATTGTTTAATTATCTAAAATGAAATAAATACTAAAATTGACATCCATTAAATTCAAAGACCAGCCCTCTGTCTCTGTGGACAGCGGCATCATAGCACGATGACCCTGGAAGTCCTTCACACTTCTGTACAAATGAAATAAGCAGACTTTTAACAAAAAGTTTTCAAGAACGGCCCTTAAGGCTACATTTATATTACTAATAAAAGGTCAGGGAAAGGTGCTGAAACCAGGTGGCTCATGCCTATAGAGCCATAATCTTTCTTCTCAAAACACGGTGGCTCTTTTCCAACTATTTCTACTAGTAATGATGACTGTTGCACACCCCATCCTTCATGCTGTAAATGGGTGTTTGGAAGAACAGTATTTTCCATGGGCCAAAAATGAGACAGAATGCACTAATAAAGAATACAGAAATCAGCATTCTTATGTGCACCCTGGCCCAGTTTTATTTATGAACACTGTCCTGTTCATTGGATAATGGATAGAAAGTATTATGTCAAATTAAAAAGACTGTGAACACCTTTCCTATTTAATCATTCTCTACCTTGGTTTATTTTTAACACAGCACAGGACAGGTATTAGTACACTGGAGAAGACACCAATGCAATTAGAAGTGTTGAATGTACTGGAGAGGCCAAAAGAACTGGCCTCGTTCAGCCTAAAGAAAACCAGACAGATCTTACTGCTGTCTAAAACTACTTACTGGGAGGTGACAAAGGCAGAACCACTGTCTTGAGAAATTGGAGTGGGTTAATTAGGAAGCAATTTTTCATCATGAAGGTAGCCAAACATTGTAAAGTATTTCTCTGGGAGAATGTGGAGACTCCATCCTTGGAGATGTTCCAGACTCAGCTCAGCAACCCTCTCTAGCTGACCATGCTTGGAGAGGAAGGTTGGATTCAAGCATCCCTGGAAGTCCTTTCAGAACTAAATTATTCATGTTTATGTATGTTGAATTTCTTTGTTTCTTTCTTTTTTGATGTAGAAAATGAAACAAAGGAAGTCAAAGGAGTATGTGTGTACACATGTGTGGGTATGCTAGCCAAAAGAAGATTAAAAGAAATATCATGAGCAAAATTAAAAATTAATAATTCTCTGATTTGACTAGAAAAAAAGGCTTAAAAAAGCAGAAAATGAGGTTTAGATCAGTCATTAAAAAAACTTCCTGATGGCAAAGACTATGTTACAGAAACAGACTGCTTAGCAATTTTTAAAAACAAATTTAATGGATATTTGTCAGTAATGATTTAAATACTTTCAAACAGAGTGGATTGGCTTCAGTACATTCCTAAGGTCCCTCCTGATTTTGGTCTGATCTATGTTTTGGACCAGGTATTAATTTTTGGTTATACAATAATATGAATTTAAAATTTTACATTTACGTAAGTCCAAAAAGCACTTTATTAAAACTGAATTGTACCATGTTAGAGTTCCAAACCTTCAAAGGAATATAAAGATACTTCATTTGATAAATAACTCTACATACTCACAGGAATACAAAGTGTTACCCTGTCCACTAGAGGGCTTTCATTAGAATAAAAAATACCAGGGGGCAGATTTAAAAGACAAAACTTAAGCATAAATGATATGTAAAGACTAAGTTCATAATCAGAACAACTGCGCACATATATACCCAAAATCAGACTTATAATTTGGTGTCCCCAAAGAGGTAGTCAAGAAATTGCTTCATAGTTAAGGTTATACTGTGCTTCCTTATCTTTTACTTAAAAATATTGTATTACCCGTCAAACTGGTGGAATAAATGTGGTGTTTAAAGTAAAATTTTTCTTTTTTTTCATAAAACTTCAGTGAAAGAAACAAGATTTGTGAACTATAGTACCATGGATATAAAAATATTACAAGGGCTTTAAAAAGTTACAGATGTTTTGGTATTTGTTTAGTTACTGCTGACAAAATCAGTATCAAAAAACCCAATTCCAGAGACTTAATTATTTTTTGTAGGAACCTACTTTCTTTCTGAGATGCCTCAAAACATAAAGGAAACTCAAGTAATGTGTTGATAGTGAATAAGATAATGCTATAAACAACAGATTTTACTCCAGAGATCTTCAAAAACCTTTGATGAGAGGGACTGTCAGAAAAGGGGCTCGATAGCTTAAGAAATTAAATGGCACCTTGCATTCTGGTAAATGCATGGTGGGGGAAATTAACTACACGTTCTGAAACAAGCCATTGGATATTTTTGGGGTAGTAATTTGAAAGGGCCAGTTCCCATTCCTTCCTTTATGACTTGTAGTGATACAAAAGCTACACTGCTGTTTCCTGGCAGACATCTGCCTTGCATTGAACACTGCACAAAAGAAAAGAAAGATTCTCCTGTTTATCCATGGTCTGTATTGGAAAATGTCTGTGCTCTCTGGAGCTGAATGAGTTGCCTCCCTGAGAACAAGAAGGGTCACATGAATCACCTTACAGGACTGGGAATAGAAATTGATTACAATGAAAAAAACCCCTACAGTGATTTTCTATAACTAACTAAAAGACCATTATCAGCAATTGTATTTCTGGCAAAATATTTACTTGGTCCTTATCAGAAGCCTTTGCTGCAATCAGAAACGTGCCTTGTTGAATTACAGGGAACAACAAGGATATTCTAACCCAAAAGATATTGTGAAGGAAATGCAGTGTTCCAAATACGCTGTATGTTTACCTTCGATGAAAACGCAATTCCATCTCTGCGCTAGTTTTCTAGCTAAAGTTTTCTTTCCAGAACCCTTAAAATGAAAAATACACTTTAAAAACAAAACCAGGCAGAACAAAACAAAAAACCAAAACACACCAAACATATCACACAATAGAGAATGTATTTTCATATGATTAAAACAATTAAAAGCTACCATTGGGATTAGAGCCTATGAGTTATGTACTGGGCAAACACAGAACACTCTTTTTAATACCATCCTCTATTTTATACTGCCTAGCATTGCTAATATACTGATAATGCCCTTTGCAGCTAATTATCATTGAAGTAATTATACTGACTTGGTTTCTGAGTAACTCTATCTAAAACTCAGCTATTATTTGCTTACATATTCCTAGGAGAAACCCTTTAGGACTGAAATTTATTCTCTTCAGCCTCAAAGCAAATTATGACGCAAACCTGCTCAACCCTTTCTGAGTATAGGATACATGGGGATACTATTCTTTGACTAAAACAACAAATGCTTAAAAACTGTGCTTGTTAGTCCACAAATTGGGTTTGATACTGACAAAATGTTTATCATTTACATGAGTCCTGAGGAACCAACATAACAGAGAGTAATGAGGCCTCTAATAGTACAGCCACCGGAAGGGGATTTTGCAAAACTCACCATCTTCCACCCTTGGGATTGTGTCCCTATTTTTCAAGTGATATAAGACCTGCTTTGACAGTCTGTTTGCCCTAGAAATTTTGTGATTAAAAAGTAGCAAAAATCCACAAATAAATCACATTCCCAGTTAACTAACAGTGTATCAGCAAACAGTCCAGCCTACTAATGCCTTAAATCTTACAGGTGTTATGTGAGCATATATATTTGGTTTTGCTTTAATGGCACTATGTTTTTAACTTAAAAGATCTACCTTAAATGAAATAGTAATATAAATTAAAGATATTACCATAAAAACAGGTTACCTAATTCCCTGCTTTCCTGGCAAGGCCTGTACAACTTTAATCCTTTGTTAAAAATTGTATTAATGTAAAGCATATACTGAAAACAATGATTGAGAATATGAGATTTTTTTCGTATTGTCTGTCAATGAGCATTTTATGCTGGTTTGGTCTATAAAATGTAAAGTTGTCTATTTCATGTGAGGTTAGAAACTTGGTGTTTGTTTAAAACTAGACAAACTAGTCCACTGTAGTTTTTTACAGAGCTGAGTGCACTCATTTATAAGTGCATATAACCATAAGACATGTTAGAAGGCAAACTTGTACCAAAAAAAGAACTCTTTCCAGCAAACTAAGGCACTAATGGATCCTCACCTGAAGTCTCATAGATTTGGCAAAAAAAAAGAAATCTGAGAAGTTTAGGATTATAAAATACCACATTTTCTAAGTAAAGGAGGCCACAAATTATTTGACAGAGACCTTGAACTATAGGTGAAATGTAGTACAAATCTTATCAGAACACCTTGTTGGATTTCAGATGTTCTCAAATACATGACATACAATTATATCAAAGTTCTAATATTAAGGTTAAGATATGTAATATCTCATTGCATGTCTGTAAGTCATCACATTAACCTTAAGGATCTTTTATGGTTATTTATGTCTTTAATTCATGGAATATTTTAAAAATTAAAATAATGTAGTAACATTATTCTGGTTTTGGTTGGGGTAGAGTTAATTTTCTTCACAGTAGGTAGTATAGGGCCATGTTTTGGAGTTGTGCTGAAAAAAAAGTGGTGATAATACAGAGATGTTTTTGCTCCTGCTGAGCTGTGCTTACACAGAGCCAAGGCCTTTTCTCCTTTTCATACTGCCATGCTGGTGAGGAGACTGGGTGTGCTCAAGGAATTAGGAGCAGACACAGCTGGGACAGCTGCCCCCAGCTGACCAAAGGGATACTATGTGGCATCATGCGCAGCTTTTAAAGCTGGGAAAGAGGAAGGAAGTGAGTGACCTTCAGCCTGATGGTCTCTGGCTTCCTAAGTAACCGCTACACGTGATGGGGCCTGGCTCTCCCTGGGTGTGCCTGCCCATGGGAAGTGGTGAATTAATTTCTGGGTTTGCTTTGCTCCTGTATGTGGCTTTTGCTTTGCCTGTTAAACCGTCTTTATCTCAACTCATGAGTTTTCTCACTTTCACCCCTCAGATTCTGTCCCATCCCATTGGGGTGAGTTAGTGAGTGAGTGTGCAGGGTTTGGTTGCTGGCTGGGGTGAAACCACCACAAAAAGAAAAAGAATCCACTTGTCTATGTGAAAAGAAAAGAAACTTTTTCAGCAACATGTAACTTTTCACACTTTTAATAGTAATTGATGGATCACTCAGGCCAAACAATGGCCTCATTAAATGAGATCAGAATCTTTACCACACTCTACAGGATTCAAAGAGTAGAAAAGGTGAAAAAGTAAGTGTTTGATCCCTTTGGCAGCATTGCTAAACTAATGTTTTGGAAGGAAAAGTGAAATTGTTAGCAAAATATCTGAAGAAAAAGTTTCTAGCAGACATCTTACTGGCTTTCCAAAGACAATTAAGCAAGTGGGCTTGGACAACAGAAAGGATTTTTCAGCTTCATCTTCATCAAAGATATCTGTAAAGGGCTGAGCTTGCTTTTCCTCTTGCGAAGCCATGTATTATCTAAGACTGGGAGGATAAAAAGAGCTTGTTATAAAATACAGTAGTTACATATGTGCAAAATGACTTTAAAATTGAACTGAATTACAGAGTGAATGGCTTTGTAAAAAAAAAAACTGTTATAACAAAAAAAGCATTCAGAGAACATACACAAAGCACCCATTACTAAGAGAAAAGCCACTTCTTAAAAATAATGGATTGTCGGAGCTGCCCCTGATCCCCAGCTGGACTACATGGCTGTTGATAACACCTTTTTCATGACTCTCAAACTGCCTGTTGCTCTTTTTCAGTTTTTTTATTGCCTTTTCCTTCCTGGTTCAATTACCACACATTTGTAACTTCTCTCTGGTCCCTAAAGTGGATCGTGGGCCTGCCAAGACCATCCCTTGAGAGCTTCAGAGGCAGAAGGGCCCCATCATGGTCAGTGGAACCACAGGTATGTACACAAATAAGGCTTTGCAGAATCAAATCACAAATCAAACTGTTCTCTCACAAATCCCAGCTCTTCCAGAACTGCAAGAAGTCGCACATCCAATGCTATGCAACAAATGAAAACTTAAGCAAGTTTCTAATTAAGGTAAGTTGGAGGAAAATTTGGGTGGGCCTGTCACACAAATGGAGGCCAAAAATGTGAGGAGCTTGTTTAAGCTTGAAAAAGGAAAAAAAAACCCTGGCTTTCTTTAGAGAGCCACTTCAGTCTCACACATACAGCCCGAGTACAACCCACACACAACCCACTACAGCCTCCAGTCATTTTTAAATTAAATAAAAAAATTGAATTAAATTTTAAAATTCTACTGCAGGATGAGAAGCTGTAAAAGGCTGGTGAAACATCTCTTGAAACATCAAATTGAAACATTCAGATACCTTTACAGTAACTATTTCAAAATTAAATTAAAAACTCCAAGCTCTCCATATGCCAACCAATGCCCCATTTCTCCCACAGGACACTCACCGGCTGAGCTTTACCGGCAGTTCCGGACACTGCCGCGCGGCTCTGCTGCCCGGGCAACGGCCGGCCCCGCCCACAGCGGTGGCCACGCCCCCGAGGGTAAAGCCACGCCCCTGCATGGCACAACGCCCCCGAGGACAGAGAAGCCACGCCCCCACCTTGGCCCCGCCCCCGCTTGGCCACACCACTGAGGTAAAGCCCCGCCCCCGGATCTTGGCCACGCCCACGATGGGCTAAAGCCCCTCCTCCTGCGCTTGACCACTCCCCTGAGAGCGATAAGGCCCCGCCCCCAGTGCTTTGCCCACGGCCTAGATGGCGGTCTGGGGTGGTCCCGTGGTGTAAAGGAGGGCACTCTGGACTCTGAATCCCAAGGACCTGAGTTCCAGTCTCAGTGGGGAC
>JAOXXN010000446.1:70851861-70867786 GCA_026770055.1 Myrmophylax atrothorax | reverse complement strand
AGTGCCTGGGAGAAGAGACCAACCCCCACCTGGCTAGAACTTCCCTTCAGGTAGTTCTAGACAGTGATGAGGTCACCCCTGAGCCTCCTCTTCTCCAGGCTAAACAACCCCAGCTCCCTCAGCCTCTCTCCACAGGGCTTGTGCTCCAGTCCCTTCTCCAGCCTATGCAGAGGTGGGAGACAGAGCCGCAGCCTGAGGTCTTGCTTCTGCAAAGCCTTGGCTCCTGGCAGAGGTGCCAAGGAAAGAGGCAGCACAGGTACCAGCCCCATGAGCACTGCAGTGTGGCAGAAGGTCTGGTCTGAATGAGGTTCCATTTATGCTGCTTGAAGCCCACAGGTGCCTGTGGCAATCTTAGGACATACACACTGTCTCTGAGGAGCAAACAGAACCAATGTCTGAATGGGCTTTAGCTCTGCAGTGTTTCTTGTGTTCAGTGTACCTCTTGTCCAACAGATGCAGACAGGCAAGATTCTATCAATCTCTTTCTGGGAGTATTCAAGCCTTCAGAAGGAAAACCACATCTCTGGGAACTTCCCACTGATTTTTATTTGCACCACAAGAACACCCTCAGTCTGTCACAGACCAGGCAAAGGTATTTTGCTGTTCTTTGTTTTGTTTGTTTTTAAAAATAGCTGTTGTTAATCAAATACTTTGTTCAGCTTGCTTACTGTTTTTTTAAAGTTTATACAAAAGCTTAAACACCTTCAAGAGATTACCAAAAAATGTTGTATGTTAGTGTTTTGAAGGATTTACTTTACTCTGTTATTTTCCCATTGCACTGAAAAAGGAAGTTTAATTTCATATGAAATTCTATCTTGCATTGCAAAATGCTTCCCTAATTTACTGAACTACAGGTACTACACTTTAATCAGGCAATATACAGGTCAGATTTTTTAATTGTTGAATTTGAGATTAGGTGATGAGGATAACATTTGTTTATTTTTCTGTCTACTGCACTTATTCTGCAGCTGTGCATACCAAGGAACCCATGATTTTTTACCTTCCTTTGAGTCATGTCTAGCCTGTTTTGAAGACTATTTTTCTTCATGTGCATTCCACTGTATTTGCATGGTAACATACAGAAGTAATAATACATAAAATTTTTAAAGTATTTTGAGTGCTTTGTAATATGAAATTACTTTGTTGAGGATTATAAATACTGTGCATTAAAACCCTCCATTTTAACAAAAAGGACAAGTACTAGTCTTGTCAACTAAATAATCTCTTGGGAATTTTGATGGTTTTATCTTTTTCATTCCATGAGTCTTAAAGCTCTTTATTATAAATGGTAGATCTGAATGTCTGCATTTAGATTTTTGTCTGGACAAAATTCTAAGTGTTTAAACTGTGTGATCAGTCCCTGTTGGCTGCTTATTCTGTTAACCCATCATGGCAGCTGGCATAGGATATGGCTGTTTCTAAATTTCAGTCCTTTTGTATCATCTCCTGAGGCTTCTCTTGATGCTGGCTCGTGTAAGACATACACCCAAGTGCTAGTTCAGGCATACATGAAACATGCAATATTAATTTTCTTGCCTACTGGCTCTGAACATCATTGAATGTCAAAAATTATTTCAGCTGATATATTGCAAATATGAGAATGTTCAAGTCTCCCTTTCATCTGTTACTCTGTAACAGCTGCCTCTTATTTGTCACAGATACTATTCACAAATGAGGTGGACTATTAAAAAAATTGTTTATAGTCTTAATTTCCTTGTTAATTAGTTTTACCTTTCATTCTGGCCAGAATGTCTTCTGAGCAGTTACAATATACAATAAAGATGTTTTCTCAAGTGAAAAAAATTTATGCTTCCATATAATAACTAGGTGAAATAAATAGGTGGAAAAACCTCTTCTATGTAATCTTTTGTTTCTACCAAACTATTGGACAAATCTTTCATGTAACTTCTTCCTACCTCTCTGTGCAGTCCCTCTTTTGGATTGCTTGGGCACAGCAACAAGAGAATTAATGAAAACTCATAATGAAATCAAGGATATAGGAAGAGAAGGAAGATGGTGTTTCCTGTCACTGAAACGTCTTTTGAATATCAGTGCTTTTCCTATGTTGTATTTGGCTCTCCATTAGAAAAAAGAGGTTTAATAATGAGTTGTATGTATTACTTTTATATAATTTGTGATTCACATGAAAGGACAGTGAAAACAGAAAAGGAGATTTTGTGTTGCCACATTACTTATCATTTATGCAGTCAGCAAAACTGGGTATGTCTGCATAGCTTCTGAAGGCACTGGAGAAAATAGCTTGCTGGTGTGGCCTGATACAGGATTGGAGATGTGGGACCATCAGGCATAGCTTGTTCTTTTCTGTCTAGGACATACACAGTCCTTGGAACTGCAGTGTGTTTCCCTGCCTGTTCTGTACCGTCTGCTCAATCCCACTAGCAAGTCTGTCTCTGGGTATGGGAATATACCCACTGTGTCTGCTCCAGATGGCTACGTTGACATGAGTAGGAGATAACCACATTAATATTCTGATTACAGCCCTCACAGTATTGTGAATGCACACATATTTGAAGTAAAAATCAATGAAGACAATTGTCTCTTCATTCCATGTAATGAAATAGAAGAAACTATCAGAATAATTTAGAGAAGAAATAAAGTATATTTGAGAAGAGTTAATAAAATGTGTAAACATGAATGAAAGATAAAACATGCTTTATTTTATGAATGTTGCTTGACTTCCTTTGTTGTTTTACAGAAAGCCCGAATCAGCTTCCCGCAGGGCTGTTAGATATGCCAACATACAGTTCTCAGACTTCAGACAGCTGTTCCATCAAAATGTATTTCTATGTGTAGAAGTCAGCTGCATCTGACTTTATCACTGACCTTCATTTCTTCATACCCTTTTCCTCAATTTTAGGATCTGAATAACAAGTGCAAGGAGATGCCTTTTCCTCTCCAAAAAACAGAACTAGAGAATCATAGAATTGATTGGGTTGGAAAAGACCTCCGAGGTCATCAAGTCCAACCCTTGGTCCAACTCCAGTCCATTTACCAGATCATGGCACTCAGTTCCACGGCCAATCTCAGTTTAAAAACCTCCAGGGATGGGGAGTCCACCACCTCTCTGGGCAGCCCATTCCATAAATACCTTGTTTATGTACTAACACCTTAATTTTCAGTACTGTAGAGATAGGCATCTGAAATGTATTTCTTTTAATGAACCAAACCCATTCTTCCTTCCATACCTGTATTGAGCTTCATGTGTTTAAATTTCCTAACCTGAGAGCAAAGTAATAGAATAGAGACCTGTTGAAATCCTCCATTCAAGGGTAATTCTTTCTTTCACACTTGAATTTTAAAGCAATGTTTGCTGAAGTGACACTGTATGGATGGGTAAATGTTATGTTCAAACACTGAGACTGGATACAAGATCAGATTTTCTGTATCAATTGTGTTTCTGTTTTTCCTGTAGCTATACTTACTGGTGGACCACAGGTGTGCTAAAGCATTTACCTCTTCCTTTTGATGAAGGTAGGAACGGTATTTTCTCCTTGTCTTGCAGAGTATCTTGGAAAAGAAATTTTCGTTACTAATGATTTTTAACTCTATTAGATCCCAAATCTGAAAAAAATCCAAAATTTTTCCATAATGATTGCTAAATACTTTTTTATTCCGCCCCCACAATGAGATATAATTTTCCAGCGGCAGGTTGTAAGAGCTACCTAATTGGCTAAAACGTGACCTCCGTATGTTTGAGTCAAGGCACACTTCATTCTTTTTTCTTTTCTCTTGCTTACTAACATGTATTTATAATCTGTGGTGGTGATTACATTCCTGTTGCAGATGACATGGTAGAAGTAGTGTGTCTTAATTCTCTGGGGTACTGTGTAACTTGTTTTATTAGGAACTGTCATCATGAAGGGAAATGAAATTATGGTGTTTGATAATGCATATTTGTTAGAGATGTGCAATGCATCTTCATGTCATATTTTCTTGTCTCAGGGGATATATGACTGTAACAAAAAATGCTTGGTAGGGTGGCTGGGTGAGCAGGCTACTGAATTTTTAGATTTTTCTAAGACTCAATAATTGTTAGTAAAAGAAAATTTTTTCCCCGCAGTGACATGTGCTGAAAACATACGTAAGTTGACAGTGAAGAAATTCCACAAATATGAAGAGGAAATTGATATCCACAATGAGTTTTTTAGGCCATATGAGTTGAGCAGTTTTGATGAGACCTTCTGCTTGGCAATGACCAATTCTACACGGTATATTGGAATGTTTTGTGGCTCTAAATCCTTGACTGGAAGTTGATTTGGTGTGAATTAAATGTGCATTTGTTTAAATATGTGTAACTTCAAATTTAGCAAAGTTCTTGAAACTAAATCTCAATGCTACGTGGAAATGTTACTCTAAAAAAATCTGTTTAAATAGTGTTTAAATTTCCAGTTATTTTCCATTATGGAGTTCCTGTTGCTTCAGCACTTGAAGGCTAAGACATGAACTTTTATCTGTGGACTCTAATCACAGAGGCTACCTTCAACACTATTGTTTTCTAGTTGTTCTGCTCTCATTTTATGGTTATTTTCTTCCCTCCAGTTCTCACAGCTGGCTAGATATCTTTGGGGTTTTTTGTTGGCAGGATTCAGATGGATATTCTAAGTATAATCTGAATCATGCTTTAGCTAAAGACTTCTAGGCAGATTATGTTTCATGCAGCTTTTTGACCCAATTTGAATGTTGGCAGCATTTTGAAAACAATGTATGAAGCCCTGAATTACAGGGCTTCTTCAGCACAGGGATGGAGCACATCTTTAGCAAGTGGTAGTATTTGCAGATGTTTCATGGGACTAAATAATGCAACTTAAAGCTTTTTAAATACCTGGGGGGGTTATATATACCTAACTTGAACTTGTAATGATGAAGTTAGAACTTGGTATCTCTTTTTATGTCTTTTTTTTTTTTTTAATTCTAAGATAGATGTTAGAAGAGGTTCTTCCAGAAAACTTAAAAATTTCATGTGTTGAACTTAGCTCATAAACGGTTTTTCCTTACTATTTTGACAGAGATTTTATGCCTAAAAATGTGGGAATTGATCCCAGTCCGTTTACTGTTCGTAAACCTGATGAAACTGGAAAATCTGTGCTGGGGTAAGTGTGAAATGGGAAAATTTGTTCTGATTTAATAGTAATGAATTTGTAATGAAAATATATAAACTCTATATGTATGCCTCTGTAACATATTTTATGTTACATGGGAAATAATTCGTTGGTGTTATACTGTAGAATTGTACACTTTCAAAATCACATCTAATTTGAGATTTTTATTTAACATTGGGAATTCTTAATTCAGACTTGTTTAGTATTTTCTGTTTTCTCATATTCCTCTAAGTGAAATTCATGAGAAGATTTTTATCCATAATATACAGAGTTATTAAAATTCCATCATCTCTTCATACCAGTGGCAACTGTATTCTCTATTGGAGATGACAGGAATGCATATATTCTTATTGCCTGTAAAAATGATCATTTTTCATAAATAGAACATATCCTGAAACATCAATAAATGCCAATTTCAGCATAGTTTTTGATAAAAAGCATTAATAAAATATTTATAGATAAAGTTACATAAAAGAATGCAGCAGCAGTTATCAGGACAAATGAATGCTTTGTTAGCTGCTTTTGCATCCTGGACTTGCTGTGTTACTCTTTATTCCATTGCTGTGTTTGATATGCTGTATTGCACAAGGGCTGTGTGGACTCTTCGTCAATTCATTCTGTCTTTCATACCTCATGTGAAGGAAACCTTTTATCAATAATGGCTAATCCTGTGCAGTCACAACATTATAATTTCCTCTGGAAACTTTCTGTTCTGTTAAACCCTAGGACATTTGACTGTCTCATATTGTGCTCTGATGTCATCGTGTCTCATTGCCAATAAATGTTGAGAGTAGACTGTGCTTATCATTAGTAGAACCTGATTTCATGCTAGTGATGTTCCCTGGGAATAAACAGGAAGACTGTTCAACTGTTACACAGTTTATCTCTACTAAGAATTGTGAGTTTATGGGTATTTTGAGGATAAGCTTTATTCTTCCGCTTTGGTATAATGTCAGATTTTTCAGTAAATAATTTGTCTTCAGATACTCCATTAAATACTTGACCATTTTACATTTTTCTCAACCCCTTTGCTTTAAGCTCTCTGCTGTGATTTTTAGGGATTTTTAGAAGACAAAGAAACAGTTCAATCAAAGCCATGTTCCGGGACTCCCTGGGTATTACTCATGAGGCTTGCTCTGCATTGGCTGTATAGTAGGATAAAAGGTGGCTTCTCTCTTCCACCTTACCCATATTTAAGCTTTGGGAGAGGTGGTACCTTTGCCTTGTGCATTTGTCATCATTTTTTGATCTATGACATTTCTGAAGGATTCAGTTATCTCTTCTGGTCTGTGAGTGTTCTGATCCCTAGGACAATTGGATCTTGGCCTCTTCTGAGTATGTGCTGGGAGTGGGGTGGGGATAACACTGGATAGCACTGGAACAGGCTCTCCAGGTTAGTGTCAGAGCACCAAGCCTGTTTAAATTCAGGAAGTGATTGGGTAAGTCTCTCAGGCATATGGTGTGACTCTTGTGATGTCCTACATTGGGGCCAGGACTTGGACTTGATGATCTTGATGGGTCTCTTCCAACTCAGCATATTCTATGATTGAACACTCTTACCAGTGTTTGGCTATTTGCTCCATTCTTCAGCTTTCTGAAAAGGCTTCTTTTCTTGTGACCTTCACCTCATTTAGAAAAGTAGGGAAGATAACCTTAATTTTCTCTAAAAAGAATGCTTATGACTTCATAACTTTCTGTAAATTTCAATCTGAGGAGATGTCAGGTTCTGCTGGGTGAGAAATTAAACTTGCCGGTAGTGTTTTTTCCCCTAAGGCATTTGTTCCAGCTGTAAGACTTCTTCTGATATATTAATGTCCTTGGGGTTGGGGTATGCTCTCAGACCTCCTTTGGGAGGACTCTTCTGCTTGTTTATACATGTTCCCTGAGCATATGAAGTTTAGCTAATTCAGTGCATGGGTAAAGTGCTGCATGAGTTTGACTTCAAGAGACAGAACTCTTTGTAACAGTCATGGTGTGCTCCCTTAGAGCTCAAGTGATGCTCCTGAGAGCACTAGACCTGCAGCTCAAAATAGCATTTGGGCCAAACCATATGCTATTTTCAAAGCCTCTTAGCATGCAGTTGTCGTGCTTTAGAGTAAGTCACATGCAGTGTCAGAGATACATGGACAGCCTTTGCAGCAAGGAGATGTTGCTTCCCTGTTTCCAGAGGTTTGTCTATAAACTGTTTATTTATTAGTTAATGTCTATTCATTATTTGCCTTCCCTGAAAGACTGTGACAGTGTCTGAGAGGAAAATGCAACTGCATACCCTTCTATGGCCAGTAGGAAAGGATGCAAAGGATAATTTCTGATGGGTAAGGTAATGTGTACCTTTCAGAGTGTATACAGTTAAACCCAGTGTTAGCCTACTTACATATAAACTCGGTGTCTTGAAGACTTCTTGAAAATAAGGCACCTCTTTATGTTGACTAGAATTTCTTGAGTGAGAAACACACACTGAATAAAGAAATGTTGCTGATTAAAGAACTAAATTGAGGAGATTGGTATGGAAAAAACCAAACCAAAAACCTGACATTATCATTAAGATTTGGGACCAAGAGTCAGAAAGCTACTGGAGTGGATATTGTTGTTAACCAGAAAGTGAAACTTTTTCCTGGATCAAAACCAAAGATCTTACGTCTCAGTGAATTTTTATTCCTTTTTATTTATTCAGCTGAGGGGAGGGATTTTAGTAAAGAGTCAGAGAATTGATGGAGAAAAGCTGACATAATCCTTTAAACTCTCTTTAAATGCCCTGGAATCAGAAGAGATTGAAGAAAAGGAATCAATCAGGAATTTCAAAAGATGAGCAACAAGTTGCTCCAGAGGATAGAATTTATTTCCCCAGAAAGACTGTAACAGAGATTAGGAATTTTAAATATTCATTGTTAATACTTGCTGGTTTCATAAGTACACACTGCCTCTTGTAATAGGAACAAAAATAATAGAGAAGAAACAGTGCTGCAACGCAAAACAGCTGCTAGTGCTCCTCCACCCCCAAGTGAGGAAGCAGTCTCAAGTAGTTCTGAAGATGATTCTGGGACAGATAAAGAAGATGAAGGTGCTGTTTCTCAACGTTCAACTCCAGTAAAGGTGACTGATACAGGAGACAATACAAAAATCACAGAGGTAAGAAATTACTGTGATAGACAACAATGCATACAATTCCCATTTCCTTAAAAACTCCCAGTAAATGTAAACATAAAACAGTCAAAAATGAAGCCCTGAGGCTTATAGTGTAAAAGGTCTCCAGTGTAATTTTTTGTGTAGATATTAACAGAACTGCTTATAAACCTTCTCTGTTCTTCTTATTGTGTAATAGTGAAGCACAAAAGAAAATAGCATTAAAAAAAGAAACTTATGGCTTTTGAAAGGTACTCAGGTCATTACATAAAAGCATAAAACACACCTATAACACAGATGTGTGTTAATTCAGAGCAGTAAGTCACTTCTGATTATTGTCACTTAACCATGCTCTGGCACACATCCAGGTGGTCTTGGAGCATGCAAATAGGATTGCTTTTCTCCAAGAATGTACTTGACCTATCTACCCAATCAACATTGAGTCCATGGGAGCTAATCTGGAGCAAACACCCTGAAAGACCTGAGGTCCTAAGCACCACCTGTTTGAATTACAAAGCAATTCCTTTTGGATGATGCCACTTGCTCAGGTCAATGTAACTGTAAATTAACATTCAATCTGTCTAAATTTCAACCAGATTTATGTGAATACTTTTAAATTGATGTTTCATAATTATATGGTCTGGCATTTAAAAAAATAATTAAACTGACTTCAAAAATGTGCGGGGTAATGTTATCACATTGGTTCTATGCTATTACTGCTACTCAGGTTGAAGATAATGGCAGTGAATAAAATAGTGAAATAAATGGCACAGGCACAGTCAGATGGAAAGAATGTGTATTCTCAGTTGTGGTCTATTAATCTTTTTTTGCTAGCATAACTCCCACTTTCTGGGAATCCCTTGGGTGCTAATTTAATGAAAATACTGAGTTGTATGAAGTATTATGGAAATACCTGTTTTATTAATTCATGTAATAGTTCTTCAAATTCTTTCTTGTACCATTGAAAATGTCTTAGCAAAAGGATATGTGAATGGAGACCAGAAATTTGGAAAATACTTGCACTGTCTGAGCAGTGTTGATTTTTTTTAAAGTCACAGCTAATTTAAATGGTTAGAGTATTGTGCTTGTACACTTTACCACTCTTAAAGAAAACTGAGTTCTTATGACCTTAATCAGTATAAAATGTAATGCCTGATAGGCAGCAGACAATAAAACTGCTTCTTTTTTTGGTGTTTTTTTTTTTGAGACAATCCAGATTTTCATTCTGTTCAGTCCTCAGCTTAGGGTTTTGTGATCTCAGATTTTCAGCCTTCTGCACAGCAGTACCTTCTTCCTAACCATAATGAAGCACTTTCAATAAAATAACTATGAATTTATGTGGTATTAATTTCAGACAATTTGGATTAAGCCAATACAAGTGCAGGTATTTCTGCTTATGCAAGATATTCTAACTGAAAGTTTTCCATTGTCTTGGAATAACTGAGGGCCTGTTTTCCAGCAAATCAGATTGTTTATAGATTTTTTAAAACAGAAATCCAACCTGAAATTTTATTCTAGATTCATACTTTTGTGCAATTTATTTCATGTCATTTTTTCCCCTCTGTTTTGAACACACTTCAACACTCAGACCTAACGTAACTTTTTTAGATTTCTAGATGTTTAAATGAAAAATGCATGTAAACACAGTATATGATTAAAAATATTATTGGATTTCAATGGCTTTAAATTGGGTAAATTATTTTGATATTTTGGTATTGCACATGAAGAAATATATTCCAATTTATTAACACCTTTTCATGCACTGAATTTTAGTCATATTTTGCATTGTTAATTCATGCTATTCTTTATTATTTGGGGAACTCAAACAGCCAGTTCCTATCAATTCACATTTCTGAGAAGTTAATAAAAATGCTTTTGTAGTTCTGGTCAGCACCTATCTTTCTGAAGTTTTTTGACTTTGGATCTTTTTGCACTAAAAGAAAACTGTCTTTATACTTAACTTGCAGTCTTATGTGTCTTGTCAGTAAACCCCCTCAGTTTAGCACTGAATCATTAGACACAGTGCAGTGTTGCAGGGGCATTGGTTCCTTGGTATAGTTGACTGACGTGATTGCGTAATGTATAAATTAAAAATAGTTGTGTTCAACCTGAGGTTTCTAATTATTCAGAATTGACAGCCGAAAATGTGAAAGCAAATGTGGGAGCATGTTCTGAACAAATATGATTTATTCTGTATTAAGTTTCAATACAGAATTTAATAACTACCTCATTACATTCTGGGAATATGATTTATTCTCCTAATATGTTGTTTTATCTGATGTTGTCTTTCAAGACTTCTTTAGTTATTGAACAAATGTGTTGAATAATATTTTTAATATAAAAAATATGCAGAAACTAGGATTACTGTGTATATGAGAAACATGTTTGGTTTTGTGCACTTCCAAAATTATTTTTAAGTTTAGAAAGAGTTCCATGCTTAAAAGCAAACTTTTTTTTGGATGTTGTTATGGTATTCTCAGTTTGAACCTTTCTTTCTATGTTCCAGAATGTAGTACAGTCAACAAAAGATGTGTATGGAGTCAATCTTTCAGATATTCCTTCAGAAGATGATCTTGCAATATATGCTAGGTGAGATAAATTTCCTGTGGTAATCAGTAAAAGATAATTCAAGCTAGATAAATGCAGTTTGTCAAAGTGTTGCCTTTGATCAAACTTAGGTAAATTAAAAATTTTAGAGATATTTGCGTATATATATATACGGTTCTCTTTTTAAAACCAAACTGTTTTCAGATGTCTGTGTCAACTCTGATTTCAGTGGAAGTTATGCAGATGTCTCTGAATGCAAAATTTGGAACTTTGATTGAATGAAAGATGCTTCAGTAGAAATACTTGTCATTTGATATAGTCTTACAAATTGATAACTAGATTCCATAGGAATTCCATTGATAAGAAAATTCCATAGGAGTGGTCCCATGATTGGAAGCTTTGTAGTCTGTGGCTTTTGCATTTTTCAAATATTGAATTACATGGATTCAAATCAGTTGTAAATGAAATAGCTTATTCTCTAAAAATACATACAGAACAATAGAAGTTAAGTCTTTGTTTAAGCATAATGTCTTGTTCATAGAGATGTGTGTAAACTGTTACCTTTTACTCAAATTTGTGTGATTTTTGAAGGGAATATTTTGTCACTTTTGAAGGAAAATTACTTTTCTGAATAATATTCAGCTTTTTTTCTTGAAACATCTTGGTCTTCTGAATTTGATGTCACTTGGACTGTTATCCTCTAGAAGACAGTCGTCATCATTCCTGCAGGAGCCATGAACTGTCTGCTCCCCAAGAGCAATCAGCAGATTAATGATACAGAAGGCAGTGACTCCCATTGTATCAGGAATGCTGTTTCTGAATTGCCATACCCCATAGAGAGCACTGGCTACATGTTGCTCTTGTTAACAAATGTCACAGAGTAACACTGAAGCCAAAAGGAAACTGGTTCAAATTTTCATTTTTGTTAAACCAGACATTAATTTGGACATTTTGAATTTCTTTTTTATCTCAAACCAAAAGTGAACTAGGATAATTTTTGTTAACTAGAGTAATTTCAGTTGCAGATGAACTAGAACTGAGCCCTAAAAGCCACTTATTTAGTTCCCTGGTGGAGGACATCCTCTCCTGCACTGCAATGTTTTTCTCAAAAACTCATCACAATAATGGGAATTAAGTACTGGAGATCAGTTGGAGAAATTTAGGTCCAAATTGAAATCCTCTTAGTTCCTAAAGTCTTGTAACACTGTTGTCAAGAGAGCAGTTGTTTATGCAAGACATCAAGGGTGAAAATCAATGACATTTGCTTAATAAATTATTGTTTCAAATGTCTGCTTCAAATGTAAAATTAATGATGTTTGAGAAAAGAGGTGTAAGAAATTTGCACTTCATTTCAGAAAAAGCCTGTGTGTATACTGAAGTGAATACTTGTGAAACATGCATTGAAATGGCTTTGTGTGCATTTCTGTTTATATTCTAACATGTAATAGCCATGACTAGCTTGTTGTATTCAAAATGTTTTTAATTTTTCAGGGGAATTTTAATTCACTGCACTCTCTTCTCATTTAGTGATTTGTGATGTTTCATCCTGACTTAGTTCATTCATCCACTCAAAGCATTTTTTTCTTTTTATTTAAAAGTCTTTCTGTTAATTTTTCTTTAGGGGTAGCTACTTCACTTGCACTCTTTAGTTCTTTGAAGTTTCCATTTTTACCTATTTCCTACATACTGAGTCATTTGAAAATAGTAGATGTGACTAGGGTTGAGGAGGATGTTTTTCATTATCTCTGAAATTTTTAACTTCACCTATGCCTCTAGCTTTGGGTTTTAATTTTAACCACTAGAAAATAGATGCCAATTTGCCAGTTATCTTTTGATATAACAGATAATTACTGTGGTTCTGCAAATGGCCCAGTGCAAGCTTGTGTCTACTGAGAGTCTCTCTATGCAGGGGAAAAACTCCGTGATAACATCCAGAATTGCAGCTACTTCCCATTTTTTAGTTTTTCAGGCTGGACTGACATTCAGTCTCTTGTTACTGTAACACTATAAACCCCATGGGGGCTTTGAGGCTCCCAATTCATATTTGTTTAAGCCAAAAAAAAAAAAAAGCTTGCATTTATTTAATTTCCTTCAAGCAATGCAGGTTTTAAAAATAAAACAATTACAAATTCCTTACCTCTTTTAGCCAACAAGACATAGTGCTATTTCTGGGCTGATGTGCTGATTTATGTAATAAAGGATGTCAGTAAAATCTATACTTTCCAAAATGTACATCACTTGAGAACAGCAGCAATTTCTTTCACAGTATGATTACAGTTCTCACATCAAGTTTTCTTCTATTGTTGTAATAAGGGAAGTGAGGATGTAGGATCCTGGCTTTACATGACATCGCTGGACATGTTACTTTTTTTTTCTTTATTAATATTAGAGTCTTGCAGATTTAAAGTACTTCAGGTTAAGCTACTTCACGTCAACTGATTTATATTATAAGCCTATTTGCAAATGCAAATTGAAAGTAATTTGAATCTTTTCATCCCGTTTTCACTGTTGGCTGAGATAACTTAATTTTCATCTAAACAGAAGTCACAGAAGCACAGATTGGTTGAGGTTGGAAGGGACAGGAGGTTCCTCAGATAATTTGAGGATGTATGCTGCAGATCAACTGTGCATGGCATCTTACTGATATCTGGTAACTTGCTTGTGTACATTTAGGTCTTGTTTGTTTCAAAATATTGAATAATTTAAAGCAATTCATTAAACTACTTATGCTCTTAGTTTGCCTTTGTTTTGTTTTAGCTCATTTCAATAGCAAGTCCCTGCACTAGATCTTAATTATCTTGATTTCCACTTATAATTCTCTTATTTAGAAATGTAAGTATTTATTCCCTCAACATCCAAAGTGATGTTGCATGTTTCTGAGGCTTTAGTTTCTACTGTATAGACTCTGAATGGAGCAGAAAGAAAAGCTGCAGTATGTTGTTTAGGAATGTGTGGTTCATTTGACTTCTGCACACTCTCTCATGCAGTTGGTTTTGCACTGCTAATTGTTGCCTGTTAAAAGGCAGTAAATATTCCTGAAATAGACCAGTAAGACTTTTAAGCTATATGAAAAATAAGTATTAATAAAAACCCTCTGCCTCAGGAAATTAAAGTATTAAATCACAACTAACATTTACTTCTCTTTTCTGTCGCACAGATGTGTTGGAGAGTGAAAAAAACTGAGTGCAAATTAACTACATATACATATATTTGAAATCCTCTGACTTTTCCTTTTAGGCTGAGTGACTAAGATTAGTTATAAGCTACCTTTTAAAAAACTTTGCTCCACTTCACTGCCAAGAAAAAAAAGCCATGACAGTATTTTCAATTGGCAGTGTCTTCTAGCAAGTATTTGGAGATGGGGGAATTCTCCCAAAAGGTTGTACATGTAAATAAGTGATCTGGACTAACAGCATTTCAAATGAATAAACTGGATTGAATTTGGTAGAGAACTGACTTAAATCTGAAACGTGAGAGAGTTTATCTCTTTTGGTGGTTTTTCCCATAGGCTATTCATCAAAATGTTTGTTTTGAAAAAGACATAGGAAGTTGATTCTGTAAAGAGATGTCTGTTTCTTAGGGGGGGGCCTGTTTCTATCCCATGATGTACTAGATCACACCAATTGATGAGCAAGTCTGTTTTCAAAGGAGGTTCTGAGTTCACATATGCAGCCACTACGAACTTTTAAAAGTCCCTCTTTTTCACCGGAGAGGTACATCGTGATCAGAGACTTATACAGCGTGACTCAAAACCTCATCATTTAGTGTCAGTTTCTTTCATTTGATGAATGTTTTTGGGATAGTTCTTTTAATTCTTTGATTTATTTTTCTCTCTACTGCTTTTCACAGGTTTGTTCAGCTGGGACAGAGTCAGCACAAACAAGACAAGGGCAGCCAGCAATTTTCCTCAAAACACCACTTGGATAGGGTTATAAATTTGTAAGTATTATTCTTCTTTTTCACTTTAGCCTGATTGTGCTTTTGTCATTAGAAATGAAAAACAAGTAAATTTGATGCTAAATGGTTTGAGAGTCACACTTTCAGTTTTTTTACTGCCTAAAGGGATTCAATGCATAGCATGAAAAACTGGGTTTTTGCTTCGGGACTTTTAGGGTTTGGGTTTTTGAGGGGTCTGGGTTTTGTTTGTGTTCTTTTGAGAGGTGTTGCTTTTTGTTTGTTTTTTAGTTTTTGTAGAATAAGGGATTTTGTGTTCAAAAGTGTTAATCCTGAGTTAACATGAAGTGCTGAAGCCACTGAGTTTAAAAGGCAATTTCTCCTTGCTATGATTACTTTTGAAAGAGCCAGTGTGAAAGATTGGTTGCATATTCTTCATTAAAAACATTCAAAGTTCCATTTGAATTTTAGTACTAGTAGAAAAGCAAAGGGTCATGATTAGGTTGAAAATATCTAACCAACCAAATAATATTATCCAAATGCCGTACTATTGTTGAAGCAGGTCTTAGAGTTTAGATGATCAAGTCCTAACTTCCTAGATGACATCTTCCTGTCCTGTAGGCAGCTTAAAGGTTCACCAAGGCAAGGCAGATTTTTATTTACTTTTGTTTCTGGGGTACATGGTCTTTTATCCAATGGCATGGCCACTGCACAGAACTGCAAGACCTTTACTGCTATCCATTGATTTACAAAAGCCTCAGCTTTGTTTCCTGCACTGCCTCTAGTGCACCTCTCTGTGCTGGTGAAGTGAGGGAACCTTGGACACAGCATTTGCCCAAGCAGGGATAGAGGCTGGGAATGTCTCAGTTGGGCTGAGAGAGTAGAATAACAGTAAACAGGTGTAATGCTGTGCATGGGACACCATTGCCTAGTGCCAGTGTTTAGTCATTTGGAATTGTCTGCAGTTAAAGTGATGATACCACATTTGTAGATAAATGAGACTGTAGTTTTATAATAAAATTTATATGATGGGTATTAAAGTAGTAAATAAGATGGGCAAACTATAAAACTGTTTTTCAGTACGATGAAACAAGCCTGAGTATTTTAAAGGGAAATGCTTATTAAGAAAATATTTTATAATACGAGTAATTTTTTTCTATGAATGAAGGCAGTATCTTTTTTTTGTAATTGCAAAATCTCCTGGCATGTTAGACAGTGTAGGAGATAATCATTCCTCTCTT
>JAOXXN010000446.1:70813451-70851811 GCA_026770055.1 Myrmophylax atrothorax | reverse complement strand
TTATACACAGAATTATGGTGGCTTTTGGTAGTCAGATGTTAATTTTTCTCTTTTCCCAAGTGTAATTTCCCTGTGTTTCTGAATAGTAGAAGTCTAAAAGTCATAGAGCACACAAATCTGTGCCTCCTGTGACTCCTGCTGTAGTCATGTAGATCAGCTGTCTGCCAGTTTCACTAAACATGCTTCTCTCCATAGATCTGAGAGGAAACAGGGTATCTTATAGTTTGTAATATATACTGTATATTTCATATATACATTGTATGTTTTATACAGCTTAAAAATTTCCCTTGGGCTGTATTCTGTAACTTTTAAGAAGCATTTAAATATCATTTGGATGGTGACAGATTATTCTTTCAATGAAAGTCGCAAGTGTAGCCATTCTTTAAAGGCATGTTCAATTCTGAAACAAGGAAGCTTTCTCTTACCGACATGCATTGCTCCTCTGAATCAGGAATTTCCTTGGAGAATACTAACTTTTTAGAGATAAAATAGAATGAAGATGAGGAAGAGAGGGAAGGTTTTCAGTAACAGCAACTGAGGCACATTCTGCATTTATTTCACAAGGAGCTCTTGAAAAAAAAATGGAAACTTATGGTAACTTGTATTAATTTGATGTTGGATTCATTTTAAATTGAAAAAAATCTGGCAAATTTAATTTTCCAGTTGCTCCTTCTAGATACAAATGCAATTAAATCCCAGTTCTTTTCATAGTCAAAGTAAGTACTAAATCTAAAACTTTGGTTTCTCATCAGCAGTGAGATATAATTTAGGCTTAGGTCAGTTGCTGTCATTTCTGCCATTTCAAGAAAATCTTTTTTAATAACTCCATACCTGACAACCTTAAAACACGTGGCCCTTTTTATCAAATACCTGAAGCCAATATGGAAAGAAGTACTTCTTATTTTTATAAGGTCATTTCAGTGATATTTATGAACTCAAATATGAATTGTAGAAAGACTGAAGAGAAGGTTCTGGCTTAAATTTAGAAACTGTAAGTATAGATCAGGAATAAAAAAGTGGATACTTGAACAGGGACTGAAGTGAAATAATACTGAAGTTGAGTGGAGAATGTGGAAGAATATTGAAATTCTTCTTTTTGTTCTTAGAATTTCCGTGAAAGAAAAAAAGGTAGAATTTTACTTACAGCGAAATAAAGCTAAGCAGAGCTGGACTACTATTAGCACAATCTATTATACTGTGAGTGAAGAGAGACTTTGAGTACTGTAGTATAATTACTGTGGGCTGACACAGTGCACCTGTTCGTAATTCCCTAGTACTCACTGTGGTGTGGTATTAATAATACTGTTGTAAAAATATACTCTCAAAACCTTTTCCAGTGTGCTTCATGCATTTATCTAGGAGTACAAGAAATTTTATTTCCTCCTGAACAGGGAATTGAACGTTTTGATTCACTGCAGCACAAAGAGTGTAGACACTCCTGAACATCCTTATAACAGAAGAGTAGATGGTGCATATATCAGGGTCCAAGCTGCCTTCAGTGCCTGAACTAAGTGTAGCCTGTGCAGTATAGCAACAATACTCATGACCCAACTTTAATTCATCACAGAATCATAGAATGGTTTGGATTGGAAGGGACTTTAATTATCGAGTAAGTTTCAACCCCTTTGCCATGGACAGGGACACCTTCTAGTACACCAGGTTGCTTCAAAGCCCATCCAACCTGGCCTTGAACACTTTAGGCATGGGGCAGCCACAGCTTCTCTGGGCACCCTCATAGTAAAGAACCTTTCACTTATATCTAATATAAATCTCTCCCATTTTAGTTTAAAACCATTCTCCTTTGTCCTATCACTATCTGCCAGTGTAAAAAGTCACTCTCCCTCTTTTTGTAAGTCCCTGCTACCTCGTTCATAGGTACCTACTCTCCTGTTCAGCTTTTCAGGACACTAATGATGCTTAAGCAGGGGAACACTTTCATGAGTGATATCTGCAGCCTTGTCCAGGGCTATGGTATCCTTAATAATTTAAAGAACATATACTGTTTTCAGATATATATCATACAGTCTATGTTTTCAAAAGTTCTCTTAATGTTGTATGTGTAGTCTTTTTGTTTCAAATTAGGACTACCTGGATCATGCTCATCATTCAAGTACTGATCAAATTTGACTCAACCTGAGTAGCAACTAACTATCTAAAACTTAGCCACTAACTATGAACAAGTAGTATGTGGGCTTTTTTACTGTTTGTTTCCATATATATACACATTATTTTTTCACCAAGATTAAAGTCATTAAGCTAATTTCAGTGAACACTGGAGCACCCTGTATTTTTCAGTTTTGTTAATTAAATGCTCTACTGGGGTATTTTTAGTCTGTGATACCACTTCAAAATATAAAAGTAAAAATAGAGAGTTATCATTCTAATTAAATGTTTTACAACCCTAACTCCTTATGAAAGCTGTTACTCAGTTTAGAGCCATTCTCTTTTTCATTCAGTACTTCATATGACTTTGTTAGTGTAAGGGCTATTTCTTGGAGTATTATATAAAAAAATAGCTTTATATTTTTAAGCATGGCATTATTGTTTATAACTGTACTAGAGAAAAGGCTGGCACTGAACTTGTCATTTTTCTCTGTGTTCATATCCTAGGATTTCTTGGGAGATTCCTTATGTTGAAAAACAGAAGTGAATGAGCAAATAATGTTAGAATGTTCAGTACATTTTTTTTATATTAAACCACTGCATAATATCTAAACGGTTTCTTGACACTGCTGTGGAAACAGTGAATCAAAAAGTATTATAATTAATCAACAAGTGACTTTGGAAATTAGAGGTTATCTTGGATTCTCAAGTGTGTTTATAGTTTCACAATACAGTGCTTTTTTTTTTGCATGCTCTTTGCTTCAAATACACACCCCAATATGTTTCTTCACATCAGAAAGTTAGATAAATGTCAATGGAAGTGTTTCCTAACAAAAATAGGAATTTATGAGTATTCTTGGAAGTTACGGGTGAATAAATTTTTTGTATTGTCACCTGTCTACACTAATCTTAAATCAGAAGGGTGTCTTATCTGTCTTTTCCTGATAAAGTGGCGGTCAGGGTTTCCTTTAAAAAAAAAAAAACAACAAACAAAACCAACCAACCAACTGTACTCTGCTCTTCAGGAGAGCACCTTCTTGCTACACAGCCTTTTGTCAGAGCGGCATCTTCATTAATGACTTGGATGCAGGACTCAAAGGAATGCTACATAAGTTTGCCAAGGTCACTAAATTGAGAAGAGCTGTTGACTTCCTCAAGGGCAGAGAGGCCCTGCAGAGAGACCTCGAAAAATTACAGAAATGGGCAATCACTAACCATTTGAAGTTTAACAAGGGCAAGTGCTGGATTCTGCACCTGGGATGGGGCAACCCTGGATGTGTGTAAAGACTAGAGAGCAAGAGGCTGGAAAGCAGCACTGTGGAAAGGGACCTGGGGATCCTAGTGGATGGCAAGCTGAATATGAGTCAGCAGTGCCCTGGCAGCCAGGAGGGCCAACCATGTCCTGGGGGGCATCAGGCACAGCATCGCCAGCCCATCGAGGGAGGGGATTGTCCTGCTCTGCTCTGCTCTGCACTGGAGTGGCTGCACCTCAAGTACTGTGTGCAGGTTGGGGTGCCATAATATAAAAAAGACATGAGGCTATAAGAAAGCATCCAAAGGAGGGCCATGAGATGGTGAAGAGTCTGCAGGGGAAGCTGTGTGAGGAGCGGCTGAGGGCACTTGGTCTGTTCAGCCTGGAGAAGAGGAGACTGAGGGGAGACATCACTGCAGTCTACAACATCCTCACAAAGGGAGGGACAGGTGCTGATTGCTTAACTTGTGACCAGTGATAGGACTCAAGGAAATGGCGTGAAACTGAGTTGGGGCAGTTTAGGTTGGATATCAGGAAAAAGTTATTCATCCAGAGGGTGTTTGAGCACTGGAACAGGCTCCCTAGGGAAGTGGTCGTGGCACCAAGCCTGTCAGAGTCTAAGAAGAGTTTGGACAATTCTTTCAGGCACATGGTGTGATTCTTGGGGTGTCCTGCACAGGGCCAGGAGTTGGGCTCAATGATCCTGATGGGTCCCTTCCAACTCAGCATATTTTATGGTTCTGTTTTGGGGTTAGTGGGCTGGTGTTCTCACTTTTGCCTTTGAAGTCTCATTTGGATCCTAGTGTCAGCAGCATTAAAATCGTATCCTATAAAATATGGCTGCAACAAATTCCTGTGAAATATGACAGGAAATTTAGTTATTTCTACGTAGGATATTATGGTTTTGTTGAATTTAGGATTTTGTAGTATTGACAGCCTCTAGCAAAAAACCAGAAAGTACAAAATGGTATACCACCATATCCCATCTGCTTTTAGACCCTCTCTGGACCCTTCTTTAGGCTGTCCCTCTGTCTTCTCTGTCATGTGATAAATTTCTATTCATCGGTTTGTTAACTGTTTTCCTCAATCAATTTATTTGAAAAAGTAGGTCTAAGCTTTTCTTTTCCAAAAAGAAACACAATATTCCTCCTTCTTCTTCTTCTTTTTTTTTTTTTTTTAATTGTGAGTTCTTTTGATACTTGTTTTCTCCTGTAGTACCTTTAGGTTTCTTTGTGTGTTTGATCTTTAAATATTCAATTAGCCCATGGTTGGTGTAAATCATTCCTACTTAAAACATTTATCTTTCCTCTGATATCATCTTTCTGTATCAAATATTCAGACCTTTGCTCATATTCCCTCTGTCTGCACTGTAAAGAAGCTGCTTCTAATTTGGATTGTAAAATGTTTATTTAGATGCATATCTGTAAGGATAATCTCTTTTTTCTCTAACCCTTGAAACTCCACATACCTTTAGAGTTTCAGGTAATTGTTGTGGACTCTGGATGCAGTCCAGCTTTTGCTGCTGCTTGGTTCTGCAAGCTACAAGTTGCAGTATTATTTGGCATAGAAGGTTTCAGTTTTTCAGCCCTCTCCATTCACAAAGAATGTGACTGAAACTTTCTTGTATGGAGGTGTTGGTGTGGAAGGAAGAAAAATTCTGTTGAAGGCTTTTTTTCAGGAGCACAACAAGCAATTTAAAGGGATACCGATTATGGTGAAAAAAAAATCCAAGCCCCCAAAAAAGCAACGCCTATAGATATGCCAGAGTTTTGTGGGTCAGATATCATAGCATCCTAGAATGTTTTGAGTTGGAAGGAACCTTGAAGACCATCTAGTTCCAAGCCTCCCTGCCAGGGGCAGGGATACCTTCCACTGGACCAGGTTGCTCAAAGCCCCATCCAACCTGACCTTGAACACTTCCAGGTATGGGGCATCCACATCTTCTCTGGGCAACCTGTTCTGGTTCCTCACTGCCCGCACAGTAAAGAATTTCTTCCTAGTGTCTAATCTAATCCTGCCCTCTTCAGTTTAAAGCCATTCCCTCTCATCCTCTCCCTATACAGTACCCTTGTAAAAAGTCCCTCTCCAGCTTCCTTGCAGCCCTCTTTAGGTGCTGGAAGGCTGTTGTAAGGTCCCCTCAGAGCCTTCTCTTCAAGGTGAATAACCCCAATTCTCTCAACAGGAGAGGTGCTCCAGCCCTCTGATCATCCTCATGGGTATTTGCTTAGGATCCAAACGAGGCAACAGAGTGCATTTTGTTTCCTTCTTTAGACATACTTTAGAGACTTGAGGAGAACTAATCAATGTTGAAACAAATGTGGTGGCTTTCTGGTGACTGCTATGTTTCTGAGAGCTAAGCACTTCACCGTGCACTTTTCCTGCAAGGTACAGATCATCCTCATTGTATCTGAAGATTTGAACTGTATCTTCTTCTGCTTTAGAGGCAATGGTACTCTTGGTGAAACCATAACCCTATGAAGCCTGCTTACAAGCAGGAAGAAAATAATTGAAAATTGCATGTCAAGAGTGCTGTCCCTCATGACATAGCATTTATGTTCCTATTATGTGATACTCAGTGCAAGGCCATAAATCTATAAGTCTCTAGGGAAATCTGATAGCCAAGTCATAAATAATGTGCTCTCCTAAGTGACTATTGTAAGATATTAAACTTATTAAATAGATTTTTGCATGAATAGTGTTAGAGAAATGACTTTTAATTAAATGACTGGATAATGCAAGCACTCTACAAATAGTTACAGATTAACACAGGGTTATTAATCAAAATTGTCATGCATGAACATGCAGTTCTTTCAATATATTTTTATCATGTTGAGGCAAGTAGCTGGAAAATTGAGATTTAGTTACTAAATGCTCAAAATGAAATACACTTTGCTGCCCAGCTTCCATTGTGTCCCAGGAAAGGATATTTGATTCATTAGTGCTTCAGAAATGTCATGTCTTTAGAAACCAATCGATAAATAGAGAAGGCATCAAATTAGTGTTGTGGCTCTGTTTTGTTCTTTTACTTAGTTTTCTACTCACTAGTGGACTAGGCAGGCCAGCTACATTTGAGTAAGTGACATTTTTGTTATTAGATCATGACATTGGCAAGCTAGTACAGTGTGATAGTGTCAAATGCCATTGCTAGAGTCTCAGCTTGGATGCTTTACACCAGTTAACTAAGTATCTGCAGAAACTATGGATGCTTTCAAAAGCAATCTACTTTTAAAGCATCTAGATGTAAAGTTAGATGAACAAATGTTTTTTACCGGTTCTGAAAACACCCACCTTAAATAAACTAGAACTGGGAATGAGAAGAAACTATCATATTGTTGAGGAAAAAAAAATTAACTTTTAAGTATGCAGCCAAACTCTGTGGTTGACCAGTGATTGTATTATCTCAAGTTCAATAGTATGCTTGTATAAATAATTCTATCATTGCAGTCGAAATACAGTCAAATGAACGTATGGCTATGCAAAGTTGCAATATGAAATTGAAAACTATTACTTTAATCTAGAAGCCATTTTATTTTATACAACATATTGCAGTTGTAGTGCAGTATTAGGCATACTATACTATATGACACACTGCAGACGTTTTTTAAGACTAATGAATTGTTGCATGATGAAACATCCAAAATACAACATATTTTAATAAAATAAAAGGTTGCAAAATACCGGAGCAAGTTTTTTTGGCATTTTTTATGGAGATCCTGATTTAGAAACAATGTCAAACATTAGTTTGTGCTCACAATGCAACTAGAAGTTTATTGTGGTATTTCATTTATGTAAGGGCTTTGCCATTGCTGAAGTGTTCAGTTCTTCCTTGTTTTTTCCCTTTAAAAGAGAAGATTCTACACAAAAATAACTTCTTGTCTCTTGAAGAGCACACAGATAGTGAGTCATGGCTGTGGCTTCTGTGGAAAATGAGAATGATGGTAATATCAGAATGTTTGTTGTATTTGGGCCTGGTCAATGTTTGCTTTTTGAAATAGTGAGATTTCACAGTAAGTTGCCACTGTACTTTCTTACCTGAGAAGTTTTGAGCCCCAGAATATGTGGATAGGCTAATACAATATTTAACAATACCATTGTGACTTTTTTCCAGCCACTAGCACTGTCTACTACTCCAGTATGCTATTATGTAGAATACTCAGGAAAGTTCTCCTCTGTGACTAAAATAATAGATGACAAATGAAAAGCTAGTTAAAAAATGTCAGATATTAAACACAGTTTTGATAGACCTTGGAGCTCTACATGAATGGCAAGGTGACAAGGTTGATCAGAAAATAACTAGTGTAGGAGTAGAGATGAAATACACTTGGCTGTTTGATGGTGATGTGGAGGAGGCAAACAGAGAATGACTGTTCACCATTTTTCCCGAGGCTGGAATTCCAAGTAACCCAAGTCCGTGATGACAGAGTGTCACATGAGACACTTGTATGTAATGGAACTTATTTCCACAGGATTCTGTGATTGCTGAAACCCAGGAACAGGTATAAGAGAAGGGATTGGTTAGTACATGTTCTTAACAGTCTGTCCTCAAACCTTGACTCCATGGGACAGCTACTGGGCTCAATGAAATTTTGGGTCCGCCTATGAGGAATAATCTAATGTAGAAAAGCATTCAGTGTATGTGTTGTAGGAAAGCGAGTCCGGAATTTCCAGAATTGACATCTTTGTGTTGCACTGAATGCCTAGGCAGCTTTGTTTATATCATTTATTAAGCAGAAGTATTTTAATAGCTATCTAGAAACTAAATTAGCTTCTCCAGCTGAAGTATGAGCTAAAAAAGTATGAAACTGATGACTTAGAGAACCCTTTAAAACATGGTCATTTGTCTTCATAAGTGAGAAATAACTAATTTCTCCTGTTTAGCAATTATAGATGCATTGCATCCACTGTTGCAGATAATCATGGTTCTGTCAGGAGTTTTTTCTGAAAGTTAGTTTCAAACTTTGATTTCCTCTAAAGCAAGTAGTATAGACAGAAGGAAAAGTTAATGTCAGGCTACCTTCAGAAGGCAACCTACCAGTCATTGAACATTTTATGGTGGAATCCAATCTGATATGCTATTACACAGGTAAAACATCTGTACTGTTCAACTCTGGGAGTATTTTATAAATAAATTACTAAAATATTGCTGGGCAATGTATATACTGTACTTATGAATGCAGCTTTCACAATAGCTGAAGTGCTTTAAAATAAAGTTACTTACTTTACACATACTTTTAGTGTTTACTCATTTATTATGTATGGAGTATAAATAGTTCTGTTACTACCTTGCAGTTAGTTGTGGAGTTGATTGTGGAGAACACATTGCTGCTGAAGAGTTTGGCTTAGAACCATAGAATATTAAAAACAGGAAAGGATTCTAGAAGTCATCTTACCCCTCTGCTCCGTGGGGTAAATTAGATGAGGTTGCTCAGGGCTACATACTGTTGAATATCGTTCGGGAGAGAAGTTCAACCACCTTTCTGAGCAACAACAATGATCAACAACCTTCACAGTGCAAAACCATTCCCTTCTATCTAATCAGAGTATCCCATGTTGCAATTTGCATTTTTTTTTTGGAATTTGTCTTTTCATCACACACTCCAAGAAGAGTCTGGCTCCACATACAGACACCTTTCCACTAGGTAGTTACAGGTACCAATAATGTCTGTTTCAGCTTCTCTTCTCCCAGCTGGACAAACCCAGTGCTTGCAGTATCTCTTTGTATGCCATGTGCTCCAGCTCTCCAGTCAACTTGGTGACCTTTGCTGGTCATCTAAATATTTCATCGTGTTGGAGAGCCCCAAAGTGGACCCAGTGTTTGCAGTATGGTCTCTCAAACCCTGAATAGAGGGAAACAACCATGCTCCTTGAGCTGCTGGTCGTGCAGTTTTCAAGAGCTAACAGTTGAAAGACCAGCTACTACCTTATGAGTGAGTCTGATAAGAGTGCTTAGAAAAGATCTGAAACTCAGGTTCTCGTAAACTTTCAAACTTTGTGTGTTTCTCATGAGAGGTTTAAATATTAGCATTCAAATATGGAATTTATTGTATGAAGATGATTTTAAAATATTTTCATAAAATATCTGAGTGCTGTTGCTGATAGTAAATTGTCTGTTTCCCAGTAGTTAGATGGAAACTTCTTACTTGATAACTCCTTTCTCTGTGTTGGTTCACAGCATAATCATTTGCTTGTTATAATTGCTCCTAAGTGGGTAGCTCAATAAAGTCTTTCTATTATCTGCCATAACGCGTGGCACAGATCTATTTCAGCTGCAGTACTTACTGACCGTAGCAGGTCTGCGGAAGGATGAAGAAATGAGGGCAGGGCGGAGGGAAGTGAGAAAGTATTCTGTAATGCGATTAATGACAACTTACCTAATTACCCTACTTGGGAAGCTGGGTCTTATCAGGTCTGCAGTAGTGATAAAAATCTAGGTGAATGGATTATCTAGTGGGAAGTTGCCCTTTCATTGACTCTCTCATCTATATTTCAAGGCAAGGAATTACTCTTCTCTCTCTGTGGAAAATTTTAACCTGAAGGTCCAAATATTCTGCATGTTTGTTTTTTTCCAGAATACCAATCTCCTCCTTTTCTCAAGACAATATTTACGAAGTGCAACCTCCAAGAGCTGATAGGAAATCGATAGAGATTTTTCATGCACACATTCAGGCTGGAAGAGGAAACATGCAGCCCCTGGGAAAAGATGACTTCCTCATGTACAGAGAATACATTCGAAACAGATACATGTAAATCTAAACTGGATTCTCCCACCAAGTCTACTGTACTTAGCGGTCATAAAAATAATTCTAGAAAGGATATCTGATTTTGTTCTTTTGCAGTAGTGAATTTATTATCTAATTTTTCTATTTATTATTCTTTAGTGTTACCCATTTACTGTATTGTGCTTTAGGGAAAAAAGTGATGTAATATCTGCACTTAAGCTGAAAGAGAAAGTGTGTCTTTAGAGACTAACTGAACAGTCAAAGCACTTACAGTCACTGAGCAGTATGTAGCAATTTATGGCAAAGTATTACAACTTAAGTTTTTTATATTAATTTCTTACATTGTTATGTTTGCTAATAGAACTGAAGCAATTTGTACACAAGAATCAGAAGACAATAGTTTTCTTCCTCTTTGTTCCATGGCAGCAAATAATTGTTTTTTACAGCAGAATATTTTCTGGTATTTCTTGAGGTTTTTAACAATGAGTGCTGGAATGATTGCTTGTAATTTGCCGCTTTCTTAAGCAAAAGTGAAAAATATGTGGCTGATGTCAAAATCAAAATTTGCCTCAAGACTAATAAACTTTGTAACCCTAATATGTGTCCAAACTAATCTCGCTGGTTCTAGTAGCTACAGAATCTGTGCCACATGCAGGGTGAAGATGGTTTGTGACTCATTATCACAGGCTTCTACCAGGAATCTGAAGTGAATCACATATTGACTTCATCTGCAAATGAAGGAATGCTCTCCACTTTACTGGGTTTGGACTCTCAGAGGATGCAAAACCATCCTGTCATTTTTTTGTATGACAGGCGTTATAATTTTTGCAACATATTATTTCCATCACTGTATTTCTGCTCCTAGGAGATGCCTTCATGTTCAAGCCTACAGCCTCCCAGGAAATAGATTCATTTGGGTTTGTAAGCAAAACATTTCTCAAATTAAAAAAAAAAGGGGGGAGAATTTGGAATTGCAAGCTAAAATTCCCAGAACTTTCTTGCCCTTTGCCTTGAAAAATACTGCCAGTATCTGCAGCATCCTTGAGAAGCCATGTTATTCCACAAACTTGTGCAGACCATATTTCAGAATTCTCTGGAGTAGCAGAATAACTGTTTTAGAGATGTAGCAGATGTAGAGAACATGTTTGTGTTCATAGTAAATTCCTTTTCAGGCAGCTACTGTGGATTCTTGGCTGCATACTGCAAACATGTTCTGAATATTTTTGAATATTTTATGCAGTAAGTTGCACCTCTGTCGGTAATTCAGTGTAAGAAAAGATGCAGTGGATAAAGGGAAAGAAGGTTTCTTGTGATAGAAGGTTGTGTGTTTCAGGCAATGACTTGTATGCAGTCAGTGAGAGGACGTGGTACCTTGAGCTACCAAAGCATTTTGGTGTACATTCTCTTTGGTTAATGGATTAATACTATTTTGAGACAAAATGTTGTATTTTTGTGATATAAGAATGAATTGTCACTTTAGATAATACTTGATTGCACCTGTCAACAATTTTTCTCTGGAAAAAAACCAAACTTGTACTGAATTCTTTGTCCAGTGTGAAAATAATTTGAAGGAATAAATGCTAGCTTTGAAAAAATGTGAAGCTGGAGTCAGTATCTTAATGAGACAAAAGCACACTCGCCTTACTGCACATAAACTATTGCAGAGAATGTTTTCTAGACTCTCACAGTCCTTGCTTTTGTTGTTCATAGGTACTGGTAGTTCATAGAAGTTACCCTTGATAGCACACCACTTAACCACAGATAATGGAAAAGATGATACTCCCTTTTTCAACAACTAATGAGGTTGTTGCAAAATAGAGGAATTGGAATAATTTTACAGCTCTAAGAGAAAGTGCGTTCAGCCCTCAGCAATTCAGACACTCCTCAGGAGAAGATTAAAGGGGCTTGATTTACAGTTCTGAGAGATGAATGACATCTCAGTCCATTATCTGTAATACAATGCAAAGCTTTTCAGTGTCTCACTAAATGTGTGCTGTGACAGTCCTGTTCTGGCATCCCCATGAAATTTTTAGTGTGTATAACTGCAACATGTTTCTCACAGCTGCTTATAGGCATTTAAGCCTTGTGCTTTACTTTCTATTACAAATGCTTGGGTATTAACATTCAGGTGATGACTGGTATCATCTACTATCACTGTATTCTTAGCAGCTGTAAGAATATATCAGGGTGGCAATGGCAACTTTTTGGTAGGGTGCTTTGAAAGAGTAAAAGGGCAATGCACAAACTTAGACTCCCAGCTTAACCCTGGGTAAACTCAACAGTCTGAGTTAATCTGCTATTTAATGCATGTAAATGTTTATTTTAAAAGAAAATACGTTCAACCACTCACATAACAAGTTCAGTTGGACAAAGGACTTCAGAGATGCTGCCTCTACATCTACCTGCTTTATCCTGTGATAAAGGTGATTTTTGTGATAGTAAAGTTCAGTTCTCAAGAGTGTTGGAAGTTCAGAAGTTTCAGAAGCTGAGGAAAACTGTATAAAATAAATCTAAACACAAAAAGAGGGGGCTGTGTTGGTTCTGAAGAGTAGCATGGTGCTCTTTTTCACTCAAGTGCTAATGATCACCTTTAACCCTAAACTACATGGACAGTTAAAATATTTGAGGAATATGTTGATTTTCCTTCGAAATACATTTAGTTTGTTTCAATGTGTTGAAACTTACACTTACATACAATTCCAAAATGTACTCCTGAAGAATAATGGCTTTCAGTTCATTTCTTGTGGAATTGGGAAGCACAAAGATTGCATTAGGAAAGTGTAATTTCTGTGCCAGTGGTTTTTAATGCCAGTCCAATAACTTAAGCTTCATGGTGTGACGCTGTGCCATCCAGGAGCAGTTACTTTCCAACACATTCATTGGTAATTTTCCCTCCCTGTGAGTTTTGTCTCCACTGGAAAAGCCCACTGATCTTTGTTGCCTTCCTCTCATTTTCCAGAGGGATTCAGCTATGGCTGTGAAATAGGACCCTTCTAATGTTCACACAACTGCCAGCTACTAGGGGGAGAAAGCAAAAAAGCTGTGTCTGGTTCTAGGGTGACACTTGTGGCACTTTGGTTTGTTAGTGTCTTTTTGCAGAGGATCCCAGGAAGTTTCTGTTGGCTTTGACAGACTCAGGCCAGCCTTCACTTGTATAAACTCCAAAGCAGGTGGCCTGTGAAATAGTCATGTTTCACAGTCAGAGGAAATACCAACTTCACTCAGGAGATAATTTCATTCTCCACAGAGACTTCACCCTATCAGTGCTCCCTGAATAATAACACGAACAAGTCCGGTTCACTGAGGATAAAACTCAGGTATGTACACAGTAATGTTCCATTTGCTGACATAGTTTCAATCCAAGTGATTGCCTGGAGCCTGATACGGAAAAAATACAATGTGCTTGGCTCCAAAATGCCTCCCTCTGTTTTTTATATATTTAAAAATCTAATTAAAGTCACTCTTGGTGGTGATTTAAAAGTAATGTGGAACTAGTGCAATAAGTTACAAAATATTAATAAAATCATACACTGAAATTACAACCCTTGCAAGTGTCAATAATCAGCAGTTCCCTTCTGAAGTTCTTAAATCCACATGCTACAAAGAAAACCATTGCAGCTGCTAATCTGTCCACTGGAACCAAGTAAGAGAGTGCTGAGAAAAGGCATATAAAACAAAGTTTGGTATTACTATGTATTGCTCCTCCAGAAATACACGGTCTTTGCTGTATCTGACCCAAGGTTTGACTAGAACATTTAAATTCCAGGTTTTTTATATATATTCATCTTTGAAGAATAGAGAGATAGTGTGATAAAGGTAGGTGAGGCAGCAGCATGTAATAGCCATCTCTGATGTTCCATGTGCATTTTCCCATTCCAGGTGTCACTGTGCTACCAGCACTAAAGCCTGGTGTGGATTTCAGCCACTGTGATAGTCCCAGACTGTGCATTTGTGGTTGTCTTCCCATTTTTAGCAGGCAGCATGTAAAAGGTTGTGTGAATTCTTGCAACATCCTAATCCTCTCAAACTCCCTAGGCCTTAAGAGAACACTGTTGTTTTGTATTCCCCAGCAGCTCAAGTACTCTTCTTTTTTTGTGTTACCTTTTTTCTATTTCCCTTCTTTATCTTCTGATTTGGTGGTAGTTCATTTGGTTTTTTCACCATCTGTTTTCCAGAATCCTCTTTCTCTCCCTCAACTGTGCCACAAGTTGTAGTTTTGCCATGGTATCCCTCTCCTCCTTTTGGAGTTTTCACTTGAAGCAAAACTCTGTAACTTTTACCCTTTAATTGAGAAACCTTAGTGCTTTCTTCAGCAATCCATATCTCTCCCTTTTAAATGCAGGCTGTGCCATCATCTGCCCTGCTTGATTTCCTGCCTCCTGTGGTGGCGACGGATGCGTGTCTTGTCTCTTCTGGGTTCTATGCATCTTAGTAACATATTCTGGGGAAGTGCTGTGCTTGGGTACAGGATGTTAGTGCCTGAACAAGTTGTAGGCATCACTTCGAGTCTTTTCCTCTAGAGAAAATCAAGCGCTGCTCTAATTAAGGAAGTAAGAGAGCATTTAGAGTGGTCCCCTCTGATTTCCTCTAGCCCTGCTGCAGCAGCACTCTACATCCTACTGCCTGGTGTTTTCCAAGGTGAAGGAAGCTGAGTTTTAGCTCATGCTCCGAATAAAGTGGGTCCAGCCTGTTTGAATAAGCCCGTGTTGGCACATGTCAAGGCTCATTGGCGTGTTCAATGAGAGATTTTAAAGTGATAAACCTGGCTCAGGTCCCTTGGGGTTTTTTAACCGTTCCTTTCTGATGCCTCTATTCCCTCCTGTGCCCGTTCCTTGACATTAGCAGCAGCCTCAGACATGCAGAGGGCTGGGACTTGCCTTGCTGCTTCCTGTGGCCATTATCCATGTTAAAACCAAAATAGCCATCCTGTGGGGTTAAGCTGAAGTGAAGATTCTGCTCTATCAGGGCCCCATCATCCCAAAGACAGCTCCACTCTGGCCAGGGGGAGTGGCAGGACACCAATCACACACACCTGAAACACAGTGGCCCTTCTGGCTCTGCTGGCTACAGGGAGGAGGATGTTTCTTATGATTGCTGACAAACCTGGGGCAATTAGCCCAGCAAATACTTCCTGTAAATTTACTGGTGTAAACAGCATTCCTAAATTATTGTGCACACCTTACATGCAGGGCTGTGCTACAGTCAATATCCTGGCCACTGAGTGTCTGTGGGTGTGTTTGCCACCTGTGTGGCATTGCTACACTTGGCAAGGAATTTCCTTGGTGTTGTATTACATTTGGAGTTGTTCCATGGTACAGATTGGTTGAAAGTATTTTTTTAATTTCTTTTTTGTAGCCTTCAAAAGCAGTTTTGCCCTTCCAGGATGTTTAGATGAGACATTTTCATACTTCTGCCCCTTCTAGCCTGTGCTGACCTAGCTGTCCAGCAGCCTGTTTAGGAGCCTTTCTGGCTTTTGTTATGGAATCATAGAATCATTTAGTTTGGAAAAGACATCTAAGATAAAGTCCAACCATTAGATTAGCCCAGCACTGCCAAATCCACCATCAAACTGTGTCCCTGAGTGCCACATCTACACATCTTTTAAATGCCTCCAGGAATGGGGATTCCACTACTTCCCTGGGCAGCTGTGCCAATGCTTGACAACCCTTTCCACTTCTTACTATCCAATCTAAACCTCCCCTGGTACAATTTGAGGTTTGTTGTTTTTACAAACAAGGTGGTTGCATTGCTGCACTGAGAAAGGTGGTGTGCTAAATGCCAAAGGTTTACCTGTCCTCTGCTGTTCTCAGTCTACTCAGGAAAACAAGATGCAGTTGAACTCACTGCAGATAGTCCTTTGCTTGGATCTTTTGCTGCAGGATCCCACTGTTGATCATTTTTGGTTCAGAAAGATGGGTTTGCCCTGCCCTGCCAAGACAGGACCACTGATGGCACCTCTGCACCTTTTGCAGGAGCAAATGGCCTTTCATGAAACTTTGTGAGACACCTCTCCTAAATGTCATCCTCTCCCAAAACATACAGGCAAGGGAGGTCAAACCAAGCCCAGCCCATGGCTGTAACTACTGCCTGAAACCTGCCTACCTCAGACCCTGCAGGCTTGTGACCAAACACACGGGCACGTGCAAGTGGTGTTAGTCCACTAATGGAAACTTGTGGGATGGAGAATACCTGATGGGAAAGTAAAATTACGCTTTTTGCTAAACCTGCAATCCCAATTTCCCTTTGGCTGTTTTGTTTGCCTGTTTCCAATAGATTAAAAATAAGTATATATGAGTCACTAATTGTATATTTAATCTGGGGGAATTCTGCTTCAGTAATAATTAACTGAGAGAACAAAATTCCTAAATTCTTAGAATCGTGGAATGGTTTGAGTTGGAAGGGACCTTAAAGACCCTCTAGTTCCAATCCCCCTGCCTGTAGGTATGGAACCTTCCACTAGACCAGGTTACTGAGAGCCCCATCCATCCTGGTCTTGAACACCTGCAGCAATGGAGCATCCACAGTTTCTATGGGTAACCTGTGCCTGTCATCACCCTCATAGTGAAAATTTCTTCCTGGTATCTAATCGAAACCTTCTTCTAATGTACCCTCCTTCAGCTAAGGCCATTCTCCCTTGTCCTGTCATTACATGCCATTATGAAAACTCCCTCTCCAGCTCTCTTGCAGCCCCTTTTAGATTATGAAAGGCTGCTCTAAGTTCTCCCCAGAGTCTTCTCTTTTCCAGGCTGCACAGCCCCAACCGTCTCAACCTGTCTCCATAGAAGAGGTGCTTCAGCCTTCTGAGCACCTTTGTGGCTCTTCTCTGGACTTGTTCCAACAGATCCTCCACCTTTTTCTTGTATTGGAAGTCCCATACCTGGATGCAGCACTCGGGGTGGAGTGTCACAGGAGCGTCAAGGGTTTTAACTACTTTGGAGCCCTTGATGGAGCTGATGAAAAGCAGTGTGACTACGCTGAGTTTGAAGGGTAGTGTCACATGGACAGCTATATGTAGAGCCTGGTTGAACTATGGGTATGTAACACCAACCCATTCTGCCATATATTCATCTATTAATAGTGAATCCCAATAAGTTATCAGTTACTGACTGAGCAACTGTTGAAGCATCTAGTGAAGATTTGCCCATCTTGCATTTTTCTCTGCATAATTAAAAAAAAGTCAACACCACCACCAACAACAACAGCTGAAAAACCTCAAGTACCAGCAGCCCAGAGTGGGAGAAAGTTTAGATGGGCACTGCCAGGATGCTGGGCATGGAGGTGCAGGTTTTAAACAGCAGACCTGCTTCTTTTTGTCACCAGCCTACAAACACATGCTATCTGAAGTTCTACGAAGGCCCTTTCCGCTTTTTCTGGGATTTCTTGTTCATGTGGCCCGACACAGTAATTTCACTGTGATAAAAACCAAAAGCCTAACTCCCTGTTATTCTGATAGTAAGACAAAGATGCTAAGACAGGCATATATGCATATTTTTTGTTTAGTCAGTATTTCTAATACATTGCCTCATTCCTTTTATTACTGATGTATTCAGAGTTTCCATCAATAAGACAGTTTAACTTTTGTTAACTTTTTAGATTTTCCACATACTTCCCTGGAAACACAATGTGGTTCATGTAAGGAGAAAGAGAACATAAAAGGAGAAACTAAGGAAAATGGTGGGATATAAACTCTCAGTCAAACTTAAACCCTTCTCATTGAATGCAGACATCCTCCGCAGCCCAGAAATCCCATAATAACTTCTCCCATAATAAAGTTAAATGTTCTGTCCTGCCCTCTTCCCATGTTTTTCCATGATCAGACTATTGGATAATTGACTCAGATGCTCACAAGTCTAAGCTATGAAACCCCATGCTGGATTTAAGGCTCTGCACTCTCTTTTGAGAGTTTTGGTTTTTCTCCTCCAAAGCTTGCAAGGGTATTTTGTAGGCTCATGAACTTCCTTCTTAGCAAGAGAGGGACAACTCAGCAACACCTTTCCTAACAAAGGCAGGCTTTTAAGGAACAGTTAGACCTGTCCTGAGGTAGAGAATCCTTACAACCAAAAACTCTCATATTCTTTCTACAGTATGTCCTAAGGGAGATTTTAAGGTATATTTCCTTTTGGTCTCCCTTCTCCCCACATAAATCACAGTCCTTTGCAGTGGACTTATTGCCAGGGGTGAACAAGAGCTAACAGGCATCTCAAGGAAGGGAATGGGAAAGGAAAAGGGCAAATAAGGGAAGAGCTAGAGCTGTCTGGGTGAAAAAGAGAGTTGGACCTCAGTTACATGTATTTGAATAAGCAAGCTGATGTAGAGATTGGTGGGGAGGCCGTAATTTAGTTGCTAGGAAGTGCAGAGGAGCTGTGCATGAGGCTGGGCACATGCACATCGCTTGCTCTCACGTTGTCAGGCAGGTGGGTAGGTTGGCATTACAAAGCCGGAGCGCACCGTGTTGCAGAGCCCCAGCTGGGTGTGTGAGCATGGTCCGGCATGCACAGGGACACGTGGAGCCAAGGGTTGTGCTGCTATGGCAGGGGGAAGGCTGGGGCACAGCACATGTAAAACAAGCAGCAAGCCTGCAGTTGAGACATACCCCATATCCACATGAGCCCTGACGGGAGTCACAGCACTCATATGAAAGATACATGTGCCAAGCCTAATTTGAATTTCCAAAGGTCACATTTGTCATTCTCTATGTACCAAGATTCTCATTAAGAAGTGTCTCCAGCTGGTCCTGTGCAAGGGCCTCCGGACATGCTGTTGTAACCAAGCAGTGCAGCACAGGGCTTCCACCGAGGCTTCAGGCTCGTCTACTCTGCTCTCCGCTTAAGGGGTGCCGTGGGAGAGGGGGCTGTGTCCTGGGCACACTACAGAGGTGATCAGATTTTGACCTAGCAGGAATGTCTTGCTCAGTATAGCACAAAAGCCATAGAGCAGCTTTCTGGAGGTGTAGGGTGATTTGTAGCACCACCTGATTGAATTCCATCTTACCTGATGACAGTGGCATCAGAGCCAGGTAGGCTGTAAACAGAGAGGTGAGTCAGATCACCTCTTAGGGTAGGAAGAGTTATCCCTCTGCAGATGGGTATTTCCTCCCATTGTGCCACCTTGGAGGGAAATACATGTCTGGCTTAGCCAAAATACCTGCATTTAAAAAACTAAAATTAGATCAGTCCTTTGGCCACCTTTACAAAACCTGGCAAAGCTGTGAGATAAGTGAACAGATTTCTAACATTACAGTTGAAAATAGGTGCCTTACAAAAGGATTTTATGACTTTAACATCTGTCTCAACTACTCCAGACACAGCCTCTGATACGATGCTTCTCTAAAATAAGGGCATATACCACTTCAGAGCTTCCCCACGTTGTCAGGAGTAGATGGGACTTAGGATCTATCACCAGCCAGGGCAGAGAATGGGCTGCTGAGGCTCAGAAGAGCTTTTCAATCATCAGTCTCTTTAACCAAAGCAGTATTTGTCTGTATCTGTGTTGCTAATGAGTCATGGTCACCTCTCTAACCATGTCAGGAGCCTCATGCAGGGACCAGCTCTCCCTGACTCCCTGGGAACTCACAAAGTTAGCTCTGCTTCTCCTCTGCCTGCTGTCAGCATGTTATCCATCTGCTGCCTTGGCTTGGGTCTGTAATGAACATTTTGTTAAGGAATGGCTTTTCCAGTAACATTTATACCATTAGAGTGCCCACAGACCCATCCACTGCCCACTCAATAAATGCTTTTCCTTCAAAGGCTGGGTTTGGAGAGTGTTAGTTTGCACTGCAGCCTCTGAGCAAAGGCCACATGGGGAAGCTCCTGGGAGAGCTTCACTCTGCCTGAAGCACAGGAAAGTGTCCACAGCATGAAGATGAGTTACCTGCTTTTTTGATCAAAAGTAATTTGTCACAATTCAGAATCTTCACTTATCTGACATGTAAATACTTCCTAACCCTCATCTACCTCACACATTTTGCTTTTGGTTGTTCAATACTATACATATCCCACAGATCACGGAATCTACTGGTCTGTCTTAATTATCACCACTCATCTCCTCCATGCTCCTCTTTATTAAATGTTGATGAACTATTATACTCCCATTTATTAAATGCAAAGTATACAGTGGTGGCACAAATACTGCATTGGTTTAGTTGTTTCCCAGATGGACCCTTTAAATCTGTTTTCTTACAACTTTTAGCTCACAGACATCTTTTTTTTTGCCTGCTTTCATTCTATATATCTTTGCCAATGTTGATTTTATCCGTCTTTCTGCTCATCTTGAGTATCATGGGTCTGAGCACAGGGCCACAGTTCCTGCTCCAAGCAATCACAAAACTGCACTTCATCTTCCAGCTGTATAGATGCACACGTGAAGGTGAAAAGTTTAGTCAAGGATGTGTTTCTTGCTAATTCTTCCTCTAGGCATTACTTTGCTGCTTCCTTGTTGTTTCTGGACTGCAGATTTGAGCTGACTTGGAAATAGATGTCTCGGATTATATCCTGTGATATTTGCCTTCTGTTTAATTTTTTTCTTTTTCACTGATTTTTCTATTAGCTATGCCTGTAAAAATAGAGGGTGCATTTGATAAAGGCAGTTAACATCCTTTCTGTGCTCTCAACAGGCTGTCACTGACTGAAATTGCAGCAAGGTCCAAGTGCTGAGAGTGCAGTCCCAAAAATGCCCTTCTAGGGCCACTTCATCACTTCCTTGTAGGAGGAAAAGCTATTTGGAAAGAGCCTGAGGAGACATAAACATAAGTGTCTCTTTTCACACTTGAACTTCATCAAAGCCTTGTCTCTTGCGGTTGTCTCAGCTCTCTCCTGCTGCCACCTGAACTCTGACAGCGCTTCACTCCCATGCCCATGCAGGGACCCCCCTTGTCGGCTCATGCAGCAGTTGGAAAATGTTCCCAGATCCCACCTGTGTTCTCAATGCTGTGAATGTGTTTCAAGCTGAGCATGTCTGCACAACTATCTGTCAGTGCACAGGTAATGCAGATGGGCCTCCTTGGCCCAGCTTGTGTTCCCTCATGGCAGGAGATGGGAGGCATTTTCAAAGAGCATTGCTTTTGCCACAGGACTCCCTGAAGCCGAACAGTTTCATTTTCTGTTAGAGGGTAAGTTTTCCAGTATAAAACAAAAATATTATTCAAACACTGTCAGTACTACAGTGTCTGGTACAGTATGTTTTTTTTCAAAGGAACTGTTTAATTTGAGCAGATTATTAGCTCAGTCTGTAAACCCCCTGAAAAATGTTTATCCTCAATGTAAGTGCTATGACTTTGGGAAGGACACACGTGCATTCCTCATAAGCATAAGATGCTTTTCAGCTTCTAATTATAGAGCAATCACAAACAGTCCTATAAAGAAATTAATGAGCGTGGATATTTGGATGTAATGAGTATTTCTCTATTTCTCAGTTTCTTTCTTGTCATTGACAAAACAAAGGGGGAAAAAAGGAAAGGAAGATTTGTCAATACTTTTAAATGCTGTGATTTTAGAGCATACATTTGCACGCAGCTTTGGGTTATTTTGCATGTTGTCCTTACTGTAACTCAACAACTGCATGACCAGGAGCACATGCAGGAGGTCTCCAGTTCTCATCTAAGCTCAGCACTGGTCCTGGGGGGTTGTATTCTCAGCCTCACACTGCTGCAAGGGGCTGTAGTGCAGACTCAGCCAGACACTTGCTCTTTGAGTCCTAACTTCAGGATTATAAACATCCTCCTTGCTGACAGCCTGCTTTTTGCCAGCACAGCTTTTAAGGTTCCTCACACTCAGTTCCCTTCCTCACTCTCTCACTCCCTTTTCCCTCCTCCACTTTGTAGTGTGTTCATGCTGGCATGCCATGCTCCATGAGCTCTCTCTCAGATAATCTTCCAATAACCTCAACAGGGCTTTGGATATTTGCTACTTGCTTTAACCTGCCTAAAAGCTGTTTCTCTCACTTCAGTCTGGGTGGAATATCTGTCATTTCAAATGACATCAACATGAAGAGAGGTGCTTGTTGCTTCAGCTACAAAGGCTATGGAGTTTCAACACTGGAAACAGGATGGCAGAAGGAAAGTGTGAGTTCAGTGGGAATAGCATCAGGCCTAAAATGTGAGCATAGTAACTTTCTAAACCCTCTGGTACATGGGTAGAATTATGCCATACTGTACATGCACAGCATTTTCCTCTCATTGTCCAGCAGTACCACATTTAACAGCAGCAAGGTTACAGTTTAACCAGGGGCATCATTTCAATGACACCCTGGAGATTCCCAGGACTAAAGACATCTTTTGTTGTCTGTAAAAGTGTTGACTTTTGAACATATGTTAGGCAAAAATAACTGAAAGAATATATTGCAAATCCTATCCCTCATTTACTTAGTTTCCTAGAAAATGCATCCAATGAAATTAATTTCTCTCAGAAAGGTATTTTTAAAAGAACTGGCCTCTTCCCTGGCTAGACTCGTGGCTCTGGCTCTCTGGTCATTGCTTTGTGTGCACTTTGCTTTCCCACCTTGTCCTTCCTCTCTTCCTACCATGCTATCTCAAAATTGTTTCCTTGCTGTGCTGACCTGTGGGCAGAGCAGTGTGGCGAGATGCCAAAGCTGCCATTCCTAGGCAAGGATGCAGGCAGGGAAGAAAGCCTGTGTGGGAACCAGAAAGAAGCAAAAGCAATTGCCCAGAGTCCCATTGCTGTTACTGCAGTCACTGCCTTGTACAGGGAGTGAAAAGAAGGCTCATGTTCTCCCTCAACTGACAATCCTCAATCCTGTTGACTCTCAAACAGTGTCATTTTGACACATTGTTTAGGGGGTGTGTGGCCAGCACTGAGTCAGTGGATCCATGGCCCTGGTCCAGCTGAGGAGTTACAGAGTAGCTTTGGTGGGCACCTGGCATCCAGGCAGGGTCAATCCACCACAGCGACAAATGTCAGTAGAACCCAGGAAGAAAGAGTCCAGATTAAAGATGAATTGTCAAGAGTTAATGACAGAAATTACATTTGTTTTTTAACTTACGTAATAAGAAAGCACTGACCTGCATTTGGTTTGAATTTTCAGTGGTTTGGATTACCTTTCACTTATTTTGAGCTGAAAATGTGTTTATTTTGGTGTTTATCCTGCAGAATCTGTGACACATTATCCATCATCCATATTACATGGTGCACACAGGCATTGTAATTACCAGAGCTTGCAACCTGTCAAAGCCCCTATGCATTTTCCTCTGAAATGTATCCCAGGAACTGTGCACACTTATGAAACACTCAGAAGCACATGCATCTCAGACTGTGGTTTTGTTTCCAGCTGTCCTCTCAGCAGCAGCCTGAGTGACAGTGAATCCATTATTCTTCCCTGACCATTTCCAGAATCCTGATTTTGGTTGCTATGCCTATGCTGAACTTCACTGTTTGGGCTGAAATTTTTCATGGCAGGACAGCAATAAACTCATGGTTGCTGTTGTTTTCATGCCATCCCTTCAGCATGTGTTATTGCCTGATATGAGTGAGACAAGGCCCACCCTTTATATATATATATGTATTTTAAAAATAATATATACAATATGATATACATGTTAGATACTACATTTATACTATACTGTACTACAATATACTATATATAATATGGTTTTTAATGTGTTTTTATAATAGTAACCCAAACTAGATAAGATGTATTGTTTACCCTGGCACTCCTAGGAGAGAAGCCAGATGGGCAGCCTTTCAGTAGGACAGTTCTGTTTGTTCATTTGGGCAATTCTTGCATCATCACTGGGAAGGGGGAAAAAGGCATTTCAAGACCTCACAGATGTCATTTAGCCTTGATTTGGAACCTGAGGGCTCTGCACTATGGATTTTTCTGTAAATGGTACTGCTTAAATACCTACGAACAAGCATGTCCTTAAGTGCTTTGCTGAGGGAAGGACAAACAACTTGGCAGCCTCCTGGGATGAGCCCTCTCCTCTCTGCATGGCATGAGGCTGTGAGGGAAAGGACTCAGCTATGTCCTTCAGTCACAGCCATTTTAAAAAAGGGAAGGGAGGGGAGAGAAACCAAACCAGTCAACAGGCAATGGGAACACCTGGAAGGGGGGACTTCTATCACCTTTGTCCTCCTCTGACCATCTTTGCCTCCTACTAATTATACTGTTTTCAGTGGGGTAGGCTGTTCTTTGATGTATATTTGGTAGACTGTGGCCATGACTAAAATCAGTGCACACATTGATAGATCATTCATAGGGTAGCTAAAGAGCTACAGTACCAACTGACAGAAAGTAACTCGAAGATGACTACACAGAAGTCCAAAATCCATCTAAACTCCAAACATCCAGACTATGGTCCTGATGGCCAGGCCAGTGAGCATATATTTTTCTTCATACCCTGGTTCAAATGTGGTTCAAATGTAAGAAGGGAATTTGGCTATTTGGCCATTGAAAGAAATGTCCAGGCCACACAGCAGCTGCATCTGCCACAGGTTGGGTTCTCAACACCATGCATGTGCCTCTGGAGTTGATTTCCCAGATAAAGAGACAGGAGCACTTCCAGGTGCAGACCTCAAAGGCACTTAATGCAATGCACAGCATATAGCAATAGCTTGAAATGACAGAAGCATCAAAGAAAAAATCTCCAGCTGCTTCTGACTGCAGCAAATACATGAAAGGACAACATTGTGAGGGGTGTTATTTTTTATTTCCTAACAGGAGATCAAGAAACAGATCAAAATTTCACCTGCACTGAAGTGACACTAAACCACTGATTTCTCTGAGCTGACTATGTGAACAGATTTTGGAATGGGGTGCTGGAAGTGCTGCCCTGGGACTGTAAGCAGAGAAGGGGGTGCACTGGCACCCCTGGAAATGAGGCGTGATTGCCCCTGAAGAGCTGTTGAGGAAGGTGCTGTCAGCACTGTTGAAGCAAGAAGGGATTCTCAGGCTTGCAGGGAAAAGGGAAGGGAAAAGATGGCCAGAATCAGCATTTAACAAGTTTATTCAGCATCTTTTGAACACAGCTGCCTTATTGCGCTTTTTTTGTATCATAGACCTGGAAATAATAACCTTTATTTAAGAGCTTATATTCAGCCATATCAGCACTGCATGTTCCAGCATTAAGGCTTTGAAAGGGATATTTGATATGAGATGATTATTTGCTAAGCTATCAGGTTCAAAAGTAGATTTTTTGGAAATAGGTATGACCAGAACTGGTTTTTAAAAGTGACCTGCAAACAGCTTTCTAAAACTCAGCAGCTTTGCCTTTTCACTGCGTGTTGCCTCATATTCACCAGGAACTGAGTTCATTTCTGAGCACTGATGTCCTCAGTTCTTGATGCCCAGCACACTGCCTGGTTTTTCTAGGTGTCCCACCTGTGACCTTGTGAGACCCAAACATATTTCAGGATCAATAATAGCATAAACTACATCATAATTGTTACAACTGCATCTCAGTTTTGAATCTTGCATATGCTAACAGTCAAGTACTCCAAAAGAAAGAATATCTTGTGTATTTTGGTGCTAAAAATAGATGTCTGTGTAATGAAAGGCATTGTAATTAGCATTAAATTAATGCTAGCTGTAATTAAAATGCATTTTTAAATTCTTGAGCTTGGATTTTTGGTGACTCATCCAGTGCCTTTCTCTCTGTATCCAGATATTTTTGGAGCATGGATGAATTCCAAGTATGAAATCTCAATTAAGACAGGACAAAAGAGATAACAGCAGGTTGAGGAAGTGACCAAAATAAAGACAAATTTATATCAGCCGCTTTGATGAAGATGGTTCCTTCTTTTCTGCCTCAGTATCTTGACTCCCACCCCTCAGGAGGTGAGAGTGCAGCAGCCACAGCTGGGACAGGCTGGTTTTTCTCATGTACTGTTGAGTCCCTCCTCCTGGTGCAGCCAGTGCTGCCCTACTCAGTAACCATGTCATGCAGAAAGACTAAAACCCACTGAAAAGCTGCCCTGGGATAGCTATGACCTAAAAATCTCTGTTCCATGTACCTCTGTGTAGCTGCTTGAATAGCTGGCATCCCTGGTGCAGACCTGTGAGACTGATGATCCTGTGTCTGCTGCTCTGTTTAAAAATATGCATGGCCATCATTTCCACTCACTGGGAACAAACAGTCTATTAACACTTCTTGGTGTGCAGCCTTTTAAAACCCTAAATAGTTTAGAGGTTGGGAGACCACACCTTCACAGTGTGATTAAGGCAATGGTACCTGTGTGGCTCCTACTGGTAGAACAGAGTTACTTTATGAAGTCTGTTGGGTGTTCAAACTCATCCCGCATCTCTGCTTCTTTCCTTCCTCACAATATGTTCTCAAATAACCTGGATTTCTTAAGCAGTAAATCTTTCAAATCTTGCTAACAGCTAAGGTGTGCTCTGAGGGAGCTTGGTGGCACTCAGGAGCTGTGTGAGGGCCAAGAGAGGACAGTGGGAGGGCATGCATGGAAGTTTGTTGTCTCTTGACTCACTGCCACCTGGATGGAGACTGTTATCCCCATACAGGAATTTCAGGCAATTCCTTGAAAATACAGGGGCAGCACAGTGAGAGTGATGAGGGAAAACACCCCAGAGACACCAGCCCCTGTTGCTCTTTCTTCTTCTCTGGTAAGTATGAGAGCATAGGATGAAGTGTCCCTGCATACAGGTGAACTGGTTGTCCATCTGCAACAGGCTGCCGAGCAGCAGCTCCTGCATTTGAAGAGGTCCAACGGAATAAAAACCCGTGTGCCCAAGGAAACAGAGTGTTTTTCTGTGCCAGTCACCTTTGCATCACATTCCTGCCCTTGCTCAGCAACTGCATTTTCCTCTACAGTCGCTCAGCTGTTCACTTCCAGGATTTTTCAAAGGTCCCTGGTGCTGCCCAAGAAAGGAATAAAAATTCATTTGGGTGATTAGAAATGAAACCCAGGAGGGCATCACTGAACCAGCAACTCTGAAAATGTTCAGTTACCTGCAAGAGGTGTGCATCCCACCTCTTAGAGATTAGATTGTTAGACCACTTTTTGGGTAGAATAAAAAAATAGTTGTGTTTTAACTGTATTGTTGGAGAAAGCTGAGAGATAACCTACAAAGAAAACCCCATTAGAAGTCTATCAGTGCCACATGCACAATAAAAAAAAGCTTGTACTTGATTTTGACAATGTACATGATCTCAAACCCAGCAACAAGGAGGTCATTACAAATGCACTAAGGGATGCTCCCCTGAAAATGTGATTCATGTGTTTTTCAAGCCAAATCTTTCCAAATCTTCCCCTGCTCCCAGAGCAGGACAGCAGCTGGTCTTGCCATGGGGACATATGGGAATGCAGGAGTGATTTGTCTCTAAAATTGTACTGGAATACTTTCAGATAAATTAACAAAGATTAATTTTTGTCACCTTGAGGAGGCAAATTAATTTAAAAAGGGGTCTAATCTTGATGGCCTACAAAATGCCTTTATCTGGAGATCAACTCTGACCTTTCAGATGTTAAAATAAATATTTCTATATGCTTAGATAATAAATACAAGCAAAAGCCATATTAGCATTTTAAATGTCACAAAGATAAGGAAGCATCATTTTTTGAGAACTCTTACAAAGTAACTGGTTTTTTTACTTCCACAAGGAATTCACAAGGGTTTCTGAACAATTTGGTTTAAATACCAAAGCTACGAAACAATTTGCTCAGAGAATGGTATCTGAGAATAAATAGTGCTGTCCTTTCCCTCAATTAATAGCTTTCTGTGAGATATTTTAATTTGCAATGACAGTGTTTTAAAATGCAAGGCAGGGCTGTATCTGGAGGGGTTTTGGCTAATGTGTAACTGCAAATAGGAGAAGGGCAATAAACAAGAAGAGCTTCAGGGCTCATATAAATCACTGACTCATGTTTGATGGTTCAGTGGTTGTCCAAAAGCCACCAGCTCTGGAATGAGGTAAGCAAAACACTGTGGATCTCAGCATGCATCCTCCCACAGTGCACAGGAAACTCAGATGGGACAGAAATGCTGCCACTAATCCAAACCTCTGCCAGCAGCACACATAGAGAGGGGCTTTGCTTCCTGCCTGGCACCACCTGCATGGGTAGAGATGGTACTGAGGGGTGGGCAACAAGAGGTGGGGTCCTGCAGCCTCCACGGATGGGATCCCTGCTCCCAGCTGTATCACTGGCATGGGATTGGACCCCACTGCCATAGAGCTGTGCTCCTGAATTCATTTTGGCTGGTCAGTCAGCTTCTGGTTTGTGCCTTCAAAGGGAAAATGAGGATCTTGCAGACATTGTGAACCTCATATACTGGATTGACTTCTCATAGGGATCTTCTTGAGGAGTAGGATTCACTCATCTTCCTTTCCTCTGTGTGTGTATGTGTGTGTGTGCACAGCAGGCAGGTGTGTGAGTGTGTGTGCATGCACAAAAATAAGGCCTAATAATACCATTAGATCCTGTTGCTATGGGAACACCCACTATTGCATCAAGTGTGTGCAGCAGAGGTAGGTGCTATGGCCGATATCAAAGCAGACCTTTGGGTTTGTCTTCTAAAATGTTGCATTTTTTTTTCAAAGCCGGCCTGGGAAAAACTGAATTGAAGTGCCTGAAGCTGGGAGGTGCAAATCAGGAACTGGCAATCTTTTCCCAGCTTGCAAATGAACCAATCTTCACACCTAATATTAGCAAACCCCACCTGGCATGCCAACCTGCACCTGGGGTTGGTTCCCAAGGAGATGGGCAGTGAGGTGGCAGGTGGCAGGAGCAGGCAGTGCAGAGCACCAGCTCTTTCAGCTCTTCCCAGTGATTCATTGGGCTGGGAGAGAAAAAACCTAAGCCCCAAAACCCATCCTAGGAGTAAAGGCTTGCAGGGCATCTAAGGATCCCAAAGTCACACTCCTCTGTGCCAGGCAGAGTTTGCTCCCAAACTGTCTGTGCTCTCAAATCCACATCCCTGTGCTGGATGACAAATGTGCACACAACTGTCCCACACCAATGGGCACCATTTGGTGGGCATCAAGGTACAAAAATCACCCTTCCCTCACCACCACCACCCATACTGAGGGCTTCCTCCTGCCCTGTTTGCAGCATGAAGAATAGTATTTACACAAAACTTTACTGGCAAGGCCATACAGCTCTCTCCTTGTGATGCACAGCTTAGAGCCCTCTTTCTGAGATGGGCAGGTCATCTTAGGAATATTTGCTGCCTTTTCATGGTCATGGCAATTCCTCTAAGGGGAAAGATATTTTTTTTCTTTCTTTTGATTTTTAGTCCAAATTTGAACTCAGCTCCAGCAAGCAGCCCCCCACCCCAGACAGACAGCCTGAGCCAGGGACTCCAATAGCTCTACCACTGCCAGTTACAGGGTCTCTGCCAGGACAGCTTTGGAAGAGTTATCTCAGCTCTGCCTGTCTATGCTATGGCATGTCACTGAGTTAGGAAGAGGCTAGGGGATTTTAAGGGTTTTGACAGTCTTTATCAGTTGCTTTTCAAAATCATGTTTCATCACATTTTGTTTGCTATTCTCTTTACAATCATCTCTTTACCATCTCATTGAAGATCAGAAAGGTGGGAAGCAATACAAGAGCTGGAAGGACCCTCCACTCCATTGCAGATACTCACACTCATCCAATTTAACCCTACCCATCTCTCCACACTCTTCAGAACCTGCCTTATCAGGTAGCTTTAAAATTATTACTAATTTCCACTTTAAAAAAGCAATTTCTCAACCAAAACTTAGATGCAAGAATGATTATCCCTGTCAACTGCCAACTCTTCCTGGGAGTCACAGCTTTCCTAGCCAGGGCTGTACTCTCCAGGAGGCTTTCTGGGAGTTGTTCCCAAATGGCTCACCTACCCTTTAATCACAACTGAAATGCACCTGCCCAGGCTGCAATCCTTCAACTAGAGGATCCCACTCTTCACAGAGCAGTAGCTTGTCTTCTTGCCCCTTTCAACACCACTAATCTTTGCTGTGACTTTACCAGTAGTGGTTTGGGTTTAGGGTTTTTTAATAATTTTCTGATTGTTGGTATTGTATGATTTAGAAAATAAAGATAATGATGATGATGATGATGATGATAATAATAATAATAATAATAGTTAGGAAACATCAGGGAAGGCATGAACTTTGATTCCCCTCTACCCCCACTTTGCACTACTTGCTGCAATCTGACAGCCAGTCCATTTTTGATCCCATCTGCCTTGTTAACACCATGTCACAAAATTCTCATGTCACGCAGTACCAAGTCACGTGCTTTGGAGAAATCCAAGTGTATTTTTTCTGCATAGAATTGTTGGTCCCTTCCCATGGAGGTGCCTAATCCCATCACAGAGGGAAAGAAAAAGTTTTCTAATGTGATCTGTCCTCTGAGAAGTCATGCTAACCAAATTACTTAGGTTTTCAGTGTGTAATACTTAGCTGCCTGTGCATCCTCTTTAACCAGGATGGCTTGTCCTCAACAAAACATGTTGTGGAGTGGTTTGGGGAGTTTGGGGGTTTTTCTCTGTGTTGTTTTTTTTTTTGTTTTCTGTTGTGGTTTGGTTAGATTTGGTTTTTTAGGGGGTGGGTGTTTGAGCTTTTTGCAACATTTCTGAAACTGTATCTGCAGGAACACCAATAGAATGATCTGAATGGTACCTAGGTGGCATCAATATTTCCACCATTAAACTCACAGTCCCAGCCACTGCATTACACTTTGGAAAACCAGCCATTTTAAAGCCCTAAATATACATCTGAGTGTTTGGTATTGCATTCTGTTTGCACAATATAAATGTCAACAGAGCCTGACCAGGGGTACCTTGGCAACAGCTAATTTTGAGGTCAGTGATTAACTCTTCTTTGTCAGAATGCAATTTACCATCAAATTATCTCCAGCTGAATATAGTACTTTCTGGACTAAAAAATATCTTTTTGCAATTTTAAGACACTCAGAGCCATTATTAATGGTAGCAAATGATGTTTGCTGCATTTTCTCCTGGTTGAAATACTGATGTCCATGAGAGAGGTAGTTTGTTAGGGACAATGACCCCCTGCTCCAGGATTCCCAAGAAGAGGAACTGAAGGCTGAGCTCAGCCACTGCACACTGTGCTGCAGTGGTTATGGCCATAGCAGGGAGCAATCAATTTTTATTTTCTATGGCACATACACACACTTCCTTGATTAGTTAAAAAGTGGATGCTACCAATTAGCACATTTAGCAGCAGTGAAGTATTGATGCTCAACTTGCATTTTGCTCTTTCCCTTCCCAGAGCACTTTACTACCTTCAGCTTTTCAAAATCCCTAATTTTTTCATTAGCTTCTAGCTAGTGACTCAACCCCTAATTTTGAGTTAAAGCTCTCTGTATTCTAGAATTGTATTTCAAACCCATTCTGCTATCTCATGAGGCTTTTTGGAAATAAAAGTGAAAACCTGATAGGTTAGAAGGTCCTTCTGGTGGTCATCTCAGGAAGCAGGCTGTTCTGCAGGGATTACAGAGGTTAAGCAATCTGGAAATCTGCCTGGAAAAAGACTTATTTGTGATCTACATCAGCATGAGCATTTGTTTGGAGGACTCCAGGCCTATGGGCATTACACCACTGGGCTCGGCCCCCGCATTTGGTGCTGCCAAGCTGAGCATGTGCTCACCTGTGGGATAAGGAGGAGAGAGGGATGGATGTCTACAGGAGGGCAATGGGCTTTGCTTGCTGCCAGCACCTGAGTATTGCTTTGTCTCTGTGGATTTTTCCCAGCCTTTCCTTCTGTCTTGGGAGATGTAATCATCTCAGTCCCTACCCTCTCTGCCCTGTAAGCACCTTGAGATGCTAATAACTTCAGCCTTGCCAGCTCTACCTTTGGTTTACTCTTGTAAAGCTGACTTCACCAGAAAAAAAAAAAAAAAGAAAAACAGGAAAAAAAGTTCTTTGAGAATTTGCAATTCTTTTTTACTGTCGCAGCTAAATAACCATCCATTTATTTCTTGCTGGCAGGGACCCAAGCTTTTGAGCAGTAACTGGCTTCTTTTGAAGGTGCTTTAATTTGTTGTTTTAGAGGAAGTATCTTCTCTAATGTTTGCCAAGTTGACACATAAAGAAATATGAAACTATATTTGTATCTGTAAGACTCAAATAAAACACATAACACACAAAACTTTATAATAATAAGGGCATATGTATGTAGATGCTGTTGGTTTACACCTGAGTTATTAAGGTCTCTGGGTAAGATCTAATTTGAGATACAACATACTTGTCTGGGATATATGGATTTGTGCCTGTGAGGTTGAATTTCCAGGCCAAGCACCCTAGGACAACATCCCACAGGTGGGCAGGGACTTTGCTTTCTCCCCATACTGTGCCCCTCTGCTGAAGGTACAGCCTTCCTCTTTGAGGAAGAGAGCAATAGCTCTTCACCCACTTTGCTGTCATTAAGAGAAAAGATCCCACCTCTGACACTATGTCTTTCTAGAATGCAATCTTCTCAGATGCCTGGGATTTCTTATAGTTTAGTGACTCAGGCTTATTCAGTGTTTCTTGGCTACCACCTTGTAATTAAGGATGTTAGTTGACCCCTAGAAGAAATCACCTATGGAGATGAGATAGATTCCATCATTGAAGTTTTGAGGGCATTTTTAAGGATTTTTTTCAAGGGCAAACTGGAAAACCATCTAAAGGGGATAGCTTAGGTACAATTCATTTTGTACTGAGGCTGTGTGGAGACATACCAGAATAAGCACAGGAAAAAAAGCCTGACTACAGCCTCATATGGTGAGTGAAGATGGAGATTTAGGACTGTCTCAAAGAGGATGTTTCTGTATTACATGCAGTGACTGCTTAATGCCATATAGCTGTTGTCCCAAATTTTTGGTGGGGCATGTAGTTAATTCATTCCTGTGAGAGGCGTGGGGCAGAAAATCAGACCTCCTTCACCTTAGGGACTCATTCAGTCATTAGGTGAGTACCTAAAGGGCTGTGTCTGGCCAAATGTTCTCTCCTAGATTAAAAAAAAATTAAATAAAAATGAGTGGATGAGCCCTACTCAGTCTCTAAAAACAAATATATGGCAACCAGCTTTTGGGAAAGGGTTCTAGGGCGGATCCTTCTTGGGCAAAGGTGCAGATCTGCTATCTCAGGACATCCCTCTAGCCAGCTGCACAGAGATCAAGGCTGATCTTATTCCATTTTCAATTTGGATCCTATTTGGAGCTCTACCTGCTCAAGGGATCCTCAGCATTGGGATTCCTGGCTTAGAAATAGATTATTTCCCGGTTTGGGGGAGGCATATACCTTACTGTGGCTTCCCAGTCCCTTTTTAGGGACTGGCCCACAGAACCCATGCTGTGCTATAAGCAGGGAAATTGCTAGTGGGTCATGATGGAGCTGTCTTCTTGCAATTTCTAAGAAAGCAGTTTCAGAGAGGAAGATGGGCACAGTGCTTTTCCCACCATGAAATTTATTTCCAGCTTGCATTCTATTATATGTAAAAATAGTTCTCAAACTCACTATTAACTTTTATGAAAAAAATGAATCTACACCCTCCTGTGTAGTCACTGTTTGGCAACTTACAGGATCAGATGAAACAATGAAAACATCTTAATGACATAAATTTGCAGTTTCTTTTTACAAAGCTGCAAAAAGGCATTGGTTAGGTGAACTCTGGACTACCTTTCTTAGATGTGCAGAAAATCCCTGGAACAATTTAAAGGCAGGTTGTAAGCCATTTCAAAACTTAAGCAAAAAGGTTTTGCAAAAGTTTAAAAGAATGAGAACAATAAAAGACCTTGTTCCACTGCACTTGATGACACATCTAATGATGACTTTTCTTGCTGCTGCTTTCTTTCCATCAACAGAACAAGCAGGGTAAGGAAGGAAAGGTTGCAAAATATGTGTATTTAGCTTCAGTATATTCATCACTAATCTCTAGAAATAAACAGAGTGGACCAGAGGCTACCTCTTTCAATTGAAGGTAAGCAATGACCATGCCTTTCCAAACGAATTCTATACAAACCCATTTGCACCTCTTTCAGCATCCAAGAGTTGCTGGTCAATATTATTCCTTCAGAAGATAAGCCAGGTCCTCTGGCTTAGCCTGGTGGCAGTGGGCTGACAGATGTGGAGATTGCTAAGCAGATGCATGGATCACTCTCATAGTTATTGTATCTCTACAAAAAGATAATATGAAAGCTCAAGCACCTGAGATAAAACAAACATCTCTAGGTGGTGAGTATTCAGAAGAGACGTCTCTGCCTGACTAAGCTTAAGAGGTCAAAGCTGCATCCAAAACTCCTACTGTCTGAAGTGGAAGTGGTAGGAGGAGGGATTTTCACCTGCTTATGTGAAATTGGTCCCTGTACTTTCTGCTAGTAATTCAGAGACCACATAGACTCAGTACCACTTTCCCAAGCACCCATAAAATCCATTGGAGAAATGCAACTTTGTGAGTGCAACAGAGTAAACCAGAATTTTTGATCCAAACATTCTAGAAAAAATGTGAGAGTTGCTTTCATGTGTTTATGCAGTCCCATGTAGCTTTACTGTGCAAGTAAAATAGATTTAACAGGCATGTGGACCATAGTTGCGTGAGGGACAGAGCAGCCAAGCAGCTGGAGACTCATCAAAAGGGAGTGATGGCACTGTGAGTGCTCCATCAAGAAGCACAGTCAAGGACCACGTGGGAAACACAATGTGTGATGGAGAAATGGGGCTGTGGAGGACAAGATTGAAATTCTAAATGGTCTCTGAACCTTATTGAGATTTATGTCATCAGTAAAATTTGCAATACAACAGGTTTGCAGGTGGACACCTGTCCAAATCTGAAGGACCAACCAGAGGATATCTTTAGTAAAGACCTAGCAATCACTGTAAACCAGGTGACTAGGCTGAGTTGACCAAGTCAAGAAAACCATAAACTTGAAGAGGTGCCTAAATGGATTGCTAAGGGTTTGAAACATCTTTTCACACCAGCTGCATAGAAATCTCTGAAATGCCAGCACTGGTTAGCTCACCATCTGTGTTATCCTCCCATCTTTTCCCCTCCTCCCGCCTTTATTTTAAGGCTGCTTTATGTTGCCAGAAAAGAAATAACTCTTCAATATTCTCAGCGTGTTATTGGAAAGATAAATTTTGAAGTGAAATTTTTGTTGATTCTAACTCTTGCTATGTAAAGAACATTTAATAATACTTAACATTTACTCAGCCTACTTATTAATCATTAAAGAATACCAACTATCAAAATAATCTATAGTTAACTGAAATTAAGTAATCACATATTAAAATTACACCACAATATTGCTCAGATCTCAGAACAGATGGAGGAGTCAAGCAGAGAGTTTTGAAATAGTTTGTTTCAGCAACTTTTTAATTTTGTTGCTGCTTCATTTTCAGCAACTGACTAAGATAATTACTGAGTTATATCATACAATGTGCTTAGGTGTGCACTGCTGAAACCATAGCTTTTAATATTTATATTCTCCTGTGAGATCTGCAGATCCAGCCTCAGCTAGGAAGGCAAGATGAAAACATCTTGATGACAGTGCAGGAGGTCTGATCAGACTTCACTCTCTGCTGCTCCTTATGGTGCTGTGATAAATGCAGTGGCTTTTAGGCACCAGCTTTACCCACTCTTTGATTTCTTTCCCCCAACCAGTTAAAATTAAGAGCAATCCAGAGGGCTCACCTTTTGTTGGAATTACTGATGCAAGAAGCTTTACTAAGATAAAAGGCCTTTAATGACAGCTCTAGAAAAATAAACAATTCCCAAGTAGGTGTAAACAATTTAATAAACATGGAATTGGTCACTAACCCTGCCCATGGATACTTGGCAGTGTGAGGAAGATGAGGAAGATGCACAGTGCTGTTCACTGAGCTCAGGAAGAAACTCGCAAGGACTGTAAGAACACCCTCCTCTTGGAAGGGTAAAAGTCCAGAGAAACACAGGAACTAAAGAGCCAGAAGAACTCAGAAAGCATTTGACAACAAGCATCAAAGTCAAGCTGGGCACATGCATCTCCCTTTCAGAGACACACTATGGTGCAATTCTTTCACTGAGTGAAATATGTGGCCACAGGCAAGGGGTGTGAGACTGGACTGCTCACAGGCTTGAAACTCTTCCTACACCTTACTCTGAGATCCTAATGCTCTCACAAGGTTTCACCGCACATAAAAAGACCTCTGCCTCATCAGCATGGGGTTTTAATCTTTTCAGTTAAGGAAAAAGTTAAACAAGAATATAGAGATTTAAAATTACATGTATCCATAATATTAGAAGTATACACTGCCTTCTGATACGCATGCAATCATAGCCAAGGCCTGCCACAAACTTGTTTCCCAGAGGTAACAACTTGGTCAAAGATGTGACAAATTACCCACAACTAAGACTTGCCACACCACATTTCATTACTGAAAAGCAGAAAAATTACATATTTCTCTCTCTGCTTTATAGATGCCATAAAAATACTGCAGATCTTACTGTTTCATTGTGGAGCTCATCTGGTTCATTAATTTGCTAAATTTGAATGGCACCATTTTTAATCCATTTTGAAAAATGCTTGCAATAATTTATTCTACCACAGACATTTTTATTTAATGTTGAAATAAACCACCTCTGTCTGAGGACTAGATTGGAGGACTTTATTTTATTTTTTTTTATTTTTTTTTATTTAAAATTTTATTTTACCTGGAATTTTTCCTTACCTCCACTTGACTTGATATGAAGCATCTTTCCACACTAGGATTGTTGCCTCAATCATAATCCAAGTTTACATTGATACTCAACCCACTCTCTGCTTGGTGAAGGAAATAGGGTAACTGCTGTGTTCTGAACCATAGTAGCAGTACTTGACCAAGTGCTTGAGCTATGTAGACTTCCAAACCCTTCTCAAACCTGCTTGAAACTGGTTTTGCTGCACTTACTAATGCTGTTGTAATGCCTGGAAGGGCATGGGAGAACATGTGGATGGCAGGACACCACATGGAGGCTGCAGGTACAAGTTGCAGTGAGTGCAATTACTAAATAAAAAGGAAAAATCTTTATAGTCAAGGGCAAAGCACAGGTGCAGGTTGCACAGAGAGGCTGTACAATCTCCTTCCATAGGGATATTAACAATTGACTGAACTAGACCCTGAGGAAAACCTTTGCATGGTTGCAGGTGGTGGGACCAGAAAGATGCCCCAGACCTTACCTCCACTAGTCCCTTTCAAATTAAGCTATTCTGAAATCTGTGTTTCTGAAATCCTGGGAAGCTTCAGTGTTTTACAGACATACAGTGTCTTTAATAATAGCATTTAGCAGGAGGTAACATGGGGATGGAGTAATGAATGCTGACACTAATTCCCTTTGAATGTGTCCACCTTTTACCATGGAACAGCCTGCGTCCTTTGGACTGTCGAAGACAGTGAACACATTTTCTTCTAATGAATTTTTCAAAATTGTGTCTAAATGGTTTGCACACTGTTCCTATAACTGAAAGGACATTTTATTTTCTCATTCATTAGATCATCGGTCACAGAATGAACACACCCTCCCAGACTGGGCGGGGGGGTACCTTTTGCTTTTCCCCTAGGAAAGCTGCATTCCTACAAGAGGGAGAAACTACCCATTGCCCACATTTGTTTGGTACCAGTTTTGGTAGCAAGGGGCATGAGACAATTATCCTTTGCTCTCATCAATACATATAAACATCTCAAAGGCCAGTGCCAAGAGGATGGTGCCAGGCTTTTTTGGTGGTGCCCAGCAACAGGATGAGGATCAATGGCCATAAACTAAAACAGAAGATGTTCCACCTCAACATGAGGAAGAATTTCTTTATGTTGAGAGTGGCAGAGCACTGGAATAGACTGCTCAGGTCGGTCATGAAGTCTCCCTCTTTGGAGACATTTAAAACCCACCTGGCTGCATTCCAGTGTCATCTGCTCTAGGTGACACTGCCTTGGCAGGCGGTTTGGACTGGATGATCTCTAGAGGTCCCTTCCAACCCCAATGATTCAGTGATTCTGTTCCACCCATTCGTGTGCTTTAGAGAAGAAACGTCCTGGCTACTGGTTCAGTGTGGGACACACAATGGGAGACAAGGAGAGAGCTTGTATCTTTAATGCTCATGGGATTGGGTCTTCTATGGCTTGACTTTGTCATTTAGGGGACCTCAGAAAACAGCGCGGGTCCTTTCGGTGGTGAACAGCCTGTTAAGCCCAAAGTAAACACTGTTCGGAGAGTGCAGCTGTGGGACAGGCTTATTCACAGCAGCGTCCAGTGCTACTCGGACACGCTTCCACCCGGCGGCGCACACAGCTCCGGCGGGGTTCCGAGCCCTTACAGCAAGCGCTGCACGGACAGCACCCACCGCGGGGACACCGGCTGCGGAGTGGGCAGAAAACAGCCG
>JAOXXN010000446.1:70746469-70766542 GCA_026770055.1 Myrmophylax atrothorax | reverse complement strand
AGCCTCACCTAAACAATCCCCTGCGCAGGCTGGAAGGGCACAGCCACGTGGGGAGAGCCCTGCCCAAAGCTGCGTTCAGGAAGTCTGGCCATATGTACATAAAAGAAGCTAGAACATGGTTTTGATTAATTTGGTTTTACTAACCTGTAAGGAGTGAGAATGTTAAGTGGAGGAGGCTGTTCACAAATGTCGTAAGTTTCTTGCAGAGGAATAGGCAGAGTTTTTCGGTCAAACAGCTGTTGGTCTTGAATTGTGGAACTCCGGAAAGCTTTTCTCATTGTAATGTCCTGCAGTGACACTGAAAGGGGAGATTGCCATTTAAAAAAACGCCACCAAATATATTTTATTTGGGTTAATCTGGAATTGTTTAATGTTGGTTGAAATATAAACAATAGGCATTATTACTTACGTCTTAGGCATTTTACAGCAAATATAAATTCATCTAGCACTACTACCACAGCAAGATATTTGACTGTGAAAAACATGTTTGTAATGTTCTAGCACATTATCCTCTATTTGACTTCACAGGAAATTTTTCTCATCTGGATAGATATCAGAACTCTATCTCTCTTATGCTGTTCAACAAATTGCATACTGTAGCTAAAAAATACCATTCAATAGTTCTGAAGTACCTAATAACATTTACTAACTCCATTTCACAATCCTTTCGGTAGTAAAAACTCTCTATCTCAAGGTACAGGTTTTATCTTTATGCCATCAGCAAGCCAAGCTTTGCATTCCTTGCACATACGCGGCAGGTCCACTAAAGGCCCACCGAGATGTCAAACCACCAAATCACTTATGCGACTGAGATCAGTGAGTTTCAATGAGAGGCGGTTCTGTGTTCCAACACATGAAAGGCAAATGATGTTTTTTTAAACTGATTGTTTAACTGAGATGAGACTTCTCTGTTTAATTCAGGTGAGCTACTTTGACTTTTTAAGAACATTAATTAGGAATAATTATTTACATAAGATTCAAAGGAAAACAACACTATGTGAACACAACAGATTAAACAGTGATTGCAAATATTTTACCTACTCCTGCTAAAGCCAACATATCTTTTTCTATTTCAAAATCATCAAAATTTAGATAAAAGATTAATGGAAAAGTGACCACAACTGATAAGCTTTGCACTTTTAATTCTGGAAACAGTATACTTATTTAGTCTCATATTTCCCTCCCTCCCCAATCTTCAGTTACCACATCTGTGAAGTCCAGGTGTGTCTCAAGGCTAACTTAGCAGCCAGTGTTAGACTTCCATTAGATAAATTGGCAGATCTTTTCACTGGTTTGAGGCTTTTTCTTTTTTTAAATCACAAACAATACTGAAAACAGTTTTAAGACAAACTAGCAAAGAGGGTATTTTCAGTACATGCATTTTATCTATAAATGATTATGTTTATTTTATGGAAACAGGTTGATAGTAATGTCACTTTACATAAGATGAGAGGACACCCTTCCCCCTCCCATCACTACGGCCTTTGGCAACAAATTTAAAAAAAAGATCTGTTTGAGCTGAACACTGTATTTTTACTCTGGCTACTGTAACACACAGACGTGTACACATACAGATGTACACACACACACACAGAACTGGATTTCTATTGTATGATCACAAAGGGGCAGAAGGCAGGATTTTTTTCCAGAGGGCTGGCAATTCCTGCAATGTTCTGTCTTCTAACCTAAGCATATTAGCAACATTCTTTGTGAAGATAAATACAGGATTTATCTGATTTTCAGCTTGGCTTTTGAAGTTTATTACAGTTGGCAAGGTTGTGTATTCCTGAAGAAGTTTCCTCCTTCTTTACCCTCAGGTTCTAATTTATCACAGGGTCTTTTATTCTTTTCAATACCTTTAATTAGCTGCTTAGAAGTCTTTATAACTGTGTGAAAGAAGTATTATAATGTATGAATGTCAGCTAGGCGTCTCAATTTCTGTAGGCATTTTTGCATCCATAAATAACCCCACATATTTTGTACCTGTCAGGAAGTACAGGTTGTTATTTGCTGGCAAAAGTTCACAGTTAGAAGAACTGTGGTTTACCTCATCTAAAAACTTAAGTCTTAGATTCTTTTATACTTCAGCTGCTCTTACTTTGGGTTGTTCATTATACAAATCAACCAAATGGACTTGTTCAGAGCTGCTTGGCAATCCTGCAAGATTTTTAACTGTCACTTACTGGAGAGTTTTTACATCACAAATTAAAACTTTGTATACTTCTCTCTGAAGCTGTGTACGTTCTGAATACAATGAATTAAATTAATTTATTCCAATAAATAAACACAATTCTTTGGTCCAATATTAAAATGCTCACAGAGTGTGTGACATCATATTATTGAGATGTGCACTGTTCTATAAAGTCTTTATTAGCATTCCTTAATCTCTTCAATGAGCAAACACAGCCAGTCTAGCCCACAATTTCCATTTTCTTGCTTAGAACTCCACTTTTTGTAAACATGTCCAAGGGGCAACACACCTGAGGATCATCAATCAAATCCCCAACAATAACCATAGTTACTAAGATACACAGTAGAGGTCTTCACAGAAAACATACAGTGTAGAATTTCAAGCCGCATTTCCTGCGCTGATATCCAGTAACACTCCCTGAAAAGCACACCATTATTCCAAACAACTGACTACATTAGGGCAACCTTACTTGGGAAATTAAGGGGGATGTGGCACACAAAACACCGAAAATCATCATGACACAGATACAACTTGCCCACATACAGGGATCAGGCAAATCCCACGTCGCAGGCACCACACAGCCCTGGGCTGTGCTCAGCTTGGCGTACAAAGCCACTTGCTTAGTTTGCCAGCTGGCCAAGAGACAGCAGTCCTGCTGGCTTACCACCTCGGTGGAGGAACACGAGAAAACCTGGCTGGTCATCCAGCCACGCAGCTCTGGCTGACTGACAAACTGGCACAGCAAGAGGACAGATCAGACAAATTGGATGTATGAATTCAGGTGTGAGAAGAGACGAGTGGCTGAAGGAAGAGTTGGGAAAGGTGCAGGCATTTGACTTGATGCTGTTTAATTTAAGCTTACAGTTGCTTAAGTCCTAACTAGCACCAGAATCTCAGTATACACCAAGATCCTAAATTTCATACAGATATATGTTTCTGAAAGTCCATCTGCTACACCACTTGTGTTTACTGAATGAATAAAAAATGGGGTCTTAAATAATTTCCTTAAATGCTGAGATACTCACAATTTAATTTAAACATTCATTCAACAATCTAAACAAATGCTTGTTTATTTTTATTGTGTCTGTTGTTTAGATTGTATGAAAAGACATATCAGCCAGTCTAACCTTCTGTACATGACAATGTTTTCCACGTAAGTTACAATTATCTGTCAGAAAGCTAAATTGCCAACCTTTTGTACATTTGGTTTTCAAAAAGAGATGCCAGTCCATTTTTACTTGTAATCAACAACAAACTGGGGGGAAAAAAGAGGTATTTAAATTGCACTCTAATGAGATAAAATAACACATCTGTAATCTATATAGTAAAAGTCTGATTTTTTACTTCATTTTTTAAAAGTTTTTAATGATTATCTACTTTAACAATAACTGGAATGGCAAACACATTAGGTTTCTCTGCCATCAGAATACTTCTGACTGGTCACTGAAGGTTTAATAGTTGCTGAGAGAGACTACTTCTGTAGATCAGACACTACTCTTCTTTGGGCTTGACCTCCACATATGAAATAGAAATTTCCTGAAATACTGCTCTAAAAAAATTCTGAAACAGCTCAAGCAGTCTTTGGAGAAAATGTATGTAGCTTAACTACTACAGGAAGACAAAAATATGTAAATATCAGTGCAATCATTTTAAGAGGACTTAGAAGCTCCTTTAAATGCAGCCTGTAGAACCAGGGAGGCCCACACAGCCTGTTAAGATGTGAATCACCCAGCAGCATCCAGCTCCAAACCTGCTGCTCTCAACAAACCCACCACACTGCGTAGCAAATGACATTTTGTCCAGACCTCTCTTTTTATACACAAAATATCCAATATCATGGCCCTACCACAGACCATCAAGCCTTGAACGCACTAATTTAAAACTGATTTACTTACTAAACAACCCAGAAATTTAATTAAGGGTCTAAGAAAATTGGAGAAGGAGCATGGAGAGCAGTTGCGGTTCAGTCCACCTGCACAGATCCTTCAGAGGGAGATACACTCAAACCCAACTTCCTTTAAGTGGAGATGTGCAAGGAAAAGTGACCTGCTACGCAATTTAATTTAAGAGTCTTTTTCTTTATTTGCCTTTGGGAATAAAGATTCTAATGAATGAACTGACAATGGTGTTATTCTCCACTTAACATAGTACACATGGAGATCATAACCTAATTTTCATGTTCTCCCTGTTCTGAACTTTGATTACATTTATACTCAAGTCACCAAGTTCCTCTTCAGAGTCTAGAGAAAGTCAGCTGCCCCTTAAACTGTGGCTTACTACCTTTACCTTCCAAGTTTTACAATGGGCTGAGTGTCCTGATTTTAAAGTTGAGCGAGTCTCCCGTTTTCAGAGTGTACAGAAGTACACAGACCACAATGAGCTGTCAAGTTTTTAGGTTTCTACCCAACTAATGCCATCTTTTTTGCTACAGCAAAATGTGAACTCTCTCTTTAGCATTAGTTCAGATAAACTTCTGAACTACTATCAGTTTAATAGAAGCACAGAATTTATATATTAGAATTTTATATTTATGGACTGCTGAACATTTACAGAATGTTTAGAAAAAACACCAAGCACATCCTCAAAGCCATAAGCCTACTGAAATATAATTCACAACACTGATTCCTTTCCTCAAGTATGCCAGGCTGCTCCCCCATAGCACTTCTGCCATTAAGTTTATTTAAGTTGCTTGTCACAGTTTTAACAGATAAGCTATACAAATAAAAAATGTGACACACTGCCCTTGAGACTAAAATCCTCTGGTTTGAGATTTAAATAGAATTAGGTGGTTCATATTTAAGGAGCCACTAAATTGATGCCAAATTATTCTGATAAATTCTGAGTTTATGAATTTTGCTTGTGCCCTGATACTATTTATTTGTAAGTGATACACAACTCTTTTCCAACTGTACTTCAGAGCTGTACTGCATATCAGCATTTTAAAAAAGAACCATATAAATGTTAAAGTGAATACTCTCCTAAAAACTCTGAGACTTCTACAGCTATTACATTATTTACTTTTAGCACTACTTCACACTTAAAGATGCAAATAAATTTACAAAAATGTGATAAATTAAGAAAAATCTATTGTTTTACTTATAAAATTTGTATATACATGGAAAGAGTTAGTAATGTCATTTATAAAGTAAACCCTGAAATTAAAAATGGTTGCAAAGAAACTATACTCTTAGGGTTGCAGGGCTACTGAAACGTTAGTTCAGCTTTGTAGCAAGAATGTGTTCTCTCAACCCTAGAAAGACCTCAGATATGATTACTCTTGGATACATACAGGCTTCTTTTCCTTTTCTTTTTTTCTGCATGCAAGTTTGGTATCTTCTGAGGGAAAAAAAATCTATTAAAATATGAAATTAATAATACTGAGAAATCAAGACTTTGAAAACAGTACAATAATTCAAACCTAACCAAGTTCATAACAAGTCTTCTATGACAGAAAAATTGACCACCAGGAATTAGGTCCTTGGAAGATACCATTATAACCTTGGTTTTATTCTTTCACAGAGATACTGTAATGTAAAACGAGAAAACAAACAGACTATTCAAACAAATTCAGAGCTTTTTATTGCTCTGACCATACCAGACACATCTTGTCAAGTATTTGCACCTTCTTCAGTGAATCCTACTTGGGCTGTTTTTGTTCATGCCACTTAGCTTTAAATGAATCTTAATTTCTTTCTCTTGTGTAATAGCATGGGCCCAAAGGAACCTATTAAATCTTCTATTACTGCCTGCTGGCAAAGAGATAGCAGATGAGACTCATTTCACAAGTGTAGCCCATTCTACTCATGCTGTTAGCTGAGAAGTAGTACTGAAATTTCCTTAAAATCTCACATAGAAGGTTAAGAAAGGTAAATCCAAATGTCCTCCCCCCACCTTCATGCATTAACATACTCCAGCTATTTTAGCCCAGACTAGGAATAATCAAAACTATTTATGTTGAATTTCTAAATTTCAAGCCCAAAACAGTATGCTGAAGGCAAAAAGTTTCCTGATCCCTAACTTTTAAGGAAATACAACATTGAATTTCCTTTCATCTCCTTTGTCCTCATCTGGTGACTCACTGTGGGCAGATGACTGTGAATAAGGAGCCCTGGGTATGGCTCAAGGACTGGATATTCCTAGATTAATAAAATCAGTCATTTAACAGCTCCTGACACTGAGGACTGCCATGTGTTCCTCTCAAGTACCAGCAGTCACTGCTACTCTGTGGTGTGAGACATAAATCCAGGGGATCAGATTCGAGTCTCACCTACCCACTCTGGCCTTGACAGAGTAGACCTCTTCCCAGCCCTCTTTGCTTTAACTGCAGTGTCTTTAGTTATACAGTTTAGCAAATGCTATAGTATACACAGTACTGTGAAAATACATTATATGGTGCATTTGGGACTACATACTATTTAAAAATACTTCTAAAATTTTCTTACCTCAAATAGTTATGGGTATTCAGTACTGAAACCTAAGGCCAAACTTGTCAAAGACCACTTTCTCAGGATAGTACAATTTTCCATCTTGCTATTCTGTATCATCCTTAGATGCTTTAACTCAATGACTTGAAATGATCTCTCAATCTTCCTGAAACATGAATGGCTAGCGTACCAGATATGCCCTATCAACAAACATTCCACTCTGATTTAAACCAAAAACTAGGCTGTCAAAAGTAAACACAGAAATGACATTAACATTCTGGAGTATTACAGTTCTTACAGGATTACAAATGCTGACAATTTGTTATGGTACACTGAAAAGATTTGTTGTCATTATCCAATCATAGTGAACATGGTACTGTATTAGTGTCCTGGTTTTGGCTGGGATAGAGTTAATTTCTTCCTAGTATCTGGTATAGTGCTGTGGTTTGGATTTAGGATGAGAATAATTTTGATAACACACTGGTATTTGAGTTGTTGCTGAGCAGCAGTAAAGGGCTCTTCAGCTTCTCACCCCACCCCACCAGTGACCAGGCTGGCAGGGCACAAGAAGCTGGGAGGTCACACAGCCAGGACAGCTGACCCAAACCAGCCAAAGGGACATTCCATACCATATGGCATCATGTTCAGCGTATTAACTAGGGGGAAAGCTGGCTGGGGGCTGCTGCTCAGGAACTGGATGGGCATCAGCCAGTGGGTGGTGAGGAATTGCGTTGAGAATCAGTTGCTTTGTATATTCTAATTCTATTATTATTTTCCCTTCCTTTTCAGTCCTAATTAACTGTCTTTACCTCAACCCACAAATTTTACTTTTCTTTTCTTCCCCAGTTCTCTCCCTGCTCCCACTGCAGAGCAGGGCTGAGCAAGTGACTGTGAGGTGTGTAACTGCCTGCCAGGTTAAACCACAACAATTGGAAAACGATGGGCGTATGTACAATTTATGCTCAGTTATCAAGAGACTTGGAAAACCCCATTAATGTAATAATTCCCCATGGCAAGTCATGATTTCATGGAAAATCTGATACTAGCAGTGAACAGCTGTCTTTTGAAACTTGTTCTAAAATTAATGTCACGTGAAATACAGAATCAAAACTTCCCTTAGTTTAATTTTGCTGCTAGTGAAACCTCAACACCTATAACTAATGACAGCCTGAAAACATTTGACATTTCATTGTTCCTGTCAATACACAATTATCATACCTAATTATTCAGAACTGAAACAGCTTGTTGTACTTTAAAATTGGATCCCACAAGCACTTAGAAGTTATTTTTCATGATAGGATGTTCCTCTACCTTCAAGGTCTTAAACATATAGTTTGGAATACTCTAAACTGTTTGGGGTTTGCCAGACTTTTCACAGTTCCACCTGAAACCAACAAATACCCATGAAGGCAAAAAAAGCTTCATGGCATTTACACATTAAGTTGTCAATGTTCCTGCAGTCATCACAAAGCCTAAGCATCCTTTAAATTTCACACAAATTCTCTCTTACAGGCATGAGCTATACTCTAATGAGCTATTTAGGAAGAATCCAAGAGGTTACATAGCATCAATAAATGAAGCTATAGAACTATAATCATACAAAAAGCAAGAAGGTAGAAGTTAAATGCAAAAAAACATACTTGGACAAAGGTTTACATCCAATGGGAATTAGTAGGATGGTTAAAAAAAAAGAGTAAAGGCTTATCTCCAAGAATTCACATAGTATTACTTAATATTTATATTCTGAACACTAATACATAACACTACTGAAGTGACACATTCTCCTGTAGCTGTTTTCATGTAAGTTCATTGGTTATGGTATCATTCAGAACCATGGATGTGTTGAGCTGAGAAAGGTGCTCAAGGCTATGAAAGAAACCTGTAGCTGAAAGAGAAATGGACCTCTTTCTCGTCACGCTTTGCTCTGTGTTCTTACAACCGTGATTTAAACCATTAAACTATTATTATTTCCATTTCACGTATCAGTGGTGTCTGAGTGACAAAGTAAGAAATTTTCAGTGCAGAAGGTAACTCACATTCCTCTTCCTTTGGATCGAGTTGTGTAACACTGACAGATAAGCGATCTACACGTTCCTGTAAGGAGTTGACTCGAAACGAGAAACTGTGTGCTTCATTGAAAAGTTCACCAAATATATCTTCAGCATATTTACCTGAAACAGAGAAAAAAAAATAAAATTCAAGCATACCACAACACAGCCAAATGAGTTTGCCTTCAAAAAGATTTCTATTTTACTGAAGTAATTCTAAGATGCAGGAGTACCACTTGTAACAACCTGTACTTACTAAGCCCATTAAGAATGCTTCAGAAAATCAGAAGTGAAATAATTAATTTGCAAGTTATTTATCAGAAATTACGTTATTTAATGCATTACAGGACAGATATTGAGCTACTATAAATTCATTTAACCATGCTGATATGCAAGGGACTAGACTCTTTAGTTTCTTGGAGATGTATGAAAGGATGACAGGAGATTCAAGTATTATGAGAAAAGGATCAGTACTGAGTTTCTCTTCTACAGAGTCCTCCACATAGTGCTTTTAATGCTCTCCAGACTCCACTTGAGCAGTCAGCTAACGCCGCTGAAAAAACTCCACCAGACTGCCTACCAAAATTTGTAGTCACACTTCTGAAATACGATGTGATGGCTTTTTAGACTTTCTACTATACTGTGCATATGTAATTCATGTACTGTTTGTGCACTTATGTTGGTTTTCGAAGTATAAATCTCACGAATTTCGAACTACCTGCTTTGCACTCAAGTTCCAACAGGTACAAAAAGAAAATATAGGTATGGAAATTTTGCCTTTGGTGAGCAATATATCTGAAAGTATCCATAAAAACAAGGACATTTTTATATAAACACATCAAAATAACAAAAATTAAATCCCTACCGGTACTGTGGAAACTGCTTAAAGATACAATGTAGAAAGCACAAGGCCAGCACATACCATTTGTTAAGACTTAAGTAATAGCAATAGAAAACCAGTATGACTATAAACAATAGAATATAAAAGGGGATATCAGATGAAATGTACAGAAGAAAATAGATGAGATCATAAATTCCGGCATAATAAACATAAACCCCAAAAACTAGTCTGAGAAACAAACAGCAAATTAACAATAAATATTCCTTCAAAGACATGAGGAGCAAGAAAGCCTGCCAGGGAGTCTGCAGAGCTGACTGGCAAAGAAGGCATAAAGCAACACAGAGAAGACAAGACCCCTGAGGACAGCCAATTTAACACTTTCCACTGGGTTCATTGGAAGGAACTGGAGAGACCCTCATGAGAGAACTCACTGTGGGAGGCTCGAACAAATTGAAGGAACTATATAAAAATTACAAAACTAAACCAACAAAATGATCAACAAATATTAGTAACAATTGTAAATCTCCTTATACACACTGAAACACACAACAACGAAGTTCAAAATTTTTTTCATGGAACATGTTGAGAGCTACAAGCCTGTAAGGCTGGCATCCAGATAAATCAGCATAAATCATTAGGAAGAACCAAAACAGCAGACATCTGGATGACTTGATAGAGAAGAGGCAACATAGCTTTTATAAAGGGAAATTTCTGAATGGTTTATAAGAACACAGACAGAGAGCTATGATCTAGTGAGAGTTCCAAGAGAGTTTAGAAAGTACTTAATCAAAGGCTTTTCAGAAAACGTAACAGATGGGGCATACAAAAGAAATCACATTTCACAGATAAGTAATTCCTCAAAAGGTAAAAATCAGAGGATAGGAGCAAATCACCAGTCTTAGAGTTGAGAAAAGTAAGTTTTCTTAAGTTTCTATACTGGGATCTATGCTATTTAGGGTATCTGTAAATGACCTGAAAAAAATTAGATTAAATGATACAAAGTTATGGAAAAGAAACACATTGAGCATTAGGAAATACACAGAAACCCCTTGGCTGAAGAGACTTCCACGCTGAGAAGGGCTGGAAGCAGGGAGACTAGTACATGCTGTCTTGCTCTCATTCTTGGAGCAACTGCTAATAGCCACAGTGAGAAGCAGAGCAAAGGTGCAGCCATTCTTAGGACCTTTGTCTTTAAGCACCAGCCCACAGTAAAATAGAGAGGGAAAGTTAGTAAAGTCTTCTCAGCTGGCAACTCACCTAACATAAGACTTTCTAATATAGGTCTTGAAACTCTGTAAAGTTTATGTTCTTTAACCTGTATCTGAAGCAAGAGAAATTATTTAAAAATGTGAGCACTAAGAGCAAGATTACTAAACTTTTAATACACATATACGAAAAACTTAAATGTATTTCAGATCATATATTCAGGAATATTCATTTTAAGTAGATACGTCGTCTAATATTCAGATACATGCAAATTAAAATTAAGTGTAAAATTTCATGTATTGAATAAAAAGTAAATTGCAGGGCTTTAAAATCCAGTAACTTTCCTCTTATAGGTGTATTTTATGGCTGCAGTTTTATCTGTATCATTTCATCAGGCTTGCAATTCATCCACCTCATTAATGAGCTCCAATTGCAAATAATCTGTCTCAAAAATCTCCTCATTATGTTGCATAGAGCCACAAACATACTGCGAGGAATAATTTACTCATGCTTATGAACCCTAATCCTCAAATGGGAAATACATTAAAAACAACCTGTCATGTTTGAAGTGGTGTGCCAGCCATAATGCCGCCACCTACCACCTGTTGGTGGTCTCTTTATTTAGCCTGAGGTATATTTAACCAAATACTTTTTCAAGCAGAGCAAAATGTTTGCATTTCCTGAAATGTACAACTACCATTCAAAAGAATACTACATGTGACTGTAAATATGTAACATTCATAATCCAGTATTTGTTTATGTTGCTGTCTCCCTGTGTATTCTGTACCTTCAATTTTGAATGGATTACAATAGATACGATTATGTGTGATAGTACTGAACAAAGTGTCACAAACTCAAATAAGTAAAAACAAGTATGAGAACAAATACATTAGTAAACAAAGCTGAACTCATTCCACACAAGGGGTAATATGCTAGAAGAGTAAGGAATAAAAATTAATTCCATTATATGCAATGAATATTCCAAAATATTATCAACACTTCAGAAAATTTATGGTATTACAGTGCTACTTGATGGAAAATTCTGTTCTTGTTTTGTGCACTGTAATACAGAGAATTACAGCTGAATGTGACAATTAAAATAATAACACCTTAGGATCTTGGTCACAGCTGGATACATTATACAAGATCAAAAAGATCAGTGATCTTGTTTGCCTATTAAATTAAATAACAATGTAACCTTCTGCAGCTAAATTAATTCACTGCTTTTGGACAGCTTATTTTACTGTATTTGCAAAACTTTCTTGGCATTTATTTTTATTAACAGAGCATTTTAAAAAATTTAAATAAGAAGATACGTTACTAGTTTTAATTAAGGAATTTATTATTCTCATTATTCTTTTCACAACTTTTCCTCATGTCTCAAAGGGTTCTGTTCACAATTACACCTTCAATAAGAAAGTGATACAGGAATGCAGCTGTCTCTGGTGTCAGTCAGTATCCTTTTTTGTGACAGCCAAATAAAATGCCTTGGAAGGAATGTGCTGTCCTTCCTCTCCTCAGTAACATGCAAGGGTTTTGATGGCTTTTGTGAACAACAATTTTCCTGACTTTTAACACAGACCTATGAGCTGAAAACAGAATACTAGCTAGTAGCTATGAGCTGAAAATAGAATCAAAATAATACTGCTTACTGCCTTCCTCATTTTTTAAAAGTTAAACCCACTGAAACTCTTGTTCATTACCATGGCAGTAAGTCTACAATGGCTTATAAAATGTGAAAAAACTACTGTTTAGTTTTACAGTGCTTCTCTTTCTCCCTTTGTTCCTTCTAATTTATTTTATCTCCTAATTTTCCCTCCATAATTTCCTAAACATTTGTCCAGCAGCACTGGCTTCTGTGCACAAATGAATAATTTCTAACTATTCAACACATTAAAATAAAGTGATACTAAGGTAAAAGAAATGGGTTTTTTTGTCTTTTTTTTCTGGGGGACTTGGGTATGTTTCTGATGAACTGAAGTCACGCACAATCACCACATCAGGTTCTGAACCATATTTCAGGTTAATCAAACAAAGCATGACAAAGAGATGTCTTCAAAGACATATCTTGTGTTGTACAAATTCTTAGAACCACACTGACAGGCTGCAAGATCAGGGCATACATGAGCAGCCCCCTTGAAACTCCAGCCCTCAAATTCACCCGAACTACGGCATTCTCAGTGACGGATCTGTTAGCAAACCTTAAGGGAAGGGCATTTAAATTAATCATTTTGCAACACTAGATCAGTTACCATCAGACTTAGTTACACGCTGTGAGATAAGGAGCAGGACACGAGTCCTGAAGCAGGACTTGTGGAAGAAGTCACTTCTTTACCATCCTTTTGCATTGTTAAAGAAAAAGTGTTCCAAATCTTTTAACTGCATCTCAAGCTGAAACAGCATCCCACAGACCGGTTATAAAACAGCATTGTTTTTAGAAATTCACCAGGCTGATTGGTAAAACTCAGGCCAATGCAAGATGCAGCAAGCAGGACAACCAAAATATGACCAGTAAAGCCAAAAGTAATAATCTGAATTAATTTAGCATTAAATAATCGGTCACACTTCTGGAGCTCAGTGGGGGAGGGGTATGTGTGTGTTAACATTTACACAGACAAAATCTAATCCAACACACTTATCACTGGAATTAAATTATAAAAATAAGCAATATATTAAATATGTGATGAGATTCTTATGTACAAAGTATAAAGAAGTATTATGGCATTAAATTTAATATTAATAAACATTATTTTAATACTAAAATAGTAGATTTGTTGATACATTTAAATACACAAACCTCAAAATAATGTTACCATTTAAAAATACAGGTTGTCATTTAAAAAAATATATAGAAATTGATAAAATATCTGAAAGAATAAGGTAAGAATTCAGTCTGTTACCCACCTACACATGATCACTCATTGATTTCTATTATTTCAATCCTGTTCAAAAACTAAACAATATTTTTGCCCAGTACATTTTCTAAAAAGTAAAAGCACAGAACAAGATTAACTGTAAAGCCTGTCTCATGTCCCACTGCACAATTCTTTCCCAATATACTTACAATAAGCCAAATTACATTATTCACTACTGAATAGTTCCTTCCTACATCATATAGTGTATTTCTTAGAAAATATTCTTTCAGGACAATTAGTTACCACATGAGGCACTAACAATATATAACTTAGGTCCTTTTATAAAGCAAAACAAGAAAGGTATTCTAAGTCTATCAATACATGTGTTCGCCTCCGTTAATTCTGACATGTAATTTAATGTATCTATTGTCTGTTGATTCAGCTTCAGATCTTTACTATGTAATTTCATTTTTAGCCAAAGAAAGGCAAAACTGTTTCACTTGAAAATCTCGACTTACTTCTCATCAGGATCATTTCAATTTCACAGCTCAGTGACTAGGAGACAGACTAAAAGCTAGGAGACTGAACCTGGAGATAAGAACCTTGGCAGATCCTTGAGAACTCCACTGGCTGTGGCTCAGCAAGCTCTAAAAAACAACGTACTAAATACATAGCACTGATGGTAATTAGGAACCCTCATTATGAAGGTGTAAGGGCAATCCACAGAGATTGGATTTAAGGATTATAATAGGAGTATCAGAGTACTGAAGGGACAACTTGGTTCCTTTAGCCAGGAAAATGGAACCAGGCATTTCTCAGACACCCTCACCAGGGTATCAAAAGTATCAAAAAATCTTTGTTACAGACCATGCCTGGAGCAGGTCTGACACTTCTCGCTGACATTCAAAAAGAAAATGTGAGACTTCAAAAATCTTCAGCCATGGAAGTCTGAGATATCCCTGCTTACCTTTCACTGAGGACATAATCAATGAAACTGGCTGAGATTATCCACTACATATTCAGAAATCTGTGAGAGACTGCCGAGAGCTGAACTTGTGTTGAAGGTACCAGTCCCAAAGACCATTTCACAGGGCAGTCTTGCTCTTCCTTTCCTTTCTAACATCAGCTGAATTCACTGCTCTGTGTAGGAAGGAATTAATGACAGGCAGGACTTTTTTCAGCCAACAAATAGTTGTTTTCAATGAGACATTACTGACCATTTGTTTATCCCCTCATTACCATTTGAGATTGACACAAAACAACATCACACTGCCGGTGCTGCCACTGCTGGGGAGCCAACATCAAGAAGTCAGACAGAAGACTTTGAGCATGGGGGTTTCTCAATCTAATTTAGCCTTTAGTTTCCAAGTCCATCAGTTTCTTTACCCCATGTGTCCAAGAACACTTTCTCTATTGTTCCCTGGCAATTGTACTAATAATGAAGAGAGTGACTAATGAAGAAAATTCAGAGAATACTGAATATGCTTCTGAGCACACTGAGAAGGAAGATCTGCAGAGCAGGGCTCGACAGAGGGTTTCTGTGGTTTCTGGAATACTGACTGAAGCTCTAGCTGAAGACTTGCAGAGTCTTACTTCCAATCATGCATTATGCAGGACCTTACCATGGATGTTGTCCAGACAGGATGAAGAGAGAGGCTGGTCTTTGAGCTGAAGAGGGCTGGTTCTAAACATTAGTTGCAGTCCAGATACCTCACTGCTAAGTATTTTTGGAGAAATGTTTCCCACTTACTGAATGCTAACACCTTAAGACATGGCAAACTGAAGGTTTCATGAGGTGACAAAGTGCCTCTCACAAGATGAACAGCATTTAAAACCCTCTAGGGGATGGCATGGTAAGTAAAACATAAGAAAGAAAAGTTAGGCGTGTCTGAGAGAAAAAAATAAGGAGGAGAAATAATTGGCTCTGAAGTCGAGTTTTCACACCTGAAAACTAACAAATAAGGAGAAATGAAAAGAAAGAATTAGAAGAACATGGTGGAAATAGTACACAGAAAAGATAGAAAGAGGGAAAAGGCTATGAAGGTTCAGTGTTAAGTGAAAATTGTTTTCACTAACATAAAAGGCACTCCAACCTGGCAAAGAGTTATGCAGCATTCTCTTGCTTTATGCAGAAGTGAAATTAAAAATGGGGAAGGACATCTTGCTATGATTGAATAAAAGTTTTACTCTGAATGCCTGCAATATAAATATTCATTAAAGGAACATACTCAAAAGGAGAAACATTCTCCTCCCTCTGGTTGGAGGTGTCAAGAGACCAGGGCCAAGAACAAACCCCATCAGTGAGGTTTCTGATATGGTACTGAGATTCTGTGTCCAGGGAACAGCTGAATAAAAGGAAAAACAAGACTGGTCAACAGCTGTAAACAAAATGAGGAGGCTACATACACACAATAGAACAATTTATCCACCTTCTAACAATGGCACAGCTACACAATGCCATCAGTTGTGTTCCACGTACACGGGAATGTTATGGCCTGACATACACCAACTCAGGCAGAACTGGAGTACTAATGTATGTGCAATATTGCAGAAAAGAATAGGTAAGCACTTCTCCAAAGCAGATACTGTCAGAAAGCAAGAAATACATGAAAGAATGGCCAGGAAACTAAAACAGCTGTTGCTGTTGTCCAGAGAGTTTCTGCTGCCACAGTGCTAAGAAAAGCTGTCAGAACACAGATCTTTTTATGAAGTAAGAGAAGACTGGGAATATATAGAGGGGGAAAAAATTACTTACTGGCAGTTTTCTATGTTGTATCAAGACAGACTGATGTGTTTTCATGCTCCAGGGAGAAAGGCAAGAACTATCACTCAAAGGAGAAATAAATATTTCGTCCTTTCATCTCTACTTTTTTTAAAGGTCAAAAAATTTCTCAAACTGAACAGTTAAAGCAACACATCAAATAAACTTTGAAAGGGTTTACAATTTGTATGGAGACACTTAGCAGCTATTGCTGACAATATCTACTGGTGTAAAGCTCTTTTAATTTTTTATTAAAACACAGGAAAAGAGAATTCTTGTCACTTAATAGGTATTGTTTCTGAATGCATGCATTACTTAAACATAGTACCCAAGATGATCAAAACACAGTCCTGCTCAGGTTGAAAAGACCTCCAGAAGTCACCTAGTCCAATATGCTGTGCAAAGCAGATCCAATTAGATCCAGCTGCTTGACTAATCCAGTAGAGTTGTTAAAATCTCCAGGAATGGAGATCTAATAACATCCATGACAAAACGCTATGCTTAGTTTTTCTCAATAATGACTTTTGGTCTTGATTAAGTACTAGAGGCTCCAATTCCGTGACAGCACTCTGTCAGGGTGTCATCTTACAAGAAGTGTTAAGAATGGTTGATTGTGAGAGTCATGACCATAATGGCAGAAGATTGATCCTCTATTTGAAGACCAGTAAATGAAAAATCCTACAGGCAGAGATGACTGATTGCTAATCAGGTCAAAGACCATTCATTTAAATTTGTGTGACTTCACCGTCAAAAGCAAAAGCAGTTTCAGTTTAAAGGAAATGAAACCCTACCAGAACTCCCAGAGTAAAGCCTCATCTCGCCTACAACTTAAAGGCTGATTCTCAAACATAAACATTCTCCCCAGAAAACAAAAAGCAAGGACAGCAGAGAAGCTGGTTGCCAGGGACTGCTGCGAAACCACGCATGCTGGCTGTGACTCACAGGGAACTACTGAAATCTGTCTGCATGTCAGCAGGCCTTGCTGTACACCCTGAACAGTGACACACCAAGCCAAGACTGGTTATTCGGGTTTAAGCTTGAGAGACAAAATTCCTATGCCAGAACTCCTGAATATTTTGAACTTGTACTGCTACTACCATAAAAAGGCAAAAAACCTAAAAGAATTCTGAAACAAAATACTTTCACAGGCACTCATACCTTTGTAATATAATCTCCATTTTTACTGAGCAATCCTTAACATTGCTGATAAATAAGGACTATTTTATAGGAAATATGGGTTTGGTTTTTTTAAAACATACACAGTATAAACTAAAAACTTTGTTCATTTGGTATAAACACTGCCTGTAGAAAACCTAACACCATGATGCTATTTAGAAGGATGAACAAAACACTGAAAGAACAGGCTCTGCTCACTAGTGCTTAACTTCTAAAGAATTCAGAATGACCTATTCTGGGCTTGCTGTTGCAGAGTAAACAAATATGTGTTCCCTTCTGTTTTACCTTCCTTGTCATTTCCAACATCACATGCCTTTTTGACCACCTAGTGAGTCACAAGTTCATGACAGAAACACCCCTCAAATGAAAACAGCTAATTCAGGCTCATTTCCATGTATGCATGCTTCATATAAGAACCACTTTGTTTTCACAGAAAAGGAGTTATACATAATTACAGTTACATTCCCTTGCAAGTGTTTCTCAGTGCTACATGCCAGGCAAACCATGTAACAAATGTGGGAGCATGCAATGGATGTTCTTCACCTTTTTCTTCTCCCTTAACTGAGCTCTTTCTGTTCTGATATTGCTTCATCCTGATCTCCTAAGCAGCTGTACACACAACGTCAGATATAAGTCCTGTGTACCAGGAAAACAGCAAAAGGCAGCAGGTCAATTTGAGGCCATGATGTTGATTTAGAAATTGGTCTTGGGTCTATTAACGTCAAGTGATACTTCCAAATGAAAATATCAAATATAAATTTGGTATGTCATCTACAAAAGGAAATTCTCCTAGATGAAACATATGATCAAATGAGAATTTTTAAAGCAAGCAAACTAAAATAAAATAATAATGCAATACTAATAATTGTGACTTGGAAGGGGAGGACAGTACATGAGCAGCTAGGACGACAAGGGCTTTTCACAGAACGAAGCAAAACCCCAGATGGTGACCATGTACTGCATCTCCATATGACCTGCTACTGGTTCACTGAAAAGTAGTTAAATAGTTATTTTTCTTTGTTGCTGCAGCTATATTAATAATGGTCATATTTATGTGCTGTAAGCATTCCTGCCTTGATTGTACCATTCAGTATCCTCAATTAGAGTCTTCCACCTAATGGCACCCTAACAGCTTTGAAAGGCTGCCACAACAGATTCACCATCAAACCAATAATTAAATCAATCTAATTAACAAATTAGGCTACATCACCTACAACTAAGATAATGATGAAGCTAAAAGACGTTTCACATTGTAGATGTATATAAATGCACATTTAAATATTTAATAGGTTGGTAGTCTTTACTAATGTCCTAGTGGTTAAAAAGCACCTGTAGTATTGGCAATCCAAAATGTCTTCCTGTCTTCATTCTGGGTCATTTGACAACTTACTTAAGTTGCCGTAATTTAAAGAAAAAACAACCCAGAAAGTAGCCTTTTCAGCAAAACTCCTTCAGAGTTCTAGAGTTTGAGAAGTATTCACTCCTCTCAAATGCACCAAGAGTACAACTGTTGACAGAAGGGAGAAAAATCTTTAACTCTTTGAAATATTATGTAAAAGTTACATTTCTGGGTTTATTATTTCAAAAGGTAACTACCTTTTTTTTTCCCAAATGACCACAACACGAACAAGGGTTTAAGTAAAGTGAATTAGGCAACCAGTGATATATTCCTCATTATGTCATATTCCCTACTCAAGAATAGCTCTAAGGTTAGCAATCACTGACTTCATTAACTACCAGATATCTTTTTCTGTCATGTTCTACTAGTAACAGAAATCTATGGCTGAACTGTTTTAAGATGTGCTGCTAGAAAAATTCCTAGCTTTCTTTCACAGAAGTCCATGCTAGTCACAAGCCCCAACAGAAGTACATTCAAGACTCAGAGACAATTTTCAACTGAGATTTTGAAAAAGTGTTCATACTTCAAACACAAAAACTGCGACTGTAAAATACATTAGCTCTAAATACAGCTATTAAGGCAACATACTTACTTAGGCTACTCAGTTGTCTGATTATATTTGCCAAGGAGATATTGGTGACACATTCCAATTCATTCTTGATCCCTCGGGGCAGAGCTGTGTGGCACAGGTGCCTGGGGTCTATGTTCCGTTTCACCAGCGGCATTCTGAAATGTATCAGAGGACCAGCAAACCTGCAAAGGTAAGACACACAATACTGTTTTCTGAATCATATTTTAAATTCAGGTTATGTCTAAAGTTAAACCAACTAATCCTAACAAGATAAAAAATAGCTCCATAGTACTGATGGAATTCATTGCTCTGTAAGTACATAAATATTTTCTTCCTTGCCCAAAGAAAGATTGTTCTCTCTTTAAATCTTTACCTGATTCAGATTCCAGTGAAGTGACAAATAATTTTTTACAGTTCATGTTTTTTTATTTCCCCTCTCCCCGAAAAAAAAGACAGGAAAATCTTTGTAGTACAAACCCATTAAAGAAAGATTGTGTTCTTGATGGACTACTTCCTTATTCAGGGCAAGCAAAGTCCAACAAAAAATTCCTTTTATTATGAGGTCAAAGTCAAACTAGTTGTCTATTACACTCCAAAGGAA
>JAOXXN010000446.1:70713381-70725557 GCA_026770055.1 Myrmophylax atrothorax | reverse complement strand
GGTCCCACTGAGACTGGAACTCAGGTCCTTGGGATTCAGAGTCCGGAGTGCTCTCCTTTACACCACGGGACCACCCCTATTAGACACTACATAGATGGAAAAAGCAACATAAATATGACCTGTTTTAAATCTTTCAGGTCAGAGGTTTTTTCATGGTTAGAATCACAAAACAACCAGTGACATGCTTGCACTGAGGAATGTACAAAGCTACTCCAAGACCTCGCAGTGAAAGTGCCACTTAGGCAAGTGATTACAGTCAGTGGAACTGCATGGGCCACAAAGGCCAAGAAAAATCACCAGTTCCAACCACAGAATCATTAATGTTGGAAGAGATCTCTTAGATCATCAAGACCCACTGTTAACCTAACACTGCCTTCTTCATCACTAAACCATGTCCCAAGTGCCACGCCCACAACTTTTTTGAACACTGTCACGGATGGTAATTCCACCACTTTCCTGGGCAACCTGTTCCAATTCCTGATCACACTTTCCATGAAGAAATTTTTCCTAACACTCAATCTAAATCTCCTCTGATGCAACTTGAGGCCATTTCCTCTTGTCCTATCCCTTGCTACCCGGAAGAAAAGACCAAGCCCCACTCTGCTACAGTCTCCTTTCAAGAAGTTGTAGGGAACAATAAGGTCTCCTGGGGAGTCTCCTTCCCTCCAGACTAAACACCCCCAGCTGCCTCAACAGCTCCTCATATGACTTAGTCTCCAGACACCTCACCAGCTTCATTATCCTTCCCTGGACACGCTCCAGAACCTCAATATCTTTCTTGTAGCAAGGTACGTAAAAGTAAACACAGTATTTGAGGTGTGGCCTCACCAGTGTCAAAAACAGAGGAACAATTGCTGTCTTGGTCCTGCTGGCCACACTATTCCTGACACAGGCCAGGATACCCTTGGCATTCTTGGCCACCTGGGCACACTATTCCTGACACAGGCCAGGATACCCTTGACATTCTTGGCCACCTGGGCACATTGCTGGCTCATATTCAACTTCTCTTGACTGGCACCCCCAGGTCCTTTGCCTCTGGGAAGCTTTCCAGCCACTCTTTCACCAGCCTGTAGCACTGCAGGGGGTTGCAACCCAAGTGCAGGACCCAGCACTTTGCCATGTTGAACCTCATAAAATTGGCCTCAGGCCCCAATCCAGCCTGTACAGATCCCTCTGCAGAGCCTTCCTGCACTCCAGATCAACTCACACACCCAACTTGGTGTCATCTGCAAATTGACTGGAGGAAGCACTTGATCTCCTTGCCCAGATCATTACAGATATTATTAAACAGAATCTAGACCCTGTACTGGCCTCTGGGGAACACAAAAATTACTTCCAGAAGTAATACTTCCGGAAAGTGGAGATCATGTAAAAATGAGGATGGCTGTTAAAAAGCCAGAAGCGGCTCCTAAAGGAATTGAATCATTCCAGGCAGAAATAGAGAGTATTGAAGGATATGGTATGAAAAGTGCAGTGCCAGAGAATGCAACTTACCAAAGCAAATGCTGGTACAGAGCAAACTGTAATCAGCTGAATAAACAACTAAGTCATTAAGTAAAGAAGCAGAGGTTTGGTTTAAAAATGAAAGTAACTATGGAAGAAACTTTGTGAAGAAAATTTTTGTACAAACACACAAATTAACACATCACCTTAGCTCTGTGGTACTCACCCAAGGGTTCTGATGAAAGATAGCGTGAAGCAGCCACATGACTACAACTTTTTTGGTACCTAAACACTGGAGCTGACAAATGCAGTGCCAAGCTTGGGAAACAACAGGGAATACATTTGGGTAAGTGTGAGATTTGATAATAGAAAGTATAATAAAGGACAGAATTAGTGGACATCTCACTAAATATAATCCATCAGTGCAAAGTCAACATAGCTTCTGCAAAGGCAAAGTTCTCTGCAGGGGTTACAACCTCAAGCACAAGGGTGATCCAGCTCAAGCAGGCTACTCACATTTTTAAGAAAAGGGTTTAAAAACTTCTTCTCTAAAGGTTTTTTAGGAAAGTAAGCTGCTGAGACATAAAAGCAAAGGTTGTGGTATGGTAAAAAAACTGATTAAAATAGAGGAACCAGAAGATTGGAGTTCAGAGTCAGCTCTTACAATGTCACTTGCACAGGGAGTTTTACCGGGAACTGTCCTGTTAAACACATTCATAAGCAACATGGCAAGGGAGAAGGAGAAAGGGATGGTAGTACATCAGTGAGGGGAGAAAATCTACTGATGGTACACACAACAAAGTAGTAAAGAGGAATGCTCGAAAGACCAATGAAAATGTCTTATCAGTCTGAATGATCAGGTAATAAAATGGCTGGTGACATTCAATTTAGATTCATGTAAAACAATATATGTATGGAAAACTAATCCTAGCTTCATGTACAAAACAAGAAGACCAGTAGACCAGTAACACTAAGGAGCAGAACAGGGGGCTGTGCCAGATGATTGCATGAAAACACCAGCTTGGTGCTTGGCCATACTAAACCAGTGAATTAGGACATTAAAGAAGCATTATGAAAATTAGGAAACATTAGGAAAGTAAAAGAGTATCAAACAACAAAAAAAAGACATTCTATATAATTTGATAAAATTATGCTTGTCTGATACTTTAAATATTACACAAAGCTTTTGCATGTTCCTCTCAATAGAGGACAGAGTAGAAGTGGAAAGGGTTCGGAGAGGGCAAGAAGGATCCATGGTACAAATTGTCCCTGTATATGGAATGCCCAAATGCATGGGATGCTTCTGCTTACAAAAAATATGAGTTTGGGAGCTGTTGTGACAGAGTTCTACAAAACCTTTAGTGGCTACACCTTACATAGATATTAAGTATTCGTGGTTGCTTGCAGTAAAGCAAACAAATGGATAGCACAAAAAGGTAGGAGAAGCCAGGTTCAAAGACAACATGTGGTTGCATTTCAGACAATTCCAGACACTGAATGCAAGAAGTTCCCATGATGAAGTCAGGCTAAACACAGACAAGCACTTGTGAGAGCTCACTGTATGTACCTAAACGGACTAAACTTCAAGAGTTTACAAAACCTTCAAGCTGAAAATGCTCAGAAGCTGAAAGAACAATAGGAAGTATCATGTGAGTCAATTCTATTCTTACATTTCTCTAGGCATCTGCTAGTGTTTACTGTTGAAGTAAGAATACTGAGCAAGATAGACTGGCCCAGAATTTGGTTAGCAATTTGGGTGCAATTTTTCCTGCAAACTAACAAACAATCACATTACAAAGGCTGAGCTAAGGGGGTACAATAATATTTAATAACTTTACAGTAGCTTAAATACTTGAAAGATAAGCACTGAAATTGTATTCTGCCATCCTTGAACTTGTGCTCATGTGGAAGTTCCTATCTTCAGAAGTTCAAACTCTTCTAGCAATTTAGTCAGTGAACCTATGAAAGCTAGGTATGATTAATCCTACAGTAAATCATTTATCTATAATCCCTTATTTGAATAATCTTTTCTTTGGATTTTAGGTATTTTCCTGTGTTTCCTGCTCTGTGTTGCTCAAGCAACAGCATACAGCCAGACTTTGGTAAGAAAGTCCAATATGGCAAATCCTGTCATTTGAGTTTCCCTTGACCAAGTTCCATTATGATATCTACTGCAGGGCTATAAAAGATAAAACTTTAATGGAAAGCAACTTCAGAACCACACAACTCTGTATGGTTAAACACTTCTTCTAATTTCCAACCTCAATGTATTCATGTCTGAACTTACAGATATTTGTTCTTTTACCAGAACGACTGTTTATCTTAAGGAATTATTCTTCCTTTAGTGCTTACCTTATGCTGCACTTACATGGGGGAGGAGAGGGTGGGTCACAACTCCTTTAAACTTTAACTTGGTACATCAAGTAAATCACTCTTCTAGTCCTTAGTTGCATATATTTCAGTCATATCATTCCTGAATACAAAATTTTACATTGGATCTTTCCAGTGCTCTGTAAAATGGCACTATTTTACTTCCAGCTATTTCAGAAATACTTCATCTGATACAGCCTAATAGCAAATTTGCCTTTTACAGAATTCAGATTAATTTTTGCTTAGCAATTATTGTCTAGGTCAGCTAGGGCTTCTCAGGTTTTCTTATGCACTCTTCTACAGATAAATGTAAAAATGCTTCTTTTGACATTTGCCCTCTCTATTACATTTCAACCTAATCAATTCAGTCTTTCACCATTTAATGATGCTTTTCATTTTCTCATCTACAGATAAGAAAATCAACAACTTCCCACTTTCTGTCTACTGATTAAGACTGGTATCCCCAAGACATTTGGAACAGGAGACAAGAAAAGAAGAGAGAGAAAAACACAGGTACAAATACTGGCATTAATATTGCCTAAGCCTGTTTAGGTAGGCATGTGACAAGAAATTATAAGGAGGGTTTTGATGGACTAAAATGAAATAGTTTTACAGATATTAAGTAATGAATACCATTAATAATAACATGGAAAGCAGCACAGTTCAGTATGACTATGCATGCCAATTGCACCTGAAAAGTTTTCATTACATATGCACTGCCCATCCTGCAATATGTTGCATACTGAAAACCTTCCAAAAGGTTTTTTTTTTCATTGCTTGCGTTTCTTTTCTTTTACATTCATCAGGAATCAAAGATAAGGCTGCGTTCAGAATGTTTAAATGAATTTTTTATATAAGTGAAAAATGGAATGCTTTATTCTCTATGTACAGAACTATAAAAAATAACAAGTGCACATTAAGTGATCTCAGTGAATAAACTGTACCAGTTTCAACTGCTCTTGTCAAAGTATATCCAAGTCAGACACAAAATAAGACTGTACTAAAGGACAGAGCATAAGAAAATAGCTGGCTGGCTCTAGGGATAGAACTCGCTCCATTAAGCACCTTAATTTTCTAGACACAGCCTTAGGTACAGAAAACCAGCATTCCCAATGCTCAGCGTATCCTGAGTAAAAGAAATGCCTACAACTACCAAAACTAAATGTGCAACATAAATGTATTTCTGAAATTTCATCTATGTACTTAGATACCCAAGCTGCACTTGAAGTAAGCACTTCAAATTATGTCAAGTATTCTCCACATTTAGTTTTTTTAGCGACAATATGTGTGTCCAGACAACTGGATTGATCAATGCTACTGTTCCATATCTCACGTAACAGCCTAGGCACTGATGCACTATTGGGAAACACTGATTCACTGAACATCTACTAAGCATCTACTCAGATCCATCCTTTGCACCTTCTAGAACGCCTTAAGCACCAGGACACAGGCATTGGTAACCTACATGTTTCTGAAATCTGGCAGATGAAGAGCTGTGGTTTGGGCTTAACTCCCTACAGAGTGCTCACCTAATTCCTCCTCCTCTGAAATCCTGCAGAAACAGTAGCACAAATGGCCAGCCACGGTTTATAAACAACCATTGCTGGAAGCTGGAAAACTAAGCCTGATGATGGCTCTATATCCAGGCCTGGAATCAGCACAATCTTCAAAGTTCATGAAATTTTTACTAAAAACTTTACACACAGGTGGCAGTTAATTAGATTTTCCAGTTATTCACATCACTCTCTTGACCTTGGAAATCTGAATCCCATGCAAACTCAAACACTGTGGAGTATTTCAGAGTAGATCTTGCTCTCTCTCAGTGCCATAGATGGAGTATGAGATTTGCTTCCTCCATTTTGACTTGGCTCTGCACAGTTCTTACACAGCACTTCACACACGTGTGTTTCTGGAAATCTGCCCTTTGGTTCTGTTAATTTACCTGAGTTGGGTATTTTAAATGTATTTTTTCTAATACTAGTGATTTTACTTTTTTCCCCTCTAACATTACTGTTACACTACATTAACAACCCCAATATTAATGGTTTGTCTGGAAAGATATTTTCTAATTCAGAAAAAATTTCCAATATAAAATACGAATCTTCCTATCACCTCAAAAATTATCTGTCATTTATCATGATAATTAATTATATGCATAATGCAGTGATGCTGGGAAATGTCAATAATAATTTCTTTAGTGCCCTGCTTTCTCAAATAGGATCACAGAATATGCCAAGTTGAATGGGACCCACAAGGATGAGCAAGTCCAACTCCCAGCCCTGCACAGGACCATCCCCAAGAATCATCCTTTTAACTAGTCACACTTTATGATGGACATAAAGATTTTTACATACCTGTGTTCAGTCAATCTCTAGAATTCTAAAGTGCCATTTATTTTTAATGTATTTACTCTCTAATCCCCTCTGCTATAGTGGATTACCCCACAGTAAGGCATATACTTTGAAGGCTTGTGACAGTTTCTGTGCATACTTCTATCCTAAGTCAAGGTTGTACAAGTACTGTATGTACAGTTGCTTACAGAAAGTTTTCTTCCATCCCTCTCTGTCCTTGTGAAGAGAAACATACGGAGCTCACTATCAACAGGCAAAAGCAACTTTACACCATAAAGGTATTTTTAAACTTATGAAAACAAAGCAACAGGGGATAATGAAAGCTGTTCCATTACAGCTGCAGGGCATTCTCCAGTTCTGCAACACAGAATATATGTAAGCACAGAGACACAAGTGTACACACATAAGAAGAAACAGCTAAAGGTCAGATTTCTTGTCACACACTTGAAGCCCTTAATATATAAGACAGTTTTGAGAATCCTGTGGTCAATTTTCTGCCAGCTTTACTTACCCAAAATTCTAGAGGTTTGTCTATATTTGAACTATAAAAAAACCCCAAAACACAACCACACACACCAAACAAGCAAACCCCAAACTATTACTCACTTTAACTACCAAAGTGCAGTTCTGTTAGTGGTGAGGTTTTTTTTTTTTTTACAGATGAGCACCAACACACTTTGTTGTTAGAAAGTAAAACCAGTTTCTATCATTCACTATTACCAGTTCATCTATTTACACCATTTCTTAGTGGTAGTAGTAGATTTGAAACAAAAGACCAAACAAACCACCAAGCAAGTGTAGATCTAGGCATAAAGAAAATATTTTTATTTGTGACTTGTGCAGGCAAACCCTGTGAAAATAAATCTGCCTTAATCCTCTTGCCTGAAAAAAAATGAGAGTTCTTTTCAAGCACTTTAAAAATGCAGTTTCTCTTTAATAAGCTTTAGCAGGGAAAGCAGCACTATGCCATGAACATTTCAGCCAAGCTGTCTTCAGTATTCTCCATATATCTACTAGAGTCACGAAAAAGGAATAGAAATTCCAATCTGATACACTGTTTCTGTAGATAAAAGTTAACATTTCTTTATGAAGAGGAGCTGCTCCTTCCACGAACATCCTCGGCCCCTGCTGCAGAGCAACTTTCCCAATACTTTTGGCAAGGAAATGCCAGCTGACTCCAAGGAGGAAAGAAAAGGGACATTATGAAGATGATCTCCCCTAGAAGCAAGATCAAAGGGACACAGTTGGCGAAACAACTCATACTTTAAGGCTACAAAAGCAGCATTTGGTCAGACCTTTGAACAACTAAGAATACAGGATGATCTCATGTCTGACACAGAAAGTGTTATCTTTATTACAATGAATTATCCTAATTTATTTTTATTTCAGACAAGTTCAGAATCCTTACTTAAACCATTCCAACAGCCCTGGGCAATAGAGGTATTTGAAAAGAGTTCTGCAGAAATTCTGGACTCAGACTCACTACAAATTTATACTAGAATTATTCTAGTATTATATTATATCAAAAATAGAATACATGGTGAACAAGTGATGATCATGGCTTTTTTCCAGCACAAAGAATGTCTCTTTCTTGATTTTTCATGGTACTCTTCAGCTTGACTCCAGTGGAAGGAGAATGGGGACTCTCAATTAATGGCACATGTACGTCTTACAGTCCCTTCAGTTCTTCACAACTGTCTGTGCACAGCCCAACACAGAGCTCAAGTGTTAGACTGTGGTTTCCATTGCCAGTGTTGTACTCAACATTAAAAAAGAACAACCAACACCACAACAAAACACCTCAGGAAACAGTGTCTTAAAATGTGGATGCAGAACACTTGGCATGGAAAGATCACTGTCACCCTACCTTAATTAGTTGATTATAGACAGATGTACTAATAGAAGAAGATCCATGTTTAATTTTTCTTCTTCTACGTAGATCATAATATATCTCATTATAAAAGACCATTTCACCCTTTCCTTGGATGATGTTACCAAGATAAAAAAAACATTACAAGCCAACCCTAAAGAACTGGGTTGTAGTTACATAATCTTAAAAGCAAACAAATTTTAGAATTTGTGAAGAAAATTAAACACTACCACTTCTAAACCTTCCTGAAACGAATAGGCTTTGGAAAAGCAGTATTTCCTTTTCTTTGAAAATTGCTCCCATCAGTAGAAGGTGCCAGCATCAGTCACACCCCAGCTACTTTCTTCTCTTCTGTTACTAATATGCATGCTTAGCTGAAATGTTTCAAATACACCAGTATTTACCAGCATAACTTGGAGGGTAGGCTAATGGATTGCTTCACAGCCTGGGTGCCAATTCTGCTATGCAAAATTACTGAAGAAGGGATAGACACCAGAACTGTGGGCATGAATACGTGCAGAATTCTTAGTGTAGTGATCATGCCAAGCAGCCAGACTAAAACCACGTAAAATGGTTACATCGTATTTTTTAACAAGCCAAATAAATATAGAGGGAGTTTTTAAAATAAGTTTTCAATGTCATAGCCAAAATAGCTATAAAACAGTTTTTAAAATTGCTACTTAAAAGAAAAAACAACTGAAATAATACACTTTCCATAGAATATAACACACCAAGAAGGCAAGAATGAAGGCTGTATGTACCTTTTTTTAGTTACTATGTAACACAGTTACTCAATATTGCAATACAGTCCCTAAACTGGTCTAGGATGAGGCTATCAGCTCAATTCTATCAACATAAAGTCATGATGAAAATCAGGAACCAAAAATCTATAATGTACATTTTTAAAAACCCACTCTATGAAATAAGACACATTTATCATGTCACCTAAAAATATGAGATATGCATTCCAGAGAACAAAAGCTGAAGTTTGCTTTTGGCACCTTTGTAGATGATTAACTACCTTTTCATTCCTGCTGTCCTTTTAGCAAAGGAGAGCTGAGAACTTCAGATAGATAATGTAGGTATTATTTAAATATAAAAGAAATTTATACAATGTGAGATCCCAACTGTCACATTAAAATAAAGCCTCGTGCTCTACTACAGTGTCTGAAAGAAGCCTCTCAATTCGAAATAAGATTCCTATCCTGTGGAAATCCCGATCCTACAAACTGATCTAAAAAAGAACACTTTTGTAGTTCTACTCTGTCAAAATAATTTGTAGGAATGAGATTAAAAGTCAAATGGATATAAATGAATTTTAAAAAATCCTGTGATTAACAGTCCTTATTTTCTACATACAAGACACTAATGACAATGGGGTTTGGTTTTAAAAAAATGGGGTCAGAAGGTTGTATGCAGGGGTATACAGTTCCAAAGTAGAACTACTTGTCCCTCCATATGTGATTTTACCTCCTACCAGTAGGGTGAGTAGTTTGCAATTTTGCTCTATTTTATCACAATTAGCAGATGCCTCCATAATTAGGTCCTTTGGGATCTTTTTGGTTTGTTTTGTTTCATGTGGGGTAATGGAAATTTTTTGGAGGGAATGGGTTTGTTTGGGGGTTTGGTGTTGTTCATTGTTTGCAATTTTTGGGTTTGTTTTGGAGTTTTATTTTTCCTTTTGTTTGGTTGGTTGTGGTTTGCAGGTTCCCCTCCTCTCCCCCCCAAGCTTTTTAATATCACTGTTTGTTGTGCCAAACCTTTCTTCCCATTATATTAAGGTCTTTTACAGAAAAATCCTCACATCCTCTCAAAATTTCCTGCTTAGGATTTTTTTTTTCTCCCACTAAAATACAGGGAGAGAGGAGGTTGGAGGGGTGCTTGAAGGACCATCCTCACTTTACATATCAGTGAGTCAATACATTTCATGACATAACACATAATTTTATTAAAGCACTAGAAGCAGGATCAAACAAAAGCATGCTGTCTTTTCCACAGGTGGTCCAAACTGCATCATTTCTTACAGGGAACAATGCCACCTTTTTCCTACTATGCATAGCTCTCAGCTGCTCATCTCTCCTTTTTCCAGTCTTTGAGCATAGTAAATTTAAATAAGAACTGAAAGAAAAGCCAAACCAACCTACAAATAAAACACCTCTCTGCAAAGAAAGACAAAATCCATGTACTTCAAATAGTTATGCTTCTGTAAGGATTTTCAACGAACTAAAAATCCAGCCATTCACCTAGAATTAAATAATTAATTCAGCCTGAACAGTAGGAGTTTTAATTGTTTCAACTATTTTGTGAGCATAAAAATCACAAACACAACTATTGCCTTCGGACTATGCAGGAGTTTAGCTTTTTCACAGCAGCTAATTCTCCTTAAAAACCTTAAATCTTGTCAGTACAGGGGCATTATAAAAAGTCTGTTTCCATATTTGTTCCTGATTTGAAAAACTGAAAAACTCCACCCAATTTGCATGTAAATTACATACAACTATTCACATTTTTGTTGTGCTAAAGTATGTAGTATGTAAGTTCTACTCTTCCTCTGCCTTCCAGTTCTACTACTGCATGTAAATGCAACTGAGGTGCTTTGTGCAACTCAAAACAACTTTCCTTGTACATGCAGTTTTGGCCACTTCAAGTCTATTTGCCGAGTTTCATAATAACTCAGACAACACAGATTTAAAAATTAGTCTCCTGACTTCTCCATTACTATATTTAAGGAAGATGAAAGTGAAACCACTTTTACTAGAGCATAAACTATACTTTCATGCATAGCTGGTTTGTCTCACTTCTCTATGGCCCTAAATGATGCCAAACCAGTACCTAAGTATTTTACTTGACATTATTAGAAGGGAGAGAATGTATTTATAATCTCTTTAAACAACAGGTTGGGATGCTCGTCTTCCATTTTTAGAATGAGAAGTTTCAGAAACACCTTTCATGGGGACAGAAAATGAGAAGGAAAGAAGGGTATTATTTGTTGGTGGTGGGTTTTGCTTGTTTGTTTGTTTTGGGAGGTTGTTTGTTTTTTAATCCAACAGCTTCTGTTCACCTGTCTTCAGAATGACAAATGTGATCTGAGATAAAATTAATTCATTTCCCTTTGTCCATATTTTTGTAACACATTTCCCCTTCCTCATCTTATTTTTTTGTGTTTTTTCTGTCTCTCTCTCCCCCTCCCCCCTTTTTTGGGGGGGAGGGGGGGATCGGCTGTTTCTCCTCTGCATTTCAATTCTGTTTTGGCAGCTGGATCTCTGATTCCTCCTTCTCCCAGTCACCAAAAAGCTACATGTTGCTGGGTGAAGAGAATGCATTACCTCACCCAGCGCGCGAAAGGCACAGAAAACAAACAGGTCTGTGATCTGATGTCAGAGCTTCTGCAGCCAATATTAGGACTAATAAAAAAAGTGGAGAGGAAAATGGGAACATTTCTTTTGAAGACACCTGTTGCTTTCCTACTGGCAACATTTTGTATGTGTATACGTGTAGATCTTAACTTTCCAAACTACTCTGGCTTTTTCCCCTTCCCTGAAAACCTTAGTATTAACAAATATTGTGCACGATGCAAATTTCCTGAAGTTGCATTTACTGAAGTTATTTAGGTGTTCATCCTTATTGCACTGAATGATATCTTTTTTGTTTGTGGAAATAAAAAGATGAGTAACTATTAAAGTCTTAGAAAGTAATTATGAGGGTGAGGATAGTAAGTCTGGAATTCACATAACCTGGAAATTCTACAAAACTTATATTTCAAATGTATTTTAACAACTGTTACTGCCATTACATAAAATACAGAAAACAAAACTATTTGCTATATTTAGAGGAACATGTGCCAACACATAGAAATCCTGCTTTTCAGGATTTCAATCAACCTGCTGACAATAATTGTCTGAAACTGAAGTAGGCATAGCTGTAATTAGCTGTAAATGTGAAAAACATTTTTAAGTCTTTTACTTCAAAATTATATATACTAATAGGGGCGGTTCCGTGGTGTAAAGGAGGGCACTCTGGACTCTGAATCCCAAGGACCTGAGTTCCAGTCTCAGTGGGGACCGTTCCCTGGCAGTTCAATGCCTCCCTGCCATCCCATCCCGTCACATCTCGGATGCTCAGCAGGGTCAGCCCCGGTTAGT
>JAOXXN010000446.1:70698302-70708316 GCA_026770055.1 Myrmophylax atrothorax | reverse complement strand
ACAATCCCCTGCGCAGGCTGGAAGGGCACAGCCACGTGGGGAGAGCCCTGCCCAAAGCTGCGTTCGCCAAGTCTGGCAATACATACATACATATTAACGTACATACAGAAAACCAACTAAATTTAGACCTAATATGCAAATGTGTGCATAACTACACACTAGGTCACTCAGTGAAGTAATTATAATGTCACTGGCTGCATGTCAGCTTCTGAAAACAGAGAATCAAAGGATGCACACAACCTGAAACTACCCACCATTCCAGAAGATGATGTGCCGCAACACGATTTTCAGTGTTACATCACTCCTGCTTCTCTCCCCTGCCTCCCACCCCTTTTCCAGGGGAGGAGAAAATACAGAACAGCAAGGACAGTCTTCTATGATAATCAGCATTAAAAACAGGCAAAAGAAGCCCACATGCTATAACTAGCATAGGTATAAAAAGCCATGAAAATTTGTCATTATCTTATAGTACAGTCAATGTGACACCAGCCAAAGTGAAAGCTCGTTAGCTGCTATAACATGATGGGATTTGATCACTCAATACAGTTCATTTACTGCAGTCATGAAAATAGATCAGCATAGAGGAAAACAATCCTTACCACAATGACAACCTCTCCATGTTATTGCCGAGGAAAAGAGAGCAGTGGAACTTAGGTACTTTTGTTTTATAAACAGAAAATAGTTACTGATCTAGGAGTTACTTTATATTTGCTGATCACAGACTTTTCACTGTAGGTTTGCAAGCACCAGGTAAACCTGGGCTTCTTTTTAACCTGTCACATTTTCTTTTGCTGCACTGTCCCTATGTTATGACACCTGCAGAAACAGAGACAGTTGTTCCTTGTACATGTGCAGTGGCAAGAATCCTCAGCTGCAGAAATTCCAAACAACAGGGGTAGAAGGCGGACCACCAGACGCATTATGACAGACCCTGAAAGTACTGCAGCTATAGGAGTGAAGTTGCTTGTATCACTTCACCATACTGACCCATTCACGGCAATTAGCAAGAATCCTTACTCATTTTACATCATGTCTGATGAACACATGGATATAACATTCACAGGGAGACACAGAATGACAGAGACACTTCTTTGGAGGTACTTCCAGAGCTTATCTAGGCCAATCTCCCTTTCAAATGAGGATTATCACCAGCACTAAACCAAGGCTGCCTTGGCTTTAGTTCATCATGGTCTAGAAACCTAAAAGTATGAATACTACAATCTCTCTAAGTAATCTGTTCCAGTGCTGCACTATTCTCAAATGTTTCTGTAAAGTCTAAGGAAGTTCATATGTTTTCACATCTAAAAGCTCAGTTCAGTAAAAAAGCAAGTCAGAAGAACTTTGGCCAACAAATCACGAAATCAATGCAGTTCAAAAGGACCTTTGAAGATCATCCAGACCAAGCCCTTTCTTAAAGCAGGGTCAGCTAGCACATTTCCTCCAGGCCTTGCCCAGTCATGTCTTGAGTAGCTCACAAACAGAAAGTCCACAATGTCTTGACAACCCGCTACCGTGTTTAACCACACCCAAAAAGATTTTTCTCATGTTTAAATGGCATTTCCTGTGTTCCAGTTTGTGCTCACTGCCTCTTGTCCTGTCACTGGGCACCACTGAGCAGAGCCTGGCTCCATCTTCTTTACTGCTGTCTGTCAGGCTCTTATATACATTGATGAGATTCCTCCAAGCCTTCTCTCCTCTAGGCTAAACAACCCCAGCCTGCTGAGACAGCCACTTAAACCTTTTTGTGGCTTTTCACTTCAGAACATCCACGTCTCTTCCAAACACCTGAACATGACTGTTATACTCTTATTTATATGCAAATGTTAAAATAAGTAAAACCATTTAAATAGATATCCAAACAATTACGTAAGCAAAATGTCCACCAAAATCTGTCACCCTCACCAAGTTCAAACTTCCAGAAACTATGACATTAAAATTAAAATCTTCACTTACTACAATATTCAGGAACTTCCAATGGAATCACAAGGCTGACCTAATGCTCACTGAATAACTACTGTTGATAGTGCACACCCCAAGCAAGTGTAGTACATGCTTTAGAATTCCACAGAAAGCCTTCAGTAATTTTTTTACATTCCTGAAAGGCAGTTACAATTAATTACCCTGGAGAAGCCAGAAAGGAGATCTGCTTTGGGTAATCTCAAGTAAGCTTTCAGGTATGCATTAGTGGAAAAAAATTACCTAAGCTCACAAAACATACAAAATGTGTGTACTTTTCTGTTCTAGAAGCACAAAATTTTTCTTTATGAACTACACAGTTTCATGAATTTGCTACAGAGTTGCAGGTCTGAATAGCATCTTCTGCTGGCTTAGAATTTATTACTCCAACAATATGAATGCAAGCAGGCAGACAAAATCACTCTGTTGGCATCAGGGATATAGATGCTATTCAAGCTCATAAATTAAGAAACTTAGCAATAAAGATTAATAATCCAATCCTGCAAGATTATGTAACCTTCAAATGCCTTTCACTGTAAATCAAGGTAAAACAATTCCTCACAAGTTTATTTTCCAAATATCATCACATGCACACAAACCCCTCGCAAATCCTAATTCTCTGCCCTGACTGCAAGACTGCAGGCTAGAAGACAAGATTCAACATTGTTCTTGCCAATAATTTTCAACTCTACAGACCTAGTATGTGGTCGGTTAGATCCAAACACTGAGACAAAAGCAGGATCGCCAGTGTACCTTCCGCCTCACTGGAGCCCCACCAATTCCTGAATGACGTAATTCAAGATACACATGCAACCTGCTGTCCCAATTCACTTGACATGTAGTCCACACTCTACTTAGGGCCCTTCAAACATCATAGGGGAAAAGGGGCTGCAGATGAACCAAAGCACTCTGTAGCTGCAGCCTGCACCTCACTGACACTTGTCTTTCACTCCCTCCCTATGAGAGACGCACATCCAGCCCTGTGACAGAGCAGACTCCAGAAGATGGAAACACATTTAGTTAGCAACAGTTCTGTCAGAAATACACAGATCTCATGTCTTAAAACGGATCATAGGATAAGAAGGCACCTGTGAGAAACATCCCCTAGAGTTGAAGCTACATGGCTCATATGGAAAACATGGAGAAAAGCCTGTCCATGATAAGTTTTGAGAAAAACAGAGGCCCTATACAGCTAAAAGAATTTGTCTTACAATTCAAACTAAAAACTGTACCTTACAGAAAGAGATCACTTCAGGCCATTTCATTTCTAATTTGTAGCCAAAGTCCCTTAAGGCCTCTGACAGTAAGCACTCGGTCTGTCAGATGCCCACTGTTGACTGGCAACATTATCTTTGACTTTCAGCAGTGAAACACCACAGTGATGCTCTCTGCACACTTCTCAGTCTTTTTCTGCCACTGAACCTGTAGACTATTATAAAAGTACCTGTTTCTGTCAGGAAAGAAGAACCAAACCAAACCACACTGCCAACACAACACAGTAAGAGCACCTTACTTCAATTGCAACTAAACTAGGTTGTAAAATTTCAGGTTTAGTATCGAAGAATCTTTTGAGATACAATGTTTATGTCAGCAACCTACAATTTTGCACCTGTCTGAAATTCAATTCTGAATGAAAAAAAATGAAAAATAATAATTTTGAAATTAAAGCATAAGGAGTCTTGAGAGTTGGCTCTTCTTCCAAGCTTCTCACACTGTGTTAATTTTAAGCAGTCCACAAAGACTCCCCATTCCTTTAGATTTTACATGTGAAAAAAGCATATACTTTCTGTGTTTCTTACATATTTTACTAAATCCAGTTAAGCCTTGAAGTACATAAATACCTTTAAATGAAAGATGGTGCATTGGAATTCTTGGAAGATGAAACTACAATACAAACTAGTCAAATACTTCACAGTAAAGAAGAAAGTAAACATTAAGGTTGTACTGTGTTTGAGTATTTCTTTATAAAATATTTGTGATATAAAAGTTGTTAACATTTTCTGTATCTTATTTTGAAAAGTACACATTTCCTTCTCTATGTTAGGAAAAGAAATATTCTGTTCCTTTACACACACACATGAAAAACCCCTGCAACCCAGCTTCCATAAATATCCAGTATCTCTCTGCAGCAGTTGCTTATGCATCAAAAGCTACCCTCAAAACGATGCTGCCCACACATAATAATTACTTATTCAAACCAGAAAGCAAAATTTTAAAATAAGGGTGAACACTATACCAAAAGAAATTAAAAGAAAAAAAGCCCAAAGAATTGGAGGTTAAAGGCAAAAGTCACTTTGTGGTCATAGCCTGAGAACTTCAACTCTCTTTCCTAACTGACCATCAAAGAGAATTAATTAACTGTGGCCTGTGTGCCGAGTACCAAAGATATTGGTGTACATCAGGTTTCCAACCAAAAGGATTTTTCTTTCCAAAAGGTTTTGCATTTCTCTGAAGAATAATTCACGACAGCAACAGATTTGCAATCACAAAACATTTGACTCAAAATTAGTTCATTTTCCTGTTTTAAGCTTAAGAATTTCAATTCATACATGCAAGCACATCTCCCATTTGAGTGCCCAGCTCTCATGCACTGCAGCAGCTGCTTCTTTCATGCTCCAAGACCCCAAATTCAGATGTCATTGGCTGGCCTGATATAGCCCTGCCAGCATTGCCTGCTGCTTGGGATCACAGAGCACAGGAGAGGTCATTAGACTGCAGTACAGGAAAAAAAAATATTCCCCAATATTCACCCTTCTCCTCTGCATGAGCTTTGGTGTAGGTTTTTTCAGAGCTATACCAGTCCCTCAGATGATCTCCCACTACTCACACATGAACATCCTCTGCTCAGCTCAGTCTACTCCTCAGTCAACCCAAAGCAGTTTGGTTCTGTTTGGATACACCTTAATGTTTACCTATACATTAAAGTATCTCTCTTTTATTTTGTGTGTATTCATATACATATCTTATTGTTGAATCAATCTGAAAGTACTTTTTATTCAACATTCCCAACCCCCAAACATCAATTAATACCAATTCCTTCCTGTACAAAATACTGGAGACAGAACAACACTGAAATAATTGTATGTGCTCAAAGCTTTTGTTTGTTTTTGCTGTGGTAATTACTACATTTTGTATTCAGCTTCACTTAGTAAAAGTCAATTAATACAAAACAATTAAAGTTTCATACCTAACGTTGCTTACCCTATGCACAATGTGAAACTGAATTACCTGCACCTTCAAAACAGCACAGACTAGTTAGTGTTTTTTCCATACACTTGAACTTTCATGGCCAAAAAGACTTGTAAATTAAATTGGCATTCAGGGAATTCCCTAAATATCCAGACTAGGAGAATGTCACATTTCCTCATCCATGTATCTAACTGAAGTGCTAATCTGGTGACATATCAAAAGGCAGAATTGGTTTTCATTTTGCCTTTCTTGTTCCCCCTCCCACTCTCTTTTCTTGCTTTAATGCTCACTTCTGCTTTTCTCCTGATGTCGTATCAGGTTTCATCAAAATGATTTTGGCTAGGGAGAACATTGATAATTGGGAAAAGAGACCTCTCTCCCTCAAATTCTGAACTTTGGAGTAGTACTAAATAACAACAAAAAATGGGCAAATGATCTGAAATCCCTATTCTACTGGAATATTTGATCTGACTCAGAAATTTCCATAATTTGCTATGGCTGCTAAGCAACAAATTAAATACATTTTGGTATATTTAAATGCATTATTCCTCCTACTGCTCTTCTGACTGAAAAATACAGATATAATAATGCTGTTGGCACAGAGTAATAGTATTGAGGAAAGGTCTGGTATTTCACCAGGTGTACTAACTGTACACAAATATATATTTGTTTGCCCTGAAGTAAAAATGAGGAAAATACAGAGAACACAACGTTCCACAATCTATTTCCAGTGGCACGATTGTTTGGACTGCCATCGTACCTCTAGGGATTACAATTTCACCTAAATTAGCCAGCTCATGGCAAAATAATAGGCAAGACAAACATAAGATGGGTAAGTAATTCCACCTGGGGCTTTCTGGTTGAGATTAGCTAGTTTTGGGGAATTCAGCACTCCATTCTGAGATTTCACACGTGGACACTACATTTCCAGTTGAGAAAAATCAACTGAACAAACCCAACCTTTAGTATCCATCAGAAATGCCCCATGCCCAGAAATCAGAAGCACAACACTTGTCTTTAAATTACGATATGCTATTACTGTAACAAAAAATTTAATGTGGAGTTCTAGTAAAAGTTTAACAAAATCACAACTGACCTCTGTTTTTCCAAATTCCGTGCACTATAAATTCCTAGAAACACAGAATGGTTTGGGTTGGAAGGGACCCCCACAGATCACCTTCACCACCCTATCTGCCATGGACAGGGACACCTTTCACTAGACCAGTGTGCTGGTTTAAAGGTAAACTGGCAGAAGAAATGAATCCAGCTCAGGAGAGATTATAAATCAGAGTTACAATTTAATAAAAATATTACCATAAATACAATGACACAAAGAGAAATTGGTTGTAACCCACAAAACCCAGTAGTATAACCCAGTGCCCTGGGGCACAAACACGAAGGGGTTTGTTAGCCCCTGTGCTGAGCCCCACATGGTCCCCCTGCGTCCAAAGTAAAAGGAAGTGAGAAACCTGTTGCTGCAGCTGACAGTTGCAGTCTGGTGAAGAGTGGTGGTCTCCTCCTGTCGAGGTTCTGATCCTTCTCTGGATCCGATGAGTGGTTTCCAAAGTCCCCAAACCCCCAAGACTGTATTCCCTCAGGTCCAGCTGGGACCGCCCAGTACCTCCCCCAGGGTGGGGAGTTACACAATGAGTAATCTCACTCTGTGAGTCAGGGGGTATTTAGAACCGTTGGTGGCCCATTAGCAGACATGACACCTCAGGCTGGGTGTGGAGGTGCTAAGGACTTGCTGGAAGGGAGTTATCACAGCTCTTGTCTCACAGGTGTCTTTCACACCCAGCTCACACCCTGAGGGGTCAGGTGTGCCCTGGGCAGCTGCTGCAAATGGTCCATTGTTCTTGGGAAATGAATTGAGGGGGAAGAACACACAGCTTTGATCACCCCCACACAGTGATAAACTGGTCCCACCTGCTGAACTGGGATATGAAGGACAAATTTTTATTATTTATTTGAGAACTTCAGGCACACAATGAGCAGCTTCAGCCCAGTTTTCTAAGTGACTGAGGAGCCCTTTTCCCAAACTGGGCTCATCTGAGAGAGTTTCAAATCCCTCATTTGTGATTTAGTTTTGTGGAATGATTCTAAATGAATTAAATGCTTTTTTTAGGCCATCACCTACAGAGTTGCTGTGGTGGATAACATGGATTACAGGAAGGCAGAAGAGAAGCACATGAAAGGGCCACCTGGGAGCAAAAGGTATTTCTCATTTTCAGTGTTCTCTGAATTTTTTATGCCAGTTTTCTGTTTCTGTGGAGGAGTTCAGTGTCCCCCCTCCTGGGAGGGATGGGAACAACTCATTAAACATGGAAAATGTTCTGGCTGAGAAAAGGCAGAAGTGCAAGACCAAGCCTGAGCCTGTGGAGAGCTGAGGGGTGGCATTGGCTGCCCAAGAATTCCATAGAGAAAATAAGACCAATAGTAATTTTGGGGTGGGATTGAGCCATTTTCAGTGGGATTGGGCTGCTTTGAGGAGACAGATCGACCCCTCTAAGCTTTTCCAGTGCAAAGCTGGGAGAGACTGGAATGTTCATGGCTCATGGCTCCAACACCCTCCAGCGGCAAAAGCAGTGGGAGCTTTGCTGCCCACGGGCAAAGGAACCACCCAGGGGCAGAGGGGGGAACACCCACCCCTGGAGGCAACAGGCTGGGCTTGGAGCCAGGAAAAGGGAGTGTTATTTCTATACTTTTATATCACTACAGACAGGAACCAAAACTGCTCCAAACCTACTTTACATGGAAACAAAACTGTTCTAAACTCTCTATATACATAAATATTGATAAAGTAAATCTAATCTGCCCCAAGGGGTGGGTTAACCAGCATCTGGGTCACCTTCACCTTTGGGGGGATCAGGACAGGTACCAGACATGGGGGAACCTTCTGGCAGCTGCTCAAAGAACCCACCCCTGGAGTCCTCCCCCCACTACCAAAATCTTGCCACACAAACTCAATGCACTGCCCAGCATGGATCACCTGGAACGTGGGTCACCAGGTCTGTGCCCAGCATGGATCACCTGGAACGTGGGTCACCAGGTCTGTGCCCAACATGGATCACCTGGAACGTGGGTCACCAGGTCTGTGCCCAACAGGGATCACCTGGAATGTGGGTCACCAGGTGTGTGCCCAACATGGATCACCTGGAATGTGGGTCACCAGGTGTGTGCCCAACATGGATCACCTAGAACGTGGTCACCAGGTGTGTGCCCAATGTGGGTCCTGTGATGGGTGATAGAGTTGGAGCACTGGATGAAGCTCTTCCCACAGTTGGGGCACTGGTAGGACTTCCTTCACTTGTGGGTCTGTTGGTGTCTGGACAAGGCACTCCTGTGGGAGAAGCTCTTCCCACACTCCTCACACTGAAGGGCCTCTGCCTGGTGTGGATCATCTGGTGGCGGATCAGGTAGTCTTTCCTTCTAAAGCTCTTCCCACACTTGGCACACCTGAACAGCCTCTCCCTGCTGTGGATACGCTGGTGGGTGACGAGGTGGGAGTTCTGGATGAAGCTCTTCCCGCAGTCGGAGCAGCGGAAGGGCCTCTCGTCTGTGTGTGTCCTCTCATGCAGGAGCAGATTGGAGCTGGTCTTAAACCTCTTCCCACACTCAGGACACTCATAGGGCCGTTCCTCAGAGTGGATCTTCTGGTGGCGGATCAAGTTGGAGCTGTGGCTGAAGCCCTTCCCACATTCCAAGCACTTGTAGGGTCGTTCTGTGGAGTGCAGGTGCTGGTGGTTCCTCAGGTTGGAGCGGGCCCTGAAGCTCCTCCCACATTCCAAGCACTTGTAGGGTTGTTCTCCACTGTGGATGACCTTATGTTGGATCAGACAGGAGCTCTGGCGGAAGCTGATCCCACATTCCAAGCACTTGTAGGGCCTTTCCCCAGTGTGGATCATCTGGTGGCGGATCAGACAGGAGCTCTGGCTGAAGCTCTTCCCACACTCCAAACACGTGTAGGGCCTTTCCCCAGTGTGGATCATCCGGTGGCGGATCAGGCTGTGGCTGTAGTAGAAGCTCTTTCCACATTCCAAACACTTGTAGGGCCTTTCCCCAGTGTGGACCATCTGATGCTGGATCAGGCTGGAGCTGTGGCAGAAGCTCTTCCCACACTCCAAGCATTTGTAGGGCCTTTCCCCAGTGTGGATGACCTGGTGGTGGATCAGGTCACAGCTCTGGTAGAAGCTCTTCCCACATTCCAAGCACTTGTAGGGCCTTTCCCCAGTGTGGATCATCTGGTGGCGGATCATGTCAGAGCGCTGACAGAAGCTCTTCCCGCATTCCAAACACCTGTAGGGCCTTTCCCCAGTATGGATCATCTGATGCTGGATCAGCCTGGAGCTCTGGCAGAAGCTCTTCCCACATTCCAAGCACTTGTAGGGCCTTTCCCCAGTATGGATCATCTGGTGGCGGATCAGACAGGTGCTCTGCCTGAAGCTCTTCCCACATTCCAAGCACTTGTAGGGCCTTTCCCCAGTGTGGATCATCTGGTGTTGGAGCAGCTTGGAGTTTCGGCGGAAGCTCTTCCCACATTCCAGGCACTTGTAGGGCCTTTCCCCAGTGTGGATCATCTGGTGGCGGATCAGGTCGGAGCTCCAGCTGAAGCTCTTCCCACATTCCAAGCACTTGTAGGGCTTCTCCTCTGCACAAAGTTGCTCATGGACCATCAGGTTGGACCTCTGGCCACCTTCGTGGCATAGGGTGGGTATTTCGTCCTCGGAGCACCCTGGGCTGTGTTTGGAGCTCCTTCTCCTTGTGTGGGATCTCCGTGGCTTTTCCTCCCCACTGACCTCCTGTGCCCTGGAGCCCTTCAAAACGGCCTCTGCCACCAGGTTCTGCCGGGGGGATTTGTCCTCCGTGCTC
>JAOXXN010000446.1:70682076-70693902 GCA_026770055.1 Myrmophylax atrothorax | reverse complement strand
AGCCCCCGGTACTAACCGGGGCTGACCCTGCTGAGCATCCGAGATGTGACGGGATGGGATGGCAGGGAGGCATTGAAGTGCCAGGGGACGGTCCCACTGAGACTGGAACTCAGGTCCTTGGGATTCAGAGTCCAGAGTGCTCTCCTTTACAGAGACACGGTTTCTGCCTCAAGTTCAGTGTCAATAGTGCAAGAATTTTATACAACATTTTAGCCTAAGTGAGTCATGAAGTTTCAGGTTGCATAATGTTCTTAAAACCAGTCACTGCTGAGGCTCTGTGCAGACTGTGAGCATAAGGCACTGAAGCCTTACACTCACACCTCAGTAACTGGCTCTGCAAAACCTTGTGTTGCTGCCTCTAAGGAAAAAAGCATCTGCCAGGAGGTAAGATGAAAACAGAACTGATACTCTAAGATTGTAGGATGAATGACAATGGCTAACAAGGTATTAGTCTGACTGCCTGGAAGTTCTTCAAATAAAAAAAATATTGCCCATAAAGTTCTACTACTACCAGCACACGTTTCAGTTCTGCCTAGGGTTTCTAGCCTCAAGTTGTATTTAACCCAGCTTTGTAATCCACAACCCTCTTCCTCCCTCATGCTTTTGTAAGATTGTTTGTAAATTCAGGTGGTTTTCTTTCCCTACACAAGATCTCGATTTAGGATGGATCTGCATTTTGTTCCTCTGCATCCTTAGTATTTTTGTTACCTTTCTCTGCTTGCTTTCCTCCCTTCGCTTTCCGTTTTCCATCATATTTTCAACCAATTTTATTTGTGTACAGGATTTTTTTTCCCAGAAGGAAGGTTATTTTCCTTTCCCTAGCTGGTGTTCTCTATTTCTTCTCAAATGTATATATCAACATGTTAAAGCTTACTTCCAAATCTCCTTCACCTTTTACTTTTTTCCTAAACTGTTTATCTATACACCAGTTTTATCTTCCTTTCTCCCTTCTCCAGCTCCCAGATTCACTTCCTCCTCCTAGTACATCTTCTATCATTTGATCCCTCTGCACTCTTTCAGCTCTTCACAGTATATACAATCTATTTATCTCTCTATAAAGCTCTCTATCAGAATTTTACTACCAATTTCAAAAGGGTAGAGGCTTTAAATAATTTAAGAGAAAAATGGACCATTTTTAAAGTTAATTTCCTAAGGGAGAAATCACACAGAAGTCTCCAATGCCCTTCAGACTCGGTAGGCATTTTAAAAAAATCACAAATGCCTTTTTTTTCCTATTCCATCTGACTCCTCCTCAGAGTTTCTTGCTGCATTGCTTCACCCATCTTATCTTGGTCATTAACTTCTGTGCCTTCACAAATAATGCCACCTCTTGATCCCACTACCCTCATACGTCTTGCAGCTTCATCACACCAGGATGTGATCACGCACTACTACAGACATCATCATTTTCATCCCATGCTGAGAGAAACTAAAAAAAAAAAATCTCTTTTGCACACGTGGAAGACTGACCACAACAGGGTTTTCCACATGTTTGCAGAACTGCTGCTGTCTTGGTGTCAGTAGGACAAATTGCTGAGTATGAAGTAAATAGAACACACTTGGAAAACAACAGAAAGTGGATTCAAAACATGACTGACTAGTCTGTGGTCTTGTTTCAGCCTTTCAGTTGAAAGAGAGGGGGCATTTTGTTGATGGCTTTTTAGCTACAAATTTTCACTTGCCTCTTAGATTGTGGTTTGGTTTTTTTCTTCCTCAGTAGTCATCTGTTTTCTTCTCAAACACCTATCACACCCAGCTTGGGAAAACAACTTTGAAATCTTCCCATCCCATTCCCACCCACAGCTCACCCACGCCAGAAAGCTAAGTAGTTGTGTTAGCATAAGAGGCCCTTAAGCCAAATTTTCTCCTCTTGTGACAAAACTGCTTTATTAACAGTCTGTAATTGGAAAGAAAAGGAATATGACAAGGTTAAATTCTGACTTTCCACTTTGAAATCTTCCAATAACTACCAATGAAAAAAACCCCAAATATACTGAGAAGGAAGCAAATATTAAGCTGCCTTTTTCAGGAAGACTAATGTATTCTTTGTAAAAAGCACAAGTTTATTGAAAGACAGACAGAATTTCACTTGAACATGTGAACTGACATATAAGGGAAAACAAATTATGAGCAAAGAGGTTATTTTGCACACCATCTTGGCAGATTTCAAGAGTCTCTTTTATTTTGCTAAATCTGGCTCATTACCAAAAGCTGTAATACTTTAAAAAATGATTTCCTAAAACGTCCACATAAATTATGTTATAATGGTGATTTAGCAATATCCATAAAATTAGACTATTATTGTAGGGGACAACACTCAAGGATTCCTCTAATTTGGTGGAAGAATTTTTAAGACTCAGTTGAGAACCTGAGTAAATTTCTTTCAGTACATAACTCCTGAGACTGTTCACTGTTCTTCGTTATTTTCTTCAACTTTTCACCTGTTAAACCTCATTTCTAGTTATTGGTTTCTTCCACTCTCGAGACAACAATATGATGAAACCAAATAGTTTTCTTCCTTAATAATGCTGTTTCCCAGGTGTTAAAGAGAGCAGAGAAGCTCTGAAAATTCTGTTTGGCTTTCATTATAACAACTATGAGCTGTTACATGATAGCTATATTTATCACAGTTGTGAATAGTCACACGGCAATCCTTTAGGATTTCGCCCACACATCACCTATCACCAAAGATGACTTGTCTGACTTTGAGCATCTTTATTTTAATAAAACTGTTACAATAAAGAAAATCACTCAGGATTATGGTTTTATTTTGTTCTCTCTACATACAGTTCTGCCTACAATGAATAAACAAACACACTGAGTTAGCTAAAAATTTCTCTCCTGAACAAGCTTCACATAGTATGGATGTAAAAACACTCCCCTCAAAAAACCCCCGTTATGTATGAGGTCTTAATTTAGAAAAAAAACCCCAAAACACAAAAACACCAAAAAAACCAAAAACTACGTGACAGAAGATTTCAAAATTCCAACAGTAAATCTTACCTTCTCTTCATATCACAAAATCACAGATAACAGAACATTCTGAGCTGGAAGGGACCCATTAGGATGATCCACATCCAATTCCTGGTCCTGCACAGGACAGCCCCAAGAACCACACCATGTGCCTTATCACTAGCTCTTTAAATCACATTAGTTATTACAAATAAATCAAAATCTTTATTTACATGCTAGAATTTACTGGTCAAACATTATTCCTTTGCTATCTTCTTTATCTTGATACAAATTTCTAGCTTTCAGTTTAGAATCCAATTGTTATTAAATGTAGTTTTTTGCTTACATACACAATTATGAATTCATACTTATGAAAATAAACACAGTATAACACACCATTTTAACCCTCCAACCTTTAAGATACTTGAAAAAGTGGTAAGTCTCACAACTAGAATAACAATGAAAAGAAATTCTTTATTACAACTTATAACAATTAGGGAGAAAAAATTTCAAGCGATGACTTTAATTTACAACTCACTACAGTGATTACGCTGTTAAAATGCTTAAGCCTTCCACACACTCACTCAAAGCGACCCACCAATGTAAGCAAGCACAGCTTGACACCAGCTCTGAGAGTCTGTAACACATTTACTTGCCTAGCCTAGTGTATGGTACCTACATATTAAAACAAGTCCTGCATGTCATCGTTCTCCTTTATCATGCAGACAAGACTTGCCTCTACCACAAAAAAGAGAACAAAGCATTTTATTTACCGCCTCACTTAGCAGGGAACAAAAAGTTAAGAACTGTGAATACTAACTTATTCCACAACTGGGCTGTTGTCTCTTGCTCAAACTAGATACTACCTTAGCAAATAAAGCACTGTCACTTTGTAGGAAAGAGGAGAAGACAATGGTGAGATGAGGAGAAAAAAATCAGAAGACAAATTAAATGTTTATTTGTAGTGTTCATCTGATACAAAACCTAGACAAGGGCAGTGTAATAAGCAACAACATCTACTAAGAAAAGTTTAAATTATATTTTAAAGTTAGTATATTTTAAAATTATTTTTAAAATTGTTTTGCTTACTTTTTAAATTATTTTTTGCTTATTTTTTTATCTAAAACCTTAAAAAGTAGAAATCAACATTCTGTCAATTTCTGCTAAAACATGCTGTCAACTTATGTTAGTTTTTTATTGTTTGGCATAGAGTTATTTTTAGAAGAATTATATTTAGGACCGAGGTAAACTAACCTGTTCATATTGCACGCTGCTTAATACTTCTGACAGTAGCTGTTGTCTTTCTTTCATAGCCAACTTCAAAAAAAAAACCACTAAGAAAACTACACTCTTGAGATCAGAGTAGAGCCCTCGAAGTTGTTTAATGGCTGAGTGAATGCAACTACTATCCCAAGCAGTCATGTGGATTGCCGAGGTCAGCAAGGGCTGAAGTGAAATGTTCACTTCAATTAGTTTCTAATACCTGAAGCTCAAAATGTTCTGACAAAGAGTTACTTATGAATCCCCTGAAATATCCATTATATACATGTCACAACAGAATGTTAAAGTGACTGAAGGCTCTTCAGCTACTAAAAAGCAGCAGTCACACAACATCCACAGCGATGTTTTCCCATGACAGCAGCTGTCAACCTGAGGGGCTTTTAGTGTTGCCCCGAAGCAAAATGACCCCTTACAGACCGGGCTCTCCCTAGGGCCATTTTGGGTAGGTGTGACAGACCAGGGATGGCAAAGCACTCAGGTGAGCAGGAAGGCATTAGATGGCATTCTCTAAGGGAAGCTCATCACTGCCCTTTAGGAAAGCAACACTTTCAGGTATCTTCCTTTCTCCACTGAAAGCAGACAGCAAACCTATCGCCTCTCTGCACTTCTCATTCTCAGCTGTGTCCTGTGAGCATGCACAGAGGTACAACTGAGCAGGGACAGGCCAACCAAGATGGTGTTTCTCAAACTGCCATAAACAGATGCTCAGCAGCTTCAAGGAAAAAGGTTTGAAAACTACTAGTTCCAGAAAAAGTTCTATTTACATTCTTATTAGCTACCCTCAGAGCAGTGGAGATTTGCAGCACACCACTGGATTCAGGAGGAAAAGCTTAAGGATATCACACACTGAAAACGGTGAAACAACACTGATAGGTGTTGAAGCTTCTGCTCAAGGTTTCTCTGTAAACAGATCACCTCTGTAAATTCATGCTCCATTGCAATAAAAAGCTGACAGTAAAACAGCACTTACAGAGGTGCCTTATTTAGAAGATTGAGAGGAAAATAGCATGACTTTAAACTTAACACATCTAGGAAAGCATATCATCTTTCTAAGACTAGAGTTTGGGTGGAGGAGAAAAGTTTGTAATCACACATCAAACATGGTTTCACGGTCTAACCATTCTCACTTCCCTACCAAACCATGACATAACAATTACTGCTCAGCATTATTTTTGTCTGTCCCCAAACAGCATTCAACACTACTAACATGCTATAAAACAAGTTCAAAGTACCCAAAATGCATCTAACAACTTGGCCTCGCTCAATACTGAAATATCAGGAGGAGTAGAGGTACATTAAAAATAAAGAATAAAACACTACTAGTGTTTCTAGTAAGTACGCTAAGGAAGTATGCTATGAATCCATTTCCACAGCTTTCATTTAAAGATACATTTTTTCAGTACTGCATAGACAGCTTTATTTTTACCAAAAAAAAAAAAAATCAAAAAAAACCCCAACCCAACTTGCTTGTATTTATGCGTTGTGTCACGCAACTCTGCACTACATACCAACTGGTCACATCTGACCTTACTACTCAAGTCTAGATCTAGTGAAACATTTACAGCATATCTACCTGGACAGCTGAAGACAAGTATCTGTTCAGGTGTCTGGAAAAGAGCCAGCACTGCCTCAGCCCCATCATATGCCCCCAGCAGGATGGACTGCCTTTCAGAGAAGAATCCTCATTTAAGCTTCTAGACTACCAACATACAGTATGATATGAATCTAAAAAATCTAAGAATGACAGTAAAGGCAAGTGAATTTTATATTCCATCCCTTTTCTAGTTTTCACCTGCCTGATTTAAACCTATAGGCAACCTTCTTTATTCACTGAAGATGTACAGAGCTGCAGAGATTCATTCCTTCAAAGAATGAAGCAGTTGCTCTTATTTTCTCTTAGAAAATGTGGCCAGGAGACAGTAGGTGTATCCCGTACAAAGCAGAAACACCTTCCCTGGCTTTCTGGGATTTCAAAAATATTCCTCCTGCTTCCTGTGGGGGAGAATACACGTATTAAAAATACATTATAGACCAACACAAATTGGAAAACTATTCATCTTCTCTTTGCCATTGTTCCACTAAGCACAAAACAATTCAAGATCCAAAATAGCAAAATAAGAGCATGCATTAGTGTATGACTCAGCAGTCAGGACACACAATACATCCTCCAGATCTTACATTTTTTAAATAGATCTGCATGTCACTTATTAAATCTTATCTCCAGGGCTTGCATAATTCTATCCAAAATTAACACATGCACTACAGTGAGACCACCATGTATGTACCAATCATACATTTTCATTAAGAAAGTTCGAAAAAAATAACCCACACCAAACTGAACGATAGGATTATTGTAATTATATTCAAATATTTGATTGTTTTAAATATACTAAAATGTCTGTACCTTTCAAAGGGCTCTAACTCTGTACAGTTAACATGCATTTTCTTTCAATAAGACTCCAGATATTTCAACATTCCAAAAGTCATACAAAATATACATTTTTTCTAAAGTGTTTCTTTTGAATTAGAGTACTGTTCCCAAGTACAGGTGAATCAGGCTTCTTCAGAATCCTTTCAACAACAATGTCCAAAGGATTGCTCTTCTTTCAACATGAAATCAAACCCATCTATCATTTTGTCTGCAACTCCAGCTTAGAAGTAGCTGAGTACTCTAAAAATAAAGCTAACAGATGTGTATTGGGATCTAAATGAACATTAACATCTTGAAAATTAATAAACTGCTAATCTGCAAAAATGGTATATATGCAAGGTACACATAAAAACCCCAAAAACATATGATGAGCCTCAAGTTGCAAGCCAGACTTTTGAAGAAGGTGGGAAATCAAGGTTAAAAACTTACAATACCTGTTTGAAAGTGTTGCAACATGAGCTCATGAATTCCTGAAAAAAGAGACCTAAAACAGGTAGAAAAACATCAGTCCTTAGAAGTCTTTCTCAGCATTCTAGAAGGTTATCACCGAGCAGACTCCTTAGCTCTCTCTAGCAAACATGCATCAAAACCAAAACTGACCAAAACTCAGAACTGCACATCAATATCCAACAGGTTTTATGGCTGTATCATATAGCTCTTATAGTTTTCTTACTTTAAAACCATATCCTTACCTCTTTGCTTAATAAAGTTAATCTGTATTCTAAAAATATTCTTTCTGTAATGATACAGAAGGTTTCTAAGAAAAAATTACTATTAGTAAAGAAGCTCATCATAATAAAGAATGGACTAGAATGTCTACAATCAGCATATGGTTTGGGATTCAAAAAGCTTGGAACACTTCCTTCTCAGCACACTCAGGCTCAAAAATCAGCTTGGGTAGCCAGGGTTCCATGTGCAAGCACTGAGCCAGGGGAAAGCACTTACACTTCTGAAAATACTCAGACACACAAGATGACCCATTTAGATTGTTTCTATACACAAACGGCTTTGCTTTTCAATGCATTCTCAGGAACACTGAAAGACAGAATTAAGGGCCTGTTTTATGTGACAAGGCAAGAGTCTGAAACTATTCAAAGTACCAAGGATTTTTCTCTACCAATAAGTTATTCTACACAAAACTTCTTACCAAGTATTACTTTAGGACAACATTAATCATTAAGTGGCTGTTTCCTGTGGGAACTCTCTAACATCTAAGGCAGGGAGTGTGCTGAGTCGCTGTCAGAACTTTAGAATTAACAAAAATTTTAGGTCACAAAAGTATGTTGATTGATCAAGATGTCCCATCATTGGCCCACTACGAGATCCACCATGAGAACATCATTTCAAGTGTCACATGCTATGCTGTATTAAGCAAATCATCAGACATTCAAAGGAATGGTCCATGTGTTTCAAGAGAACAACACTGATCAGATCTCTAGTGAATACAAAGATAGTAAACTTGTCAGGAACCTATAGTTTACTATAAGGCAACCTTGCTTTAAGAATTTGTCAGATATGATAGATTTTAAGAATCAATCCCATCTACCTCAATTGCAATAGCGAGTTTGGTATAAAAGGCATCAGGTAAGAACTGAGCAGAAGTAAGAGTTCCTTTCTCTGTAATATCACTACTATAATTTTAGGGGGGTTTTATGGATTTGAGCCATGAAGCCCCACTCTGAACCTTCTGGCAGATCAGAGTGATGACCATATAGGAGCAATACAAACCTGTGCAGAGCTTAAAGACATGTGCACTTTTATCTGGAATAAAATCATGTGTTTACCCACAGAGTAGACACAGGTATGGAATGGAGGTCCAATTCTCCTCCAAAGAGAATCAGACCTCTATTAGTCCCATAGTATGACCAAAAAAACCCCAACTTTCTCCTTGATAGCAAAACTTTTTCCATTTTCTAGACAAAGAAATAAAATCTTCTTTATAGTTTGAAGTAGAATGGATAAAAGCCTAGCTAAAACAGCTAGACACAGATCATCCCTAATATCTGTTCTCCATTACTGGAAACATCAAATGTGGTATACAATATATTCTTTTCGGGCTGAATTGTACCAAAACCTCTCCCTATATCATGGAACTTGCTGAAGGCAGATTTGAAGTTCACTCCCATAGGAAACAAAAACTGCTAACCCCTTTATATTCAGGTTTGTCGTATCTTTTTTTAATAGCTCACTCATGCCAGCCAGAGCCACAGAATGCATTCCGTTGTCCTGCCTGGGGACGCAGACAGCACTGTTTCAAGGGGGTGGCCACATTTGAAGCTTCTGTGGTACAACAGCCTTGAATCTTCAAGACTATGGAATAACATGAGTTCATTCTGCACATGACTGATATGCATATGTATTCTGCCATATAACACCGCTCTTCAGCTGCAGTGCAGATCCCTGCAACACCAAACATGTGTTGTACCACTTGGGATGCGTTTTCACAAGGGCAAAATCAGATCAAACTGCAATTACAGAAACCTTCATTATTACCTCTACAGCAGTCTAGGCCACCAATCAGTTCCCCTGAACTAATGGTAAAATAATTTTTCCTCCTGCTGTGAAGATCATCTAATCATAGAACATTTGAGGATGCCCAAAGCAAGATCAACCAGAGCAGGTTGCTCAGATTATTAAGATGCAGCCAATGTTACTGTCTTGTACTACCACCAGAGACCAACATTTGCCAGACGGGGTAGCTGAGCAGCAGAGAAGTGAATTTTCCCCCCTAACAAATTACAGAAATTTGTGAAGCCTTTGTTCCTGAAGAGAAGCTTCCAAAGAAAGAGCACCTGTATCAAACTCAACATGTATTTTTAGTTGTGTTCTCAAGCCTGCTAAGTTTCACAACTGCACATGGAATCACAATTGGAAAAGTTTGGTGATCACAGGCTTCTCCTTTAATATCAACAAAAGGCAGAACCAGCTGAGAGTTAAAAGACCTCTATAAGCATTTCTGCACGCACATTCAGTGGCTAGTGGCTGAACAAGATTTAACAAGTTAAGCATTTCCTTTTTTTACTGAAAAGCTGACTCTGCATGCCACTTTTACAAGGGCTGGTTGAACTACTTAAGTTCACACATATTATCAAGTCATAAATTACTTGTGATTTTCCTAATTTTTTTTTTAATTACTTGAAGACCCGTGCCAAAAATCTCTATGGAAGGTGCTGGTTTTGTCTTAGGATAATGAGAACCTTAGCAGAAAACTGTTTATCTGGTACAGCCGATCTGTCAGACAATCCACGTGAACCCACATCACCATCCTGAATGTGCCTGGAAGGAAAAAGCTCCTCAAACCATGAACAATGTCATGTTGTAGACATATATCTGACAACTTTGATTTTGGCTACTCCACAGCCATTAAGTCCCAATTGACAACTGGGTGCTGCTGGACAAGCCACTTCAATATAGTATTTTGCATAAATACTACCAGTAAAGTACCTTAGTGTCAATCACACTTCCAGTTTTCCATAACTTATGCATCTATTATGCAATGCAGATATTAGAGAAAAGGGTTAGTCTGAAAGAAGACTCCACCTCCAAAAAGGACCATCACAAGCTTGCTGGACTGGCCTAAGACAGCTTCGTAAATCAATTTTCATTCATGATTTATGTTTAAACATGCCATCCCCAGGCTACAAACTATTTTCATATTTAGTCTATGGATGTAAGAGTTTCTCTCGTTATCCCCCTGTTTTGGACTGCATCATTTTGTGTAAAACAGTTCATTACATCAAACAGCCTGAAAATTACTCCAAAGCCCTGAAATTATAACATTTATTTCAGCTATAGAAAACTGAGAACACCTCACTGCAATGAATACTAATTTGTTTGAGCAGTCATCTCTGATGAGAAAGAAGAAAGTTCAAATTATTGGTCTGAAGCAAATAAAGCAAGGAGTTTAAGCTGGTTCTGTGTCTTCAACAGAACTAGTCTAACAGTGAATGACAGACAGGCATATGGACGCACATATAAAGACAGAAATACAGGTGCATTTAGTGGACAAGGGCAAGAGTCTCAACTCCTGTCTTCTCACAAAAAAACATATGGCTTCAATAAATTGCCTTTTACTGATTGCAAGTTTTTTGCTTTTACATGTGCTATTGGACAGCATAAATTCATGTGTATTTTATAGTTTCCCCCTCCTGACTTTTTTGATCTTTCTTTTCCTTGGGTAAATAATTCCAATCTTTTAATTCCCTTGAAAAACTTTGCCATACCAATTGTATCATACTCTCTACAACAGTGATTTATCTCTTTTAAACTAATTGACAGTTAATAACACATTTCGAATAGCAGATAAGAACTAATGAATTTGTATACAATGGCACTTGCTTCTCTATGCTTTTTTCCCCACATCTGATTGCAGCTATAATTTAGGTAACAACATCACCTCAGCAAACTGCTCCAATTTTTTTGTTATATTAACATTGTTAATTTAGGAACTCCTAAGACATATAAATGGTATCTTATTTTCTGCTTCCAAAACACACAAGTTTGCATATACCAAGAGGCAGTTTTACCTGTCACCTTGCTGTGCTTTCACACAGCTTGCTTAGACTTCTCAGGTGACCTTTCCAGTATTTCTGAATTTGATTAAAGAGTTTTGAATCCTCATTAAATAATTCTACTCCATAAACCAAATTCAACAGATCATTAATAGAAAATATCAAACATCTCTCAATTTAAAACATTAAACCTCCTATAACTTAACATTTCTATTATTCCCTCTCAGAGATTTTTGTGATCCATGAAATTATTTTACCTCTCACATCATGGCTTTTTTATTTAATAGCCTAGTTTGAGGAAACTTCAATTATACCTTTGAAAAGTATATGCAAATTAGAACTATATTCAAATTTAATCTGCTATGCTATTACTGCAATCAAACCCCCAGCAGACTGGTGAGGCACAACTGTCATTGCAGAAGCAGTACTAACTACATCAGCAATACTAGTTAGTACTACTGAGCCTACCCTCAGTCTTCACTGCCATCACTTAACTTCTATCTATGGGCAGTTGTGATTGAAAAGGAAGAAAATTACCAGTGCATGTTTTTTCTTTAAGAGCACCCAACGATTTTCATAGAATCATAGAATCAATTGGGTTGGAAAAGACCTCTGAGATCATCAAGTCCAACCCTTGGGCCAACTCCAGTC
>JAOXXN010000446.1:70647390-70661124 GCA_026770055.1 Myrmophylax atrothorax | reverse complement strand
ATAACAGCTAAGAGGCAGAAGAGAGGAAAACTGGAAGATGATAAACCTGGAGAAGAGAAGACTATATTACATGGTAATGGCATCTTCCTGCCCGTTCTCATTTCCTAGCTCATTGTGTTTTCTTGCCTGCTGTGTTAATTAGTAAGGATGGCAGACAGTCTCAGTTTTGCTGAGGCACCTTGATGTTTCCATATTGGAGATAATAGCACTCACAGGCATAAGCATAAAGGACAGGGAAAGAGATAAACTTGGGCTAATTCCACTTCATACTGTGAAGAGCAGCATGGGAACGTTGGTTTTCAGGGTTCAGGGCTTATTTATTTATTTCTAAAGTTACTAGATGCACATATCCCTTTCCTATTTCACTGAGCTAACAAAGTTATGAGTTTGGCTTAGTTTCAGCTTCAGAATTACTGTAGTTTTTTGTGTCAGTGTTCTCATTAGCAGGTAGTGCTTTGAGTTATGGCTTATGTACAATTTAGAAAATCACTTGGACTTTATACTTCCTCAGTTGTTAATGTAAGTGTTCTTACTGTCATGCTATGAATAATTGTGTATCAGTTAATTACCCTATGGAAGCCTATAGTATGTGATACCTTCAAAGAAAATGGTTTGATAAGTAAGTAAAATTAAGTAATTTTTTGAAACTGTTGCATTAATTCACTGCACACTAAACAGTCCTGCCTGATATTGCTTGGTGCAGATAGTCAGATAAACAGGGTCTCCCTTTGTTTACCCATTTCACAGCCAGGCTCACACACACAAGCCGTGAGCATCCTTCCTTACGTGCGTTAAAGAAGTGGTGGCTGTGAGGTCAGCGTTGCTGACATCAGTACTCATTCTGTTTCTATGGAGTAGATCATGAGAATATTTACTGCACAGTGTTGAGCACAACAAACATGAAATTTTAGCCATTGGGCTTTCTGTAGAGTAGTTATTTTGTATCCCAACTTTTCATGCTCTGTGAGACCTTTCAATATAAACTTTAATTTTCTCACATGCAAATGTTTCAGAAATATGCCATTTTGTAGACATGTAATGTAAATATAAACATGATGCAATGTAAACATGGACACTGTGCAGATCACTTGTACAACTGAAACTGTCATAACATTCCAGAAACTGAAGTGTTAATGTAATCAGTGCACAGATTAATGTCATGGCTATGCAACATATATCTACTCTGAAATACCCATTTCCCTGCACAATCCGTCCCTGTATCTCGGACTGCCCAATCACTTCTTGAATCTAGTTAAAAGAGCAGCTGTTGGCTACTACTGACTAACACTGGTTCATGCTGGACAAATGAATCTTTTTTTCCTTGATTTGTAATTCTGTTGTCATGATTGACACAGCACAGAGCTGGCCAGAAGGTGAGTTGCGAAGAAATTCCAGGGTTAGAGTTGCATGTTTTAGTCTATGTAGAGTTAGAAGCAAACCCTTGTTGGTCAGGGGAGCTCTGTTGCTTTTTGATGGTGAGTAAGATGTATACAAGAGAGACTGTCTTAATGCTCATATTATCAGATTCCAAGCAGACTTTGCTGAAATGACTTTAGCTGGTGTCAAGTAAGATTCCACATCTGTAGCCTACGACATGGGTTTTGCTTACACCTCTCCCTCCACTTTACAGCAGAGCAGCTATGTTGAGAAAATCTTTGTGTGTGTTGTTCAGCCTTCCAAAGATTATAACCTCTTAACATATAGGTTCTTGGATTCTCAGAATTCTGTGTTTGCCTTTCCAGTTAAGGAAATGTATGACTATCAGGGAAGATCTTACCTTCACGTCCCTCAAGATGTTGGAGTTAATCTCCGTTCTACAGTGCCACCTGAGAAGTGCTATCTTCCAAAGAAACAAATCCATGTGTGGTCTGGACATACAAAGGTAGGAATGTTCATAAGCATACATCATAAAAACCCACCTAATTCTGTGTGTGCACCTAGTAATTTCTATGAAACTGAAGCCTCAGGAGAAGGAAGGGGTTTTTTCATCTTTACAGCATTATGTGTGTATTTGATTGCATTACATGCTCACATAAGGTGTTTGCCTGCTCAAGTGCAGTTGTCTGGCTGCATGTGCTTTTCTTTTAACATAGTGTTCTCCCTTAAGGGGAAGAGTATTACTCAGTGAGTTCTGAGGGATTTGGAGTTATTTCCTAAACTACCACATGAATAACAATGCAGCTAAATCTAGAGGTTCATGAGAATCTGGGGGGTTTGGTTTTTTTTACAGTAAAAGTACTTAAGGGGTATTTTGTATCCAACTTAGGAAGAGCTACATAGATTTTTTGATTATGATGCATCAGCATTAGAGGTTTCTCAAACACAGCTATTACCTTTGAGAGGTGTATCTTGTTTTCTTTGATACTACTTAACATCCACAGTTTCTTCTTGTGCAAGAAACTGTAACTGTATACATACTTTTGGTATTAAAAAAGTGTTTCACTGATCAGGTTGGTAAAGCTTATACTCAATTTACTGCTTCTTTTACCACTAATTTTCAGCATTGCTTGAGGGGAATATCCTGCACAGCAATACACAACATCTTAGTATTTGAAAGATGGAAGAAAGGAGGACACCGGGAATGGTTTTAGCTTTTACGCTTTTTTAGTTGAGTCACAGATCTGAGACCTTCTTTATTGATTGCTGCATCAATGACCTTCTGGCTGCAACTATCAGGGCTTTCCAGAACATCTCCTCCCTAAAGCTCTAGTCACTCCTCTGCCTGTTATCCTGTTACAACAGACTGATTTGTAAAATAGCCTTTTGCTTCAAACAAGATGAATAATCAATGAGAGAAGCAAAAGAAAGATAGGCTGACAAATTTAGAAAAACTGGAGGATATAACTAGACAATAATAGGGAGGATAAAGTACTCAATTCCAGGGGTGGGAGGGAGGAATTGGATAGAGTATAAATAGAGTAATTGACAGGAAATGGAAAGGAGGAACATCAGGCCATGAGTGCCTGGGGGTTCTTTGGACTTGCTCTGAAAGGATAGCTGAAATACAGAAAGATGGGAAGATGCTGTGCTCAAGGAATCTGAGTTCAGTGGGTAGAAGCCACTGATAGTATATGTAAGAAACTGAACTTGCCCAATAACTTTTTTGTGGAAAAGTTTTTCACCTATCACACTTTTGAAAAGGCTTATTACACAGAAACAGCCTCCCAAACCCACAACTTGTATTTATTTCCTGTGTTTGCTGCAGTAAGGGTGTCAATATTGAAGGAGGCTGCATATGCAGCTGTTACAGTGAATCAATTTGTTGGCAATAACAATTGTTCCAAGTGAATCACTGTTTCTAAAATGGAATGTGGGTAGGTTATTTCTTTTCATGGTACAGTATCTGTATATTTTATGAAGATAAGCTTTAGCTTTTTGCTTGGAAAAGAGGGCAAATGACCTGAGGAAATATCTAAATTATCCACTTACTGTTTAATTATGTTCTTATTTACAGGGTGTCAGTGCAGTTAGATTGTTTCCTCTTTCTGGGCATATACTGTTGTCTTGCTCTATGGATTGCAAAATTAAGGTAAGTAATTTTTCTGCTTTCATGTATGTATTTATTCCATCATTGAATACAGACAGTGCATTTTAGGATACATAAACATTTGCTACTTCTACCAAACACCTGTTGTCTGTGTTACTTTTTGTAATTTACAATTTCATTGGAACAAAGATAGAAATAATATATCAGACTATGGCTGTTAGAACATAGTTGTTTAGTAATAGCATTTACAAGGTCACAAGTACCTCAGAATATTGCCTCTGTTGTTCTGTTCATTTTCTGTGAAGCCTAGTTTTACAACTAACAATAGGTTTCTGCTGAGGTGTTTTACTGAAGCATTTGTGGGTTTTAACTAATCTGACTTTAGTCCAGCATATACCATAATAGAAAGCTGGTGTTGTTGGGGTTTTTCAGTAGCAAAACCTGAAGTCTTTAAATTTGGAAATATGGTATGGGGGTTTTAGTTATTTGAAAAGGGTTTTGCTGACAGGAAGGTGACTGCATTCTTGTGAATTTCTGGATAGATAGTTGTGATCAATCAGTAGATGTCATATGTTTGTAATTAATTTCTTAAAAGATGTTGCCATATATGTTTGCACTTAATTTCAGCGTCATTACTGTTTAACAATTGACATATTTTCTCTCCATCCCTTTTTACAAGCTATGGGAGGTATATGGTGATCGAAGATGTCTACGAACGTTTATTGGTAATAATCTTTCTTTTAAACTGATATATATTTAAAACAACTTCATAGAGAGAACTCACATGCATCCAAGACAAAGGGTATTTGGGATAATCTTGGCAGTAAAACTTAAAAAAGATGCAAGTTTTTAACAAAATTTTGTCATTATTCCAAGCAATTTAATGTAACAAAACAAAATAAATAAAACAAAACATTCGTGTACTACAGTCATCGATACTTTATACAAGATCCTTTCCAAAGGCAAAATTGTGACATTAAATTGCCCCATCTTCATGTTGGAAACAGCAGCCCTCTGTATTTATCCAGTGAGTGCTTCTCATGGTCTGATGATCCCACCTTAAATAGGTCACTGCTGTGCTGAGTTTCTAATGCAAAAGCATGGGAAGCTTTTTTTGGGTTCAGGTGCTGTCTTTGTTCATGTAACAGGTGCTTTTTGAAGCAGATAGTTGAGAGAGAGAGAGAAATACAAACTTCTTAGCAGCCTTGAATGCAGAACAAAAGCAGCCGCCTCTCCTTTTGAAATTGGAACATTTCTAGAACATTGAGTGACTATATGTTTGAGTAACAATAAAGAAGTCTTTTTTCACTTAATGTTTCTGATGACAGCAATGTGGCAAAGATGATGGCTCAGAAAAGGTTCTCTCTCAATGGACTGCTCTTTCTGAACAGTTAGATTCTTTTTCTCAAAAGGTCCTTATTAACAACCAGATTCATCTGTTATTTTGCTATATTTAAGTTACTGTGCCAATATTTTAACTAAAGAAATCTGCTACAAGTCTGATGTAGTGGTCAAATGAAGTTATTGAGCCTGAGGTGTTGCCGGGTTAACACAGATGAAAGCATTCTTAATTTTCTGATCTAATATTTCCTGTATATTTACCTGTTTTCTAGTTACAAATATTTATCCTTTAAATGTGTCTCCTGTAGTGTTTCTCTCCTCTTTTTCATTAAATGTTGACATTTATTAGAGTGTTTTCAATTTCTCCTGAGATTCTGCTTGTGTATCAATCTATGATGCACAGTGGTTGGTTCTGTGCAATGCTTTTGTTCCTCTCTCCAGTGCTTTAGAGGTGTGAGGGGTTTGGGGGTTTTATTATCATTATTCTTTAGAAGTTAATTATTTTCTTTCATGTGAATTCTTTACTAGTTCTCATGAACTACTCCAGTAAATTATTTTCTTGTTCCCTTCTCATTGTTAGACTGGAGCATTTAACTAGGATTTTTGTTTAAAAAATTCCCAACACATTAGTTCTAAGCATGAATGGATGAGAGTTTATCATCACATTTTTTCTTTTTTGTAGGACACAGTAAAGCTGTTCGAGACATCTGTTTTAATAATGCAGGCACTCAATTTCTTAGTGCTGCATATGACCGCTATCTTAAACTGTGGGACACTGAAACAGGTAGGCTTGTATTTATAGACATTGCTACTTGGCATGATGTTTAACTATCAGTGACTATAAAGATACATTATCATTCAGATTGTTTCCAAATATCCTTAATATTGCCTTGTAGCTCAGTGTTCAGGCTTTCATTACAGTGTGAATGGTCTTGTTTGCAACCTGTTTTGTTGTTCTCTGTAATGGTGCAGTTGACACTACCTATATACCTGTATTTCATACATGTTTTCATTTGAGAAGTCTGATAGTTATTTGTAATGCTAGAACAATTTTCAGAAAAAAGACAACATTTTGCTAGATCATTTAATTGCGTATTTATGTTTACAGGCATAAAAATACTCTTCAGACCTAAATACGCTTAATTTAGAATTATCTCACTTGCTCTTCCATTTAACCTGAACTTGAAGAATAAGAATAGGAAACTGAGCTGCTGGTATAGAAAGTTGGAGGATAGGTCTGATGCTCTCACAGAACTGCCTGAGAGATGCTCTGTAACATTCTGATACAAAAAGTTTCTGAAGTTAAAATGTCCCTGCCCATGTCAGAGGGGGTGGAACCAGATGATCTTCAACCCAATTCTGTGATTCTATGAAGTTAAAAAAATACAGGATAGATTTTGTCAGTATTCTTTTAAATTAAAGTTTCTTCCTAAGACAAGAAGTTCCCATGTGTGAAAAAGACATTAGCTTTCTGGGTTAGCAGTGCCACTAGTCTTCTACAGGTGATAGCTAGAAAGGTGTCAGTCAAATTCTCCAGTCTTGAGTCTGAACTCAGTTATTTAGACAGACCTTTTGAATTAAAAGGAGCTCCTGTAAGTCACGGAGAACATGTAATCAGGATATTTGTGGCTGAAGCTGGGAGTGGAGGTCAGAGCTTTATTTTGCAGTTGTGGATTACCATTATCCTTTTCTAAGCTTAGACTTGAGGAATTCCTGCCTGAGTTTACATCTCTTGTTGATAAGACATCTGATCCTAAGGAGGTGATGCTTTGCAAAGACAGTGGTCAGCATGTGATATCCTGACCAGTCCTCATGTTCTTGGTATGTCCTGGTGCCATACAGGTTACTGAGCAGTCACATTGTTTGGAAAGGTGTAAACTTACAGAACAGTTTGGATGTGTACGTGTTTACGCAGGTGTATGCCTACAAAGTGAAAGAAGTTCTAATCAAAGAGCAGGGCAAATTCTACCTCTAATCTTCTGAAGGACTTCAAACCAAGTATTTTCTGCTGTTAGTAAAGTATGTTTTATCAATATCTACAAAAACCAATCAGCCCATGGAACTTCCAACCTGATGCACTGCGAACGGCTTTTCTGTTGCAGGGCAATGTATTTCGAGATTCACAAACAGGAAGGTTCCTTATTGTGTCAAGTTCAACCCTGATGAAGATAAACAAAACCTCTTTGTTGCAGGAATGTCAGATAAGAAAATTGTGCAGGTATGTATACTCAGTATTTATTTCTCTAAAAATTCTGGTATTTATTGAAAAACAAGTTCTTATTCTGACTCCTTTACTTGTAGTGGGATATTCGAAGTGGTGAGATTGTGCAGGAATACGATAGGCATTTGGGAGCTGTCAACACCATTGTGTTTGTGGATGAAAATAGAAGGTTTGTGAGTACATCTGATGACAAGAGTTTAAGAGTCTGGGAATGGTAAGTTTAAAATTTTGAATTTTAACCTAAAGTATATTGCAAGAAGAGTTTATTTTTAAAGGTATACTTAGCACATAGACCACTGGAGTGTACTGAGTTCTGGCTAACTGAGGAAGAGTTTTAAAACCGTGTTCTGGCTTAATGCTTTAGTCACTTCATGGATTTCCTCTTCCCCAAAGAAAACATAAGACAGCCCTATCAGCCTGAAGCATGCTGCACCCTATTAGTGGTCTCTGCTCTCTTTCCTTTCCCTAAGGGTGTATTAGTCCTTAAATGAACCTTTTAAAGAAATGTCTGCTCTGTTACAATTAGTGTGTGTTGGTTTTGAATGCTTTGAACTTGGGTGCACTCAGTATTATATATATTTGGCCTATGTTTGAAATAACTAGATTAGTGTAGCTTCATTTCTGATTTTCTAAGTAGTCTGAGGGTTTTTTGCAATCATTGATACCCACAGTATGAATACAGTAGATGACAGAAAAGTGAGAGTCTGTCCTAGAAAAACTAATAAGAAATAATTAAATGGCTTCCAATTTTTAACATTTAACCTGGGGAGAAAACAGATCTCTCCTGCCTCAAATGTTTTCCACAAGGTTCTAGGTACTAAGATTTTCAGATTAGGACATTTAAGATTTCTCTAGGATTTGAAATTTCTTTTTGAAATAATCATTCCCGTATCTTTAGGTATTCATTTCCTTTTCCTGTTCACACATAAAAAGCTGTTGCATAATACAGACACTAGTTCAACAGATCTGTGACTAATCAGTTCCTTCCCAGCTTTTTTTTTTTTCAACTTAGACGAGAGACTCCAATCTGTGGTATTGGAACGTTACCCAAGCAGCCAGCTAAATCCTCGGCATGTCTGTGATCAGCTGCTATCATTGCCAGTAGCAGCAGTGGAAATGACCAAAGTCTGGGAACTCAGGCTTAGGCTAGACATAAAATGCTGTCACCATATGCCTCTCCAAGAGAGCCCCTGTTCAGCGTTCATAAGTAGACCCATGCATTTACTGAGCTCCTTAAAGAAAAGTCTTTACAATACCATGTCTGCTAAGGAATGTCTTCTCTCTGGTGAGTGGGAGGATGATCTCTCTTGCACAGATCTGTGTTTCCCTAAGATTGGATTGCCCTTGTTTTGTGAGCTTTGTGTTGATGGCTGAAATAAACAGCAAAGTGGGTGGATTTAGTCACTCTGTGGGGAAGAGCAGGAAAGGCAAAAAGGTTGCGGCATGGGAACATCACAACCTCATTGTTCCAGTAGCAGAAGTTCTTTTCTTCTGAAGAAAAAAAATATGTACTGAGCTTGTTGAATGCTAAAGAAAGAGCTCCCTTGTTGAAACTCAACTGTACACAATATTCTATAATACAGTTGTTTGGGAATTTTTTTGTTTTATAAAGAGCAAATGTAGTGCCATCTTTCAGGGCACGATTTGGAAACCTTTCTCCACAACCTGCCATGTTGTATATTAATTGATCTGTACGCATATTTCTATAGTTCAATAACCATATTTTTTAAATGCCTTAAAACTAAATTGATACATTCACCGAGGAAGCTTTTGGAGCTTGAAAAGTTGGCAAATTATTTCTCAAATCCTTTTTTCTTAAGTTCTTAAGGAAAATTACATGCTACTTTGGGTGATTTGGTTACTGCACTTGGCACTTTTCGTTATATGTTCTTCAGCACAATATTTCTTCAGTATCCTACTGAAACAAAGTGGAAGTAATTATGACCTGAGTAATGGCCTTAAAAGGCAGTAATTAAAAGCTGGTCTAATTTGCTTAGTTTTAATTGTCTAGAGGAATTTTTTAGTGTGTTTTGTAAACACTTGACTTGGCTGAAGCTGGTAATAGGATGGCATGTCTGACTTCATTATAGTGAGGAACTTTGGAGAATTTAAATCTCTTTTCCCCAGGAGTTCATCCCATGAATGGATTTCAGTGTGCTGTACACTGAATTGCAGTTAGTTGGTTACTTTAAGTTCAGACTGCAAGTATAGCACAGACTCTTACAGATTAAATGGTTTCTTTAGGAATATTAATGGGAGCACTTCAAAATTTGTCTAGGTTTGCATTTCATGTGATTGGGATATTAAAGTTGACATGGATACGTGTATATGGATTCTGTATTCTCTCTTCTAGAAATGCAAAATGTTACTTGTCTTTGTCTCCCTCATGTGTGTCTGATCATACTTGGATAAACAGTGAAATGATTTGGGCATTTGACCTTGGAGGTTTTTATTTCCTTTTACCTCCAAGGCAGCCAGCAAAGCAAGAACTGTACAGCGGTAACTCAGCTATTGTGCTGACAGGCTTGGAAGCTTGTCACCTCTGTAAAGCTGTGCCCCTTAGCAGACCTTTGCTGTCCATTGTTCCTAGTAAAGATACTGTAGTCTCCTGCTCCTGCACTCTTCATGATGTGTAGATCCCAAAAATTGATTGGACTGGACTTGGAGGTTTGGTTAGTCTGGACTTTTTTCTTCTTTTGTTAAAAAGATTTCTCTCTCTCATGCTCGGGGAAGAAGCTGTATTAGAACTCCAGAATATAACACTTCTAAACCTTGGGTAGCTGACAGAGCTTTTGATATTTAAAACTTCTCAACATTTGAAATGCTGTAAAGTGGGGAAAGGGCTTGAAAATATTTAAATTTTAAAAATTAACTAAACAATACATCACATGAGTTTTGAGGTTTGGCAACCATGATAGTATCTGTCTTGGTAATTTTTTAAAGGCTTTTTTTTAAGGGAGCAGACTGATACAACTTATTTAGCAATTTGGAAGTAAATGCGAAACATAAATTTATCTCCTTATTCTGCCTAATAGTTTAATGCTGCATATCCTGCAGCAATCCTAAGTGTGTCTGGGAGGTATCAACGTAAAGCAGAGCTGTTGTGGAGAAGGTGGCAGAGCAACCTGTGCTGCATTTAAATTTCTGAATGCAGTGCAATTCAGCACTGGAGACGCATCTTCCGTGATGAAACTTTGCTTAACAAGGGATTGGTTTAACAGTGGATTGGTTTGACCTGGCATTGAGGACTCCAGATGCTGGGTGGTCTGCAGGAGTGTTGGGTAGTGGGAGCTGATCAGGACCTGGCCTTGCAGCAGTGACCTTGTGTCCTGTTGCAAATGGGGTTTGAAACTGTGGGTAGGATGTGGCACGGGGGCTGCACTTCCTCTGCAGTCGTGTTGGTCAGCCTAAGAGTTTACGTGAACGTTTTGTCACTTCTTCACAGGTTTGCTGCCCAACAGCGGTCTTAGGTCTGCCTGTTTGGCAGCCAGGTGTCCCTGGCCTAAAGCACAAGCTTTTATCTAGGGAGTGTATTACATGGGTTGCCCTTCTTATGCTGAGGGGTAAATGATTTTAACATTTAACTCTCAGGAGCATTTGTGTCACTTTGTGACAGCAGAGCAGCCTCTCACCCTGCTGCCCATACACACATTGCTTAAGACAAGATGACAGGGAAGAACTTACTCCTCACCAAAACAGGATTGTAATTACCTTGCTAATGTCGACCGTGTTGCCATTCAGCAGGGCTCAGGCAGCTCTACAAGGCAGCCACCCACACTCTCCACTCAGACAGTGTCCCAGCAGCCCTTCTGCTGTGTGAATTAGACAATGCAGTCATAAACATCCCCTTTGTATTACTTAATGTTGCTACAGAACATTTTGTATGTGTTTTCTGCTGAATGCATTAATCAAATCTATTTTCTGCTGAAGGTTTCTTTTGCTTAATGAGAAAGCCATGTGCATGCCTTCCCTTTTTGCCAGTCTTCGAGTGTAGGGTATGAGGAATACTGTGAATATGCACAAACCGTTAGTAATTCAATTTATATAGTCAAAATCAAATGACAGTTCTGCGGAGCAAGGATTAGACTGTACTTGTTTTTTCCCTAGGCCTTGTACAGGACAGTGTCTGTTCTTAATATATAGTGGCACAGTCCTGCATGTGATTGAGCCAGGGAAGTTCACCATTCAGTTCAGCTGAGAACATTTGGAATAGGTTGGCATCCCATTTGGGGAGATCAGGAGGAAAAGGGCTTTGTCAGAGAGATGAGAGAGAAGGAGACTAATGTTTTCCTTTGAAAAAGAGGGAGGGAAAGGGGGGAAAAAAGGCAGAAATATTGTAGTTTAAACAAAAGTCAGTAAAATATTCCAATAAGATATAATATATGCAAGTATCAGTCTATTCTTGCTACTTACATAAAAATTTTGTACGAGCTGCAATTATAATGGAAGCAATGAAGTATGTTACAGTTTTATTCTTAACAATTGGAATTACGATTCTGCTTAAGACTCTGGGTCATTTGAGAGGGGTAAATTCATGCTATCAGAGTTTATGCTGTGGATGACACTGTAGCAGGAGCTCTCTAGGTGGACATCCATAATATTTTTGCTCTTTTGCATATTCTTCCTTTGGGCACAGCAATATGTTCTCCAGCATTCAGTCACTGAGTAAATCAGCTGACTTGAGGCAGCTCTTTGGACGGTCTCCATGTCTTACTGAAACACATACTTCTTCCTTTTGCAGGGACATTCCTGTAGACTTCAAGTACATAGCTGAACCAAGTATGCATTCCATGCCAGCTGTGACTCTGTCTCCAAATGGTAGGTTAACACTTTGCTGCCTTCTTAGGCCTAATTTACTGAGTCATGTCTTACTGATTATATCTCTGTGGTGTTGCTGTGTTGCCTCCCCCTGTCAGCCTATACTATACCCCTCACCAATCACTGTGTGCACTTATTCCAGGATTTTGATTTCAAGTGTTTTGATTTAAAAGCCTTAAGAAGAACGAGTAAGTCAAAATGAGGATTTATATCAGGGTAACTATCAATTTTAAATTAGACCTTAATCCAGACAAGGCAAAAGGATTCTTTCTTTTCATAGAACTACCATGTGCTCTTAGCTGTATTTAAAATATTAAGAGAAACAATTGTGGGAACTGACAATAGCAGCAAAGTACTAAGTAAGTGGTGCTTGTTAAAGCAGAAACTAATATTGTACATGATCGTGTTCCTTTTTGTGCTGAATATAACCCAAATAACCCTTGTGTAAGAGAAATCCCAAATTATGTCAGTGTTTCTTCATGTTAGTGTTTCACTACTTTATGTTCTTCAACTACTATCATACTGAAGGAAGATAAAGGTTTAATGCCTCAAGTGATCAGTGAAAATCCTTCTAACTGCACAAAATTTCTGTTATCTGTTTTGGCCAAATTTAAATAGCTTTAGTGTCACCATTATTAAACTGTTGCCAGATTTGCAGTTAATAGTCCCATTATGCTGAGTAGTGGCTGATCAGCTTGTTGCACAGCTGACATTTTCAGCCAGCTATCAGCATCAGATTGTATTTGCTTTGCAGTGGAAGTGTTTTATTCTTAACAATAGAAGGGGGTTCCTAATATTTAAAAGGAAGATTCTGGAGAAAGAGGTAGCTGTGTTTCAAAATGTTAACTTCCTAAGCTGGCCTTTTTCAACTCCTGTTTTTGAAATTGTGTAACTTGTTCTACTTTAATTTCTTCTGAGCAACGCAGAAAACAGACCTTTTTTAAAGTAGAGGAGGAGAAGAACATGCTTGGGGTACACACTTCATTTGTTTCTTTGGGATGCCAAAGAAAATCCTCAAATTCTAAATTAGTAGCAGGAAGACGTACGGTCAAGTACAGCCAAGTCAGCACATTTTATGTTGTCACTGTTTGCATCAAACACAGAGTTCAAGACAGAAGTCTCTGTTCCAGGTGTTCTGTAGCATATCATTTTCACTGGATTCTCAGGCAGGAGTTAATGCACTGCCAAGATGGAAAATGAGATAGATTGCTGCTAGATGGTTTTTTTTACCCTGATCTGAGTTACCTGATCGTGTGCACCAGCAGGTTTACTCAGTAGCTTAAAGGCTTAACAGTAAGTCAGCAGGATTGGTGCAGCACATTGCAGTAGCAGCCAGAGCTTTACTAGAGTCCTGAGTGCATTTTGTAGGAATAGGCATCCCAAATCCTGTCAAACTTAAGGTTTCAACTCTTGGCAGTTGTACTAGGCAGAAGCAATATCAGCTGCTACCTGCTACCTTCTACATAATGACAATCTGGATTAAGATAGTGCAAGAAAAATTATAAAAATCTCTCATAACGTTGCAGTTAAAGTCACCTTCAGATGCAGCTCCCTGATACCACCTTTTTATTGCATTTACAGGGAAATGGTTGGCTTGCCAGTCAATGGATAATCAAATTCTGATTTTTGGAGCTCAGAACAGATTCAGATTAAACAAAAAGAAAATTTTCAAAGGTCACATGGTAGCTGGCTATGCTTGTCAAGTGGACTTTTCACCTGATATGAGGTAAGTTTTCATGGGAATGAACTTCATCTTAAAACTGGCAGGTGCAGACACTAAATGTCTTTTTGAATCCTCTGTGACATTCATGTATGCACAGCTGTGCTGTTAGCCCAGCATCAGAGTTCCCCAGCCAAGCAGAGGAAC
>JAOXXN010000446.1:70618954-70642186 GCA_026770055.1 Myrmophylax atrothorax | reverse complement strand
TTTTATAGATTACAAAATTCCCTTCAATAAATTAACAATTTACTCCGTAAATTTTTTTAAAACAGCACAACTTTGTATCTTTCTATGTCTGTGTATCTATGTTCAAACGTAGACTTTAGTTCATTAGACCTCTGGAGCAAAAGCCAATAGATATTTCACAGATAGATATTACACAGGCATGTATTTATGTGTGTGCTCATACGTATATGTTTGCTTATATATATTCATTTATTTATCTGTATACCCCTGTATATATCTCAAAAATTTATACAAAAATACAATTTTTTTGCTTCAGTTGAAAATTGTAGTACAACACACTTTTAAAAAATGTACAAAAAGCTTTTATGTGCAATGATACATAAAAAGTCTGCATGTGCCCAGGGACAAATGAGTAAAACTGTTTTCCTCTGTTAAAATTACAGATGTTTGCAAGAGTCTGCTCCAGCTGAGTTACTGGCATTCAATATGAAATTTTTATGCATGTTTAAAATAGCTGTAGGGTACAAGGTACAGGTGTTGCAATTACAGCTCGATGACTGTGCTGGACAGGATGATGCACACCCTCAGCCAGAGCAGTTTATAGCTTTTACAGCTCTTAGTACAGGATGTAGAATGCTATCTGTGTCTTCATAGCAAACATTAATGCTTGCCTTTTCTTGTGCACCTTCCTGCTCCCCCCCTTATAGGTCAGAAACATTCTACTCTTAAGCAACCCTTGCGGTGCTTGACATACCATTATTTTCATATCATCACTTGAAGAATAGAATCAACAGATGAAGCGAATTTTCCAAAGCTAAAAACACAGTGTTTGAATCCAAAACAGTTCTGCATTATTCCTGGTTCAACTGCACATCGTTCATTCCAGCAAGGCAACACACTGGGGAAACACCTTAGAACATCAGCGGGGCAATGCAGTAGCCATAATGACCCTCTGAATAAATGCAGCAGAGGCCTTTCTGCCTGTGCAGAATCATCCTGGGGAGGATTCAAAGATAACAGGCCTACTGCATGCGTGCCCAAGATCTTTGCAATGGCTGTGAGCAACATGAATGCACCAACTAATGATGTAGCTATATATTGCTCCGCAATAAAATCCCAGCGACTTCAGAGAAGCAGCAGCTCAGCAATTACAATGATGCTTGTTCTGTCCCATAAATGAGCAAAAGAATACAAGTACTCTGTCAGAATATAGCTTTTGGTGATGATATTTCTTCTACAGTTGGACTAAGCTACGGTGTGTTATTGCAGCAAATTGAACATCTGACACCAATATAAATCTCTATGGTATTTGCTGTGAAAAACAAAAGAGATTCACTATGTCCATCCTGTCTTGCATATTCCTGACTTGATTGTTCCACTTGCAGAAAAGCCAGTGGAATGGACTTTGCCACTGGTTCTTCACAACATTCACTTCACTGGGACTTTAGTGGATGAGACTGCAAGATGGGAATTATTAAAATATGCCTAATTTAGCAGCAGAGCAATAAATACATTATATACTGAGTTTGATATACAGTTTCAAATTCTTATAGTTCCATAAGAGTTTTTTTAAATTTGTAATAGGCTTTGCAAACTATATGCCTTAATAACAACTCCCACAGATTTAAATCAGCGAAGTCACAACCTCACTGTTGTGACCTTTGTTACAATTTAAAAATGACAAAAACCCTGTAGCACAGAGAGAGAGAGACAAAGCTTGTGTATCTGATTCATGGAGTGTAAATCAAGCATCTCACAAGCTAAATTACTGGCTGGTTAATTTATTTGTTTTCTGGTTAGACTTGGCATCAAAGCAAGTACATTTCTAAGTTGTGACAGATCTCCTCTGGTATTCAGTACACATCCTTTTATTTGCTTCCAAATGGGGTAGGAAGGACATTTTCTTTCTGCTTTGATTAGTGTTAACAGGACATTGAACATTTTATCTTTGAATTATTTCAGGCTTTGGAAACCAAGGTCCTCACTAGGATAAGCATAGGAATACTTTCCAGGTCAGGATGAAATGCTGACCTGGAAAATTTCTGAAGATTTATTGTGTGTCTTTACTTTTGATACTTCAGCTTTGCAGTGAAGGAATGTTTTTGCCATTGCTATTAAGGGAAGTTACAGGAGAAAATGCATGGCTTGAAAGATGTATTGGCTGATGACTTCATCTCAGTGTGACAGATTCCCCTGCTTCTTCATGAATTACTCCTGTACAGTTGTACAAGCTGTCAGCAGTTTTCTATTATCATTGTTTCTTGGTACTCCGCTACAGCAGAACTCCTGGTCACCTGTCCAGGGAACCCAAAAGTTGAACTTACATAAATTTTTATGCTCTGAGCAGCATTAATATACAGATTTTTGGGAGAATCTCACAAAGGTACAGAACAGCTGAGGTGGGAAGGGATTGCTGGAGGTCATCTGGTCCAACACCCCTGCTGAAGCAGGGCCACCTACAACAGGTTGCCCAGGACTATGTCCAGGTAGTTTGTTAATACCTCCAAGGATGAACACTCCACAACTGCCCTGAGTAACCTGTGTAGCACTTGGTCACCCTCACACTGACCAAGTGTTTCCTAATGTTCAGAAGGAACCTCCTATGATCAGTTTCTGCCCATTGCCTCTGGTCACCACTGAAAAGAGCCTGACTCTGTCCTCTTTGCACTAATGCTTCAGTTATTTAAAGGCATTTATGAGAACACCTGAGCCTTCTCCAGGATGGACTGTCCCAGCTCTCTCAGCCTTTCCTCTTTAGAGAGATGTCCCAGTCGCTTCATCATCACCTTTAATCATCTCTCACAAATCTGCTGATCTGGCTTTTTACGTTTTCTACACAATCTTTTCTCTTAATATAGGAATCTTGCAGCCTATGGCCTTTCTCTCTGCAAAATCCACTTAATTTCTTTTTCGTTTAAGGTCTCTTTACTTATCTCTGTACTAGATAAAAAGCATAAAATGAAATGAAACAGAAATTAAAATTCTGCAAGTACTAAGAAATATATGCATATTTTACTTTTATAAATGGCAGTTACAATTGCATTACAATAACTTCAAAATCTACCAACTAAAAATCCTCTCAATGAGACTTTCATATACCAATGCCTATGAAGGTAAGTCTCTCAAGACATTTTCTCTCCACTATTCTACTGATTCTATCTAATTGTCATAGAATGACATGCTTGTGCTTACTTCTACTATGCTATTATACAGCCACAGGAGAGAGATATTTATCCTCAACATTTACAGTTAAAATGTGGAAGAAAGCCAAGTGCCAGTACTCAAAGATTTCTTCTTGACTGCTAAAAATTCTAACAGTGACATGGTAAGATTTTCAGACATACCAGTCTGTGTCTAGTGTATCTCATAATTGTTACAAAATTAATCTTCCATCATATATCACATTGTATACCACCAACAATCTCGGTTTAGCGTTATTGAAACTCAGCTTTTTTTTTTCTTACTGGTAGTCTAACACTATCTACTTCAGAACATTTTTTGCCTCAAAATTTTGTCTTAACAATGTAAAAATATTCAGAGAGCCAAAAGAACTTCAGGATATACACTCAAGGATATACACTCAAGGATATACACTCATATTTTCTTGTACCACATTAGAGCATAACAGCAAGACTTTCACTATGTGCCCATTAACCTCTGTATCAGAAGAGAAACCACAGACTTTTTAAAAAGATGGGCATGTGCAGGAAATGAAAATTATAGAAGAAGCTGTACTTTGGTTTCCAAAGGCACCATTGCTGCCACCTACAGATGAAACAGATTCACAGCTCCTGCCTAACAGGGAAAATGCTTTACCACAGGACAGTAACAGTCGTAAGTATTCCCTGGGGAACAAGTCCACAGTTCCCCAAACAATTCTTGTTTAAAAAACAAACAAACAAACAAAAAACTGTCTTGTGGTGTTAAAAATAACTGGCACCTTATTACTTGTGAGTAATCAATGACATGTAAAATTCAGATAAATAATTTCAGAAACCTTCTCTAAACATTCTGAATTTTCTTAGAAGTAGAAAACCACTTAAATACACAGCTTGCCTTGGCTTATGTAGTAACTGCTTCTATTGACACAGCAACTAAATATTACCTGAAGACTGAAAATGGGTTGAATGTACCAACAAACAGCTATATAAATATGCTAGAAAATAACCATAATAGGGCACCTCGAGATTACATAAATTCATGTCTAGACACAGTTACTTATAAAACAGTATACAGGCAAATGATATGAGACTGGAATGTTGTGTACAGGGGTTTCTTGCTTACTTCAGCAGCACACCCGCACACAAAAAGGCTGCTTTCCTTTGACCTGAAACATCCTTTCTGTTGTCTGTATTTCATGCTTTAACGAGCTTGAAAAGAAAAAAATAAATGTAATGTGTTTATATTTCAAATAAGTAGACATCTCAAATCTCAAATAAGTAAAGGTTTATCAGATAAATCAAAGAAATTGTATCGAAGGCCTAAATATAGGGATTATCAGCATCAGTGGCACAATTTCTGTCTGGCTTTTGTGATGCCAACCAATTAACAGGTGAAGTCCATGTCCAGGAATAGAATTTTTTAATTACTGTATAATATAGCCCTGCACAGGTATTGTCTGGCAAGTCACTTGTGCATCACAAGGCAAACTACTTGGCTGGGTGGGTAACTGCAGGGTATTGCACACTGCTCAAGGGCTGAAGGGTTAGCTAGCACTTTAAGTGTACTAACTAGCTAAATTAGCACTGATGAAACAGCCTAGAGGTAAGCTTGCTGTTGGTCCCTGCACAGTGAAGATGCATCACTGCTGTCCGACCAAGCAGCTGAAAGGCACCATTTGTTCTCTGACTTTGGAGGCCAGCTGAAAATCTGGAGTTGTGAGCCAACACTAGCAAGTGCAGCATGGCTAGGGAGGCAGCCAGACCTACCTGAGAGCTGTCTCCCTGCCTCATGCCATCCTCTGCCTTGCACTGCCCAGGAAGTCAAAGGTGTCAGGTGGATCTGTGGCAGATTGAGAACCAGCAACAGGAGGAGGAAAGAGATATAGAGTGGAGACACCAGTTTGTCATGCATGGCAAGATGCAGACATTTGTTAGTATGCTGAAGTTTTTAATAGCACATCTCCTGGAATGCATTGCATGTATTACTTGCCCACATTAGCATTGAAGCACACATAAAAACCAAACAAACAATCTTTGAATTTTCATGAAGTTACAAAGTTCTGTTGAAGATGTGAAATTTTGTTTTTCAGTTCCATGCTGTACACTGAGTTGTTAATTTCTAACAAGTCTTTGGGAAGTTTGCCTATCAAGATCATGTTTGGAGATCTCTGCCCCTTCAGAAGATAGTAAGAATCTGTTTTGTTTTCCCAAGCAAATCCTAGAAATTATTCCAGATCACATATAAGAGCTACACTTCTACTGTCACATAATGAAAAAAACATTTAAGCAAAAAATATGCTACTACCAAACACTTCTTTGTGCTTTGTATTGCTACGATCACCTTAGAAATTTACATTTATTTGTAATAGGTAACATATGGGATCTAATATAGGTATAAAACAATCAGATAATATTCAAAATTTGAGTATCTCCCAGGATGGAGACTCCTCAACCCCCTTGGGCAACCTGTGAGAGCTCCTGGCCACACTCACAGTGAAAAAGTGTTTCCTGATGTTCAGAGGGAACATCCTGTGTTTCAGTTTGTGCCCATTGCCTCTTGTCCTGACATTGGGCACCGTGACAGTACGAGCAGCAATGGCTCTGCAACAAAGCCTTTGTCCTCTACGCACCCTCACTTACACACACTGATGAGATTTTCCTCAGCCTGCTGTTCTCGACAGTCCCAGCTCTCACAGCATCTCCTCAGAGAAGAGATGCTCCAGTCCCTTCATCATCTTAGTGAACCTTCACTGTACGCTCTCCAGTTGCTGGGATTTTTTATGCTGAATCCTAGATAGCTCCTGTATGCCATACAGAAGTATATATAGCTCTTACATATGCTGTAAGGGGGCAGGTGGGGGTTGGTCTCTTCTCCCAGGCACTCAGCAATAGGACAAGAGGGCACAGGCTTAAGCTCTGCCAGGGGAAATTGAAGTTGGAGATCAGAAAAAAATTCTCCACAGAGAGAGTAATCAGGCATTGGAATGGTCTGCCCAGAGAGGTGGTGGATTCCCCATCCCTGGAGGTTTTTAAGGTGAGATTGGCCGTGGCACTGAGTGCCATGATCTGGTAAATGGACTGGAGTTGGAGCAAGGGCTGGACTTGATGATCTGGGAGGTCTTTTCCAACCCAATTGATTCTATGATTCTAAGTTCTCATTAGGCCTTGGGTTTTTTTGGTTAGTCTGAAAGAGGTCAAGACAACCGAGCCTGCTTCTCTGGTTTGGGAAAGAAAGACAGCAACATAATTCCTCTAGGGAGTCATTCCAGTAATTGGAACTTTATGGAGCTTCAAGACCAATGACAGTTATCCAGACATAGTTCTGGCAGCTGCAAATCTTTTCTGTTCTCCCAGTGTAATTGCCCCACAGTTGATGTCTTGCTCCTATTCCCCAGTTAACTTTTTAATTGTGGAAAAGGTCTTTTGGGTTTTGGTTTTGGGGGGTTGTTTCGGGTTTTTGTGGTGGAGTTTAAACTCTTGCAAATCAGTATTAAAAAAAAAGCACAAAAATGCCCTATCCTGGAAGATCTGTAACAATTTAACTTCTGACCTTAGCTTGCACCAGGCTGATTTCCCCACACACCTGGGCCTTTGCTTGGCCAGGTGAGTTGTTTGTATTTTTCTTCACCATCCCTATACAGTCCTGCTCCTTCAGCTCCTTCTCACGTACTCTGTAAAATGTTATCCCTTCCAATATTCCTTGGAGACAAAAAGGGAACTCGGACTCTGAAATCATTTGTTAGGCCAGACATCTATAGGAACAGGAGGGAAGGCCCATTCCCTGGAGTTTTGAAAACCACATTGTGTTTTGTCAGAAGAGCTTCCCTGCAGCAAGCTCCTTTCTCTGCCCTGCTGCTGACCCTTTGGGAGTACCTTGGTGCAGCAGGGTGAGTGAGCTTTGTTTGATTTTTGTCATTATTCCTCCCATATTAGACAAATGGAATAACATGATTGAATATTTCTTCAGATCCTGAATCCTCCTATTTCCTTCTCTTCATAAAGAAGAAGTTAGAAGGCATTTCAGCACCTCTCCTGCCAGGCAAGTCAGTTTGTGGGATCAGCGTAGGGTTGCCTGGTAAAGTCCAGCCCCTGTATCTTGGCTGCTCGTGTCTGGTGTCCGTGGAGAGACACAGGACCTCCAGGGCATGGTTACTGCCTTTCTTTCAGGAAACTGCTTAAACCCAAATATATATGGTAGTAACCCACCAAAAAGAGCAAGGGCATGGCAGCGGTACTCACATTAGAGTCATCATTTCCAAGCAGCACAAAGCAGCCTCTCATTCCCCCCTTGGATAAGGTGCTGCCATATCAGGATAAGGGACATAGTGCAGGCTGTCTGCAAAGGTCCCTTTCAGAATCAGTTGAAACTCTTTACATCAGGCAGGTCAAACTGCACCTTGAACAGGGACTTCTATTTAAGGAAGAAATCCATTTGTTGTTGCAGGTGGCTCCCTTTAAGTGCCAGGCTTGCTCTGCAGATGCTGCCCCTGAAACCCAGTGGAGGGAGGCAGGTATAAATGTCCCTGAATGTAGGTCAGCTCCGAACTTCCACCGGCACTGAACCAGGTCTCTACTGACTGCAATTAAATGTCACATTGTGTTAACAAGCAGGAAAAAAATCAAGAGTGATTTCCTACTGAATAACCCTGAGGATCTTTTCAAGGACAAGGGAGCGGCTAATGAAGCTCATGAAATCAAAGTTTTGTAATGAACCAGATGGTCTCAGCTGTTGAATAATTCACTAGAGAGAATGAGTGCCATTTCTTCAGGTGTGGTACTGGGTGATATGTCTTCTTGGCATCTGCCAAGAAAGGCCAGACATATGTTCTCTTTATGCTTTGTTCTTTCACAGTTGAGAGGCGCTCATGAAGAACAACCCTTCACAAGTCACCAACGGAATCAAAGCCTGGGGCCAGAAGTGCATGCAATAAATGGCAAGGTTTGGAGTGCAGCAGGAGGTCAGACCTTTCTCTGGTAAAACTTTGGCAACTCCAAGGAAGGCAGCGGCGCATTCAGAAAGAGACCATTTTTTTCTGGAGGAGTGTGTTAGTGTTCTAACATGATGCCATGGGCTCTCTATGGAAAGCTCACGGTGCAATATTAACTGTGACAGTTCTGGGGGATTGACATCTATTGCTGCTCTCCATCTTCACTAGGTTACAGGCAGCACCTGTAAATTCTGAATCACAAATATGTGTGATTTATAAAGTACTGTGACCCTCTCTGAAAGAGAAATGCCCTCACAGAAGGATCTCTACAAATAAAACTGCCCCTTCACATGAGTGATGTCTGCAAAGAGGCACTTTAGACTGAGCTGAAACATCTGCTGGTGTACAGCTGGGACCCTGCAGCATGTAGGGAGCAAATGTGCCTGGGCACAGCAGTGAGTGGACACAGACTCACTGCACACAACATCCCCCAGCATCAGCCTGTCCACTGCGGCAGAGTCAGCCAGCGCTGGCTTGTGTACCTGTGTATGTACCTGACAGCTCAGGCATTAGGAGACAGAAACTGAGTTCACTGAAGGGTCTCTCCTTTAGGTAAAGGACATCAATGAAAGAGAAAGGGTAAGGGCACAAAAGGAAGACCACAGAAAGAGAGGTGTAACTCTGCTCTAAGAGATGCAAAGTAGAAAGGCACAGATAGTGCATTAAATAAGTGCTGTTCATTTTCCCCTACAATATCACATACCTGCCTCCAGAATGATAAATGGCTTTTATCTATCCTGTATTTGAGATAAGGTTTTCTTTAAAATTACCATAGCTATTGGAATCTTTTTTTGCAGAAGATGTAACCTGAAGTCTTCCTGACTCTACCTGGCAATCCCAAGAAAGAGACTAGCTGAGGGTTTACTGAACTCTCTTACTAACCAAAGAAGAACCAGGATAGACCTCTACTCCACTTCTGTAATTTGTATATCATAATTTTTACTTCAGGGAGAGAAACTATGGAAGATATGGACCCCCTTGGAATTTTAACATGTGAGAGAAGTCATGTGATTTGGTTTTTAACCTCTATGGGGTTTTTAAACAAATGATAGTAAGTTACTAGGCTACTTACTCTAAGACTAGTTAGGAGAAGAAACCTGTATAGTGCTAGAGCCAGTATTTTTATATTTTATTAATAAAGCAGGACTCACAGTTGGACTTTTACCACCCCATTATTTAAAAAATGGGAGTTGAGGCATTCTGCAGTGCACCAAGTGTGATCATTCCAACAAGCTAGATACTAGTTTAGAAAACCCTGGCAGCCTCTTGTATTTTGATGAATCTTCTTATGGCCCTGCATTGTTAAACAACCTCAGTACTTAATGTCCAAGGGCTTTAGGAAGCATGGTTGTCACAGAGTAGGCATTTCCTACTCATTTTCTGAGGTTGTGGATCTCTTGTGCTGTGTATCACCTGGCTCAGGAATGGCAATAGGCACCTTCGCTCTGAGGAAAGTGTTTTGTCAGCCTCTTGGACATGGGGAACTCAAGGTATCTGCAACAGGTCATCGTGATTTTGATGCAGAGCAGAGGACATGGTGGGGCCCCACAGCACCCTGCACTGGGTGACTGCAAAAATCCTTGCTCCCCAGTCTAGGCAGGATGTCCAGGAGCAAAAACAGGAGCTACTTTTATAGAATCATAGAACATCCCCAGTTGGAAGGGACCCAATAAGGATCATCGAGACAAATTCACTGCTCCTCACAGGCCTACCTAAAACAACCATATCAGTAAAAGAGTTGTCCAGACATGCCTTGAACCCTGACAGGCTTGGTGCCATGACCACTTCCCTGGGAAGCCTGTTCCAGTGACTGACCCCCTTCTGGATGAAGCATGTTTTCCTAATGTGCTGTCTGAACTTCCCCTGACACAGTTACATGTCATTTCTTCATGTCCTGTCACTGTTTACTGGAGAGAGGAGAGCAGCATCTCCCCCTCCATTGCCTCCCTTGAGGAAGTTGTAGACTGCAATGGAGCCAGTCCTCAGCCTTCTCTTCTCCATGCTGAACAAGCCAAGTGACCTCAGCTGCTCTTTGTAAGCCTTATCCTATCTTGGTGACCCTCCTCTGGATACGCTCTAATAGTTTGATATCCTTATATTGGAGCATCCAAAACTGCACACAGTACTCATGGTCAGCAGTGCAGAGCGGAGCGGGACAACCACCTCCCTTGACCAGACGGTGATTCTGTGTGACTGATGCACCCCAGGATATGGTTGACCCCTTTGGCTGACAGGGTAAACTGCTGTCTCATATTCACCTTTCCATTGACCAGGACCCCCAGACCTTTCTGCAGAGATGCTGTCCAGTGTCTCATCCCCCAGTTTGTACCTAAAGCCAGGATTACCCCCTCACAGTGGAAGAATCTGCCACCTGCTCTTGTTAAATTATACCAGAAAACAAAGTGGCACTGGGAGGTATTCCTCAGCCTTGAGACAAACTAGCAAAGATGGCCTGCCTATGTCCATTGGGCTAACTCATGACTGTGCCTAGGAATCATCTGGGAGAATCCTAGATGGCCTGAGCTAAAATTGTGCCAATGATCTCATTAATTAACCAGACAGCCATTCCTGTGAATGCTGCCTGTCACTGCTAAATTGACTAGCACAGGCATAGTGGGATCACCACCTGTCAGTAGTCCTGATCCAGCAGCACTGTCCATCTTCTTCCCTAAATGAGGCCTTTGAATCTCATGTTAAGTCCACTTCAACAAATCCTACTGTAACTAAAGAAGTAAAGGGATCTCTTTTCAGAAGTAAAGTGAAAAGGGGTGACATTGAATCAGAGACTCCACAGGACACAAAAAACTGTCAGTGTGACTGAAAGGCACTAGATTGAAAACCAGCATGCCTTTTTTATAAAAGAAAGAGTTTGACATTTAGCCACAAGTTGAACTTTCAAATATGATTAGGAAGATTGATACAAACCAGAACACGAGGGTACAGAGCTGGCTTTCACTGCAGAGGTTAAACCCCCTTCCATTTTCACTAGCTCCTCACCACCCTAGTCTTTCATCACTGAAGCAGGGAGGGTTGTTTTCTGCATCTTCCAAAGCAGTCTGGAGTTTGTGGCCCTTGTGGTCAACACAGATGCTCCAAGTTGGATTTGCTGCAGCAGTTTCAACCCCCACAATGGTTCTGCAGGTTAAGGTGGGAGGCAGGTGCTGGGACCAAGCTCCCCACAACCCCCAGGCAAGCTCCCCACAGCCCCCAGGAAGGCTACCACCCTAGCAGAGTCACTTGCCTGCTGGCTCTTCTGGGAGAAAGGGAGTTGCAGCAGTTGCCGCTGGGGAGAGTGGTCCCTGCCCACCCTGTCGCAGCAGGAGCCCTCAGAGAGGTGGCAGAGGAAGAAAGCAGATGCCTGACTTGGAATAAAGCCTGGGGAAGGTGTGGGGAACAGCTTGATGCACTGGTGAGGGAAAGCAGGGCCTCTGGAAGAAAGCTGACTTGTCTGCCTGGAAGGAAGAGCTCCTGCCCCTGGCTGCTTGCTGAGATTCTATGGAATTGTTGGGTCCAGCACAGGTTCCTGCTCCAGGAAGGAGGGGATGAGGGAGGTGAGGCAGCAGAGGGGTGAAAAAGGAAAGAAGGGTCTGAAAGGAGAGAAGAAAATGCCAGGACTAAGAGAAGGAGCTACATGGGGACAGAGAGAGACTTGTCAAAACCAAAACACTAGGCTGAAGCACACCAAGGGGAGGGACACTGAGCCCTGCAGAAGCCACGAACCAAAGGCAGGCACAAAGGCTGCATATTGAAGACATGGAAGTGGTGAAATCTTCTATTTTAATGCAAAGTTTAATGTCAAAATTCTTTTAACAGTAAGAAAAACCCCAACCTGCTACATATTTTTTAGCTTGCCCCATTCCTTAGCTCCTCAGGGAACGCCAAAGGCTGGCTCCTTGTGGGTGCACTGCAGCCAATCCACATTCCAGCCTGCAGAACCCCAGCACAGCAGCAGACCAGGGCACCTGCCCGAGCCATCACCTCTGCCAGCATCGGTGCAGATCCAGGGTCTGGCCTCCTTGTGCCATGGACAAGCAGCTGTGCCAGGGAAGCGGTGAGGAAGTGCAGACATCCAGGCACAGTCCAGCAAATACTCAGAACCAACAAACAAAAAAGACCAGGTTTCACTTTTGTCTTTGCAGCTTAACTGGGGAAGCTTTTTCTTCTATGGCTGAAGATTATGGAGGGTGACAGGGGGAGCACTGTCAGCAGCTTTTCCAGCAGCTGAGTGTCTCTGTCACACCATCTCCTGCTTCAGAAGCATTGAACTCGCTTCATGCAGCCAGACTAGCTTAAAGAGCCAAAGTCAGAGCACTCAGAAGCTGCTCAATGAAATAGGTAGAAACTTAGTTTTGTGGCAAATTCTGCTTCTGCCAAATTCAGCTGAAATTCACCAGTGGGTTCAAGAACATACTGTTCTTGACTCAAATTTGTTCCATAGGAAACAAGACCAAAGAAAAGAAGGTGCAAATCAAATATTTGCAAATCAAACCTTTACAGAGAAGTAACACTTGACCATTTCTTAGAAAGGCACCTCCTCACAAGCACTCTCCTGCCCAAGGGCTGGCACAGCTTAGCCAGCAAGAGCTTCCCAGGGCACCCCAGAAGGATGCCCTCTGTGCCAGCAAGCTCAAGCATGGGGCAGCCTGAAAAGCCTTGCTGTTAGCTCCCACAGACAAACACTCACAGAAACCTCTGTGCCCCGAGACAGGGTACCCACTGGCAAATATATTGCTACACAAATCTGCACCATGTATTTTCTCCTAGTTCCAGGTCTTTGACAACATATTAAATATAAAAGCCAGGCCATTTTGTTAGCAGTCACTGTGTGTGTATTTAGCAACTTTAGCCAGTGACACCAAGGTCCTCTTCAATAACTCTGTGGGGCCAGATGGCTTGCAGTCACACATCATAAAGTCCTTCCTGCTATTTCCATCTTGTATTTACCCAGCTCAGTGTGTAACAGCTACTGGCATTGAAGGCTTCCTTTTTCAGAAACATCTGCGGTTTTGATAAGTCTTTGTAGGTATGGAAAAGCCTGAAGTCCTTCAGCTCCAGTTCTCGGAGCAGACTGTACCAGTACCGCACCACAGTGCTGTCATTGCCACTGACCTCAAACCCAGGCCAGTGGATGTGCACCTCAAAGACCAGCTGTCCTATCTGCTCAACAACATCTTCCAGGATCAGGTTTTCCAAAATTTTCCACTCAGCACTCTCCACGTCTGCCTTGAGGACATCAATCTGCAACGAAAGCACCATTAATATGTGAAAATGAGAAACTTTGCAATTGTAGTCAGTAACATCTGAGGCCAGGCTTGACCCTTCTTTAATATACATAGTTGTTCTTATGTACAAATCATTTTGCATTAAAAAAATAAAAAATCTCAGAGGACTAACATGGGCAGTACATGATGTTTCACACTTGTCTGTTCACAGCCTTTCTCCTCCTCCCTCCAACTCCTGGTCTAAAAAGCTATGGATCCCAAGGTGCCGATGCAGCCCCTTCTACAAACAACGCATGTGTTACTGTTCCTTCACGATTCTTGTGGTGGCATCCCAGCTACGAACACTAAGGCACCACTGTTCCTTATTTCTCCGTCACAAAATTCCACAACAGATCCAAACACACTAACAGGAATTTCTAGCACCACAGTCAAGCGGGGTTCTCAGGAGCCAGATGCTACATGCTCCACACAAGTGCAAGACAAGGTCAAAGCGAAATGAATACTGTGAGCAGCTCAGGTCACCAGGTGCCCTCAGCCAAGCTGCTGGCTGAAGCTTTTGCAGGCATCACTACAGATGCTGAGTGAGGAGGACCAGATCCAAAGAGTCTACAGGGTTTTAAGGGCGGCTCCTCCAAAGAAAAACACATAGCAGAAAAGATGTGAAGGTGTTTAAAGGGAAAAACAGATCTAATAGAGAAGTTCCCTGTTCCAGTTTTAGACTGTTGTTTAATTTTGTAGTGAGATATTCAGCAATCTAGCCTTTCATAGCCCTACACCACTGTGGGTTGACCTTACCTGGAGATCAGCTGGGGAACAGGAGCCGTATGCTTTAATGAGAAAAGAGCATTTCAGCACTGTTTCACACCCGGTAGAAAACGACTGCAGTGCAGGACTTCATATGATTCTATGATTCTATGGTCACAAGCTGCAGAGCTCAAGGGGTCTGAGTGTTCCAGAGCCACACAGGGAAAACACCCACACTATGAGAGTAGGGTTTGCCTGTGCCAGTTCCACCTGAGCTTCTGATTCTGCCCATCTGCTCAGTCTCAAGATATGTCTGAAGTGAAAAATGAAGACCTTATTTAGAGTTAAGACTATTAAAAATAAAAAAAGCCAACCAAACCAAACCAAACAACAAAGAAAACCACCTTCTGCAGAGTGCAGGGGTTGTGTCTATGAAGGGCTGCAAGACCCAGGTGGAACAAGCTGTTAAACAGCTGAAAACAACACAGTGAATTTTCGGAGCAGGACTTGGGAGACTAGAACTCCAATAAGGTCCATGGTCACAGCCTGAATAATAATAATAAGCCAAGCTGCTGCTTGTCTGCTCATTAAGGCAGCATTGTGCCTCCTCCACACTGTGGGAGGCAGGGGGCCAGTGGAAAATGACTGAGGGATTATGGAATTAAAGCCCATATTGTGGTATGTCCACATGGGGAGCAGAGAGGAAGGTTGCATAGACAACCTTAGCTCTGGTATTTCCTAACTTGACTCTCCAACAAAGAGCCTGTCAGTCTGTCCATCCATGGGTCAGTGAAACAGTTGAACATAAGGCTCCCTTGGGTTCAAGGGGAGGCGGAATGTAAATGATGCTGCTCACGACATTTCAGCTGAGAACTACTTCATGGGTGAGCTCACTTGTTTTCCTTTATACATTTAAATAGGTTATTTATTTTTCAAATACCAACTTGCATCTCTACCTGTAATGCAATTTTGCAGGCAGTCGATTCCACATGGGTGTAATTGCCATAGGACCACACTGCTTAAGATACCAAAGATTTTTATTTTTAAGAGGCTTCTGTAACTTTGATAGCAGACAAATTATTCAAAACCTTTTTTTCTTGGGAGAAAGGGTGGGGGTGGATGGATAGGGGAAGAAATGTTTCTACTCATTTGCTTTTGGTTTCCCATGATCTTACTTTATGGCAACAGTAGGACATCTTTTTCCCAGGGTAATGTTTCCAGTCATCACCCAGGTTTGTTTGTTTTTCTCCTGTGACACTAACTGCTGCTCTGGCTGCTCAGCAGGCACTCTGCACGCTCTGTGTTGTATTTGCAAAACTGATCTGAAAAGTGGCTGCTAACCAATGTTTCAGCAGAAGAAAATGCGTTACCACAATAACTGCTTCAATACATACTGAAATGACCAGGAAAGAAACACAAGGCTAGTGGGAATATGCTGCATACACAAACTTGAGGCTTTTTGTTGCCTTTAATGCTCTGCACTGCTCAGAGATCTGGAGGGAGAAGGGTACCTGTCTCTATCCACCAACTTTTGTGACTGTCTTCCAGGCAAGGTATCTCCCTCAGCCCCGAGTCTTCATTTTATGCCACGGATAGTGTAAAATAAATGGCAGAACAGCTCTATGTCAGAGTATCTGAGCTAATAACAAGCATCCTGCTAACACCAAATCACAAAGTTTTGTGATGATTAGACAGCTCGGCATTATTTACCATCAGTGATAAGCAATGAACTACCCACTACTGCCTTCCAGGTGCCTTGATTCAAAGTGCCAGTGAAAGGATTAGTGGACATGTCTATAAATTCAGAGCTCTAATTCAACTGGGAGCACAGCTGAATTCTGCTGCTGGGAGTAAATCCTGGAGGGCAAAGACCTACAGTGCCTGAAGGTAAAGTATGTCAGTCGGTTCCAAGCACCCACAAAGCTGGTTCCTCTTATCTTCCACAAATCCTTTTATCCTCCACAAACTAACTAGGTTATCACAGAAGAGCAAAAAATGTGGATTTTAAAATGTTTTCTCAATTTAGCTCCTTTGAAAAAGCACTGCAGCATTATACCAGTTACACTTGGAGTTAAAAAAGGACCTTGCTTTATATACCACCAAGCATATAAAACAGCTGAAAGAAACGTGTTCTAGTTAGTGAAGGTCAATACATACTGTCTGAAGGCTCATTTCTGCTTTTTAGGGTAATGACTTGTTACAACTGTGCATCATTTCCTAAAGCAGAGATCAGATCTCTGTTCTCCTTGATCGCTTTTGAAATCCCAGGGTTAACGGGGACTTCAGGCTCTGCGCTGCCCTGTGGGCACCATTTAAAGCTCCCCATGGAGAAGAGTCAATTGAGAGTGAATAGCTGGAGGAAGCAATTTAGCTGTATTATTTCCAGCATGAGCTCAGTATGTGGAAGTGGAAGCCAGGAAAGGCAAAAATAGCAAACGCAGTACAGGCCAGGTAAGGAGGATCCCTCCAGCTCTGTGGGAGCAGGTTTATGGTATAAGCTGGGAGCAGAGAGAGGAGGGCTGGTTACAGCTTTCAGGCACAGAGCTCAGAACCACCCCAGCCTCCTGAACCGCAGGGCTGCCCTCATGATTTGAGGCTTCGAGAAATAACCCTGTGCTCTGGCTCCCTGATACCGTTACCATTCTGACATCAGCTGTACACCAAGATAAACTCTGCTGGCTCTGCATCATTTTTTTCCCCTCTCCACCTAAGTATAATTCTCTATTCTCAGCAGACAAAACTCTAGAAAAAGCTGTATTATTCACATTTTGATAGCACATGTCTTTGCAGGTAACAACAGGTTCTTGAGTGTGGGGTTTTTTAAATGAAGCTTCCCCCTTTTTTCCCATCTGCAAATTTTCAGCATGGTACTTCCCTCACTTTCTGTCCTCCCAAAATGCATTCACAGCCCCTCCTCACCAGCAGGAGATGGTTTGGATGTTAAGTCGCTTTCATTCCTTTTTTATTCAGAGCCGAGGCTGTAATTGATGGCAGACAGGATGCCACGTAGCAGCCTAATAACAAATTATGCTCCCAGAGGCTTGTGACTCTCTCTCCCCATGCTCTCTGTGATCAGTGGGAGGGGAAACATCCCATCTCTCTCTGAGCCATCTGCTGGGCAGACCAGGACTGCTGGAGGCATGGCCTGAGCAACACGGATCCCGAAATAGGGAGAAAAGTCAATCACTGCTGATCAGTGATACCAAACAGCAGCACTTCTCCTTCAAATTACTTCCCTTCCTTCCTGCTCACATTTACACTTCTCTCTGAGGCAGTCCATATAGCCAGTGTCAAACTGGCTCTGGGACAAATGTGTCATTGGAGATTATTCACTCCTGATGTGATAGGGCACATCTTCAAGTATCTGCTTAAGGCATCAAAGTCACAAAGCCGATTTGTGCAGCTGGGTGCTTACACGGTCTTTGAGTTTTATACAGGCAACTGTCCAGCTGAAGTCACTCACACAATACACACATCACTGAAACAGAAAACCCACAGTGAGTGCAGGCAAGCTTTGTTCCTCTTCTCTCACCACCAATCCTCCACAGCCTTGCAAGTGCCAGAGAAGTCTTTTTTTCTCCCTGTTCTGGTAATGTGCTTCCATGAAAGCATTACACAGCAGGGGCAGGGTACTAAGTAATTTTATGTTTACCACTTAAACTAGAGAAAATGTCTCAAAATCATATCTCTGGACAAACAACCAACCCCTGATTTATGAGATCAGCATTGCCTGACATCCTTTCTTCCTGGCACAGGTCAGGAGGCCACAGGTGAAACCCTGTGTCCTTCTGTCACCACAAACATCTTCCTTTGCCATGGTCTAGTCATTGGCATCTTCCCATCTTAATTCATGCTGGGTACTGACACAGCAGCTCTCTCATTAATCATCTTCTGGTCACAAAATAATACAGGTCTCCAAGCCTCAACTGATATTCAGACAGCTTTGATGTGTTTAGCTAGCCCTACACCATAATAATCTTAAAGACAAATATCTTGTCTAGCTTGCTACCCACCAAGACAAAGGTTCCTCTACAGTGACCCAGAGAATAGGATCCAGAAACCTTCTGCATGGAGTAGGCAAACACTGCACACCGACAATGATGAGGGAGAAGACCTTCCTCTCACAAAAAAATTGAGCATTAAATATCTTGGTTCCCCATTTCATTAAACTGAGTCTCCAGAGCAGGAAACAGGAACCTTACCACTAGTCGAAGACTCAAAGTGATGCTTTCTCAGAGGAAACAGGGTGAAAAGCGACCGTGAGAACATAAGCCCACAAACAGCGACCTCCTCACCTGCTCAGTGGCAGCAGCTCACAAGTGTACATCTCTGCTCAGAAACACTGTGCCCCAGCTCCCATTTGCACTGTTACCTCTTTCAGTGTGCATGGCTTTCCTGTTGTACACCAAAAAATGAAAACATCCCCTCACCAGATGCTTGAATCCAATGGCTACATTACCAAAGTGGTAAAAATACCTCAAGGGAGCTGCAGGAACCCTGATCTTAAATTATTTAACAGCCTCAGCAGCAGCAAAAGATCTGTTTTCCAAAGCCTGTGCTGCAAACAGACATTATTAAACACTGCATTTATTCCACCTGCTCTGCATGCAGCCCTGGCCGAGTGCAGGAGTTGTTTTGCAAAGAGCACACTCAGCCATCTAATCTTGCAGAAGGTGTCCCATTGCCCATTCCCCCCACAAAGGGACAAAGGGGGGAAAATCCTTTCATTTTTGTCTTTTGATCTTCTCTGCCAGACACTGCTGGATGCCTGTGGGAACGGACATTTACTCAAAAGAATAAATGGTGTATGCTAGACCCTCAAGTCTCTTCATTAGAGGGGGACAAATGCTTGCAGTCTGTTGGTGTTGCCCCAGCACCAAGCAAGGAAAATGGGACCCAGCTCCATGCTTACATAAAGCCACACTCTCTTGGTCTTGCTAAAGGTGAAAGCCAGCAGCAATGGGACCATTACAAGGGGGTGAGGGCACAGTCAGAGCAGAAGGTTTGGAATAGAAGCCAAACAGTTGAGCAGCAGTTGATTCCACAGCCCAGAGGAGCAACACCTGTGAGTGTGTGCCTGTGCTGCAAAGGGCAGAGGGCTTTGGCTACCATACAATAGTTACACACAGTAACCAGCATTTCAGCTGCAAGATCTTCTATTGTTTATTAATTCAGTGTCCATGGGGGCCTTCAAAAACTGAGTAATTGAAGAAAGAGGTCAGAGTCCCATCTTCAAAAAGGGTTCACCACACCTTAAACAACTCTTTTGCAGGATGATAAACTGCAGCCCTGGTATAACTGGGCAGCTCCAGTTAAATTTTGTGGAGGACTTGGTTCCCATCTGCACTAGCAATCTTTAAGACACATTACTTCATTGGGATCTATTTGCTTCACTCTACCTCTTGTCTGAAGTGTCAGCCTACCTCTCTTCTGTTTCACTGTTTGTCCACCCTGCTATTTGCTTGAAACTGTAACAGGAAAAAAGCTGCACATTCCTGAAAACAAGAAACACCCCTAAGTGCTTGTATGTCTCAGATTTCATCTGGGACAGGCACTAGGAGGGGCAGAAGACCTACTGAGACTTTGACATCTGGATTTAAAATTTTTGAGAATGGAAGGATATCTTAAACTCTTGTCAAATAAAAAATGAGATCAGAGGGGATCCAGACACTGAGGTGAAAGTATTCGAACAAGATACAGCCAATTTCAATGACAAGAATTTGTAAACCATGAAAGGAGGAAGTATGAGCTACTAAGGACAAACATAGGGGTAAAAAGAGTACATTTTTCAGAGAGCTCCTAACTGTTCTGGATAGGACATTTATCTAAAGTGCTTGTTAATGTCAATTATTCCCTAGAAATCGTAAGAAAGATGGGCAGTGGAAAAAATGATGCTTATGAGAATGGCATTGCTCTCAATTCTCATTAAACCAGAATTATGCCATGGACCACCACCCTGAGCAGATATTCAGCACCTTGGCCAAATTAATGCCATACAGATTCACACTACTGTGTTTAAGGCAGTGTTAATGGCTTAAGCAGGAGCTGGGAAGCGTGAATACATGCCTGGTACCACCCTGTGAAGCAGTGCAGGTTCCTCAGGCTCCTGCCAAACTCCAGTTTTGGTGGGAGGAGGGAACCAGGACTGACTGGTTTCCTGCAGCAGCAGCATACCGATGATGACCTCATGGTGCCTGCAGTGACTGCCACGTTCTTCTGAATGCAACTGCTTGACCCTGAAATAGTGATATGCTGCTGATGCCCAGCACTCCAGTAAAGCTGGGGGAAAGCAGATTTTTAATACCTGATTTTTTTCTGAAAAGTCTTAACAATCACAACAAAATCAACAACAAAAAAAAAAGAAAAAAAAAGGAAATAAACCCCTAAAAAATTGTCGTTCTATTTTAATATTTAGCAGACAATAATATACCTTGAAAGTGCCTTCTATTTTTTTCAAAGACAACCTAAGTTCTGTTTCAACAGCACAATACTTCAATACTTTCATTACAATTCAGGCATTGCACCAGCCCTTTTCCTAGGGGAAGAAAAGGCTATGGATCACATTATATTCAGCCAATGATATAATTAAAAACATCTTTCCTCCATGCCTGACAATTGCATACTAAACAGCACCTTCAGGTCACTCTGTAGGAACACCAATATTCTTAACAATATCTTGAGAAGAGCTCCTGGTGGAGAGAATTTTAAATGAGGAGAAAGGAGATGTAAGGGACCTAGAGAAAACCCTGTAAAGGAATGTGTATGAGGCACTCCATGTATACAACATAGAGAGCAAGCAGTGGTGAGCAGTAAATCACTATGCAAAAACCTTTGCTTTCAGAAATATGAGGATGTCAAGCCCGTTTCTCCTCGCAGCCAAACTTTTCAATCTACTCACAATTAAAATACTTCAGGCAGCAGCAGCCCCAGCTGACTAAGCAAATACAGAGGTATCACCATCTTGAGTTCATTTTCCCTAGAATGAAAAAATATATACACCCAGGAAAGAAACAGTGTGTGTGAGGAGCTTAGGGATTACTCAGGGGCAACTTATTACAAGGTTACAGAGAGTAGCATTTCCAACTGCAGCTGGAAAAATCTGAACTAGTTTGATTGCCTCTTTTCAACAAGTGGAGTAAAATTGACCAACTCACTGACACAACTCCAAACAAAAAAGTTCACATATAGCACCAGTGAGTGCTCGAGCTGCAGCTCCCCTGTCGCTTCAAGGAAAACACTCACATTTCACAGAGAATGAAGGTGGCCCAGCATCTACAAAGATACTCTCAAAGGGACTGAATGTGTGTGTCACGGCAAGTAAGTCTCACAAGAACTCAAAAATCAGCCTGCAGAGCTAAAGGCAGATGCTTATCATTGAATAGCATGCTCTCCAGCACTCCCAGCTTTTACTATAATTGGATGACTTCAAAAAAAATACTATATATTCTGGCTAGCTTGCCCAACGTTATCATCTCTGGCACCCTCCCTTTCAGCACAACCCGCATGGAAATCAGGCATGTGAGACTAGTTTGCACAATTTTGAAGTCCTGATCTCAGGATTTGTCAGACAGATGCTGAGCACAGAGCTGAGTCTGGGCAAAAGGCACTCAAGATGGGATGCACTTCATCCAGCCTTAGACATCTAAACCCAAAAGTTGTCCAGGTCCCCTTGGATGTAAGACCACAGAGAAGAACAGGAACTTCTGAATGGCAATTTGAGATGTACAGGCCACATCATCCAGCCTGCTTTAAATATCTGCCCTTGAATGAGACAAACTGCACCTCAACAGTTTCACTTGAGTTTATAAAGACCTCAATAGCCACTCAAATATAGAAATTATGTTAATGGAGTTGAGTTTCATGCTCCTCCCTTCCATGGCAGGTCATTTATTTACACTAAAAGCTCTAAATGTGATGGTATTGCATCTGCCTGGTGCAAAAGGGTTCAGTGTTCACATAGGACTTTACTGTGAGAAGTTACTCCTACTACAAATACGTCAGGACCAGCCATTTACACTCTAAAAAAAATCAGTGTTCTGGGACCAAACTCTTTCTACTGTGCCATTCAGAAACTGATATAACAAAGAGACAGTCTGATAAGTCACAGAAAAGCAAACAAGACAACAAGCAGTAACAGTGCAGACCCTTCCAGGGAAGGATGGGTAAGAAGGCTGTCACAGCCTGAGCCTTAGCAGAGACACCACTGGGACTTCTGAATAGTACTAATTGCTGATGTTCCACCTGCAGGAGGGGCAGCACAACACTAATAAGGTGTTACAGGAAATACAAGATCTCTCATGTTGGAGAAGTCTTAGAAAGGTCGTTATGACAACCCTAAAAAAGCAAAGGCTGTTCTTCCCAACCAAATATGAATGGTAAATAACAGCTGCAGATAAAAGGCCACTGAAGCCTAAAAGACCACTGATTGGACAAGAAAACTTGGATGTGAAAATAATTAGGACAAAAATCAGATGAAGAGTGGTTCTTTTCCTTCTAGAATAGAGATTTTGGAAAAATCTCAAATAAGCCTAAAAAGCAAAGAAAACATTAAGCCCTTTCAAGATAGAACTCCAAACATTTACTTAACAATTTGTGATGCAATAATTCAAAAGACTGAGTCTCATTTTTTTCTTTCTGACACTAAGCCACATGTAGTAGAGCAAATCTGAGCAGACCCTCAATGAACGTAACTCACATTAATAAACCCCAGGCTTCCTGTGCAATACCTAAGTCTACCCTTGCAAGGGATAATGAGAGTTGAATGATTTTGTCTAGGCAGGATCAAGAATTCATAAGCCTATTCTGGCCCCTGTAGTGTTGTGGTGTGCATCAGAAAGTGTAATTGCATGGATTTACTTGCTACAAAACTTGAACATGGATGTTTCCCAATCTGAAGAGTTAATTTCTCATTTTGTTAATTAAATCTCCATGCCCAACTAAGCTGTTACACATTTTCCCTGGACTTCTATATTGCTATATTACTGTCAAAAGAGCTGATTTAAAACCAAAATTGCAAACCTTTTCTTTAATATTTGCTCTTCCATACCAGTCCTCAAAAAAACTGAAAGTGCAGCACAAAACAGACTCTATAGCATGTGCTTTAGGAGAGGAGCAAGTGATAAATGACTTGCCTAGGAG
>JAOXXN010000446.1:70599740-70610260 GCA_026770055.1 Myrmophylax atrothorax | reverse complement strand
ATTTGCTGGCTCCACCAACAGAAAAACAAAACATGCCAAAGACACTGGCCTATTTTCACTGCAGAAGAGAGCTTCATTACAGAGATGCACACAGTCCCCTGCAGTGGGGGTAAGGGTGGGCTTTCAAACAGCAGAAGCAGCCCCTGCGGGACCGTCCCTCCCAGCCTGTGGGTGAGGGCAGAGGAAGGGCTCGCTGGCACTGCTCCCCTCCAGGAGCAGGGCAGGGACGCTGACCCAGGACAGAGCGTGGCACAGCAGGGAGCGGTGTCCCTTGGCTGTTCCCTGCTTCCAGGGTTCACAGAGGGTCATGGTACACAGAGCCTTGCACTAAGAATAAACACTGTGCTGCAGCTTGCAATGAATAAAGCATCGCACTGGCCCCTGCACCACCCAGAAGCACAGCCAGCATGCAAGTGGCACAAAAGCTGCTTTGTCTTCTCCAGCACAGCTCTAGCGGGCACCTGTAGCTGATCCAGCCTGATAACTGCAGGTATTCCAGCTCCCACAACGATCACAGGGCAGAGCTATAAGCACAGCACATGCATGTTAAGGTACAACTTTCCCTTTCCTGTGCTTCCCCTCCTCCCCTTCTTTTTTGAAGGAAGAAAACTGAGTTCTACAGCTCAGGGGAAAAAAAGAAGCACCCCCTGCCAGGATCATAAAACCCCTACACTTTAGGATGCACCTGAAATGGCATTTATACTGTACTGCAGTGAGACTCTTTAAGCCTCTGCTAGTAGTTTCTGAAATCCTATCCATTTATGTTATCCCAGTCTGAGTGCCTGCCTGTGGTGTTTGTAACTGACTTAGCTTAATCTAAGCAGATTTAGCACTAATAACTAGAGCTCACTAATGCATATTGCAATTATGTATCACACTGGGAAATCCTCTCCCTGAAGCAAAAACATTGCTGCCCCACAGTAGTGGAAGCAACTATAACTAATCTAAAAGGATCCCCAGATGTTCCAAACACTGCTCACTCCCATTGTCAAGTAACCTCTTCTACAGTATTCGAGGAGGCAAAGCCTAAGCAGCATGTTTTGTTCCGGTTTTAGTGATATACGGGTTCAGGATTTCCAGTAACACTCACACTGAACTTTCACATTTATACTCCATCCATCCTCTCCACAGAGCATGTTCTTCATTGGAAACAGCTGTTCCCTGTTTGCTCTTCATGAAGTGAATGAGATAACAAAAATGTTTAAAGGGTTTTTTTGTCTTACGCAGAACAAAATTACTTTTCTGTCTGTTATAAACTAAAGGAAGTGAGCTCCAAAGGCTGCAGAAGTAATATGATGGATTGAAAGACTGCTTCTCCTCAACCTCAAGTATTTCCTTTTTATTTTTTAGTTCTTCCATGTGATGCATCATGGTTTGTTACTTACTGCATGTGTGTATCTGATGATTGATGGGAGAGCCAACATCAATTTCGATCTCTGCTAAGCCCTACTGTTCAATCAGTACAGAAAATCTGTCATTCAGGCTCCCTGGACTTGGTGCAAAACAACACCATATACAAAGTATGGTATACACACACTAGCTTAGGTTTGTTCAAAATAATTAGCATAATATCTCTGTGCTGGTCAGATTCATGCCAAATCTGCATTTCCTAGCACAGACAAAATCAACTTTGCATTGTACCTACTGGCCAATTCAACAAAAATACCATTTTCAACCACACTTGATGCATAGCAACATGGAAAAGGGACGTTAACACAGGAGCTCAGGTCTAATATTAATGATCATGCAGCTTGAAGGGCAAGACCTAAATTAATTCCACTGAACTTTGAGTACTTTATCAAGACATCTAAAGTCAGCAGCCACATTACCCCAGACTTCCTCTCTACAGTCAAAGGAAAGCTATACCTACCTCCAGAATATTATTCAGCTTAGCTGATTTTTCCACCTGAATGTGCCTGCCTCTCCCTGCTAACTACTGGAAGGGCTCTCAGGCAATAAGTCAGTACTAAAGCAGTAAAGTCTAAAACAGAGCATCTCTAACTTCCACAGAAATGTGAAAAGCTGAGTAGACAAAAAATCATGTAAATCCGTATTTTGCATTAATACCAGGTAAACATAATTTGAAATAGATTGCAAAGAACATTCAGAAAATATGAAGCAACAGTAGTCAAGAGGAGTCTTCTCTCTGATACCTGATTTGTCTCTAAGGGGCACCTTATTGTTTTACCACAGAGCAGTGCTGCTGAACAAAAACTGACAGCCCCTCAACCTCTGAGAATCTTGGTCTTTACAGCTCAATACAAACTCAGTCCAAACATAACCCCACCCAAATTAGCAAAAAATGCTCCCTTTGACTGCAGTGCTCTCTGCATCCACTTCACAGTAATTGCTGGTGTTAACTGACTGTGTGTTAATCTCTGAGAAATGCCACCCAGGCACCGTTCCTTGCTATCCACAGTTTGTATCCCACAGCAGCAAAATCACAGAAATAAACCATGCTGGTTCAAGGAGCTGAAGTGTTTCAATATACCTCTAAGCTAAGCTGGCTCCCAGGCCAGCAAAGACAGTTTTATTAGGCAGCAGCTATGTGAAGATCCGTATGAAATGAGCTCCAGATCCCAGCAATCGTTTTCCTAATGCACCTGCGTGCTGATAACTATTGTAAAAGGCCAGCGGCCTGACACATTCCAAGGACTGACCTCCCTCATCCTCCTGGGAAGCAATATGTTTTATCAGCAGGAAAACAGGCTGCATATGTGGTTTTGATACCTGTGAAAGCACTTTTTCTGTGCAGAGTGAAAACTTCAACTCAGTAGCTGTAAACATCATAAACACTGCAAACATTCTAAAGTAAAACCGTAACTGCCTTTATTACTATCACTTTGGCACACATCACCCCTGAAGTGTTGAGCAAATGCACTCTCAGACAGAATGTATTATTTTGTCCCAGAGGTAGTTAATGAAGTTTTATAAGTAATGCTGCTGGAGTACATGGCAAATATGCAAGTCATCTTTGCTCAAGGAAGATGCTGTAGGCTTCTCAGTTTACCTCCTTAATTTTCATGTTCCTCTGTATGAACTACCACACACAACTCACCATTACGCCATTTGTTTTCATACCAGTAGTAGAAAAGCAAAGGAAAATAAACACCCTCATAAAGAAAGGGTTTTCCCTAAAAAGAAAAGTTTACAGAAGCACAACAAGCAACAAACACACCCAACCAAAGTCTGTGTTTTAGGAAGACAACCTTGTTGCATCCTGTGTTGCATTTATAGGGCTTTTTGAAGTTACCTGTCACAAAATAATTTCCTGCCTTTTAAAGAGAGCACTTACCCAAGTGAATACAGACGGCATTGCTTGCTTCTGATTCGGTGAATGAGGCCAAACCTCTCATCAAGACAAATCGACCAGGGCTTTTTTGAAGTTTCAGAGTACCCTTTCAGGCTATTCAGGTTCATGTGTTCACATGAAATCTGTTGAAATCAAAGGATATTTAATTTTAAGATATGACTTCTAATTTGTTTTTTATTTGCCTTCTGGGATAAGAGTAGAAAAAAGAAAAATGTTAATTGGTTTCATTTAAATCTGACTGTCAACTTGATACATGGCTACAGAAATCTGATAATTCTTTTTCCTTGTTCATCTGTTCTGCTTGGTGAAATTTATGGTTTACATAACCCCACAGAGAGCAATGCGGTTTGAAAAGCAAATAATTAAGCATTAGTACTATCCCCCAAATCATTTTTCCACAAGGAAAAGATGTTTCAGCATTCAAATGTGTAATTTTTTTTTCAAACCTTAGAATGGATGCTGCATCCTGCATAATGTTAAAATCATGTCATGATTCAAGATTGTAATCACAAGTTGCAGTGTCACACAATGTAAGCTGTATCCCTTAGCCAGAGTGTCCTGGATCTCAGTTCCAGAAAGGATTTAATCATTACCCCAACACATGGCCTCTCCAAAAACAAAGGGATTTAAGCAAGTGCTTAACTAAACAGAGGAATCATAGCATGTGTGTCTATGCTGAGCTGGCTTAGACGTCTAGAGTCTAAAGCCAGGATAAAACACCTTGCAAAAGAAGAGACAGAGACCCTGCAGGGAGGAAGACTAGAAGTCGAAGCCCTTGTACAGACCAAGAGAGCAAAGACTGAAAACACACTGGATTCATCAGAAACCTGTGTCAAAAATCACTTAGCTGAGGGGTGAAGTGAGCTTTGCCAGCAGCTGAGCAGCTGCCTGCAACAGCCAAAATACAGTGGTGCCAAAATACAGCCATGGCCCTGTGAGTGACACCCTATGGAGGAGCACCTGCCTGCAACACCAGCTCTGTCTGTCCCCCCGGCAGCTTGGGCTAGTGTTTCACCCCAGGCCATATCATTCTACACCATCTTCTTCCTCCAGACCCACTCTGGAAAAGGCAGGCATGGAGTTGGGGATTGCTGCACCCTGTCCAGAACTCAGGAGCCAGAGCACGGCAGGTGATGGAGAGCCAGTACAATTCATACGGCTGTCGCCCTGGCAGTGTTAAGGAGGTAAGGGGAAGCAGAAGTAAGCATCAAATCTTTGGCTACTTCTGCCCAAGAAAGGCTGTGCATCAGCATCTACAGTTGGGCCTTGAATGGCTTTTCAAACCACACACAGCCCAGCCATCGAATTCAGGGGTTGCAGGGCACAGGCTGCTAACATGCAGATAGGAAAGCAAAGACAGACGAGCTGCAGGAACCCAGCTGAGCCATCATGATGAGAAGTTGTTCTTCGCCTCCAGTACCAACCCTAGCTGCAGGAATGGGAGCTGGCACTGTCAGAAAGCCAACAACTAAAATGGTGGGAAGGACAGTAGTAGAGACAAAACCAGGTTAAACATCAACCCTGAGCAGACTGTTCTCATCTTGCTCCTTCCTTCATCTACTGCCCAGGCTCTGTTCTCAGTTTTAGCCACATTAGAAAGCGCAGCTCTGGTCCCATCTGAAACCACAGAAATGAAACAACTTTACACAGGGGTAAGAGTAAAAACTGGAACCCAGCCTTTAATGAGGTAGGCACTCTCCACCAGGTACCTTATAATAAGTAAATAAAACTCTAATTCTTTAAGAAGCTTATGCTCTGAAAGATGATTATCTGAAGCATTACACTCAAAGAGCTGCACACTGCATCACCACCTCCCTGCTCCTGTCAGCTCATAATTCCCATGGAAAACTCACTTAAGCTAATATAGCATCTCTTCATACTGTTCTCAGGACCCACTAGGTTTTATGCAATGATTTGCACTGCACCCCACTACCCATTTCCCTTCAGTCACATAACAATCAAGGAATAAATGGCATTGCAATAATAAGCACTAATTTAAGACACAGAAGAATAATGTTCTCTCTACAGAGAAGTAAGATTCTGCAATGCTGCCACTTAGTTGACTCATGGCGTTATGAGCAATTACAACAGTCAGAATTTGGAGCAATTTAACAGCTCTTGCTACTTAATTGCTCTTGCTATAAAAAAAATAATTAAAACCAAAACCAACCAAACAAAAAAACCCACTAACCCTGAACCTGCCTTTAGCACCATCACCTGTCCATTGCATGATTTACAGGCCCAGACGCACTGAGCTCGCATGTTGTTCTGGGCTGCCACTCACTACTGTCATACAAACTACAGCACAAGTAAGATGGTTCTTCTGATCATCAGATACCAGTACTGAAAAAGCTTTTTCTGGCCACACCTCGGTCCTGTTGATATGGCATCTTCCCCTTGCAGCAGTTTAAGCCATTGTACCCTAGTGGCAGTGAGCTGAAATCAGGAACAGAAATTGGTAGATGCTTGATCAGCAAACAAGGAAAATGAGATCCATGCTCATCTACATAAGCAGGATCCAATATTCAGAAGTGCTCATATCAGTCATGGTGTTATCCAGGCAGTTAGTAATCTTTTAACATCTGCCAGGTCAGAAAGAGAGATTTCTCTCATTTTGTGTTTTCACTTATGTTTGTTCCCTCAACCAGGGTCAGTTACTCTGGGAATGAAACTTCTCGATTAGTGTGTCAGAAGCAATAAACTCTCCATTAATTGATGTCCTTGTAGGCTTTGACCCAACTAGTAGAGTTTAGCAGCATCTGCCACTGTTTATTAAGTCACTGAGATGAAGGATGTTTTCAAACTTAATATGCTGCGGCCTAAGCTTCTGTACAACAAAACAAGTAGCTCTACACGCATCTCTTGCTGCCCCCACGTGCATCATCTTTCTTCCTGCTCTCTCAGTGCTGGCATGAGTGGCAGCAGAGATGACACTTTCTTGAGCATTTAGCCAGGGGTACTCACAAGCTGGAGGATACATGAACACACTGCTACCCCTCCTTTTTAGATGTGTTTCAAATGAATCTCATCTCGGCCTTAAAAGCACTGCATCAACAAAGAAGTTCTTACGTGAATGACATTTCAGTGACATTAGCACCTCAGGCTTTTTGCTGTTCCTCAGCCTAAGTCATGGTGCTGTTAAATCTGTATTCAAGGGTCAATTGCTGATAAACCTGGGTACTGAAAGCAGCTGCCCTGTCGAAACTGTGTTCATCTAGCACCTTTTCCATTTTTTATTACAGGAAATACATGTGTAAATGCTGTTGTGCCTAAGTGAGGCCCCTGTGAAGACATGACAGTCCAGTTCCCATATGTGCTGAATGATGTAGGTAACTGTCAACACAACCTGGATTTAGAAATGTCCTATTTTTAAAAGCACATAAACCCACTAATTTTCCAGGTCATGATTTTTGTCCTGAAAATATCAGGATTCTATTGGTATCGGTGAAACAACTTGTTCAAGTTTGGGTCTGATGCCTTGTTCTCACTTTACTGGGAACCTGAAATGCATCCTTTTAAGTAAAATGAGCCTGGTTATTATTATTGAGAGGTAGAGGGGTTGAATACACAGTTCTCACAATACAGAGTGCTCTGTATTTTTCTCCACCTGCAAGGGGGGGAGAGAGAGAAAGAGAGAAACCACGTCTCGAATTTCAGTCATACAATACTCTTGTCAGGACACAAACCCCTCCAGAAATAAAAAACATGGAAATGATGCATTCTTTCTATCTTGTGTTTTGACCTTTACATTCATGTTGACCATCACTGCTGGTTAAACAACTTTAGAAATAAAGCAGTTTCAAAAAAAAGTTTGGTGAAATGTTAATTCCTCAACTGAGAGGGGACAGCCTGTGGCAGGTAAATTGTCTTCTAAATGGAGACTGAAATGAAAAACATACCTGAGAAGTGCTAATGTACTTTAGGAACCTCAAGGCCTCATAGTTGAGGGAAGGAGTTGGACTTGCCCATGGTTGTAGTTCAATGTGCCATCTTACAGTCTGTAAAACAAAGCAAAACAAAAAACACCTTAAAGGCTTTACAATCATAAAATGCAAGGGCTAATAAAATAAGGAGATTTGATTTCAAACAAAAAGTTTCCTAGAGGCATGTCTACATATGAAAGACATTTCAGAATAAAGTAGGGTTTGAACTACAGTTAAAGAGCACCTAACTATGATTTATAATAATCAGCTTTGAAAGCTGATGTAGGTAATTCAGCAAGGGCTGTTCATCCAGGATACATGTATCAAGCCAGTTATTCTAGGACACCCAAGTAAGCCATGGCTTGCAGAAACACATAAAGAAAACCAAGTTCTGCATAACTAAATCCTCTAACAAAACATCTGAAAACAGTGACATCATTTTAATTTTATGTCTATCATGTATCTCTGTTTCATTATCCGCTGAAACAAGAACTTGGGTTGCAAACACTAATAACCAAAGGAAACCTCTGCAAAGAATCTCTTTTCTTTTTTAAGATCTAGATTTTATTGAAAAGCAAGCTTCTGGCGGCATTTGAGAAAAGTCCTCTTCCTTTCCCAAGCTTGCCTGATGAGATACACCAGAATTCTTTGTTTCTCTCAAACAATACAAGTGTGGCTGCCCATAGCCCTACTGCTCCTCTTTTTCGTAGCCCCAAGGAAGTAGCTTCAGTGGGTGCTTTCTGCACTCCCTGCAAGGTCCCTCAGCTCTGAACCTCAGGGATTCTCTCAGCTTCTCCACAAACACTTCCCACATCGACAGAATAGGACAGAAAAGGTCTTTCAGAAACGTGCTTGCAGAGCAACAGGGCTCTGCGCTCCCATCTGCTCCACCTTCTCCCAATTCTGCCCGCTTTTGTCATGCTGGGAAATTTAGATTTGTCATCTCTTGCCCTCAAGTAGATAAAAATACAAGCAAGGTGTTAAATTGCACTAAATTAAGATTGATTCCTCATGGCTTTTCATCTTCAGGCACCATAACTCACTTCTATGGCTGGGCAGGAAGTATCAAGCTTCCCTTTAATCATTCTCAATTAACTGAGCTTCCATAATGGACAGGATGGGATTTCACCCTCATAGGTTCACGCTGACATTCAATAAAACACAACCAGAAACCCCACTTGGGATTCCCACAGGACTTTATTTCAAAAGAAGCCCTGGAATACCTGAAGGATATAGCAATTAGCTGGAGAGGATGAAGGCAGATGGGAGAGGTGAGATGCTGAGCCCCCAGACTGTGGCCTCAGGAAAAGAGGCAGTGACACCAGGGCTCCTCTGGTGCCAGAGAGGAACACAGGAAAGAGGAAGAGAAGGTGTAGCTAGAAAAGAAAGATTATTAAAGAGGACCACCAGACCAGATGGAGTTTGCCTTAAGCCGATATCAAAAATTGATATTTTTGCAGCCTATGTAAATGTATTCTAGAGTGAATGTGAGGCAGGAGGTCTGTATGAGGTTTATTGTTACTTGAGGGGTTACTCTTTGTTGTTTGTTTCACAGTAAAGAGATGCTGAAATGGACACTTGAGATTCTGGTTTTTCCCCCCAGAAGCAGACAAAAGTAGCATTTCTCACCCTGAAACTTCCTGCCTACAGCAAACACGGGCTCTTACACTCTGCACAGCATGAGGCTGGAAGCAAGGCAGCAAGCAAGCTCTGCAGCAGCACATCCCCCTGACCTCTGACTGCAGCAGGCAGGCTGCAAACAGCTAACAGCAGGAGCATAGGTGCACACCAGGGAGGGAAATGCGTGTAATCTTTCACAATGAGTCACAGTTCACACGGCTGAATAACGTTTGCAATGACAGGAATGCTGCCGTTTCAACAGGCTTGAAAGCTGAAATGAAAATGAAGACTGACAATCATTTTCGGGGGGGGGGGGAGACCACGAAAAAACAAAACAAAAAACCCCAAACCGCCTACCAACCACGCAGATACCTAAACATCTGTGCCCAGTTACTCTGAAATCTATTTGTGTGAGAAGTAGCTCATTAAGTAGAGGAATTGCCGGGTGGCCATTGTGGCACTATTCAGCAAGAATTCCCTCTGCACAGAGGGAAGGAAAAAAATCCCGATAATGAACCACGTGAATGAGGTTCTTTTTCAGCAAAGTGCGATATACAAGAGCCACTGCAGCTTATCCTCAGGTTCTTAAAATCTTAAAGATGACAAACTGCCTTCCCAGTGACTCCAAACTATCAATAAACATATGAAAATGAAATAAACCCCCAGTCACTTAATAATGTGGTTTCACTTAATAAAAAAGGAAAAAACAGGAGATCAACCTTTTCTATAGTTCTTTAGATTCAGAGGCACTACATAAATGCTACTTTTATGACAGAGATCAGACCTGAGGCTCCTGTGTAATGGCAATGCTTTTGAATAGCTTCTTAAACTTTACACTTGGTCCCTGGCTCCTTAGAAAGCAGCTGCCTATTTCCATTCACTAATGAATACATAGAGGGGTCTGTTCCTAACACCTGCTAAACATCTCTTTGGAGCACTTCGATAGCTGCCATACAATAAGATTCACCAGCGATGAACTGGGACAAAAATCCAGCACATCTCTTGGAGCAGGTACACCCTCCCAGTGAGTAACTATGTCGGTGATGCCACATAGGTATGTTCAGAACTTACAAAACATCCTCCTGAAGGAGCCATTCCATTTCCACATTGCTTATAGTTTTTCAGGTAATTTTCAGCCTGTTCCATAGTGTTTCCATATAAGCCTTTTCAAATAAACTTTACAGATAAAATCCACCTGGTCCCTGTGGACCAACTGCTTTGTGAAAACCAGGTTTATTCCTGATAAACAAATGATCCTTATCTGAGGAGTTTTCCTCCTCTGAACTTTGCAATTTTATTAACTCTGAGTAAACCTGACTGTGGCATCATGATTTGGATTTTCTCACTTGTAGTGTGGAAACTTCTAGAGTAACAGAGCAGGGTTCCTGTGGCTGCTGTATGTGATAAATATAAATATGATTCGTGTCGGTAGAAAAAAAAAATAGAGAAAAGACCAAATGGGAATTGCCCCCCCCCATAAAGATATAAAATGGCCATCTGTTGACCAAAAGTATGAGAAAATAAACATGTTAGTGTTAAATCACTTTACTCTGGACAACGATGCCAGAAGGGATATGAGTTACAACAAAGAGAATGAAGGAGCCCCTAAATTTTCTTAGTTCCTTATCAGAGAACTGAAATTTATGACCTAGGATGTTAGAAAG
>JAOXXN010000446.1:70582538-70599640 GCA_026770055.1 Myrmophylax atrothorax | reverse complement strand
CCCTCACACCCAGGCCTGTAATTGCTTTTATCATATAATAAACTTTATATAAAAATCTGAGACTCTGTTTCTCACATGTATAAAACAGGCTGAGGAGCAGCTCCTTTCACAAAGGGCTTTACAGCTAGAAGAGCAGAGAGGGTATTATGATCCATGTTATGCAGCTTTGGATCTGAGATTCAGATAGACCTTCTTAAGGAGGAGGCAGAGAATGGGTTCACACATTCTGCATCTCTGCCTGTCATCACGGGTGTGCTACCTTCCTAGGGTAAGGACTCATCCAACCATGACTGTGTTCCCCAAACACCAGCATATTCTATATAATACAATATAAAGAGATGACAGTACCTGGACAGTTACAATGCCACTTAAAAAATATCATACTGAATATATTGAAGTATCTCTCTATATACACCTTCACCTACAGACACATTATCTGAAATTATCATTGTATCAGTCTTCAAGCAAGACTTTATCACAAGCACTGGTCAAACACTGACTTCAGCTGCTCCAGGAGCTGGATATCCAGAAACTGTTATTCAGAGTGAAGTCTAAATTTTCACCACATGAGATAATCACAGAGTAAAGAAAATCTTAAGGCAATGCCATCGCTTTGTTAGGAAAAGAAGGACACATTTGAAGGTCTGATTTTTTCCCCACATACTTCACACTTAAAGATAAGGACTGGTATTTCCTTCAAACCAATCTGACAGTAATCTGCAGAGACTTTTCTGTGAAGCCCACTTCTCTAGAGTTTTCTTCCTCGTAGCCATCTACGATAGTCAACTGCTAATCTCTTAATAATCTGTAGTATACATCCGGTATACTTTCAAAAGACTGTCATTTAAAATCCGAAATCATAATATAAGATTTAAATTAACATGTGCAAAGGGCTTACAAACCAACAGGTCTAACACTGCAGGTCTGCAAAATGTCTGGCTTTTCTAGTCCAAACCTGCACACAAATCAGTAAACTCTTTCCAGACCAATCCTAGGTTCAGTGCACTGATCCAAAAAGCTCAATCCCTCCCTTCCCTTCTGCTTACATTTGAAAGGGAATTAGTAAGTTTTTCATATTCCCATCTTTGTTAACTCAATAACTGTTTTTCCCCCTCTTAATCTTCCTCCTTGTTAGCAGCCAATCAAAATACAGAAACATATCAGCCATGTTTATAAGCAAAAATTTGGGAACGCCATTACCCTGTGAAGCAGTCTGTTGCTTCCAAAGAAGAAATAAGACTTGTCAATATATACACAGATGTCTTAAGCAAATTCTCTGATTAAATCATGCAACAATCATTTTTAACACTTGAGGCAGGTCCAAATGTGAGTGGAAATCACTTGTGGCAATAAATTCCATCAATAACCATAAATATTTGCTACACATAGAAACAAATGACACACACATCTTCACCTCCAACCATTGTGGCCGAACCCTGGGTACCACCACACTCAGCCTTGTAAAAGGGCACAACAGAACTTGCTCATGGGTGAAATTTTGCAGGGGTTTAATCAGTTTAAAATGCAATGTGTGGGATTCAAATTGCAAAATTTCAGACATCTACATGGCAAATTTACTGGATTACTTTCCTGAAGGCTCACCCTTGTGAGAGAAGATAGGATTTACAAAGCTTGGACACAATTTTATTTGAGGTCCCACTGCAGCACCTGTGGCCTTAAGCATATTGTTTTGTAATGGTCTTACTGGTTTTTTCCCTCAATTCAAAAGTACTCTAACTAATGAAAGCAGTTTGTTGCAGCCCACTCAAGCACTGGCTTTACAGGACATGCCAACATGCTTCACGAGGGTCACACAGCAAGTGTGCAGCCTGCTAAGATGAGTAGGAGGGCTGCTGAGGGTGGAGGCAGCCAAACTGGCACGCTGCTCCTCTTGCTGACAGCACAGAGCAGCTCCAGCAGCAAAGAAACCCTCGTGAACACCCACATTCCGTTTCAGAGGCAATTAGCTGGTTGACTCCAAGGGAGTGCCAGGAGTGAAGAAACACTCCTGCAGCGAGGACAGCCACGGATGAAGCTTCGACAGTGGGCTGGGGAGCTAACTTATCTGACAGGACAGATGAGGCAGACAGGCTCTTTAAAGGAATGATTCATCTCACTATGGAGTAGACATGAAAATAAGTAAGATGAGTCAAGCACTGTGAAAGCCCATGTCTCTCCATGACCTGCAAAGGAAGCCTCAAGAATGGGCTCAGGAACACCTACACCACAGACACTCAACACCACAGAAGACAAACCCCAGACCAGACAATCACACAAGCCACACTGCAGAAAATCATGCATTTTAGAGGGCCGAGCCTATTCTTTAGTTGTGAGCCTAAAACAATGTTTAATTGCACTTCATTCTTCAGCAGGGTTGAGCAATTCCACATGTTTTATGTTTGGAGCAGCAATACCGCAAGTAAACCGCAAGTAAACCTAAATCCATCCCAAAGAGGAGGTGCCAGCAGTGACAAATAAGTATGCCTTCAGCCTGGGCAAAGACTTCCTTGAGAAGGGTCAGTTCATACAGTCCCCTTTAGCTAAATGTAATGAGCATCACAAGGGCTCATAAGAAGCATACTCCCAAAAACATGCTACCTTACACTGTTAATTTAGAAGTAGCAGGGACACACACAGGCTCAGTGGGTTGTAATTTAATGTACAGGCTTACAAAGGGACTATGGCTCATATTTAAGGCTTCGAGTGAATTAATTTCTAACACAACTTCCTTTATAGATATTCCATCCCTACAAGTCTGAACTGTTTCTTTAATTTCTTTTCTTTTAAATGACTATTCTTTTCTATTTTTCTTTGCAGTTCGGCTTTTTTAAACACGTGAGGTTTTCACCTAGGAAATCATAGTGCAGAACCTGCTACTTATGCTCCTTCTCTTCGTGTGTGTGCTTGTATTGAGTGGGTTCCCTCTGAGGCATCAGGCACTGACTGTACCACAGGGAAATGCAGCTGACACCTGGTACTGCAGCCACCTAAACTGAGAATTTCCAGTCCAACAGTGAAACTTCCACACATTGCACAAATTCCATGATGAACTGGGAAAAAAATTAATAGAGGAAATCTTTCTATTTCCCCATTTTTTTTACTATTCTGAGTTTATCTAAAGCCAAGGCATCTCTGACAACCACACACACAGCCCTCTCTGTACCTGGCCACCACCGGATCACTCCAACCTCTGCACGCACCAGGTTGATGCAATGGAATGAGCAGGCCACAAAGGCGAACTTCCACAGGCCAACTCCAGAGCTATAAAATTGTAGTGTGTTACAGAATCACAGAATGATTTGGGTTGGAAGGGAGCTTTAAATATCACCTAGTATGATCCACTTCCATGGGGCACACCTTTCATTATATCAGGGTGTTTAAAGTAAATAGCATTGTTCCCAGTACAGAGTGGTGACAAACACCACTCACTGCTGGTTTTGACTTAAACACTGAGCCACTGACTATAACCATCTGCTTATCCATCTATTAGCCCATCCACCAAACGTGTATCTCTCCAATTCAGAGGCAGGAATGCTGTGGGGAGTTGCATCAATGGTCTTACAGGTACAATATCCAAAGCTCTTACCCTGTCCACTGATGCAGTCACTCCATTGCACAAGTCCGCTAGATTAGTGAGGCATAACTTGCCCTCAATGAAGCCACTTTGGCTGTCTCTAATGAACTGTGTGCCTTCAGCAGGTTTTAACATAGCTTCCAGGAGGAACCCCTCCATGATCTTATCTAAAAATTTGATGTCAGAACATCAGGCTGAGGAACAAAAGCTCTGTGCCAAGATAAGCATGTAACGCACATGGTCCAGGCTTTCCCACACAGGAACGCTGCTTACGAAAGCAAATTCTGCCTATGGAAACCAGTCCTGTGATGAGAGTGTTTTCTGCATTAATAAGTGTGTGTCTTCAATTTAAATGGGTTTCTGACATGACCTGTATATGTAGACTTCTGTGCATGAGTATGTGTGTTTTATTTTATTGAAGTGGGAATTTCTAGGATGCACTTAACTCTCCCCTAGTCCCTGCTCCAAGCCCCTGCAGTGTAGCACACACTTGTCTGCCTGGGAGCAAGATGGGAGTGCTGTAAGACTCAACTTAGGAAGCTCCGAACACTGCCCAGAAGGCTTTACACGAGAGCAGTTTATCAGCACTTGTTTCCCAAAGCTGCAGTTTGCAGCATAAGTAAAACTCTCAGGGTTAGCAGGAAAAGGAAAAAAGCGAAGTTTGACACTGAAATGAAGAAAACTATTTTCTGACTTCAATTATCATTAGAAAAGCTCTGAGTCACTGCATGGTAATTGAAACCAGGAGTCTTCACCCTTGGAGAGCACATCAGTCTGAACATGCATACATAACAATCCCTGAAAAGGCAACAATCAACAATCATTTCACCTCTGCTTTCCTTTTGTTAATACTGATGTTTATTTTCTGCTCCTTTTGCTACTGATTTCCCATTTGATGGTATGAAATCGAGCCACACGCATACAAATTATTGCTCCCGCACTGGCAGAGGAACTGCTGGCCTAACCTGCAAGCAAGACAAACCAGCGACCTCCATGCAAAACACCAACAACTTCAATGCCTTGGGAGGTTCAGCGTTTCACACGCAAAGCCCACACTCAAGCTCTCTCCAACTCTACTTTTAGGTTTGTGTCTTTTCCCCTAAATAAGTGTCTCATAAGAAAAGCATGCATAGGAAAAACGATGCTTGCCACTGACTTTGTGTGTGACAGAATTACATCACTTTAAAAATCCAGAAATGGCTTTAGAAAAATAAAAAGCACCTTCCAAAATTAACATGACGAAGCCAGATCTGTAGGGAAATTAAGTTGACTAATGCTCCACTGAATTCAAATCTCAACGTTGAGTTCCACAGTAAAGGGGTATTGGAAATTTGCTTACCAGGTTTAAATAAGCCACTGTGGACACCCCTGCAAATTCACCAGCAGACCTGGGCACATCACCCTGAGTGTATTGGGACTTACAGGAAGCAGAGGTTTCAGAAGACTTGCCAAAATATTAATTTGTAGGTACTTACAAGTTCAGAAATCATTGCATCTAATTTATAATTTACATAGCATAACTACCACTCCTCGATACCTCTGAGGAATAAACCCACTGCAGCCAAAGGAGCTGTAGGCTGCAGAGGTAGGAAAGGGCAGTGTTGCACCAGGGAACCCCTCTTGAAACCTCCAAAGGTCACCAAAGACCAACAGCTCTGCCATTGCAAATCCCAGCAACATCAGGGAGAAATACATATTTATTAAAAGGGAAATTGATTTTAGTCTGCTAAGAGACATACAGCTTTGAAAATAGTCAAGTGGAATTTCTTTGCTATGGTTATGAAATAAACCAAATAAATCGGGCAGCAGCATTCCAGTGCTATCCAGAGGCAGACAGCATGATAATATATCTGATGGAGATAAAACGAGGAGCCAGACTGAAATTTATGGAAGTCAATTCTCAAAACTGCTTAAGCAGCTCAATCAGCTGAATTCTTTCCAGTGCCTGCATGCCTTTGCCAACACTTAAGGATAACAGCAAGAAACAGATACAGCAACTACTGGTCACTGCTGGTCAAATTCAGACTTGTGCTAAGCAGAGGCCAGACCGTGGTTTCAACCTGAATTCGTAACTGCTTTAGATGAAGTGCTTTGGCTGAGAAAATATGGGAGGCACTACAGTCCATACAACAGAGCGGGGAAGCTCTTTTCTTCTAGGTTGACTTCACTGCAATATTCAAACCACAGCATACAGCAAACAGAATTCATTCGTAGATACTCGTGTAGTCAGATAAGCCGAGTTTATTCTGTGCAAATTCCAGCATTCTAACTGTGATGTACAGACAGGGATGCCCCTGGGAGCCTTTCCACTGACTTCAGAGCCTCTGCCTGAGGCTGAGAACTGGGGAAAAAGAAGGTGCTTTAGTGTAAAACCAATGCTTTCACAAAAATAAGAGCATTTCACACTTGCGAAGCTTTCTCTCCAATCCAAGTGGAGTGCAAATACCTAAACAGAAATGGTTCTCCTCACCTTCTACACTAAAGGGCGATCTGAAGAGTCAGAAAACCCCTTGCCCTTCATCCTCCCCTCCTGGGTAAGTACCAGGGAAACCTCCTGTGTCCAGGGAGAGCAGTATTTGTCACTAAACATCTATTATCTCATAAAGCAAGTAAACACCAATTCTTATCCATGGGTAAAACAAAAGGCTGAGTTACTTCTAAAGGTATTTAGATTTCATAGTGTGAAACTAAGGCAAGAGAGAAAATATTTACAACAGGTACCTAGGTATGGTTCCTTCAACCCACCATCAGTTCACTTGATTGTACTGTTTTTTACTAAATAGCAAGGGAAGACTCAAAAAGCTTCACTTTTTAATTCTTCAACTCCTTATTTCATAAAAGCATTAGTTAATAAACCAAGATAATGGGGCTTCACAGAATGAAATGTATACTAGCTTTAAATGTCTACAAACATCCTCCCTCTCTTGTTTTTTAATATGATTATGGATTACTGCCTGTAGTCTAGAGCTATGTAAAAGTCTTCCAAGCAAAATAAAACTGTGTTGGGCAATTAGTTCTCTGTGTCTAGAAAGGAAACAACAGTTGGCTTACAAATTGTTAGGATTTTAGGTACAAGATGACACGTTTGTTTTCCAGTTTACAAAGAAGAAAATCAAGCTCATTTCAAAGCACACAAATTTGAAATATTTTTTCTTAAATACAAGTAGAGACCCAAGTATCATAAACCCCTAGAGGATGGGCCTGGGCAAATATGCACCATCTTCTTTAGTTCAGGATATTTTCCAATGTTTTATCCCTAATTCTGAGCATTATACAGCTACAGCACTGAGCATGGTTTGATTCTGAACTCATGATACACCCAAAATTCCCACAGATTTCATAATGAATAATAATTGCAATATCAAACCATTAATCAAGATATCTAACTAAGAAGAAACACATTAGCTCAGCAGCAGCCCATTGACACATAATTGCTTCTTGTTTAATTTTCTCAAAAAGAGGGAAGGAAAAGGAACAAGATGTTGTTGCTTCGCTCTATTCAGGATGAAACACAGTTCACTTCTTTGAAAGCTTCAGTGCTTCAGGACAGCCATGAAGAAAGCCCCAAAAGAGACAGGGTATCAGTACTAACAAATTTTATTGTTCCTCTGGGGTTTTTTTCAGACAGCTCCTACCCTGTCACATTTATCTGTGGGATAAATCTCACTCCTTCATTACTGCTGTCCACTCTGCAGGGAGCAGGAAGGATTTGAAAATGGTTCCTATCATTTTTAGGCTCCTACATGGCAGATATCATTTAACATTACATGCCATATCAATAGACATTACCATCTCTTCCCCCTAGCATTTCAAACACTGTCTCTTTGTAAAATATGAAAGAGGATGCTAAATAAAGGCCCTGACTTTGAAGCTCCCATTTGATTATTTGAGTTAGCTAGCTGCTAGGAGAGGAATGAGGAAGAGGGCTGGGAATGGATGAGGCAAAGCTGGGGGAGGATAAAGCAGCAACAGCAACTCTGCAATCTTAACATTTGCTAGTTCTAATATCATTTTCAAATGCACACATTTCCCAGACAGGTCCAGCCCTTGGCATATCACTGATATTTGTTTCTTTGCTATAATTTTGTCTAGGCTAATTTCTTCCAGAAGACCACCCTGTCACACACCCACAAAAACCCCCAAAAATAGTGACTCTACCTCACCAAAAGTAATTGAAAGAATACACAGTGCATCCACTATTTTGGCAATATCCCCAAGAGAGATTAGTTCCCTAACTGGCTCTTTGCAGGCCCTTCCTTGCAAAGATCTCAAGGCCCATGAACTTTGTCTTCCACACCCCACAAAGGGCAGAGGTTTCAATTCCTTCAGCCTGCAGAGGTCAGTACTGCATACAACCCAGAAGTTCCTTACTTCAAGAAGAGCCCAGAGCAGTGCACCTGAAATGGATCAGAAAGTGGAATGCAAAGTAAACCTCAGTGGGTCATTTGTCCAGTGAGCTGTTGGTTAGCTCTTTCTGCAACAAGCATGTAAACCCTGAGGTTTGTCATGTAAAATCTGAAGTAGTTGGCTTGACCTGACAATCCTAAGAGAATTCAGAAACCAATGGCTCACTGCAGTCCTCTTCCCAGAGATAAGAGAAGCTCCCATTGCATGATGGGGAAAGGTGGAAGCAGGAACTACGTTCCTCACAAGAACCCCAGATCTGGGATCTGCAAAGCCAAAACAGTTCTGTAATACTGACTTTCAAAGAACTCTGCAAAGCCATTTTGTTCCTGTCTGGAAAGCACACAAGGAAATCTTTGGTGAGAAGCAAGATTTCTGTGTATGTCTTAACAGCTGCTGGAGCTACTACAGGTACCATTACAGAGAGACATAAGGAAAGGTTTATTTATTTTATTTATACATGTGTCAGAGCGGACAAAAATTACAGGACTGTTTTTAAATCTTGCAAAAAATTAGTAAGCAAGCAAAATAAACACCAAGGGGATCCTTCAGAACCATACCCAGGACTTGTGCTCGTCAAGGGGTCTGCAAAGACTAGAGGACACTTCATCCACCCATTCTCTGACAGTGCAGTCCATGAGCACCTCACAGACAGAGCCCTTCTTGATGGCACCTGAGCCTGATGGCACAATGAAAAGCAAGACTACTGAACAGAAGATCAGACAAACAGCAGAAAAACATGTCATTGAAAATTTAAACTCTTCTTAGCACTGCATAAACAGCTGGGAACACTTCCAGTCATCTCCTGCTTAAATTGCCCCAGTTGTTGCCCTAAGAGTGAGTTCAAAATCAGGGCTTTCCTCTATCTGCTGCCTGGACCATTTGCACACACAATTTCTATTACCCTTAGAGATTTGCTAACCCAAAATAGGGCACCGTGTCACCCTGTCACTTTTGTAGGCAAAAACATTACCATAAACAATATCAGGGTGAATGATGTATGTTACAGATTCCAGGATACATGTGCTATAGACCACAACCAAAAGAAAAAATAAAAATCAAACCTTTTTTCCCCCCCCTTTTATTTGTTCCACTGAACTGCATGTCATTTGATCTTAAGACTTACAAACACGGGAGGGCTCTGGATAACGTTTCACCATGCACAAAAGTATCTTGGTGCATATCTGCTAGCTACGAAAACACTCAAGTTGATTAAATGACTCTCATCCACTGCACACAGCTCTGAAGCACCGAACAGCCACCCAAGACAAACACAGCTCACAGCCAATATTAGAACAAGCGATAAGAGGGGCTGCTGCGGATGCCTTCAAAGATTAGTGGTGGTTCACACAGACCTTCTCACCTACGTGTCAAGTCTTTTATCTAAGCTGTGCCATGAGTGACAGCCATCCCTGCCAGGCTGCGGGAGGAGGACAGTGTAATCTACCACAACCAAAACAAACTGCCTGTGTGAAAGCTGGAGGTCCCTCATTAGTGCTCCTTAAATCTCCAAATTCTGCATCTGTTCTGTAGGCAGTGATCATGCACTCTCCATGCTGTCTGTACAAGTATGCAAGGCAGCTGTGAGAAGCTTTGTTCCTCACCACAGTTTTCAGTCAGCAGCCACTGGAGTTTTGCTCTGGGTTCACACCAGAGACACACCAGCTGCACCTCAGGCTGAACCAGGGCCACACTTCAGTCAAAGTGGCATGAGAGGTGTCTGGCATGCTAGCACTTACCATGCAGCCTCAAAGCAGACACACATCTCTGGTAACTGCCTGGCTGGCTGGGTAAATGTTGATGTGAATGGACTGAACAAACTAGGATGAAAACCTTATTAGCGATGAAGGTAAAGATTTGTCTCGTAAGAAGGCAGCTAAAGGTTGGAGATGTAAAGTAAAAACCCTGAGGCTACCTGTGCAAATTTTTACTCGTGCAAAATATTCTTCCAGGGTGCTTCTCTCTCTAAAGAAGGAAAATTCATAAAAGAAAGCTTGGCCACCTTGAGAACTACTTGAGCAAGGAAAGCTGCATGTCCTCAAAACTGTCTTCACTTCTTATTTCAAAACATGGAACGTGACAAAAGATCATTTTTGGCACTAACTGTGCTTATTGTCTTCAAGGCTGTCAAAATTTCCAGCTTTCAGAGACTCTTCCTCTTTTCCTGTGACAAGACTGTGACTTGCTGTACAATTGATTTTCACACCAGAGCTCACCTTCTCCCACCTCCTGCTTGACAACTGCTTTCATGCAGAAGATACCCTTCCTCCTCCAAGCACATACACAGCACATGGAGTCCTGCTTGTTTGCTGCTAACAAGGTCTGATAACCAGCAAAACACCAGACAACACAACCCAATTCCCTAACCAAAGCAAACTTTGGAAGAGTGAAGAATGAGGCGAGAGCAGAGGATGCGCTTATTGAAGTGCTGCCCTTCAGTGGGACACATAGGCCATGACCAGAGCTGCTCAGCCACTCTGTGCATCACCATACAGGAAGGCAAGAGGGCAGGGTGGGTTGCTTGGTCCCCACAGCAGTCCTGTGAAGCAGTTTGAGCTGAAGACAGCAAACAGGACTGGATCAGTATGGGTTTTTTTCTGCACCTGCTACTGAAGTCATAAAGGATTCACGTTTTGTACAAGGCCTGTGGACTACCTCTCCAGGTTCAAGGAAACAATGGCACAGCTGTAATGGCCATCATAGAGCAAGACATCTGCAGAATAAATCCTCACCTTGATCCTTGGGACCCTTAAAAAAGAAAGCTTATATACTCTAATTTATTTTTTCTGTCACAGCTACCTAGAAAAATTTATTCTCATCTTTATATGCCAAAAGAAAGTCTTGAGAAGGTATTTGAAAGAAATCTATGTTATTGGATATAATAAAGTCTCGTAATGCTATAATGACTTTCTGAAGGATAATACTCCCTAGCTTCTTCTCAAAAATGCATTAAGGGAAAACCTATTTTAGGTAATAAAAAGTGTGTAAGAATCAAGATTATTCTGAGTAATCATTTACCTCACAAGCTTGCAAGTGACATCACTGCCAGAAAAAGCATTACCACCTTCTCTTTATGGTCTACTATAAACAGATTTCATCTGCAGTTAAAATACAGTGAAAGCCCAAACTGCTCTTGCTTGGCTACTTGGAGAAGGACTCCCATGCATGGGTACCTTCTGGGTCCTCAGCTGCCCCTGTTCACAGGCAGAGCTGGCTGATGCTCCCCAGATTTGGTTACCTGCTGTTGAAAACTGCTTTCAATAAAAGTTTATTCTGTTCTTCCAAACACAATAACCTCTCTCAGTCTGTGCTATTACCCTGAATATTTGAACAAAACCAGACCAAGGCCCTCACAGCCAGCTGTTCCCCAGGTACTAATAGAAGACATAAGCTTCTATCTTGTGCTGATCTTACAAGATAAGCGACTTTGGATTGGTTTATATTTGCTAAGAGATCTCCAACTGCTGGAGGGAAAAAAGTTGTCAACTAGTGTCCTTTCCTCTGGGGTCCACTAAATTATCCCACAGAACAATTATGGTGGTGTCTGGTCTCTCTAGTGCGGTATTAAACCAGGGCAAGGATCGCTTATTATAGGCTTTAAAGACCCTATTACCTCTTTTTATTTCGTTGATGTTATGTCATTGTTCAGGCTAAATTCCAGTTTGACTAATCACACTGTATCTGCCAGATTGCTTCTCTAATTGCAAAGCAGGTAAATGTAGCCACAGGGACCTCAGGAGGTTGCCCTGAAGCATAATGAAAAAGATACCTAGACCTTCACTGTGTGGTTACCTAAAGTTCACATTTTTCTAGGGCGTCTTTCCATTACCTACCAACTGCAGAGTTAAAACATTTGCCTAATATCTTGCCTGAAAATCAAGCCAGTTGTCCTACTTGCAGTGGACCTAGGAAAGAAACAGTCACTATGTCCTTCAAAAAAAATTATTTTTTTTTTTTTTAGTTTGAAGAGTCTTGGCACATTTCCTCAAAACCTACTTTTCCCTATTTGAAACTAGTACCAGTTCTGCAAGTTTCCCCTGCAGGCTTGCCTTGCTGCACCTCTTAGCATCTTTTTCCTCTCAATGAAACCCTCTCCAGTTTGCCTACTGGTTATTAAAGGAGACACCCAGAAGCAGCACACTCAAAAGAATAACCAATATCCAGCTCTTCAGCACTGCACTCCCCTCCAACAGAACCACTTGTGCCATCACATCCATCAAAGCCAGGACTCTGTTCACTCTTCGATGCAGCATTTAGAGAACAGATCTGCATGCTGTAAAGCTCATCATGTCTCGTACACAGGTGAAGAGACTGGAATAACCTCTGGATTTAACTTCACTAGAGGATCCAACAGTCTGCCTTAACCCATGTAGCTCCCTTGGTTTGGCTCAGCCAGGGCAAAGCCACTCCTTCAAACACAGGCTGATGTGACTCACTGCACAGCTCCCAGAGCCCTGCTGTGTTAAACTCTGGTATAATGTTAAAATGCTGCTCCAGGCACACATAATGAATAAACTTATAAAAGTTAAGTCTCAATTCAAAACAGCTGTTACACCATGGGCTATGGAAAGACAGACCAATAAATTTAACCTCAGAATAACCAAGTTTTCTCCAAGAATTTTGGCTCCTGCTCATCCAGAGGCAGAGTAACTTCCTATTCAAGTAGTACCCAAAATTTACTTTTAAAAAGACATGAATCCAGCTTGAAAACACTATACAAGCAAACAGGCAATGAAAACATCTGATACATTTTTTTAACCAGATTTCTGAAAGAATTAAAACGGACTCTTGGTATAAGCCCTACATATCACTGACATAAATGTAAATGGCATTGTTACTGTAAAATTAAAAACCAAATGTAAATTTAAGTAAAATCTTAGCAATAGTGCAATGTTAAATTGCATGAGGTTATTTTGAACCTGCCATACCACCTGCCAAACTATTAGTCCACATAATTTCAAAGATATCACTCCAAAATAATTGGCAAGATTTCAATTAAATTAAAGGTGAGACTGCTATCAGTCAGCACTGCAGAGAAGCAGTAATTTCTCAGAAACAGTTCCTATTTAAAGAAAAACAAAACCTTCAGTCCAACAAGCAACAGCAAAAAACAACTAGTCTACATTTATAATGAACAAAAAGGTAAATGTATACAAGTGTAAGTAAAGCCTAGAAAAATATAATCTCACAAGATTTTTTTCTGTTTTAGGCAATGATGCATCATGTTTCAAAATATGTTATAATCCCAGACAAAATACAAATGGGCCCAGCAGCAAAATCTAATTCCTAGCTTTCAACCACTGAAGACAAACACTTTTATATTCCTAGATACAAGATGAAAGAGCACCCGAAATAACATCAGGTTAACCTTGGCAGCATACCACACTCACCACCTCCATGGAAATAAATCTGCCCAGAAGGCAAAGCACTCCAGGTTTTCTTAACCAGACTCTAGAAGACGGCTCCTCCCAGTTTCAGTGCACAAGAGCCAACACAACCTTGTTACTGCAATAATTGCAACAAGAATTTGCTGCTATTTCAAATTCCAAATGAAACAATTTATTTTTCTTTTGCCATGGCACCCTGAAATAACTTTTAAAAACTCACCTCACACATCTGCAGTGCTGTGTGGGTGAGACCACCTTGATAATACCTATTGAAAGAGCAGGTACACCTGTCAGAATTTGTGTTTCCATGTAGCTGGAGTTTTAGTGCTTCCATCAAAATACAAACGGGATTACAAACTTTCACTTGTTTTACATTTGCAGCCCAGTATAACTCTTCCCATTGTTTAGATGACCATCATATGCTGCCAATGCCAAATTTAGTTAATTATTTGTCAGCAAGGGCAGCAGCATCTGCTCTTTGGTAGGCTCAACCAGAAGCCAAACAACTGTGAGCAATGTAGCTCCCTAAAGCACCAGAACAGGCAGCTCCAGCAACTCCCAGAGCTGTCACATAGCTAAATTGCTTTATTCCCCGCTGCTTTCAGTTAACATATTTTATGTATGCATCTTAAGGCACAAACAGACACTTGGAACCCTGGTGGTCAAACCCTCCCATCTGCTGCACAGTCAGGGACTTTGCTGACAGAGCTTTACCAGTGGTCAGGAAACACGCACAACTGCTTAGGCAGCTTCCTGCAGATCCAGGGGCCACGTATAGACAAGTCTCCATCTATCCCATCCTGTCTGAGTCTTTTTTTCTTACCCTTTTGGTGGTGTTGGTTGCTTGACTGCAGTTGTGCTTGGGAAATAAATAACATAATTCTGCTTCAGGAAACCTTAAAGTCATTCAAAGTAGGCATCAAATAATTTCCTTATGTGTTTTTGCAATTTATTTTTTTTATACAGCCACGAAGTAGGATATTCAGCTTCATCTATGGAAACACTCTGTTCATTGGTCTTCTGCAGTTGATGTAAGTGTGAGCATCACTGTTGAATATCCTGCTTTGTGGCTGTATAAAAAAATAAATTGCAAAAACACATCATAATTTCCTTATGTGAGCAGAGTTATAACCAAGTGACACTAGGAAAATGGAGCAAAGTCTGGCCTTGCTGATTTTTCATTGCTGCCATCCTGCTGGCTCACACATCACAGCACAGTCCAACACCACCTCCATAAACAGCAGCAGGGAAAAAACAACCCATACCTGAAAGCGTCTGCAGGCTTCAGAAAGGGACTGACAATAGTTTACAGACAGACAGAAGACTCTGAAAACTTATAAAAGCCACAGCAAAAAGCAATCCCAGATTACACAGATCTGTGTAAGGAGCCTGTCCCCCTCCTCCTGGCAGCATTTACACCCCCCAGTGCACCATACTGGCAGCAGCTGCACAATGATGCCTCTTCCCAGAACTTCTGGTAGAAGCCACGGACCACCAGCTTTTTTGGTAAGAGCCCCTGTTTTGTCTTGCAATGAAATACAATGTTTCCTGATTTAAAAAAAAAAAAAAAAAGAAAATCACCTATTAATTTTTTTTGAGCTATTGAGCTTTTCCGTAAGAAAAAATGGCAGTACTCAGACCACTTCCACTTTATTTTCCCATGACTTTTTCTCCTATATTTTTATTTAACAGCTCTATTGCAAAACCAGGAATCCCTGGAAGTTCAGTCCTGTAATCCTCAAAGCCCTACCTTCACTTCAAGTGATTTTTCTTAGCCTGAAGCAACAGGCTCAAGTCAAATAGCTGAACACAGGAGATTGTCTCAGACTGAATCTGGCAACTCCACCCTGGATTGTATTTACCAGTACTTTTCACTTGACTTAATTAGTGGGATTCAAATGAGACCTCAGCAGCATCATGCGCAACACCACAAACCACAGCAGTGATGTTTCACACACTTCACCTGGAGACACACCAAAACATACTGTGGGCTTTCTGGAGCCTCAAGCTCTCCAACACTGCAAGGTGCTGTCAGTTCTCAGGTACAATGAGCAGCCTCTCCTGGTGCTACTTCTCCACTAGGAATTCATCAAAAGTCATTAAATAAATTAGGATGTGTTTTACTTTTGCATCTTGTATTTTAATACTATTGTTAGCACATGTTTTCAAGAAACTAAATCCACAGGATTACAGGCTTTCCCCCCACCGCGAATGCTGAAATTCTTCCATAATTAGAATCACTTAAAAGCTTGACTTTAGAACACCAAGTAACACAGCATTGACAACAAAAATCACAAAAACTGACACCACAAGATGCCTCAACGTGGTATCAATACCACAGTACATCAGGACACCATACAGTCTTTATTCAGAAGAAATATGTGACAATGTTGTCCTCATCACCCGGCAGTGGTGAAGGAAGCAAGTTATTATCTCATTTCTCCTAAACTTTTCAGAAAGCCAGAGGCAGGAAATAGCAGCTTAATTTTTCCATCACAGTTTCCCACAGAAGATGAGGGAAATCTAAAAGTCAAACTATACCCAAGTTCATTCTCTATCTCCTTTTTAAATAAAAAAAATAAATTACTGGGGGTGCACAGGCAAAGAAAAGAAACCAGATTTTCAAAGGAGACCCCATAATCACAGGACATCTGGTCAGATAGTGGTTTGGAAGTTAGCAAGTGGTCTTTTCATCAAGGGATTTTGTGGAAACCCAGATAAAGCTTCTGGGACAAGATAAAGGACAAGTTTTAGCCACTCCACGATAACTGGTTTTCTTCTTGTCAAGGCAAAAATTAGAAATAGTTATTTGCTTTGATCAGGAAGGCAGTCTCATCTCTAGCAAAATCCCACTTGCTCCTCCCCACGGTAATTCCAGCTTAAGCACACCTCTGCACAGACCATCACGACTGTACCCTGACGGCAGGGCCCCAAAAGAGGACTCTTTCCCCACCTTCAAACGCTGACTCGTCTCCCCCCGAAAGACTACAAAGAAAAGTCCACAAAATAAATGTCTGATTCTCTAAGGGGTTCCTGAGAGAGTGGTATCTGCCAAAACAAAAGACTACATGAAGATCATCGAAGAAGACAACATCCCGCTGCTAGTCACCCAGGCAGCTAACTGGGTGTGAAGGTAGCACAGGCTCTCCTCACTCCTGCTGAACTCCAGATGCTAATGATGGTCCTCACTTCTCCAAAGGCTTTAACAACCATTAACATGTAGGAACCTAGTTACAGGTCTATTTACCAGCTCATTAACTAACTCATTAACTCTCAGGGAGAACAGGTCTTAGAAGCATTTCTTGACGGCCTTTTGCGAATGCAACGGCACTTGGATGCCAAGAACGCCAAGGGCGTTCCCAAGCCAGGACTTTTCCCAAGCTTGCTCCTGTTGGGGATTGCAGCCTGATGAGCCCGCTTGGTCACTCGGGGCCACTGTTACCTTCGCAGACCGAGGTCTGACCCTGTCCAGCCCAGCTCCAGCACACTGCCCCTTCTCTGCAGCTGAGCAGCATTGCCCGAAAAGTCGTTTCACCACTTCCCAACAAGTCCCCATCACATCACCCCATACCACCTCACCAACGCCCTCCCGCCACCTCCTCTCAGGTACCACCCGCATCTCCGCCCCGGGTGTGCTGCTCGCGGGGAGGAAGGAGAGCCTGTCGCGACACGGCGGTCGCTCGTCCCGAGCCCGCCCTACCTTCCTGCGGCGGCCCGGGGGCTGCGGGGCACAGCAG
>JAOXXN010000446.1:70571018-70581055 GCA_026770055.1 Myrmophylax atrothorax | reverse complement strand
TTGTATCAGTGTGTCTCTGTAGCTCGGAAGTGTGCTAACTTGTCAATGTGTGTATTAGTTCAGATTATACACATTATGCAATGTCATGAAGTAGCGGAATTTTGCTGAACATTTGGGTATTGTTCATGCTTAAGTCAAACAAAAGGGCAGCCTGGCCCTGGAAGCAAGTACTTTGCTTTTTGGAAGGTTGAGAGTTATCCGGGAAGAATAATGTATGTGTGGCTTGGCTTTGCGAATGAAGATTTGGGAAGGGCTCTACACACATGGGTGTGTCCTTTGAGCTGTGCAGTGCATTTTTAGGTGAGGCACACCGTGTGCAGAACCGGCCCAACACTTTTTTTCCTAAGGTTCATCTGCCACGGCCGAGCGAGCTTGGACGGTGACAACAAAGTCCCCAGGGCTAGAACCTACAGCCCTCGGTATTCCCAGGAGGTCTCCCATCCAAGTACTAACCAGGGCTGACCCTGCTCAGCTTCCAAGATCTGACGGGATCAGGCCTCAGGGTGGCATTTAACTGCCTCGTGAAGAATAAAGTGCAACCCTGAACATCCAAGATAATGCTAGCATCCTAATCCTTCTGGCACATCTTTGAAACCTTCCTAGTATCATCTGGCAGTACAGATAAGTAACTCTAGCAAGGCTTGCTCCAGGGACATCTGGATCAGTAGACTAGCAGCAACAACACTGCAAAAATAGAGCTGCTTTGCGAAGTTCTGCTGTGGTTAGTAACCAGTAGTGTGGCTTCTGGTGATTAGACAAATTGTGTTGGACCTAAACTTTCGAAGGATATGAGAACCCTGCCTGAAACATCAGCAACTGGTTCCCTAATTTGGCTGCAACACCTCATGCTCATGAGTAACACTTCTAAGCCTATACTTTGCATCGTAGCTTCTTTCCTGGGTTGTCACAGGCCAGCTGCTGGTTTTCATGACACATCTTTGGTTTTATGCATGAAGGAAAGGATCTGCATGAGCTGAGCAGGGCTGAGAGGCAGTGCAGGGCACAGGTGTCCCACTCATCTCTGTGGGAGCACTGAAGGCCCCGCATTTGTTTCACAAGGGAGACACACAAGACAGAACTATAAAGTGCACAGGCTGGATTTGGTCTCAAGTCACAATGCTAAACAATGGCTGAGCCATCAGCAGGCAGCAGTGGTTAGTGGGATTTTCGGAAGCAGGTGCTGCAGATGGGGAGAAGTGTCCATGGCAGGAGGCAAGCTCAGCGGGAACAGGGAAGGGGGTGATGGCAGCCAATTTGCCACACATGCTGCTTGGTGAGTAATAAATGTGTTCCCAGGTGGGATGTGCAGGACATGGATGCACAACTAATCTGCATTTCTTTGCCAAGTAGGGAAGACAGTCTGTGGCTGTTGGCCCCTGTGAGCAGTACTGTGCTTCCAGCGCCCCTGCCTTGTCTGCTGGCAAGGGAGAGACTTGCTTCACTAAGCTCCTTCTGGTGTCCTCTCCTCCCTGTCTCTTCACAGCCTGGAGCAGAGCCAGAGCTGGCTGGTGCTGGGTGAGCAGGTCAGAGAGGAGTGCTGGGAGAAGTGGAGCCTGCAGCAGCCAAGCAACCAGACCTGCTGGCAGCAGGACAGAGGAGCTGCATGTAAGAAGATAAGGGAGAGAGCAATGATATGTCTCGAGAAGTGAGATTTCAAGCATGGCTCCAAGCACAGATGCACTGGCAGGTGAGGTGCCTGCTCCCGGCCATTTAAACATTGCTGTCCTCTATTTTAAGGTAAACTATTCTTTTAAATTAAGTTAAAGCAATTCCATGGTTGTTTTAAACTGCCCTAAATGCAGGCCCCTCTTGGAAGGGGGTAAGTGTCAGTCCTGCCTCTCATTCTGTAGCTCCTTTGTCCTAAGCTAAATAAGGGCCATGGCCAAGATGAAAACTATTGCAAGAAAAACTCCTTCTGGAGTAGTTTCCTAATAGACCTGGACACCCTTTTTGGTGCCATCCCACCTTTTGGTCAGCAACTGTGAGACAGCCTCTGGGTGGTTTATGCCTCTGGGAAAATGCATTGCAGATCAGAGCACTCCTCCCCCTGCCTCTGCTCAGGAGTCCTCGTCTTTCTCTTGGACAGGCTCAGATGCTTGCCACAGGCAAGCAAGTTGGCTCTGGCTGTGGACATTTCTGATAGTCACATTCTGTTCCTGTTTCCACCTCATTTAGGTGGCTCACAATGGATCAGACAAGCCCTGGTGCTAGTGCAAGAAAGGAACATATTTATTAGGGCAGAGAGAGAGAGTGTAACTGCACCAATCATGACTGACATCAACTTAAGAAATTGGCACCTGACTCCATCCATGACTATCACCCAGAGATCATCAGCAGAAGGTCACTTTGGCTGCCCTGGGGTTGCCTGTCTTTGCTCCTCCATGTGAAATGGCAACATCTATCTGGAGGACAGAAGTAATGCTTATGCTCAGGGAAGAAAGGTTTAGACCTACATCTAGAATACTAAGTTTGGGGGTAAATGTGACAAGACACAAGACTTGCAATAGTGCTAGCCAAAGTAATTACATCACAAACATCTTAGCACAAAGTTTGTTTTAAGCTATCAGCTTATAGCCAATGAATAACAGCATGTGAAGGTGCTATTAAAATATAAGTTTGTATTTGTATGGTTATGGAGAAAATGTTGAAGACAGGAGCATAAATGTTGACTACAAAAGTATAAAGTGCCCAAATACATTTTAAAACTCCCTCTTGAGGTTTAATCCTTCAGAAATCAAAGCTTTCCTAAAAGCTTGAACAGCACATACTCAAAGAGAAGAGTTCTACCTGAGCAGAATAAAACCCAGAGTCTTTCTTAGTTTTAGCATCACAGGTTCATTTGTTGTTCTTCTCCCATTGTGTAGCTTCACCAGAAAGCTCAAATACTTGATTCCAGTTACTCTTCTTGTCGTCACTGAACTATAAGCACTGACCTTGTATGAAATATTCTCTTCTTTAGAAAGCTGATAATGGCGAATTTGTGAGCATGCTAGGAGTGGTCCTCATAAAGAATAGTTCACATATTTAACTCAGTGTTTTAATTTTGCTTCTGTGTTTTAATGAACAGTTGAATTTATCATACTTCCCTCCTTTCCCACCCCCCCTCCGCCCCATCTCTTGTGAATGTAAGTCTGCTTAAAACTCAACAGAGGGTTTCTAAAGATAGAGAAAAAGGGAACAATGGTAGAGAAGGATCTCAGGAAATCTCAGGAATAATGAGAAATCTTATCTGCATTAGCATGAGAATCATTGGGAATTAAGATAGTATCTTAAACAGCCTCACTTTTTCATTTTAACAAGTGAGTTATAAATCAGTTCTTCCCCCAGGAATTGGCTGCAAAGATACGTGTGCAAGCAAGGCGTGTTAAGAAGAGTAAATTAAAACTGTAGTGTAATGGATGCAACTCCAGTCCAACTGCAGGATGGGCCTTTTTGAGGTGATTGATGGGAAATACAAACTTCTGCAAAGTTTCACGGCTTTCTGGAAAACATGCTTACTCTTTGAGTCAGGCAGCAAATAGCCTGCCTTCCTTGCTGTCCTAAATCAAGATGGATAGTGTTAAAGGAACATATATCGTGCTGGATCCAACTGAACACAAACTACCACCATTTAATGCAAGGAGTAACTGCAACATTGACTCTGAATGTGAGCTTTCAATTTCTACTGAGAACAGCAAGCACCATGCCCTGATAACCAAAAATCAGACATCGGTCTTATTGTGTCTACTTTTTATGTAAGTGTCACAGACCTACAGCTCCCTTAGTTTCTCCAGAAAAGTATTTAAGCTGTTAAAATTCCTCTCTCATTTACAAATTTGTCTATGGTGAGCGCATAGTGCTAAGTCTCCAGAAGGAAAAAGTTTAACACCAATGACCCTTCATTGCTTCAGTAGTGTTTTTGTGGCTTATAAATTACCTCTTGCCTGGGATATTGCTGGTAGTGAAATCTCTCCTTTGCAGCAGTTATTTAATGTTACTGTCTGTTACAGCCATTTTCAGTTCAAACATCTTGCCTACCACCATCCATCTTCTGCCTCCACCCATCATGAAGGCATCTGTTTACCTTCTGGTTAGTTAAAATGTCTTCCACAAATCCTGTGCAAAATTAAACCCCAGGCAGGAAAAATGCCACTAGGATTTCCCTGGATTCTCCAAGTGCTGTTGATACAAGTCAAATATTCCTCCTATAAAATGAGTAAATGAATAAAAATGCTCTTTTTGACTCTGCTTAACAACCACGTTGGACTTGGTATGAGCCACTTGCCAAAATCCACAGGACAGAGCAAAGGAAGACTTTTTTTCTCTCTCCTCCCTCTTACACTCCTGGCTAATGCTTTGAAAATTGGAGTGATGTTGTCCCATGTACATGAAAACTAAGATGCTTTATGTAGAAACTTTTGCTTTCACTGTGCCTCTGATCCTGAGTTTGCAGGAGTCAGAGCTTTGGTCCAGGCATGGTTTATTGCGTTGCACATTCATGTGGCAAAGCTCTGCCTAGGCCTGAGGAGTGTGGGATGAAATGTTTGTAGCTCCTGGGTGACTGCTCAGTGATGGCTTTGGTGCAAGGCTGATCTCATTTCTGTTCCTTAAAATTGCAGCTCAAAATCCTGGAACTATTTCTTTAGTCACCAAATGGCAGATGACTCTGGAGCCTGCATGCAGCCAGCAGCTCTGCCAGGTAGGTAGAGCCCTTACTCCTTCCCATACCCTTAATCCCACTGAAAACTTAAAGAAATAATCTCTTTCTGTTATCTTTTAAATGTTAGCAACAGAGAAGTAAATTGGCTGCATTGGTCTATTACCCACTTACCACTGCTGAGAAATACACATCTGAACAGCTGTCAAGGCAAAAGCTCAGCTGTGAGAATCATTAAAACCACTTCTCAGCTCACCACTGGTAAGTTTGAAGATAACTGCTAAAAAATATATGTTCAAGCAGTCTCCCATTAGCTCTCCTCACGCTCATGGGCTATTTAGGCAGCTTAACACAAGATTGATCTTGCTGTTCAGCAGCACAGCACAAGGCACGGGCAGAAGCTGTCTTTTCCCTCCAGCTACAGAGGGAGTCAAACACCACAGCCTGGCCACGTGATCCAAATTTGATGAAAGAGATAGTTGACAATTATTGGCCTGAAGAGGGGATTATACGTCAAGGTTTACCTCTGAGTCACACTCTTGTACGTTTGCACTCATACATACCTGTACCTGTGCACACACATTGGCTGCAGCAATGAGAGGAAGAGTGAGACCACCCTTCAGGAGGAGATGCTCTGCAGCTCTCTACTATCCCTGAACCTTACCTTTATTTATTTAACCCTAATCCTCCAGCAGCTGTGTTTCACTCCTGGAGAGGAACAACAGTGATTTTATGGTCTGTCTTTTACTAAAACATCCAATCATTCTGAACAAAAAAAAATCTGCCTGATTTTTAAAATAAGGGCTTGCTATTGAACAGATACTAGTATATAAATTGAAAACATGTATGTGCATTTAAAAAAATATTCCAGTTCACAGGAATTAAGCAGTGACAGCTCATATGTAGTTCATGTATGACTGCACAGGCTTTTGTGATATGTTTGTTGCCTGTATTTCCTCTCCATCTATACTGTAATCCCAGACAGATGTCCAGTTTTGTTTAAAAATTACCCTGATTTTCTATTACAAAATTCTATTTTCTATATGTTTTAGAGATTACCTTGGTGTTATTCTGATTTCAGCTTTCTGCCTTTTATTTTGGATGCCATACATTTTACTGACATTTTTATACTTCTAAGCCCAAGGATGAATATCATTCATAAAAAAAATGTAATTTGGCACAGGGATTAATCTATAATGGTCAGAATTTGACAAAACACCACAGCTGGAGTAGTAATGATGGCTTTAAGAAATTATATAAGCCTTTTTATTACATGTTTTAATGGGCTTACATAGAACAGTACAAATGCCAAAGTATTTATATAGGGGATGGCAACGGCACTGGAGCAATAGAGCAGATGTCACTGAGAGAGACTTTCATCTGCAAGCACTCAGTGAAAAGGGCTCTCCAAGGGAAGAAGAGATGCAAGCCAGAGCACTGGGGCTGCCAGGGAGAAGAACAGCAGCAAAACATACCAGGTAGAAAATTCACAAACAAATTAAGACCAATAATTAATGTACTGTGTACTTTTTCACAGTGTGTCTTGCAATGTTGTTTGATATATTGGCACGTGTCTGTACAATTTATGCCTCATCAAAGGCAATAGAAAACAATAAAAGCTGGAAGTGGTTGGCAGCATCCCTGATAGACTTTATGGGTGAAAAGCAGCTTTCATAGGATAGGAGGCATGCAAGAATGTCTTGCTCCAGTATGCAGGCCAATTAATAATATGCATCCACCTTTAATAAAGGTCTCACCCATGTCTTTGAAAAATATCCCATTTCTTCAGCACACTAAATTCAAGATAGTCGTCTTCACCTATAACAAAAAGGTTGCTTTTTAGAACTGTTACCATGTGGTCAGCCAATCTTCTCCTCCAGCTGGTTGCATTTTAAATGTCTTAGATACAATCCTAATGAGGAGGAGAGAAATGGCCTTGCCCTCAGCAGAAAAGATGCCACAGCTCCCCTGCAGCTGAGCAGCCTGTCTGGGAGCAGACGGTGAGGATAAAACTCAGTGCTCTTCCCGCAGGCTCCTTTCAAGGCAGTTTGCCCTCAGTGGCATGTAGAGCAGCAACAATGATGCAGAGATACCAGTATTGATTTGAAGTGGAATAACCTCCTTAGCCAAGGGTTTGTATATAGGTTAGGTGTTGCTGCAGAGCTCATCCTTTCAGCATGAGTCTTCCTGCAGCATGTCGGCCGCCATCCTCAGCTATGGATGTGGAAAGCAAAGGCCAGTCAGATGATTTGAAGATACTCTGGGAAGGACAAAGTTGGGTTTGCGACGATGTAGGCACCTCTACAAGCATTGCTTCAGGCAATGAGCACTCAGCCAGGCTAATGCTTGTGGTTGTGCCACAGCTCCTGACTTGCTTGCAGGCTCCTCGTTAGGAGGAGATCCCTTTGCCAGAATGCATTGAAATTCTTCAGGAACAAGGTCGTTTCTCTGTACTCTGTAAGGAGATAAAGTACATGCTCCTGAAAGCATAAAGGCTTTTTGCACGTCTTGCTTTGTGCCTGCCAGTCTCCTGGTGGCAAGGCTGGAGGCAAAGCCAGCAGCTACTGAGGAAAGCCTGCTCTGCCATCTCCCCACAGTCCAGTCAGCACAGCAGAGGCAGCATAGAGGGGAGAACTGTCTCAGAGGACACTTATCTTCCCTGCAAGGCAAAGGAGAAGCTGTGGCTTCTCCTGACCCATAGCTGGGTCAATGCTGGAGGGCGGGCACGTGAAAGAACCTCCTAACTGGAGTCCAGGGTGCCAGTGCAGGCAGGGGGAGACCCCAACACTGGGACTTGCAGCTGGAAGAGGCAAATTTCCCCCACTAACTTCTCACTCCTCCCTCAGGCTTAATGAAGATGATCATTAATGTATAATGATGGGAGCCTTTAGGAATTGAGGGCTTTTTGCTCAATCTCTGTGCAGAAGTGCTCAGTCTTACAATGCGGAGACAAACAGCAACAAGATTGCTCTCAGCAACCCAGACAAGAACATTTTAGTTCATAATTATGGATGAGATGCAAAAGGATGAAAAAGAGGGAAAACATCTGTTCACATAGAGTTTATTGCTGTTCATTTAAGAGGCCCATTAAATGCTAGGAAAAGCTATTTATCCTTCTGTTTGTGGCAATTATCCTGCTGCAGATCTCTGTGGAAATTCACCCTGTGAGTATTCTTGGAATGCTGGACACTGTGCAGATACAGTCCCCACAAAAAAAAAGGGTGTGGACCTTGCCTACCAAAGCTTATGGAGGGATTTTCAGAAGCAGGGTGGCTAGTGCTTCTCAAGATCTTCAACTTCCACTTTACCACTGTGGAGAAGTGAGTTGTTTCTTGGAGTCTCTCCCTGGACTTCAGCTGCTTCACTCCCTTTGTTTCAAAAATCAAAAGGAGCTTTTGCTTTAGAAGCACACCCAAAAGTGAGATTGCTCTTCTTGTAGCCATTGTCACAGCAATGTGGGGTGTGAGAAGCCCAAATCCCGTTCTTCAAATGCTCAAAACAGATCAGCTGTCCTACTGACCAAGAAATCATTTGGCTCACCAGGCTGCAAGGTCTGTGCAGAGAAGAGGCCCAACCATGCACTTGTTTGGCAAAGAGGAAAGCAAGTGTGAACACGTGTGTTGGTTCATCCCTCCCCCCTCTCCTCTGGCCTGCTTAGGCCTTTGCATAAGATCTTGGCAGTGAAGCATCTCTTGACCATGTCAGGAACTCTTGTAAAGCTAAGGTGGGGGCAGCACTGACTGTACCAGGAACTCCTGCTGCCTGACCAGGGTGGGAGGTGACAGCAGGAATAATCAGTCATCCCTTGACAGCCTTAGAACATTCCTTATCTGAATCATAGTTCAAGTGAAACAGTGCCATCCCCACTGGAATTTCAAAAATTCCAATAATCACTAACCCAGATTGCAGCTAGGATGAAAATTCACCAATGACTTAAGGCAACTAACTCACAACCCTACAAACAGCAGTCCTAAGACAGACCCTTTGAGCCCTTCTGGACCACAGTGGATGGCATCAGTATTTCTCTCTGTGTCGGATGCCTCTCAGAGTGCCTGAACTCTCAAGTTCGTGAAATTCAGAGAAGTGTCGCCTGGCAACAGAACCTGGGCTGATATCCCCACTACTTGAGGCTCAGCCCTCTCCCTTCCACACACACGCTGAGAAATGCCAAAGAGGCATTGGACATGAGCATTTTGCTGAATCTTGAGGGGAACTTTTTAATAGGTATACCTTTGTACTTATACATTACATACCCATGTCTGTGTGTGTTACCTTAGTACGTTTGCATACACATATCTCTGTATGTGCCTTGACTTGCACACCCTATAGTAACACGGTATACATGTTATTATCTTGAATCTGTAACTGTTGTCTGATCATTATTTAATCTAACCTTTGAATGCTGTTATGATTAAGTAGTGCTAAATCCTTTAGATACAAAACCATTGACCAAGTCCGAGCCTAAGGCTGGATTCAGCCACATCTAGGTTCCTCTCTGGGAAGGAGTTTGGAAAGCAGAGGCGTCCACTGTGAATCTCGTGAATCAACAAAGGGTCTGCCTTACCACTTTTTACATCCCTGGCCTCCATATAAATCACTCTAAATTGATTCTAATTTCATTTTACTTTATTTGTATTATCCATGTGCTAAGTAGTAAAGAGAGCCTTGCATTGAACTTTGTCTCACTTTTGCAAATATATATCAAAGTTTGGTTTTGCTAATATCTTAGACAGCATTTTTTTAAGTGACTTAAACCACTTCCTTTTGCAACAGCGAGGCTCCCTCCCTGGCTGGAGTGCATTCTGTGAGAGAAGGGTTGCTTTTCAGACCTCCACATTAGCCAAAATGGTGACTGGAGGTGCGTATGCAGGTGCTCCAAAAACACCAACAGCTGGCTTGGTTGCTTAATTTTCTGGTGACACAGAAAACAAACAAGACTTGTCTCTTTGGCTCATAAATGTAAGGAAAGGCTAAAGTAGGGCTTAGATATCAGCTGGTTGACTGAGACTTTGTAGAAGTTGGATAAAAGGACAGGAGATGTGACAATGACAGGGGTGCAGCATGTGATATACATAGTGCACATGGCATTCAACACTCTTACAGTGTGAGAAATATATTGTCCCCATGGTAGGTAATGGACATGAACAGGAGCAGAGGAAAGTGATGTGGGACAGTGCTCTCCTAGTGCTGGCTGCTGGCAGTGGTGTGAGACAGTCTCAAAGGATAAAAACAAAACACAGGAAAAATATTCGCTTGAAGCTTCATTTACTTTTGGAAATACCATTTCTATGAAGTTGTTCACCTTCAGAAAAGTTTAATCCCCCTCTCTTTTCAACCCAGCCCCTCCCTTTCTTCCTAAGGCTGAGTTTTGACTCATTCTGCTTCTCCTCCACAATACATG
>JAOXXN010000446.1:70559002-70570953 GCA_026770055.1 Myrmophylax atrothorax | reverse complement strand
TTACTTCTTCACTGAGAAAAACAGACTGGGATTGGGGGGGCGAGGGGTGGGCACAAAGGGAGGAATTCCCAGAAAGAAAACAGTCCATTTCTGACCTTGAACCAGCTATAGTTTCTAATACCTGATCACCACCAGAGTGGTGTGTGTGCTTGCCAGGAGCCAGGCCAGGCAGTGGGCACATGGCCCAGGCTACAGCCCCACAGGGACCCCACCATGAGATACCCAGGCCAGGCACAGCTAGAGAGGCTGGGGGACCACCAGTCCCCATAACATGAGGAACAGAGGACACTTGGCTACCCAAGACAGTGATTACCCCTCCAGCCTTTTGATGGAGGAAAAGCTGTGGGACATGCTGCTATAGCAGCAGCTTTGCCTAGGATTATACTTCCTTGTTTTTTGTTAACATCTTCTGGTGTGCTGCTACCTCCACGTTTCTATTTCCTCAATGTACTTTTTTAAAGCGTTCTCCATGAATAACTGATTCATAATTATTCTTTTAAGCTCTATTGCAGCACCCAAGCCCTCCAAGCCCTGTAGGTATGTGGGAGCCTGACAGGTACCCAGATTTCCACTGAATTCAGTACCACTGCACTTGCTCCTTGAGATGCAGTGTGCAGGGTTCTTTCAGCAATTGCTTGATCCAACATCTCCCTCTGGTGGAAATATCGAGTAAAGCAGGATAAAATACAGCATCGTACAGCGTAACGTATTTGAATGCAATGAAAACAATAAAACTCTCGGTCCAGGCCGTGATGTTCTCTATAATTGCTACACTTGTTCCTAATTAATTTGAATGCTCTCTCAAATAGTCCTCGACTGGAAAAGAATCGTAATGAGTGGTGAATTACAATTTTCTTGTATTTTCCAGAAATTTGACAAATTTCTTTCAAACAGAGGCAAAAGCCTGTAACAAGACAACATAGCTTTATGGCATTGTTCTTGTGAAGAAAATCAACAAAAGTCCCCGTTGCAGAAAACTTTCTTTTGTGCTCAAGCTCTAAAATCCATCATACATCCAACCTGCTGTCTGCAATTGCAAGGACTGAGAAAAATGTCTCAAAATATAAGCGTTCTCTTTCTATACCGTAATTACACCTTTGAAGTTCCGTGTGAGTGTGACAGATTGGTTGCCATCTGCCAGGGGTGCCTATTCAATGTAGATCAGAAAGTACAGATCAGAAGGAAATACTCAAATACAGTCTGGATAACTTTAGTTTGGGCACGCATGGGCTTAAAGTAGCAGCACGGGGATAAAATGCTTTGCACAGGTGACAGCTAAGTCTTACTTTAAGGGCACCTTTCATCAGCATGGGAGGTTTAATGAAGCTATCCCTGTTAATCCTCTCCTGCATGCAAGTGTTTCCCTGACACTTGTTCTGTGATTGCAGAAGAAAACTATCTCAGACCTGATGCAGCAGCAGAGAAAGATTTAAGGTGAAAACAGAGTTTTGAAAATTCTTCAGCTGCCAGCTCAGCTGGAGCTGGAGTTGGAGAGGTAATAGAGGCCACATCTTTGCTTCAGCTCCTTGCAAGAATCTTGGGTGAGGAGCAGAAACTCAGGGATGGCTGATGAGATATGGCCAGAGACTGACACCCAAGGCTGGGCAGCTGAAGCAAGCGAGGACTTGTCTTGACAAATTTCAGTTGCCTAAAGCCTAAAAGCAGTTTCACTGATCTGGCTTGCAGGCACTTGAACAGTGCGATTTCCCTTTGTGGGCAGGTGTATAGCTGGCACAGGGCAGCATCTCTATGTATCTAGGATATATTTTAGACTATTTAAATTTTCCACGCTCAGTGAGAAAAATGAGAGAGGGATATGCAGTTATTCCTAAAATATTAGGGCATATTTGTGGCAAATTGAAAGCTCCTGAAACAAAAAGTTGGGGCTTTGTATGGCATGACCTTAGCCAGGGAGAAAAATCTCTGAGGGAAAGAATTTAAAAAGGAATTTCAAGCTAGAGACTAGGGAATTGAGGAGAAAGGGAGGAGCAGAGGTTCTCGATGGCATATCTTTAAAGGTGCCATTTTGACCTCTTTATAACCGCAAGTAAGCAGGAAACAGCAAGGTGCAATCTGGACAAATAAAGCCCCTTTTAGTGGGGCACGGGAGTTGGAGCAATTGGGCTGAATGTATGTTTGTTTCTATTTGCTATCGGCATGAAAATAAGCTTTGGGTCTAAAATCCTCAGTTTTTATATAAAGGTATTGAAATATCAAAGACGTTCCAGAAGAAAAATAATTACTGGCTCATTGTAATAGCATGTTAAAAATTACATGGGAAAGAACCAAAATAGATCCCATCCAAATGAGGAAAAGGACATGAACTCTGCCAAATTAAAAGCAGAAACAGGAAGACAGACTGAAAAAGATTCTCAGGAAATAACTTGCTACTAGGCAAAAAACCTTCTCCATCCTAGCACGAGCAGGTAGCCTGCTGGAGGGTTCTGCAGGTGACCAGGGTGTGCAGTCAGCAGATGATCAGGGTGACAACGGAGTTTGAGAGCAAACAAGCCCTAACACAACAGCTAAACAGATTACTCATGTCTGTGTTCAGTACAGAAATGCTTGGTGAAATTCCCACGCAGAACCATTTGTAAATGGGATAACTCAGAGAAGTTGCCTCAGATTGAAGGGCCATTAGATGAGGCTTTAGAACAAATTGATGGAAGGGATAGTAACAAATTCATGAGAAGCAGATGTTACTCATTTGTGGGTTTTTAAGGCATGCTAATGGAAAATGTTGCACCGTAAGAGCTGATATCTAAGTTTTACTTAAAAAGGCCAAAGGAAAAAGAGGATGGCATGTGTTACAGTTTTAAGTGCTATGAGGCATCTAGAGAAATGCAACACACTAAATCTGACATCTGTAGCAGGCAAACAGAAAAAGCCACTGTAATAGAATAGTTGCAAGGACAGACACAGACTAAGAGAGAAGAATTGGCAGAGCTTTGCAGTGGAGACCTATGAAGCTGTGCTCCACCACCCTCTTATGTCTTCAGAGGAAACAGTAAAGCTGCAGACTAGAGCAATCTGCTTTGTATGATCTGCTCTGCTTCTGGAAAGCCTTTAGTAACATCTGTCATTCATAAAGAAGCTAATCTGGCATAGAGTAAGAGGGAAGATCCTCTCATGAGTCAGCCAACAGCATATAGGATAGAGACAAGGTAAGGACAAATCATCCATTCTTCACAGTGGAGAGAAGTTGCCGATGGCATCTTAGAGGGACAGTGGTAGGGCCAGTGCTCATTCACATACCCATCAGTCAGCCAGTAAATGGCTCAATCTGCTGGTGGTACCAGTTCATTCAGGGTTGTAAAATGCAAACTTGCCTACAAGGAGCTGCAAAACCATCTCATGAGCCTGGGCAAAGTAATGGCAAGTGAAATTCACTGTGGCTAACAGCAGAGAAAAACACCTCACTGAGTTGTGAGGAAGACCCTCTCACTACTCAGCCTAATCTAGCACCACACAGAACAGGCATCTTGGAGTTAGATTGTCAGTTAAATGTTTATTAGTGACTATAAAGCATTTTAGTATATTATGAAGGGAAGAGAGGTGATACAGTCATAGAATGGTTTGGGTTGTAAAGGACCTTTTAAAGACCACCTATTTCCAAACCCCCTGCCATGGGCAGGGACACCTGCCACAAGACCAGGTTGCTTAAAGCCCAGTTCAACCTGGCCTTGGACATTTCCATGGATGGGGCATCCACAACGTCTCTGGGCAACCTGTTCCAGTGTCTCACCACCCTCTGAGTGAGGAATTGCTTCCTAACACCTAATCCAAACCCAGCTTGCTGAGGGTGCACTGGATCCCATTGTCCACATTGCTGACAAAGATGTTGAACAGCACTGGCCCCAGTACTGATCCCTGAGGGGCATCTTCACTTGGGACACCAGCCCCTCCTTTGATGCTGAGAACACGGTGCAGCATAGCACCTCTCCTTGTTGGCTCCTCTATCATTGGAGAACTAAGTTCCAGGAACCTCCTGGATTGCTTATGTCCTGCTGTGCTGTCCCTCCAATATTGGGGAGGCAAAAGTCCCCCATGAGGATCAGGGCTTGTGAATGTGAAACTGCTCCTATCAGTCTATAAAGGGCTTCAGCCTCCTGGTCTTCTTGGTTAGGTGTCACAAATGAACATCATAAGTGACTTGTGGCAGACCCTCGGTATAATGCCAGGTGTCCCTGCCCTACCTATGATCCTGGTCCACAATCTCCTGGTCAGCTCTTGACCAATCCCCAGCTAAAACTCCCTGCACTCCAGCTGGTCATTGACATAAAGGGCAACACCCTCCCCTTGTCCTCTCTGCTGTCCTTAAAGAGCTTGTATCCCAATTGATGTCATTAATTAAACACAAAGCTCATCCCCTATCATGAGTACTGTGCTCAGTTCTGTCCCTCCATCTCCAAAATGGTATCTTAGGGTGAGAAAAGGTATAAAGATGGGCAACAAGGGTGACCAAAGATACAGGATCATTTTATGTGGGTAAACCAAGATTCTTCCAGGTGGGAAAGAAGAATCTGAGAGGGAGTGTGGTGGAGCTTTATAGATTCATGAAGGATTATGGAAAGTAATTAGTCACCACCTCTCATAAGATGCAAGAAAGGGGCAGCAAAAGATGTTTTCAGGCTCATGATAAAGATGAAGACAAATAGCTCTGCTCCTGAGCAAAGTATGTCCCTTTACAGAACCTGTTTTCAGAAGATGTTGGGGTGTACAGAAGAACTACACACTGTTTTAAAAGCAAGTCAACAAATGCGTGGATGATAAATCATCTAAGACATCAAGCTACCCCTCAGCTGAGGAAGACCCTTGGCTAGAAATGGCCATCCCCTCTGCCAGCCATGACCAGAGCTAGGACACCAGACTGATGGGTGCAGCTGAACCTTTTTTGACATTTTTATCAACCAGACAACTTCTAGAAGTAAATGAGAAGAAACTCCATGGCCCTGCAGAGCATAAGTGCACAACCACAGCTTTAGTTTCTTATGGGGCTATAATCACCCTATTAGAATTACTAGTGTTTCTTGCTCCAGGATAAGCTGTACTGTTTGGTATTTTTAAGATTAAAATAAAGACTAAGAAAAAATAGCCCTTTCTCATGTTCTTTTTCCATGTGTTTTTATGTTCTGTGTTAGCTGAGAACAAAGCTGCAGTTTGACAGGCCCTACACAAACACTACTGCCAAAAGCAGCAGCTCTGCCCTGTCATACCACTGGAAAGGACAAATGAGGGGGGATGGAGGGGGAAATACAAAATTAGCCTTCAGAGCTGACAAAAAGAGAGCAAGGCTGCTGAAGGCAGGACTGGCTGAGGCTGGTCCCAGGCACTTACTGACCTATAATTTAATTTGGTGATGTTTCTTCTGACAGCTGTCCCTTGCAAAGGATAACTGTCCTCATCCCCTCTGAGAACTGCAGAAGTTGCCAGCCATGACTGAACATGGCCTTTCTTGGCCCTGTCAGGCCACCCCAAATGAAAGAAAACCCCTTGTTTATGAAAGGAAACACTACAGAAGTGACCTTTGCTCCATTATTAGAACTTTATTTATTAGTTCATTTTAATCACATAAATTCTTGAAGGATTTTGAATAGTTTTGTAACCCTAAGGACAAAAACCAGACAAAAGTGGATGATAACACTCTTAAATTAACCATTTAAGATGTAATGAGAGGTTTAATCACTAACAGTCAGACCTGTACTTTGATGGTAAGACCCAGTTTTGGGGAGGGATTATCTTCAGCCACGTCAAAGAGCTTGTATTGCTGAGGGGAGTGTAAAGCCCAGCTAAGCCTCTGCCATGGAGTGAGATGGTCTGGGCTCTGGTGACTCAGCTTTCTTACAGCAGAGGAGCTTGCTCATGTCCAGTTACAGACAAATTTGTCTTTAGAGTGTTTATCTAGTCTTAAATGTGGGGGGTTTCTTTCATGAAACCGATGCTGGTGTTAGAATCCTTGTGGATTTGTGTCCAATTTATTCATATCAGCTGTTGCAAGGAAAGCAGACAGTGTTGATTTGAAGTAGAAAAGAGGTGCTTTCATTCCCAAGCCTGCTGTGAAAAATCCTCTTCTGTGGAACACAGCCCATATCAATGTTGCTATGCAGAGCTGGGGGGAAATGATTTGTGAGAGCAAAATCTGAGGGGCTTGGAGGAAAAAAAACCAGATTTGCAAACAAGTGTGAGAAAAGATACACCCCTTGTAGTTCATATGGAGCAATATTAGCAGAAACTTTAAGTTCCCTGAGCTGTAATATGAGCAATTGCAGTGATCAGTATCACAGCCCGGCTCTTAAAATCACTGTGCCTGACAATGACCTAATGTTGTTTTCTGTAAGATCTGACCTGGAGTGCTGTACTGCAGCACTGTGTGGGGTTTTCTTTTCTTTGTAAATCATATGGACAATGATAAAATTTGTCAGCAAGATGGCAGGAGCAAGGGCAATACTAGATTACTTTGATCCAAGAGAAGAGAACTGATTTTTACTGAATCTGAACCTAGTGCATCTGACACCCTTTAGATGCAGATGCAGAAATGCTAAACTAATGTTATTTGTATTATACTGCAGCAATGTGATCTCTATTATGTGAAGAGTATTTATGCATCTTGTCTTCTTCTTAACATGAGACTAGGACAAATGCCCAGGGCAGAAACAATGCCAGACAGAGGAGATGAACAGCTGGACTAATATTTGGATCAACCCATCATGCCTTTCCAAGGTGGCAGCTGGAAGCCAGGTGAGCTACCAGCCAGGTAGCTCAGCTACCACTGAGTAGCTGAAATGGCACAAGTTGTTGACTTAGTTTCCTTTTATTCGGTAATGGAGTGAAATCCAAGCTGCTACTAGGAGATGTAACACTAGCCTGCTGTAAATGGAAAAGGAGCCTCTGGGATTCAAAGCTTGGCCCTCGATGAAGAGCCTTGCAGGGCCGCAATGCACTCTCCCACCAGGCGAGCAGCCTCTTTGGCTGTGCCCCTGTGCACTGAGAAGCCACCTGCCCCATGCCCATAGTTGTGGACCACTGGGAGCTTAACTCCTCCTTGGCTTAAAACCTCTCTCTGCAGTCTCACGCACTGCCTGGATGGCCTCAGGCCCACCTTCACCTTGATATCCTGAGCGTCCTGCAGCGAGGCCTCAAGGGAGCAGCATCTGTCAAAGATGTCTTTGGTAGTGCCAGGGTCAGGCAAGAGACTCCAGCTCTCCTTTTCCCTGGTTCCCCCCAGGGTTACCCTGTGCATCCCTGGGTATATATAAGTTAAGCCATCCCCATCCCGGATGAAGTGTTTCACCCAAGGAGCATGAACTTGGAGTACTTGTCCCCTGACAGGGAAGAGTGTCTTGTCCCCCACCAGCTGGTGGGCTCCAATGCCTGTGCAGTTGACAACGATGTCATATTCACTGTGCAGCTCCCACAAGTCTGCAACTTTCCTGTTGTACATCTGGACGCCAGTTGCTTTCAACCTGCAAAAAGACTCCAGAAGTGAGGTAGAAAAGAAAGCTTTAAACCCTCATGTAATTATTACAAACATTAAGTAAATGAGATAGATTGCCTTTGCCTTCACATACTGATCAAAACCAAACAACAGATGGGACAAAAAAATAAAGAAAATGCCATGGGGGTTCTGTTTGTCAGTTGTCTGATTTGATCTCATCAAAGCTATTTTTTAGCTTGGTTGGGCTGGAAAAGATACAGCAAGTGGATCAGTTTCAAAGAAGGATCTGGCAGAAGACCCTAGGCAGACATCAGGTCCTCATGGTCTCATTGATTCATTTCTGTAACCAAGCTTTAAAAGCTCAAGCAAGCAGAAAAACGGCAGATTTATTTACCAATTTACTCATGCTAGTGACAGAGCTGTCGCACCACACCCCTTCTAATGTGCCTGTTATGTGCCATCACATTCATTCCCAACTCACTTCCTGAGCCATGTAATCATCTAGTGCCATGAGGCAAGCCCTAAGACATCCATGCAGGCTGGACAGATGTGGCATGGGACCCCCAGGGAACCCATAACTTCCTAGGGCAGCAGCCAGGAGTCACCCAGGACAGCTCAGAGTACTACACATCCAGGTCTTCTTGAGGTTCATTTTTGAGTTCAATTTCAAGCCAAATCCTCCCCTGAACTTGCCTGAAGTTTGAAGCCCTTCCCTTTGGAAAACCACTGGCATGAGACCAAGTCACTGCATGCTGGATCCAGTTGCTGGGGGGTTTCACTAGAGGTTTTTACCATGAGCAAGTCAGGAGACAGGTCTATGGTAATGATGCACTAAGTGGGAAATCCTCTCCTTTGCAATGTTCTAGCAGCTGACAAAGTCATCAACTTCACTATAAAGGCAGTGGTTTCCCATAAAGCAGTGAGTGAGCCAGGGATCCAGGGCTTAGCTGATACTCTGAGGCCTGATGCAGCAGACACTGCAGCTGTCTGGGAAGAACAGAGGAGGTCTCATGCAGCAGCTTGCTTGAGCAACTTGGTGGGAGAGCTTGTAACTGTTGTTACTAGGACTGCTATCATACCATAAAAAAAACAATAAAAAATCTGCTGAAAACTCTTCAATTCAGGCAAGCAAGCAGGGAAAAAAATCCTAAAGTCTATTTTTAGACCAGCAAGGTGGGCACAAAAACAATTTTCCTTGTGGATTGCCAAGAGAATAGTCTATAAATACTGCTTGGGTCATTAGGGATTTGAGAATTAGTTACATGTTTAATATGCTGTCACTTCTCATCACCAGGGAGAAGAGAAAGAAAAGGAGCTTTATCATCTCATTAGACTACATCCTTTGAGAAATAAGAAGACTATAGCAGGAATGAGAAGAGGGCAGAAATCACGTGGCAGATACTAAATGGATTGTAGAACTTAGTTGTCTTGCAGCAGAATTGCTTCTCTTAGGCAATGAAACATGACAGAGAATGTGTACCAAGTAGATGGCACAGATCTCACGTGGCACTGGTGCCACGGGAATACTCCCAGCCTGGCTGGCTGCTAGAACAAGAAATGTTTCTTCCACATTTTGCAGTGTGATGAAAGGCATCCAAGTAACCATCTGAGCTGGCAATTTGTACCTTGGTGTCAGTACACATCTCTTTCCTTAACCTCAAATCAGCTTGCAACCTATCATTTTCTCTCAATCAGAGACAGCTATTTGCTCACTTTTGAGGTACTTACATGGATTAAATACACATCCCAGGTGTCAAAGCCCTTCTAGCTCCGCATCCTATCTCTCCCACAGTTCTCCAACATCCATGTAATTTGGAGAAACTTAGAAATTTGGAAATTGGAAAATTTTCTAAATTTAGTGTCAATCCAGGCATGAACTCTGAAGCCACAACTCCTCAGAGTGAGTGCATCACCCATCTTATGCAGGCATACATTTTCAGAAGGTTTGTTAGAAGATGATGCTACTTAGCTTTTTTTTCCCATCTGACTGGATTAAGAAATTACTCCAATTGTTGACCAAATTTGAGATTAATTGGTCCAGCCACTTCATAAGTGCGAAGTCTTCACAGTTAAGATGCCTTCCTAGACATGCCTATTCTTTCAGGGGCTGTATGTATCTTCAAAAACAGAGGGGTATTATTTGGGAATTTTGACAAATGAGGAGCACCCAAACATTTTCTTAGGACATGGCAGGATCCTGATGTACCTTCAAGGTCTAGCTGGCCAAGTATGACCCCTTTGGCTATGCTGGTTCTTCGCCCAGGGCCACTCACGCTCCAAGCCCCACCATACAGACACACTGGGAGAAAGTGGGCATTGCATAAAGAAGGCCTTCCATATTTTTGAAAAATGGGGAAAATGGGGTATTCATTTCCTGTGCTTGTCTCTAAGTAAGAGCTTGTTGCATTTTGCCCAGTGACAAATAGCATTTTTCCAGTTTTGTTCAAACCTAAGGCTCTCAAGGAGACCCCGTCTCACCCCCCATCCCTCTGCCTGGGTTTCTCCATGCATGCCCAGCCTGCATCAAAACCAACCTTTTCTCCAGCCACAGCAGGTAGGGTGGACAGTCACATTTCAGTGTCGTAAAGGCTTGACCAAATCGGTGCTGTGGGAACTTCTGCAGTTCTGCTTCAGACATTGGTCGAAATCCCAGGACAACATCTGACCAGAAAGGTAACTCTTCCTTGGCAATGCTTTTAAAGACCTGCCATCTAAATGGGCACAGAGAAAAACCTAGAAAACTTCACTGCTAGAGCTCTGCCCTGTTATGTGTCACGGCAATCTTAGCACAAACCCAGCCAGCTCAGGAACCAGTTTCTGCTAAGCCATGCATCGCTGCATGGCCAACAGAAACAGGGAAATATTGCTGCGTGCTACTGCAGTACCTGCCTGGACAAACAGACAGAGTCGGCACAGCTGAGCTTGAGGGTGGGCACACTGGGGTAAATAAATAAACTGCAGAGAGTTCTCCCAGCAACAGTGTATGTACAAAGGCCACTCATCTAGTGTCCCCACCACAACTGCAGACACCTGGTAGGGCTACTTGCACATCTGTTCATAGTTCTTTGGGTATCCACAAAGCTACAGAGTGCTCAGTCTCAAAACTTCCAAGAAGTGAATTTCTGCATTTGTAATAGACAGCATAAAACACTCCCAGCCCACACCCCCCAGTTGCATCCCTGCACCTAGCTGCTGAAGCTGGAAGATCCTGCAGTCCCATCCCTATGAAGACCACCCTTTCTGCAAGCAACTGGTGGATGACAGTGTGGAAATCATCAGTTATTAAAAGACTTTTGGTGCTGCTCATTCTTCAGTGGTTCTTCTGTGCACACTTATACATGAATTTTGCCTGAAAATACATCATATCTGAGCAGTTGCAATGCAGTTTCTTGGGAATACTTCATAAAAGCTACTCCATGAAGGGAATACACCTGAACTCCAGCAAGGAAAACCTCTCTGCCTGCTACAGAGCATAGCACAAACATACCAAAGACTGCCCCAGGGAAACGTTCTTATCTGGAGACCAGGTGAATGCCAGGGTGAACATTCTTACCCAGAGACCAAGTGAATGCCAGCCTCTGATGCCTCTGCTGAGTTGCTGATGGCAAAAAGGTAAGTGAAGGTCTCTTTGAACCATTGCTTCTGCACGTGAATTGGTGTGCCTGCATGTGAATGAAACCAAACATGCAGAGAGGAACAATGCAAAGAAGAGAAGCACACAAGTAAGTGTCAAGGATATGGGACTGACACCGAACACAGGTCAAGGCACTTTTCTTCCCGAGCCTCTGTGCATTGCTGCACACCAGGACACACAACTGCAGAGGTGCCATGGGCAGTGCCGCGCTGAATTGCACGCACCTGGGTATGTGTGAGGGATGAGCATCCCAGCAGCAACATCACTCGTTGTGTTGGGGCTGAACCGGTCTGAAAGGACCGTCACAGAGGAGCTGGGACAAGTCTCCACAATGCACAGTGCTGTGGAGAGGCCGATGACTCCTGCACCAACCACTGCGACCCTGGGTGCTGCCATCTCCAGGATACAGAGGCAGAGGAGAGAGAAATGTACCTGTATTCGGAAACAACATATCAGTTGTCACTATTCGTCAGGCTGCACACCCTCCTCAGGCTATGAAATACCCACACAAGATGTAACATAAACCGCCCCAGAGCAACTAATTGAACAGTAACTGCTGCACACACCCAGGCTAAGGTGAGAATTAAAAAAATCATTGGCCTTTGATACAAGGACAAACTTTCAAAACGTATTTCAACAACCACTACTTCATCATCAGCACAGGAGCAAAGGGCAAGAGATCTCTACATGCACCACTGGTGTTTTGGCTGGTTTGGGGCAAGTTTCTTTCAGTAAAACCCAAGGGAGTGAGGCCCTTGCCAAGTTTTAAATCGTATCAGGTGCAAAAATCATGGAGCTATGGAGAAATGGACTTTTTGGCACCATAAGCAAAAAGGTTGTTTAAATATTGGGATCTCCAGCAATGAGGGCTGTCTCTGTCCA
>JAOXXN010000446.1:70525462-70548084 GCA_026770055.1 Myrmophylax atrothorax | reverse complement strand
TGAAATCTTTTTTAAGGAGATAGAAAACATTATTCTGGTTTCAGAAGTCATTGAAACTAGTCTGACTGTGCAGATATAACTGAAAAATGTGGCCATTAATTTCTGCAGCATACAGAATATTTATCTGTAGTAATACAGATACCTTGTTTTGGGGTACATAGCAAAGAAGTAAACAAGGAAGACTTCTTTTGATGAGATTATGCCATGAAAAGAGGTGCCTAAGATGAGAAAAACACTGTTTTCAAACCAGGGAGGACCAAGTTCACACAGCCCAGGCAAGAGGCCTGTCCCCTCAAACCAAGGATGGTCAACCAAAGAGGATACAGATCCACAGGCAAGGAAGAAATCCCCAGGCCTGAAAGTAGACTGAAAAAGGGGAGGTGGGGCAGAAAACCATCAAAGTAGCAGCCAGAATGATGCATTCCTATCTATCAGTTTTGCATGGTCCACAGTTGTAAGGCAGAAACACTACACTGACAAGTGTTGATGCACACATGAGGTGTTGCAACAGTGGGATGTTTACTTGGACTAAAACTACTAGAGGAATTCTTCTATTGATTGGTGTCCTCCAGCTACCATATTTTAAATTATATTTTTACAACTGATTTTATGTGGTATAATAAGGAAAAAGTGAGCTACAGCCAGCTGATCTGTGAGAAAAATGGTGTGTGGAAACCGTGTCTACTAAAAATTCATTACTAAGTCCACTTCTGTGCAGAGAGCCTGAGTAAGAGCCATATGCCATTTATTCTTTTCCACTGAGGACTGTGAAAACCTTGATGGAGGCAATTGGCAAAGTTGCTGGTGTAGCTCCTAAAAGTTATAAAAAATCTGATGCTAGATCTGAACTGAAGGGGAGCACTGAAATAATGGTCTGGAATGAATATGCCTTTAAAAGGGATCAGTTTAGTTTTACCTAAACTAAGACAGCAGTAGATCCGGTGAAAATCTTTTTCTAAACTACTAATAAAAATACATTTGCCATTCAACAGAATGAATATACAATTTGCAGATTTTGCAAACTTAGTATTAATTTTTCAGTCAGAAGCTGTGCCATAGAATACTTTCCTCTGTTAGCAATGGCACCATTTCTAGTAGAAAACTTGAAAAACAAAGGAATAAGTTAGTTTAACTGTAAAAGTATTGAGAAGACTCGATGCAATGTTAAGGCTTCTCTCTTGAATTATAACTGAGTTTACTGTGTTTTGAAGTCTCAACCTGTAACTGCAACAGGATGAGAGCAGACACGGCACTTTGTGGTAGGTTTACAATTCCAACTGCAGAAAATGTGAAGCAAAGAATTGGTGTATTTTTTTTACATACATGTAGTCGGGTAGATTCCAGCATTTAGATTAATGATTCCAAGTGGTCATAGCAAGTCAGACACGTTTTTTTAAAGTCTGGGTAAGTTTGACAAGGGACCTAGAAATCCTATCAAATTTTCTGCAGTAACTCAGTCACATGGAAAAGGCTTCATATACTTGCTCTATTGAAAAGACAAGACTGGATACAAAGTAAAAGGTACAGATATTACAAAACAGTTACATTTCTTGAATACAAAGATCTTATAAATTAGAGAATTATTAAAATGGAAACAACCATTTTGCTGCTGCTTTATTTTTCAATGCTGACTGTTTCTTGACCAAACATCTCTATCTTTTCTAATGCTGCACGACTGTGTGCTGGAGGAGTCTTTTCTGAAGAGCTTTTCTTGTGTCTTCCCATTTCTGTAGCTTCCTCCAATGTATTAGTCAATGGTTTTCCCAGTGTTTCTGGAAGCATTATGGTTAATATTCCACTCAGAAGAGCCATGATTCCAACAAGCAACTGGAAGACACAAACAGTAACTGTGAAGGTTGGTGTGTTTCAAGTTGTATGTAGCTTTGATCTTGCTTGAGAGCACATTTAAAATAAACCACAAGGAACTATAATGTAAAGCAAGTCTTAAGTATTGCCTGTATAAAAGATCCAATTTTTTGTTGCATAAATGAAAGATTATGCAACACAATTAATGAATAAGTGAAGTGTTTTGTTTGCAAGGGATCAATACAGTGCAAGCAGGAACAATTCTGTGAGAAAAAGATATATATATTATCTTCATTTTGTACATCTGCTATCAGGCATGTATTTAAGAACTGATTCTAGGATTGCATACATTTATTTTTACATACATGTTCACAGAGCTACAATTCCCCTGCCACCTGTAATCTCGATTCACTCTCCATCTCCTGTGTAGCTCTACCTGTACCTGTGTGCCTGTCCCTCCTGCACAGCCAGACTGGAATGTCTCAGTATGGCTCATTGGCCTGGAGCCACAAACTGCACATCTGTGCTCAGGAGAGCTCTTCAGCAGATGATGAGCTAGCTCTCAACAGGAATACTTTGCTAAACTCAGTTTTAAACAACTGTTAGGAGTGCAGGCAGTTGCACTGAGATCACGTTTGGATTTGTCCATGGTGGACACAGTTCCGTAACAACAGCTTACATCAGCATAAGTGGTGTGAGGATCAGGATAATGTGGGGTAGACAGAAGCACCCACTTGCTCCAGGAATATCTACTCCTTCCCTTCATTTCTATGTCTTGTTCAATGAGAACAATTCACATTTTCCTCCTTTGAGTATAGAACAGGATTAAAACCCCGACATGCCTCCAACACCAGGTTATAAATGACTCAAATCTCTCCTGCTGGAAATGCTTTCACACAGTACATCATGCCTGGTCTCAGTGTTTTTCCATTCGTGCACTTTGATACTGTATTCTCCTTATCTTCCCCTATGCTGATTCTCAAGTCTGTCCTGTGTTTAATACATTCTTTCCAAGGGTGAGAGAGAACATTTGGAATTACTGTGCCTATGTCTCTCACACAGAGCTTGAGACAAGAACTGGCCAGCTACCATTTGCAACTAAGCTAGACTTTAAGTCACAAAGGTGCTTTAAAATCAGTGACAAACTGAGGGAAATTCTTGTAGACACTTGTGGCAGGAGTAATATTTAAAAATATATTCCAAAACACTAAAATCTCATCTCTGAGTGTCAAAATTCTTCTCTATTGTTAAAACATGATTTTCTGCCATGGCAAGACAGGATGAAGTGACACATGGCAGCTATTCCACAGTAACCTCTCTTATGCACATCCTTTCACAAGTTTATATTTGAGGATATTGCAGTCTTTAAAGAATATTGAACCTTACAGACACCCATACATTTGGAGTGTATGAGAACAGTGGCACTAATTATACCCAAAAGAACAAGGTTAAAGCAACACTGTGTGCTTTGAATATTCTATCTTCTCTGTTCCAGTTAGTCTTTTAGACACTTGGCATTCTTCTCATGTTTTCTGTCCTCGTGAACCTGCCTCTTATTCCCTTGAGAACTCTCACTATTCTGTGAGCGTACACACCACCCTCTTTCCTGCCTTTTCATCTCAGCTCTCATAACTCTATTCCATAACACGTTAGTTTTCTTTTATTCTATGTGAAAGCTGATGCACACTGAGTAATCCTGAGCATTTCCCTTCTCCCTGACCCTGCAAAGCATTTTCCAGTATTTCCTACAAAAGACAGAATATGAAACAATTAAGTCACACTGTATTAATTCAAGGACTTTTCAAATGTCATCTACCCTTTCAAGGGCAGTAGCCACAATTATCAATGAAGTTACTCACATTTAGTCTAAGGAAGTCTTTTGCTGTCTTACCTTGGCACACTTCTCCATAAGGCATCTGACATAATTCAGCACTTTGCTTGCTCATTACAAGTGTGTACATTTTGTATGTATGTACTATTTTAAACATAAAATTGAGATTCAGAAAATGCTCTTCTAATATAGTCAAATGCTTATGGAATCAAGTGTACTATTGTACAAGGTCTTTAAGCATGTTTAATCTACATTGAAGATAATTTGGCAGGTGTACCTGCTTAAATGCATTGTGTTTTCAGGGCCTTAATTTTTGAAATCTGACTTTCTACTTAGTCAAACTCTAAAAGTACTTCCAACACTTCAGTACAGCCTGCAGCTTCTAACATCTACCACAAAAATCTTCAAAAAAAGATTTACCATAATTTTTCATATGTCCTCCACCTTTCCTCCAGCAACAATTATAATTTAAAAGTGGTCTAAGACCAGGACTTAATATATTTCGTCTAGAACAAAAGGTAATTGGAATTAAATATCCCTAAAAATAATGCTTCTGAGAAATTATTATTCCAGGCTGTTACTTATATTTATATCCATATCTGATGTCTCTGAATCAATCTGAAAATGTAATGTTATTGACAAATTTCCTATTTCAACAAAAAAGTTTAAATTTTGACTTGAAAATCTGCTAATATTAGACACAGGATTTGCATTAATTTAACTTTATTGACCTCACTGGAAGCTTTCTAAATTTTTCATTCATGGTTTCTCTGAGAGATAAATCCAGTCTGTTAAAGGACTATTGCAACATAATTCTTAACAGCTGAGAAACAGAAATAGGTTACATATGGAGCAGTTGCTTTACTGTACATTTTCTATAAAGTTGTCACATAAAAACGTACTTGTCAAGTTATTAAAGATTTATAGGCATTCAAATGAGATGCTTGCAGTACTCCCAGGTGGCATAACTGTACATGAGGCAGACTGTCAAACAAATAGCAGTACTGACTGCTCAGCAATGTGTGGTGTATACAATAGATCAATGTGATGCATATCAGTTTACTTACAAATGTAATTCATTTTATTTCATTTCTATTCCAATGGAAACACTTGCACACTAGGCTCCAACTCAAGACAAGCTTATTTAATAAACTGACAAATGCTCTATAACAGGGGCTAATAATAGAAACAAATGTGAACTACCATACAACTCTACAAACACTGTGGATAATTTTTGTACACTGAGAGTTGTTCATAGCTGAAGTAATTCCTGTGCTTGTACTGCCATTTGCACTGCTCTCCAGCATGTTGGAGCACTCCCCATCTGTGGTTTAACTGCAGCATTTCTGCACAGATAACAAAGCTTATCTCATGCAGCAAAGGCAAAATGCTGACAAGAGAAAAAGTGGTCTCATGACCACTCTGCTGGGCAGATGTTTCTTTGTCTTTTCTGGGATGTATCTTGGTTTGTGTGGGGCCATTGTTAAGAAAGAAAACATTTTTAGGAGCTTGAGGAAGTAAATTAATTTGTGGTCTCCTTCATCCTCTTACTTTTTATCCAAAACAACCAAAAGCAATTAATTTAAATAATGCAATGAGCTCACAAGAATTCTCTGAAACCAATCTTCAGCATCTATAATTGAAGATTTTATAGCTGGAAAATCAAAAGGACACAACATCCTTTTTCAGAACAAAATTTTTTGGTGGACAAAATTTGAATAAGTATCCAGGTTAAAGACACATCTCATTATATTTTCATCTTCTGTCATATATAATCTACATAAACATCAGTGTGATATTCACAGCAAATTCTAAGGGTTTTTTGAAAGAATTCAAATTATTTTTAAATCATTAATAAACTCTTCTTTACTTAAAATTTTAATATAAACTTTGTAATTCTTTCTGGTTTTACATGTATGAGCATAATTTATCCTTCAAGAGAAAAAGGGGATTGAATAGCTACAGGACTTCTAAGCAGCTTCGTAACAGAAATGCAATGAACGAATGTGATTCATCTGAGCAGGAAATACTTAAAATACTCTGTCCAAAATGGATCTGCTATATAATGCAGACAAAATGCCCAAAGTCCACAATGGAATGGTCCAACTCTCTTTTCTGAGGCAACTGGTGGTAGAAGACAAAACCTAATGAAAACATGACCTGGAGTTACCTAAAAAGTAAGATGTGCTTAATGAGTACCAGGTTCTGTTGCTTGTCAAAGTCACCATGCATCTCATCAGTATACCATTTCCTTCTCTTTTTCTATCAATGAATTGTTTTGTTCAGTTCTTGTAAATGAAAAACACAGGAAGGGAGCTTTGGGGCAGGTTTGAACGCCAGGTGTAGTTAAGCACGAAACATTTTTTATCTTTCGGAAGGCTATTCCAAAGATGCAATGTCCCAGGAAAGCCATGGAATCCATTAAGGCGTAATGCAGGAAAACTTAGCCACCTGTGGTGAGTTCAAAAATGGAAGAACTATGCCTTTGAAGAAGGGTGAAAATAAGTCTGGAGCAAGGTCAAACACTGCTAGGCCTATAAAAAAGTATGGACCACAACACTTCCTAAATGTTACACGGTAGATGTAAAATATTTTTATGGAAAATATTTTTATGAATTTTATACTAGGATGCAGTGCATAAATATGTTTCTGTCTTTCATCATAAAAACACTTCCAAATATTTAATTGATTCAAAGTCTCCCTTTTGCTTTAGCTGCATATTTTTCACAATATGAAGTGACTAATCTTTGGGAAGTAAAACTTCAAACAAGAATGGCTTACTCAATTTTCTTTTCAAAACAAACATTCAGCTTTTGGTTCCTTTGTCACTTGAAAAACATACTCGGCAAGTTATTAAAGAAAAAACAAGTGACACATACACCTTTTCAAAACCAGACACTTTCACCGTTGAAACAAATACTTACAAGTGGCATAAAAATCCAAACACTTCTCAGATATACACAGAAAGGAGCAACCACACTTCCTACACGGCACATCATGCTTCCACTTCCAACAGCAAGTGATCTAGACATAAAAGAATTTGATTAAGAAATGTAGCAGTTAAAGGAGACAATTAGAAATGCACAGACACTTAAAACATCAGTAGGATTCGTGTCTTTAAGCAATTATACTTGGAAGTTGTTGCTATGCCAATGTAAATTTATATTGTAGTGAAATTCAGCTTCTGTAATTAAGATTCAAAGTAGAATTACTGAATCACAGGATGAAAAAAACAGGACTATTAAGACAGGCATAAAAATTGTTTAAGAAAGTATTGAGTATTCTTCCAGTTCTCCAATGGCATCAATCAATGCACATGGAATGGAAAATAAATAAAAAAACTATGGTACAGTTAAACACCAGACAACTCTGAAGCAGCTGAGGAACTCATCCCATCCCAAGTCTTTCAGATCACCACCACTGATGCCAAGAGTTGCTGGATCGGGTGCAGAAACATAACGAAGGGAATGAAATAACATCCAGTTAATGAAAAATACATAACTGGTGGAAGTTCTTACCTTACAATTGTTGGGTACAGTTCTGCTGTGTACAGATAGATAAGGCCAAATGCCACACCTATTGAAAATTTTCCAGCCATATTTGCTAAGATAATTAATATATTGAAATCCTATTGGAAGAGAGCACAAATAAATATATCACCAGAAAATAACACTGTTCCAAACATAATTTAAATTCTTCAAAGCTTGTGACCCTTAATAAGCAATACTTATTGCTTGCTTTTTAAAAATTGCTCAGGAAGTTACTAGTGTCCATATCCTGGTTCACTTAAGTCCTGGGAACATTTTACATGTGACTCCAGCAATGACAGTGAAACCTTTACTGAAAGTGCAGAAATCTATCTTAGACTGGCAGCTGCAATTTAAAACCAGCCTTTAATCAACTCTATGGTTTAGAGAGAGCAGCTGCATGTCCTGATTTAAGAGCCTTTAAAATCAATTTCTGCTATAGGAACACTTTCAACAATATGTGACTAACCTGAGGTATGAACATAATTATAACACAGATCAGTGCACTTAAAATAAGGAACGGAATGAGTGTGTTTCTCCTTCCCAGTTTGTCCATCGCAACGCAAGCAATGATATAACAAGGCAACTCCACAGCACCTGTCAGTATGAAATTATTTTGGTTTAAGTCATGATTACACATATTCATGTTATAACTCTTAACTTCCTCTTTATGAGGATTAATTTAATCTAGGGAGTAATAAATAAGTAAAATCTAGAGATAACCAGTGTCTTGAGCTAGTTCATTTGGTTACAGAAACGGTGACAGAAGGCAGAAAACAGCCTAAAATACGGTAATGAGAGTGGAGGACAAGGGAAACAGGTTTCACAGTGCAAAGCAGCTCCAGTTCTCTCTGGGGTGGAAAATTACAGAGAACAACAAGGCCACAGTTCTGCTTTTACGACACTGGTACTTGTGTCTTAAAGCTCTACATTTACTGCTCTTCTCCTTCAAGTATTTTCACAGCAGCTCAAGCACACCTCTCAGGATTTGTCAGCTTACACCCGGACACAGAATGAAGCCACAGGTGTCTCCCACAGCTTCAGATCAAAATCATCCCAAAGTGAATGGCAAGCACGGTCTCTCCAAGTCCAGTTTTCTGGGTCAGCTCCACAAATACAGAGTACAGTTCCAGCTTTCTCTCTTCTCCCCCAAAAAAGAGCACAGCTGCTTACAACATCCCACTCTTAACACAGATTATCTTTTCCTAAGGTCTCTTCCTGGAGAAAAACTGCTGCTGCTCTAAGGGAACTGGCATTTGGCCAGGACTGTTCACAAACACTGTGTAAACATGATTTGCCTCAAGACAAATTATTTTGAGCCTAAGCCAGTTTCGACATGTTTTCACTCATGAAGAATGCTACTATGTCCAATGTAAAATCAAGGAAGAACATAAGATACAGCCCTGAACAAACATGCTGCATTCCTTTATTAAGTACGCATATACCTATAGTATCAGGGAACAACCTTTTGGGCTTGTGCTGGTAGAAGCAGGTTGAAATTATTTAGTGTTTGTTAGTCTGCTAAAGTATTTCTAGAGGAGATGGATAGAGTGTACTCCAACCTAACAGTTGAGTTATTTGTGCAATACATCCACTCCTCAGCACATCAGTCTAACTGTAATACCTGACAAAACAAACCGAATTCATGAGAGCCCCAGTCCTTCTGTGTGCTTATGTACATGATCAGTCTCATTCACTTCACTGAGAGTATTCAGTTGCATAAAGCAAAGCACGTGATTTAATTCTTTGCTGGCTCAGAGCTGCATGTCTGATCTAGAGTCTTCTGAAGTCAATGGAGTATCTTCACTGATCTTAACAGACTTTGGATCAGGCCTTGAATGCGCTGAGCTGCCTTTATAAACAGCTAACATACCAGAGAAAGAGTATAGTCAGAATGATAAAAAAATTACAACTTAATAAAAAATACACTTTTGAGAAAAATAAAATGACTTTTGCTTCTGAGAATTATTAATTTGTTTTTACACAGAAACACTCAATATTATTATCATGACTGTAGGTGATAAAAGAAATAATTTTTTTCTCCTGTTTTCCTAGTTAGTGCCTTTAACACTGCTGTGTGAATTTTGTGTTGCTCATCTGTTTCCCTTGGTGTTTGCTTTTTGGGCAAAGAGGAAAAAAGCAGAATATGGTTTTACAATCAGAAAGACAGATAAAGAAGAATTTTGTACAACATCAAATTTTAAATTCTCTCCTTTTTTTTTTTTCAGAAACAGATTTGGAGTGAATGATACTCCTCCTGTGTTAGTCAACTTTATGAAGAGTTAGCAAGAAACTTTTTGAACAAGGTTCATAATTGAATGAATAGAGTAAAAAATTGGCTGTCAAATCTACTGACATTTCTTAATGTTATGTTCCAGTTCTGTCATTAACAGAATAAGGTAAAAAAATATTTACCTATGAGAAAGAGATTTAAATATTCATTGCCTCCTAAACTGACAGAACTGAGGGAGAAGACGTAGTATCCCAAGCTCCCAGTGAACCAGATCAGCCAGACTGTGATGGTCCTTCTTGCAATTTGCCAGTTACAAAACAGGTCTAAGATGTTGTGCTTCTTTGTTGAGGATGTGTCATTTTCACCTGTTCTGCCACTGACCAGATCATCCTTTTGGACTGAGCACAGTTCAGAAACTTTGCAGGGAGTGTTTACTTTATTCCATCTTGCCATTGTATTAATCACTTTTTGTGCATCTTCATATCTTTCCTCTGACAGGAGCCAAAAAGGGGTTTCTGGGAGCATCCAGCAGCACAAGACAAAGGGAAGAGTTGCTATGGAGAGAAATATCTGATAGACCCACCAGGTCCGAACCAAAAATCCCACGAGTGCCACAATCATAATTCCCATAGCAAAAAAAGCATGGACATGCATAGAAGCCCAGGTTCGTGCTTTAATGCCAACAAATTCAGTCACATAAACAAAAGCCACAACCAGATAGCCACTTGAAACCTGGGGGTGTGGGAGAGAGAAAAGAAAAAAAAACAGAGTGAGTTTTTTATTTACTCTCCTTGTGCATCAGCAGTGAAAATAAAAAGCTAACAGTACTCCACATTTGTGTACACTTAATTGCCACCACGCTGGCGTATCTCACACTGACAGAAAAAAGGCAACCCTGAAAACAAATCAGCTGGAGGATGAAGTTCACTCAAACCTTCAGCCTGCCTGGACACTGTGTTTAAAAATATGAAGTGAATTTGGATGCTTCTCTGCAGTGGGGGACAGGCAGCAAAAGGACCTGAAAGGGAACCTAATTTGCTGATGTCATTAAGCCCTTCGTCTCCAAAAATCAGGTCCCTTAATGACATCACAAACTGGATGCTCAGGAAAAGGAGTTCCCCTGAAATAATCATCACTTTTGAAAAGCCACTTGGCCTTTGCTTTTAAGTAGACTGTTAAATAACTTGCATGTCAAGGAACTGCAAATTTACTGAGAATTACCTTCCCCCCCCCCCCCATAAATGATCTCATTAAATCAACTTTTTTACAATGTTGGAAGAGAATCTCATCTATATATATGAGTATAGGTTCTCATATGTTATGTAGTGAATGCAATTACTGGCATGTTCTGAATGATAGTATTTTCAATTGAATATATAGATGTATCAATTTCTCTAGCACCATCAAATTCATGGGATCTCAAAACATTTCAAAACACAGCTGGAAAATACAGACTAGAAAATATTTCAGTATATTGTTTTGATGAATCATTTTTCTGGTTGAAAATATTCCAGTTAATAATCTCCACCTCTGAACCCATTGAAGCTGACAGGAAAGCTGTGCTGATCTCAGCAGAATGGGGCTAGAGCTTTAGGCCTGCAGCTTGCAAATCAGTCCCAGTGGCCAGTTGAAACCTACAGCACTGGTCTGGTCAGAGGTTTTTGCTTTTCTAAACTACCACAGCCGCTGGCATCAACAGCCAAGGAAGTCAGAAGAGGCACTCCTTTAGATCTCACTGTTCAAAGCTCAACTTGTGCAGTTTTTCCTACTAGGAAATTCTTCTGAGCTCTAATCAGATGCAAGGTTCTGTCTTGACTAATTCATTGTTAGCAGGGATAAAATAAATTATCTTGACTATTTTCAAATATCCAACCAACATTAACTAAGTTACATGATTTTTCTTTTGTGATGGCATTCTAATTTCTTTATGCATTATGTAGTGAAAGGCTATAAATAATATACTTTTGGCTGTAAAATAGTTATTTAAAATTGTATAAATATTGAACAGATAGCAGATATGGAATACATATCACACACATCTATAAAAGTATGTGTAGGTATACATAAACACATATACTGAAATACCCTTTAAGTACAGTATAAAACATCTAGGTATTAAACATATCTACCTGTGTATTTAATATTCCAGATACAGCTTAAAAGACCAAAGAGATGCATGGAAGAGAAAATGTGCATCTCTCCTCCATCACTCAAAACAGTAGAGATGAAAATAATACTTATTATAGATTTGCTAGTTTAAGAAAAACTATACTCCATTTCTAACAAAAAGGAGAAATGCAATGGCAGCTGCAATGCAGAATCCAGAGTTTGCTGCTCACACTTGGTATTTAATTACCAGTCCAGCAGAGGTTGGGATGGAGGAAGTACCAAACACTGCTTCATACGGACGCTTTCTATTAATTCAAAGAGGAAAAGTGCTGTGGTCCAAGAACATTCAGACTCTCCCTGCTCTGCTGAAATAAGTGCAACAGATGGGGCTTTAGAATAGTGAAGTAGGGGAAGAAATAATAACAAAAGGGAAGTTTTCCTGAGAAGGGGTAGGAAATGACACATAAAAAGAGCCAGGGTGAACATCCTTCCTTACCATAGCAAGGAGAAAGCGCACAACCACGAAACTGTAGTAGTCAAATGTGAAGGCCACTGCGATGCCAAATACAAACTGACCAGCACTTGAGAACCATATAACACGCTGTCTTCCCAGTCTGCAAATCACAGCAGTAATAAAATTATGAATAATCATAAACATTCTATGAAAATACACCTGCAACTCCAGAGAGCCTGTCTGGAAGTTTAACAACTCACCACAGAAACTCTGCTTTAGTTATCTGTATTAATTTTTCAGTAATTCCAACTTCCAAGGAAAAGGAAGTTCCTATGGATGGAATGTGCAGTGATCATTACATATGTTCACCTCCAGTTTCAAGTTTAACTTCTACATAACTGATATGTAAATTTACTCTGTCTTACATAGGAGGATATAAATAGCTTTCTCACATATTAAGTAGCATCTTGTTAATAATTTCTAACAAAAGTTAGCTGTGATAACACATGCCATCTCTTGCCAAAATGACAACCAATTTGGACAGTAATGAAAGGCTTCTGTAACATATCTTTGTACAGTTATTTAAAATTGCATTCTGTAATGAATGACAATCACATAGTTCCCCTGAATTTTCTGGCTGCATCACAGCATACATGCATGCATACACAAACACAGAAATCCAGGAAGATAGTATACTAGCAGAAAAAAAAAATCATGTCAGATGCTAGCTTTCCATCAGCACATAGTTTCCAGTGTAAAAGAAGAGCATTTAGTAAAAAATAACTTCTATTTATTTTTCTTCTTCCAGTATCTCAGGGAGAAAATATACCAAGTAGAGCCTGTTCTTAAACAAGTGAGCACATGCTATCAATAAGATGCTCATCTGAAGAGAAAACCTAGAAAATGGCAGTAGATATACAAGACTCTACTGAGTATTCATTACATTCTATCTGCAAATGGTCTGTAATATAAAATGTGTGGAATAATTTTTCTTTCCTGGTAATATTTTCTTGGACTCATTATCTACTTCATTGCAAACAGCTTTTCAGAGAGGTTATTTTTTTCTGACAGACTTTGAGGACTTTCAGGGGTGTAGAGTCCTTTGTCATTTTTTCTGTGAGTATTTGGTACTCCATTAAAATTCCTCCTATTTTCTCCAACCTTAATGTGGAGTCATGCACGTTTGGTCTTTGAACCCTGCCAGAAAAGATCCCAGTGAGTCCTAGCTATCAGAGTTCTTCTGTTGGGAAATCTCTTAACTGGTAATGGGAGGAACACACAAACTTATTTCCCAATAGCCAAAATGTGTCAGAAAATAATAACTTTCAGCTGTAAAATCAACAGTTGTAAATCTGCAATTCAGAATGTGTGTATTATCTTAACTGGCTGTCCATGGCTTGAATTAATGAAAATAAGAACAATATAAATCATGCCTGAGTATTAATTAATGAAGCTATGAATGATTTAAAGGGACACAAACCAAATGTTGGCATTATATTTTAGTTTTGTATTAAATGTGGTTTTACAAAGGCTTGGATTGGGAGGCAGATTAATTCCATGTGTTCCAAAAGCCAAATTAAAAAAAAATTCCCATGTTGTAACCGTCACACTGTAGTGTTGTGCTAATGAAGGGAAATCAGAAAACAACACTCCTCATATCCTTGTTCTGCTTATACTGTTAGATAGGGGATGTAACACCACTCTCCAGCTAACAGAACTGTCAGTTAACAAGCTCCTTTACAGAAAGAGAAAAATAACTCTAAACCAGGCTTCAAAGTGAAACACAGGTATATAAACTGCCTGAGACAAAACCAAGTACAATGTAGCTTGGATATTTGACTCTGCTATGGATAAAGGGGCACAGCTGGTGGTTCTTCTGAGGCAGGAGTATGTCTGTTTGTGCTCAGAGAGAAAACCAACAAAAGCAGGAGGATACAGACATTCATTCCGAATCTCATTATTGCTTCTGAGTCCAGCTCTGCGGTTGGATCTCAGTGCATGATCTGAGATAACATCTGAGGAGGAAGCGTTGGATGGGAATGGGCTGAAGGACAGCCTTGGCACCGTGGGCAAGGGGCTGCTCGGGTCAAATCCCTCCATGGACTGACTCTCCTCGTGCTCAAACAGAACTTTGTACATACTAGAAAATAAGAGAAGCCAGCACAGCTCACTCACACCCATTTTTCCTCCTATCTGGACTAACCTTCAAGAGACTGAAGTTTAAGCTAATTATTCAGAGAGACACTATAATTGGACAGCAAGGAAAAACAGCATATTGGTATTTAAGAACCTAATCAAACCCTTGAAGCTTTTGCATCAGCCCCACTGAGCTGTATTCATGACAGAGGTTAGGAAATCTTAAAATACATGACATTTAACCTTCTACTAGACCTTCAGTTGTTTATCATATTACAAAATAAAAATCTACATTTCCACAAGAAATCTCTCCTCATAAAAAATGAGGTGAAAATCTACTCCCAGATTTTACCATTGCTATTATTATTAGCTATTGCTACTCCTGTTAAATAAATAAATAAAATCCAAAGGCACATACTATCTGCACAGGGCAATTTCAGGGAACAAGGCCTAGAGCAATGGATGACATAAGATACAAAAAAATTCTAAAAGGAAATTACTTGCAAATACATTTTAAAATTAGTACTTGCTATGGGAAGAAGGTTTTGAGTTAAACAGATCTGTGAATAAAACAATATCCAAACTTCCTGAATGTTGAACACATAGTTATGAATACACAATGAATGGAAGCAACAAAACAGGCAGATACACATGGCGTTACTGCAGTCTGAAGCTACAGTTTTCAGAGGATAGCACTTTACCTGTCAGCAATGTCCCCAAAAATCACTGCTCCAATCAAGACTCCAAGCATGAATGTAGGCTGGATTAATTTTGCAAGCCATTCCCGGTCACAGACCAGATCCCACTGTGTAACTACAGTGCTCTTCCACTTTGTATCGTCATAGAGAAATCCATCAGAACAAGAAAATACAGACTTGTTGCCTTTGTATTCATATGCAAGATCCAAACTGACTTCTCGTTTGGATCTGCTGCATTGGTCAAGTTCCCAAATTTCTCCATTTTCCAGTTGGACCACAATGTAATTGTCTGCTGATGTCCACAGTGTCCAAATGTCCTGTATACTTGATGCAGAGGAGTTGTGGAAAAGAATACTACTGACATTTCCAGGGAACCCACACACAAAGTTAGGAGTAACAGCCATGAACACAGATGCTAAGTAATGGATACCGCAGGACATAGCTTGAAAGACAGATGCAAAATAAACACATGCTTGAAATCTGTAAAGGGAAAGAAAAAAAATGTATTGAAGAAAAGCCTTCTATACATGAAAAAAAAAAATCAACATAATTGTTTGGGAAGATCAGTAAATGGAGACATCATTAAGGTGTCTACTGTTTTGTTGTATAGTGCTGCTTCAATATTAGTTAAACCTTGCAATACACCAAAGATGAGAAAAAGATCCACAGTAATCTATTGCCAAGAAATAAATGCTGCTCTTAGTCATGTGCTTAGTCATACAGAGAAGACCATTTAAAATGAAACAACTCTGAACTTACGCACTTAGTTTGAAGCAACCTTCCACCCTCCGATTCTCTGTAGCACATCCCCTTAACGTAAGGCCTTAAGATTACTGGAATGGTTGGAAAATGCAAAATGTAGCAAATTCAGGTTCTTAGGGTTAGAGATACGGGCACTAAATAAAACAAATTAAGCACATGACCCCCCTCATTTTATCTATTGTATCTCTATAACTGTTTTCCATCTACCATCTCTCTTTATTGCCTCCAAAAGACAGAGAGAATACATGTAGACACATGTAGAAGAAGATAGAATCTGAACAATGTGAAATGTTTTGTACCAAAACATAGCTGTGAGCTGGGTTGGGTTTTGGCTTAAACAGGGAATGCAGTTATCCGGTAAAGATTGTATCATAAAGCAAACATGGTAAAAGAATGTTTTATGCACAGCCTGAATTTTGACATTTTAACAGCTTTTAAAACTTGCTTGAGATGCAAGTGAATCTTAGTATAAAAATTGCACATGTATTCTGAATTTCAAAAGGCTTGCGATGAACTCTAGTATCCCTGTCTGCAAATTCTAGACAGTTTCTGATAATTTAATCATAAGGAGTCATTTCCTCAATTAAATGTTTAAATTATGCATATAATTAGTATCAAATCTGTTCTTAAAAAATGAAATAGCTTTGGTTTGGCTTCCCTTTTTTATTTTCTGAAGGCTAATCACTTGCAATAATTTGAAGAAGCATTCGATGAGCTTCGATATATATATATATACATCCTTACTGCAGTATGCACTAGGCCTTAATAGTACGAAACAAAAGCATTTTTTTTAAGTGACCAGAGGCTATCTCTGCTCAAGTTATAGAAAATTATGTCTAATAACTGGTTTTACCTTGAAATGGCTTGTGGGAAAAGTCAGAGCAATTTCACTCCCTCTAACAAATCCAATCTCTAGATACTCCTCACCAAAATGTATGTAATCTAGCCTGGAATTCCCGTAATAAAGATCTCAACAGTACATAGCCTAGAACTTTTAAATAATTTACCATCAGAATTTCATTAATTTCTAAACTATCTATGACCAAAGTATTTAAATAGAATTTACTGGATACTATGTCTTAATTATGTCTAATTAACCTTTCCAATTAAATAGTTCTCTTGTATAACACACATCCATTTACCATCCTCATTCTCTTTTACTTTTTATCTTGTGGTTCTTATTTCTTTCCTTGGTAAATGTAAACCCAGTTACCTATCCTTCTAATCCCCCTTTCTCTTAACAACAGCTCTATTGACTTTTCCACAGCAGTCTGAGGGGTGGGTGGAATTGTTGAACCCACCATGGCAGCTCAAACCCTGGCTCCACTTCCCTCTCAAGGGTACTGCAAGGCAATCCTCACACAGGTGCTGTGCTGCTCTTTCCCAATGAAACCCAGCGATACAGTCAAGAGAAACGGAACGTAACCACAGCAACCCCCAAGTCTATCAATCCCCTCTCAAGAGAAAAGCTTCTTGCAGACTAAGTAGCTAACCATAAACCAAAGCAAGGCTGAAACAGCTCTGAAAGGCCTTTGGGCTATCTTGGACTGCAAGAAAGCAAAGTTTATTTTGAAATGTAACTTTTGTCACCCAGCTGGTGCAGACAAATATGGTCAACAACATGTTTTAGCTCCTATTCTCTAGTTTCATTTAACTGTTCCCATCAAAAAACTCATTTTAAGAATAGCAAAGCACTGCTATTGTTGCAGTATGCAGAATGCCTGAAATTAGGACGAAAAGACCTCTAAAAAATTAGTAAATTAAACTTCTAGAAGCTGTGCAGTTACATCTTCTATTGGACCTGGAACCAGGATCCCCAGTATCTGCAGTATCTGTCATTAGGCATCAGAAAATTGCAATGTCAGATAGCCCAACTGATGTTTCCCAGACAGAAGAAGAATGAGATTGTTTCAAATCATACATATTTCTTGAGTTTCCTAATTAGTTCTTGCAATACAAGAAATATCAGGTTCATCATTTCTGTCCAGTAAGAGTGAACAGGAAAAATATATTTTTGCTCTTTTTTGTTGGGGAGGCTTGAAGGAAGATAACACCTTGTAAGGGTACAGACTGAGAAGATGGCATGAGACAATGCACTACATTAATTTCTAAAAACCCAAATCCCAAGAGTATCACCAGGGCTATGATTTGGAGCAGGTAGTTAATCTCTGCTCAAACTACTCTCTTGCGAGTTTTATCTTAACTCTTCCCAAACACTTCTTGTGGTCACATTTCAATAGCCATTTTGACACACTGCTCTGCTGTCAAGTCTTTCTGTTGGAAAGTTTCCCATTAAATCTAATCTCAATGTCCCCTTTTCAAATGGAAGATTATTACTAGCTTATAAAACACCCTTGTGCAACCTTGAATAAATCTTCCTTGCTTTTTATCACTTTGTTGTACAGAATTATCAGTTATCCCCCTCCAGTTACTTTCTACAGTCACACAAATTACAGTCCATTGCCCTTTCCTTTTCTTTGTGTCCTTTCTTTGTTTCCACCACTATAAAAAGCAATGAAGGATTCATTTTAAAGAAATATCTGTATCATGCCATGTTTCACCCATCTTTCAAGGATTTAACTTAGCACTAGATATAACTGATTATTGTAAAAACATTCTTCCATTTTCAGTGTTATGAAAATCTTATTCAGTTCCAACAAAGCAAGCCACTCTGTAGTACCATTATTTTTCTTCCCTAATTGGCAGTACCAGTGCTAAGCAAACACAAAAAGTCAGACAGGATGTCAGGTATACATTAATAGACATCATTGATGCTGCATATGACTTCATTTAACAACAGGAAAATGTGTTTTTAAAGCAAAATGACCACATTGTTGCAGAATTTTACAGGATGGATTGCACTGCAGGTTTTTACATCTGACTGCTCAATGAAAGAGCCAAGGAGCTCTCAGGGCGAGCAGGAACAGGGGACAATAAGGCCCGATCTGAAGTTAGAAAAGTATTTGGAAACATCAGTGTCTGAAGGCATTCCACACCACACTAGTGGGCTGCTCCCCTGCCTGTACAAACTATTTACTGCTCTCTCCAGTAAAATTCCACCCTGGGCTGGCTAAGCCTCTCTCCATATGTATACATACACAAAACACACAAAAAATACCCTGAAAGCCCCGGTTTGCTGTGAAAGCAAAATTCATTGCTGACTACAGCAGTGTTGTAACAGCACCCACACTAATGCTACATTGGAAAGCCCAGTCATATGAGCTGCTGACAATCTTCTGTGGGTAGGAAGAGCTTTTCTTCTAGAAAGAGCAGTGGTATAAAGGTCAAGAAATCCCTTACCTTGCAAGGTTACCAAAAAGGAATTAATCAGACCATTAGAGACAAGATACAGAAAGCGTGTAGGGAGGGTGATTCATGGGATGGAAGAATACTACAGGTGCCTGGGACTTTGCTTTCCAGAACAGCTGAAGATTGAAAAGGACAAAGCCACAAGTCCAGCCTCGTCGTAGACAGAGGTTTGCTGGAACAGAGATTGGGGGAGCAGACAGTGCTGAGCGAGCAGGAACATAGAGCTGCTGCCTTCTCCATGGTTAGCTTGGGAGACCTCCCTTTGAACCTTTGGGTGCATGAGTTTTACATCAGAGCCCTTGTGGGTGTGTTGAGGCTCTTCCCCACTCTTAAGTCCCTGGGGCAGCCGATTGGCAGTGCTGGGGGAGCAGAGCCTGGAGCAGCCCCATGGTGGCTGGGCTGGGGGAGCAGAGCCTGGAGCAGCCCCATGGTGGCTGGGCTGGGACAGGAGGTCACAGCACAACCTACACAGGTCATACACTTCACTGACCCTGAGGCCACAGGTTAAAGTCTGTGCTGCCCTTGCCACCTACTGTAAATTATTAACTCTTTTCCCAAATTCTCAATTTAAGAGCACCAAACTGATAAGAAAGTCCTTTATTACCAGGCTTAAATCTCTCTATTACAGACAGATCTGTAATCCTTTTATTAGCCTCTCCAAACCCCACTTTAAAAGTTAGATTTCCCTGAGTAAAGAAATACTGTTGCTCATGCATCAAAATGGTAAGAAATACCATTACAGGAGCAATAAATACTATTGAAATTCATCAAAAGAAAGCAAAGTCTCTGATTTATTTTCTTGGACTGATCTCAAAAAGGCAATTATTGAAAATGGTATATTATATGCCAGTCATCTTCCCATGCACAGATTACGCACCACACATTGTTGCAAACAGTCATTTTCAATAACCTAGTTTACAGATTTTTTTCTTTTTAAAAAGCACACTTTTTGGAATTTTTAAAATGTTCTGTGAATATGATGACTGTCCTAAAAGGTATAATTTCTCTCAGTGTTTTTCCATCTCTTCAGTAACTTGCCATGGGAGATAATTATTTGGCAAGTACATTTTGTCACTCTTGCCAGGAGTGTCAAATATAGAAGTCAAGAAGACTTTATAGGTTACTGCTCCAGTATAGAGACGCTTAATGAATGCCAGAAGTCAAATGAGCCTAAAACTGTCTTCACAAAAGCTTGAGCAAGACACAACATGAAAATGTTCCAGTCTTTCTTAAAATATTTCTGTGAAATTTCTCCACAGTTTTTTCTTTTTTTTTTTTTCAGTTTGCAGCTTGTAGTAAAAAAAGATTTTTCCATTTTCTATTTCCTCTGCACAAGTTTTAAGATCTCTCTAGTAGGAAAAGCACTGTTAATATCATGCCAGTACCTGAATTGAAGAAATACTCTTCCCTAAAGACAATGATCTGAGACCACAGTTGCTCTGGCTGTATCTCATGACACATCATCTCTGTGGCATCTCTGTGGCACTGTCACTGCCACAGAGATTTCCTCCCTTCTCTTTTCCCACTGTTTATTCATCCCCTGAGACACAGTACACTCTGCCCTCAGTCATGGTGGTACTTTTTTTGTGGACCATCTGTGATTTCTTTCTGGCAAACTGATTTAACTTGAATTAAAAAAGTCAAAACAGATGAGGAATAAAAACAAACAAACAAAAAACCTAAACCCAAACATCAAGGTAGATTAGTTGCTCAATCCAATTTATATTGCATCTATGCAAAGAATCCACACCACTCTATTTGAAAGGTGGCACATCTGGCATGCAACAATACTTGTAGTATACTTTGCCACATGTATGTTGGAGAATAAACCCCCAACCTCAGAGTACTTCTACTGTTTTCAGTCCCTGCATGATGTAGCAGGGACAAAGCTTGTTTTTAGACACTAATTTTATGTTAAACAACATACGGTTCTGATAACATTTCCTTGTCTGTCCATTGATAAGAGAAGAGGAATTGCTAGATACTCATCAAAAGCTAATACAAACATTTGAAAATCATTTTAGTGTACAATAGATTCACAAAACCGTGATTAGCAAAATATTTGTACTATTCCACCAGTGTTACAAGGACTATTTTTACTGCTTCTCTTCTCAACCACCTCATTAGTAAATTGCTTAAGTCAGAAAAGACAGTAAGTTTTTGTTGTGCAGTGTACACTCAACAGAATGGATTTAGTGGAAAGAAATTTCCAGATATTTATTATTTCTGAAAGAATTTGTGTTCAGTGACCACTTTAACCTCTGTATTTCATCCTGTTGGGTTTTTTTAATGTGAGAAAATCCATTCAGCATTCTTTCCATTCTAAACCAAAAAGCTATGATGCGCTTCCACGTTTAATTTTTGAGAGGAAAGGAGCAGAATGTGACTCAAGAGTATTTTTGCTTTGGTGCAGAGATGCAGATTTGGAAGCAGCCTTAAATATACAACATAAACAGCCTTATTTGACTTATGGTGTCTAGAATAAACTTCCTTCCCCCTTAAGGGCAGTTTAAACTATGCTAAGACTTGGTCTCAGCCCACATGAAAAAGATGGTTATTTCCAGAATTAGTTTTCAGAGGTTGGATGCCCAGTATAAACATATCAACAACACAGATGCAACAGGAATATGGAAGCCTATGGAGACCAGGAAGACCCCGGGAATTATTTATCATCACTGATGACAATGTGTGCATAAACATGCAGTCAACAAACAGCAGACACCAAATCATTCTTACATTTGTTTAAAACTAATCCTCTGAAGAACTCGCTTCTATCCCATTAAACTTATGCACACTTCCCTTTGCTTAAGACAAGCCCAGCATTGAGTCACCAGAGTCAAGAAGAAAATGCGTTGGCTGCTCGCTATGGCACATTTGCTATAACAGCTTAGAGGTACAGAATTAAGGGCCATACTTAGAAATTTTTTTTTAACTTTTTTTTTTTTTAATAGAACAGTTCTTCATCTTTTACTATCTAAATCAGGCACATTAGGTCCCTGTCATCACCTATGACAAAATAATCCAGTTGATAAATATTGCTGGGTTTAAACAATTAAGTTTACAGCTTGCACCTATGGATGCACAGCAGAGAGGGCAGCTGCTGTTAAAGATGCTCCAGTGTTTCTTGCTGCCCCTCTGCCAAGGATTGCTGCCCTCAGGGGGGAGCCAGACAGAAGCACTGTGTGTTCATGGCTCAGCCACTCCAGTGCAACACCCACCTTCTTGTGCAAATGGCACTGAAACTGGGCAAGACACAAAGGCTCTGGCTTTGCACTTGAGCCACCAAACTACACAGAAACATTCCACTCGACTTCCCTGGGGAAGTAGCCTCTGTTAAAGGGGGAACACAACACTGGGAGCAACAGCACTTCTCACACCTTTCGATGGCAAAGCTGGAGTCAGTCTATTTTATTCTAGTTACCCACTTGTCTTTTCTGCTTTAAATATGTTAAGGATATATACCAGGTAGTTTAATTAAAAAAGAACATGATCACGCAGTTTGTAAGCTATTTAGCTTCATTTTGGAATTATTTGGACTAGTGTTAAACACAGCAGAGTGGTTATGCTTGAGCAGTAGTTAACACTTCAGGCTCTATACTTGGAAGTTTCCGTTCTGGGAACGGCATTTCTATAAACATCTACCATTTAGAAAATCAGCATGTACTCTGCATGATGTATTACTAGCATTACTTCTCACAGGGAAATCTCAGTCCCAGTTTCTCTGGTAACCTTGTTTTCTTTTCGTCAGCCTTTGTTT
>JAOXXN010000446.1:70514729-70525362 GCA_026770055.1 Myrmophylax atrothorax | reverse complement strand
AACTTAAATTTCCCCTGGCAGAGCTTGAGCCCGTGCCCCCTTGTCCTATTGCTGAGTGCCTGGGAGAAGAGACCAACACCTGGCTAGAACTTCCCTTCAGGTAGTTCTAGACAGTGATGAGGTCACCTCTGAGCCTCCTCTTCTCCAGGCTTCATCAAGAGCAATACAGAAAAGCTAAAGCAGATATGTTTATCTTGTTAGCTTTTTATGAATTTTTCACTAGAAAAAAAAATGACTTAACAAGATGTTATATTTAGGGACTTAGGTGTCAGATTATTCTGTCTTCTAAAACCTGGGTAACAAGTCAAAATGTAAATCAAGGCATCACTTTAGAAAAGGCACCTCTGTTTCAGCCACAGATTCTTTTCTGCCAAAGGGAATATTGCCAGCTGCAATTCTACCTGTATGGAATTGTACACTTGCATTCCTGCAGCTCTACAACTTGAAGAAAGAGGTTCAATTTAATGCAGTCTAGTACAGTAAAAGTATTGTCTTCTATTGAACTTGTTTGCTTATGTATGGATTGTTTAAGTACATCCTTATTTAGTGGCTTTTTTCCCCATTCCAAAAGAGAACAGCCTCCACAGCACCAGCTTCTCTCTCTGTGTGTAACAGAGTGGCTTGTATCTTCTACAGACTTTGTTAAGACCCGTTAGAACATCGAAGAGGTGTAAAATGTATCTCCTTGGTTCTTCTCTTCAGGAATCTACGCTCATGACCCACAGGAGTTCATCAGCTCTTGACAGGGCTCAGGTTAGTGTCCCTGGCAGGCTCTCTTCTCCAAGGCAAGGCAGGTCATCTCTAAACCCACATAAAAGAAGGCTCCTGTGCACAAGAGAACTTTCAGCTTCTTTTGAGGGTTTGTAGCTCACATTCCCTCCAAACTGTTCCTCTTCACTGCAAATGTGCAATCCACTCTTTGCCTAGAAGTCCTCAATCTCTTCTCTCTGAATGATCATGGGAATCTGCCCCATAATGAGCCATCATTCAATTATTAATTCCCACTGGAGAACTTTTCAGTTTGCTTTGCTTTGATAGCAGCCTGGTCATGAACTTCTGTCCAGCTTTTGTTTACTTAAATCCCCTTCCAGTTTCAGGCCTGGATGTTGGTTTGGCTGCCCTATGTCTCCACAGGACAAGAAAAATGTTTCCGTTTTCTCTCCTCAGAGATTTACACATTGTAAAGAATATAAACCAGAATTAAATTATGAAAGTTGATTTAACAGATCTTGGATATTTGACATACTGCCTTTGACTTTAACCAGACAAAGAGCTTTTCTACAACCTCTCTAAAAAATCAACCCAAATTCTTCACAGCATTATTGATCTTTTTAAAGAAAATACATTGTCATTAATTTTATTGGTCATTTATCTTTTCCATGACCAATAGGCTGAGTTATTTTATATTGTTCTTGATTTCTTAATGGAAAACAACCTTTCCCTTTCTTGTCATTCAAGGAAGGTGATTGTACTGCCTTTCTCTTTAAACTGTTATAACTGGAAGTAATTTACATTAAAAAGAAATGCAAATTACAGATTTTACTGTTTCCAAGCCTAAGAAAGCACTTTGTTCTCATATTAAATATATTCTATAACGTGCCTTTATCTGGTTATAATTCCATGTTCTTTCCTAGAGTACAATTTCTCCTATGGTATCTCATACAAGGGAATAATGGTATATTCTAACTTGACATAAATATTTGCAAGCAATATACAGGTCCCATTCTCCACAAGACTAAAGAAGCTGGATTCTGCTCAGACCTACCAGGATTCTTCTACATAAATCTACTTTTGTTCTAACTGCCCCCTGTAATCTCAGTGGGTGAGACAGAACTGAGGTTGGTTACAGTTCTCCATGGAGCCTAAAATACAGGTGTAAATGAGATGAGGCCCTAGTTGCTCTGACTCTGGGACTTGCATGAATTATATATTTTATATTATATATATATTATGTAAGAGTGGATCTGTAACAACTTTATGGTATTTCACCAGTTCTAAAGATGCAGAAAAAAATTCAAACACAATTTGTTCTGGAATATAAGACATAAATATAAATTATTCAAATTAAATGTGGCATCTTCAGCATAATTTCACCATATGTCCAATGGCTTTGTGTCAAAGAATGCTTTTGGATATTGCTTATCTATTATTGCTCATTTTTCACGTTTTGTATTTGACTTTCTCTCCAGCACTAGCCAGATATCCACCACATGATGTATTACATCATGGTAATACACATGGAAATGTATTTATTTATGGAACGAGGGCTAAAGGCATATTATTAGTAGTATTTTTTCATTTTTCACCAAGGACACAAAGATCTACACTTGTAATTCAATGGCAAAAAAATATATTTTTGCCTACTTCATAGGATCTAAGTGATGGCAATAATCTTCCTTTATCCTTCCCAGAAAGGAGGTTTTATTCCCTCACTTTCCAAAAATTGGGGACTTCCATGTTTTCAGAACAAGCTTGATCTCTTCTTTCTCTGATCTTAATGCTTCCCACTCAATTCAACAATGTTTCCTGTGTCCAGAACCCTGAAGGGAAGGCAGCACAGCAAGCATGGTAACAACAGTGCTGTTGTGCAAACAGGACAGTTGTTCTGATGTCTGACACGGAGCAATGCAAGGATCTTGGTGTCTGCTTCAGGTTGTCTTGAGACACCTGCTAATGCTGTGACACAGCAAGCGTCCTGCCAGCAGCATTTCCCACATCCCAACCTTCTCATGAAGACTTAATATAGTTAATTTAGGTTGAAAGGATCCGTATGTATCCTGTACACTTGGATGCCATATACAGCTTCCAAACCATATAGATTCATACTATTGCTCTAGATCCCCTTTTCACTTGATGAGGAACCACAGACAAGTCTAGGATTTACCTTGTCCTAGACCACAAACTGAAAATAAGACAGAGGAATCATGCCCTTAGGGGTCCAATTCTCCCTCTTGACAAGGTGATTAAAACAGACGTCTGAAATTTACACTATGGGCCTATAAAGACAGTGAGATGAGCTCACTTGTCCCTTGACTTGGAAAGCTGATTGCCCCACACATCTAGAATAGACTTATATAGACGTATCAGGTAGGAACTTAGATTGTTCCAAATCTCTTTCATAATTTAGAGGAGAAAAAACTCACAATATAGCTGGAAAAGTTCAGGTCCTCACATCTAAAATGGCACTGAGCTCCATCCAAAATGTGGTGCTGATTGCTCTTTACAGATCAGCAAATTATTCCCAGTTCTTTGAAGCACCTTTTTGGCACTTCTTTTCTACTTATTGTTGCCTTAGTGTCCTTTTCCATCTATTCTCCAGGGCTTGTCCTGTGTTCCTGCCCCAGCATCACTGCTGCAGCTACACCTCTGATGCTGCTAACTGATAATAACACCTCCAAAGAGTAGCAAGAAGTAACCTAACTTCACCTCTGGATGAAAATATTTTCTTGAGGAAAGGATTCAGTCTATGATCCAATGGATGGTACTTCTAGGTTCCTCAAACCATATTTTCATTGCATATGATTTTCAAAAAACATCTGCTCTGAGAGAGGTGAGCGCAACAATTTGGCTGTCAACGTATGATATTAAAGTATACATTAGCTCTCTAGGCAATTTCAGTAATTTTCAAAGACAGCTGAGATTTCTTTCCAAGTATATGGACAATTTGACAGATCAACCATCATTATTAGTACTCATAAATCTCCGTCTTCCACAGTTTGTCATCACACTTTTTCTAGTCTTGCTGTTGCAACCAAGATACAACTACCACAACTGGTATCTGCTCTGGCTTGCTACTTTTCCCATATTTCTGAGAACTTGAGAAGCTCATGTTCTCACTCAGCTGCTATAGCTTTGTGCCTCAAGCTACCTTAAATAAAATGGCATCTGTGTATGCATCTCAGTTCCATTTATGCCGTGCATAACAAAATGGTGGCACAGAAGTTCTCAGACAATGTGTTAAAGGTTTTTGTGGCCTCAGAAAAATCTCTCTAAATTTAACGTTGTTTTCTACTTGCATGATTTTACTTCCTGCAATGAAGTGGTCAAACTTCTCACGAGTAAGGCCTTTTATGAAACATCTTTCAATTTTGAGATATCTTAGTACTGCTGAAAATCATGCCTATTATGAGAAAATTATTGACAGAACTTTTATAGAAGTGGAATCCCAGTCCCAGGCATTGTATTACAGGAACACACTGTCCAGTGTCTTATATATTTAATGTTCATTCACACCATAGTATTTCAGGATGAAACAGCTGATCATCAGCTCCTTGATGTGTGTGATAATTGCCTTATGCTGCCATAACTATGTCCATGCTACAACTTTGTCTGGAAGCCACCCGGGGGGAGGGGGGGTTGGCAATGTTTCAGAGGTCCAGTCTGAATCTCAGCAGCTGGTTTGCAAATCATAATCGACTGACTAGCTCTAAGTTTCAGTGTTGTTTTGCATTGCAAGTTTTAGCCTTAGAGAAGTAATGGATAGTACGAATGCAATTTTATCCTGGTTTTGTTTAGTCACTTTTCTATTACTGCAATCTACTTTTAAATCTACTTCTATTACTACAATCTACTCTTTCTCAATCCAGAAACAGGCACAGCACCTCCAGGGTGAGGTTGCCAGCACATTCTGACACTTTTGTCTATGCAGATTTTGCTTTAGGCTGCCTCCAATAACGTCTGGATCCCAGAGAATACTGTCAGTACCTCTTGGAGACCACACTGTTAGTGCATTGTCACCATTATCCCAGAGCACTTGCCAGGATCCAGCTTTCGTTCTGAATCTTGAGAGTATTTCCACTTTCACCTAGTCAGGCACAGATAATCAGACCTTTGTTTAAGCTGCTGGAGTTTGCTCTCTGAAAACACATGGCTTGTCTTGCTTCTCCAAGCCATTCAACTAACAGGATTAAGCACTATTTGCAAAATGTCTGGGCACACACCCTCCACCCCCTAAAAAACAGGGGAGGAAAAAAAAGAAATGCAGCCAAGTCCAGTTATTTTATCCTGTGAACATCTGAGATGAGCACAGACTGACTCAGATGTTATAATATAGCATAGTTATGAGATGAAGAACACTTATCAAACATTTCTGTCAAACGCTACCCCTGACTAAGAGCCAAAGGAGGACTTAGATCTGGGATTCTTCTGTCTGGCACATTCTAGTAAATAGAAACAGCTGTCCATGGACACATTTTGAAAACTGAATGACAGATATGTTGCAATAAACTTTTCCATTCTATAAAGTAGTCAGTATACGGAGGAAAAAAAGGGTTTTCCTTGAAAACAATCTCTAAATCACAGTACTTTGTTCATCTTCAGGAAACTACTCAAAGCTTAAACAGAAATTCACACTACATTGCTTAAAAATATTAATTTTGTGCAGGATGTACTAAATACTAAATGTATTAATATTTCAGAAAAATCTTGTAATGGTTCTGTTTTCTAAGTTAAAGCTAACCATCTGTTCAAATGCTGAATATGATTGCCTGTTTCTCCATACCAACTTGGAAAAGGAAAACTAATTTCTTTGCATGTCTAGCAAGTGCACTTCTCCACTCAAAAAATACATTTTTGTTGGGAAAGAACCTTTCAAGACATCTGTAAAATACCTGAGTCAGAAAAATCATTGCTTGAAAATATTCTTATTTTCTTCTTGTGAAAAGAAGTGGTGAGCACGATCTTTGAGATACTTGGGACTCCTTGTTATTTGATACAAACCAAGAATTTCTGGAAATAACATGTAGACAGCACAATTTGCAGAAGACGTAATCTGATCACAAGAGCTGTGAGCTATGAAACAAGAGAGAGGATAAGGGCATCAGCATGAAAGTAGGAGCCTGGAAAAGTTTCAAGATGTCAACAGAAGATTAGACTGGTTTTTGTAGGACTTTAGAAGTGAATTGAGAGCCCTACAAAGCAGGGAGAAGAGGTAGCATTAACACTGGCTATTCAAATATTGGTACTATGGCACTGGCCAGCAGTGTCTGCATTATTGAAGTCCACTGAAGGAATCTCTACCAAAGTCAAGCCATCTTTTGAGCTAAGCAGAGTCTCTTGTCTATTTATAAACACTAGAAAAGTTCCAGGGAAATTAACAGAGAACACTGAAATTGTTGGTAAGTGTATTAATCTCTGCTACACTCCATGTTTGGCTGCAACAGGTGAGTGTTCTATCCAAACAGGCTGTCTGTCCTGCTCCCTCCTCCAAAACTGAAGTAGTTTTGGCTTCAGTTTTAGCTAAACCTCAGTTTAGCAGGCCCAGAGAGAGTGACGTGGATTGAAGGGGACAAACATCACTGGACTTAAGCAACCAAAGAGATATTTCATATCATTTTGACATCAAATCAAGTATAAAAGAAGGTGTAGGAGGTGCCTAGCTCAGTCCCCTTCATGGCTGGGTGCTGAGCAGACCTGCTATCACCGTTGCTGGGGGTGTTGGGCGTCCTCACCACTTCACAGCTGTTTGGTTTGGGAAGTATTTTGGGAGGTTTTTGTTACTGGTTTTCTCCTCTCTTGCCAGGTGTCCTTTGGGGGAAGTCTGTTGGGGTGTTTTTGTGGCCTGGGTGTTTGGAATCTGTTGTTGGGTGGGTGACTTGGTGGTGGTAGTTGTTGTTTTCCACATTTTTATATATAGATGTGTGTTATATATTCTGTTTTTAATTGTCTCTCTTTTGTATAAATATAAGAAGCTTACCATTTCAAGGTTTGGTGGGTTTTTTCTCCTCTTTGCTTTGTTTTTTTCCTCCTCCCTCCATTTCCCTAGGGGAGGACTCTGACAGACTATTGGGCAGTTGGCATTTTGCCAAGCTAAACCAAAACAGCAGCCATTGCTAATCTTTGTTTTGCTTGCTTCTAAAGTTCAAATTGTAGCAACTCCACTGACCAGGCAACAGGTTCATAGAAGACAACAATGTAAAGATATTGAAACCTGAATACATAAACATTTCAGTAAAGAGCAGCAATTTTTAATTTATTAGATAATCTAACTGCTAATAAAATATATTGTTTATAAAACCAACATTTGGAAATCTAGATAACTTACTCAACTCTATAAAAGAGTATTTCAAAAGAAAAGGCAATCTTTTAAAAGATTCTGGAAATACTTCATTACAAAACCTGGAAATGGTGTCAGAGACACTCAATCTTCCCCTCCCTCCCTGACAATTTTCACCACCTGCTTTTAACTAAAGTAAAAGCCAAGATTTGAAAACTGTTAATCACAGGGAAAACGCTCCGTACCGTGTAAGCTGCAGCTCACAGCTACCAGACGTTCCAGCTGGGAAATCAAATCCTTACGCTCCTCCACACTTACCATAAGGGGGACCTTACCAGCTTTCTCTCTAGACAGCTATTCCTGATTCCATCATGTCTCCATTCAGCACTCTGCCATGGTGGAGAGCAGAGCTACAAAAGACACAGCCAGTTTCTCACCAGCAACCAGATGAGCAAGTTTTGTGTCCTGCTGGTAGATTAAAGTCACTGAAGTTATTAAAAGTCCTTCAGTTTACTTGGGAATTAGATGTGTGGGCAGTGTGAGCCAGACAGCCATGTCCTAAGGCTCACCTACCCGCTATGCACACACTGGGCTACCAACCTCATGCCCACAGTCATTTCTTCCCTTTCCCAACAAGAGGCCTGCAAGTGACAGGCAGTGTCTGTGCCTGACTTCACCTGAGGGGCCCCTCAGAGGGCTCTTGCAACTGCAGTGGGTGTGCAGAAAGGGGCTGAGGCAGGAGCCTGAGAGGGAGAACCCACAGGCACAGTCTGCAGGAACTGCTGCATGGGAGAAGGGTGCAGTTCACTGCAGGTAAGCTGGGAGCTTTAAGGCCTGGCAGGTCTTTAGAGATGAGGCTGTCTGAGGCAGACAGTACTAAAATTTTGTCATTCACCTCTGCAAGAGTGAGCAGTAATCTCATGCTCCAGAAACAGACTCTGGATCAATGTTTAAAACAACCATCTTAAATTAATGGGCCACCCATACCCAAATTCAGAAGAGGCATAAAGTCTTCCTTTAATGGCAAAGGCTACAGAAGCCATAACATTTTGATGGTTGTTCATGGATGTCCCAAGACCCTAGTAAGAACAGTGAGACTTGTGAAAGAGAGTCCAAACGGAAAGCAAAATATTGTCAGCATCCATGGGAATGTCAATTCTGCAAAATTCACAGTCTTAATCAGTGTCAAAGGTTTATATATTATGTATATATTAATAACTTTTATTTAGCTATATATTATATATATTACCCATGCATACATATTCTCTCCATATTTATATACGTATGAACAGCTGCTCATTCTCTACTGCATCTGTCAGATTTTAGGAAAATCAAACCAGTCTCAAAATAATAACAGTCATGCTTGGATTGCTCAGAATCTGACTGTCAAATCTACAGAAACTATATATAGTACGTAAGTTACACGGGTCTCATGAGAATTGCTTGAATTGAAGAAATGAACAATTGCCTGTCTGTGTCAGGATGATGCAAACTGAACAGAACTAACTTCATGGTTATAGTTAACAACTACTTTTCCATATGAAGTATGGTCATTTATCTAGCACTAGCAAGGGATTAGAGGGTTTTACAGTATTTTTAAATAGGTCCACCTACCATAAGCTACTACTATACTTACTGTTATATTATACCACTAGTGGTATACCAGTGGTTTTTGAAATCTCAAACAGCCATGAGTCTAACAGGACTATGCAAATTTTGATAGCCTGAAGTTCTTCTCAAAGCTTCTAAACCTAAACCAGCTCCTATTGAACTGCATCTCAAATAATCTGGTCCCTAGATGTGAGGTTATGGTTGTAAAATTGTTCTCCCTTTTTTAATTGCAAAAAGTGGTTGTAGAAATTGTCTAAAGTGTTGATAAACATTTTCAAGTAGGAAAAACTACTCCAGTGATTAGAAGTAACTACTTTTGTGTTACTTTGATATTCAGTGTCAAGTGCCTGATTTCTGCAGAGAGTACACCAAACAGAAGAGCAACAGTAGTAGCCAAATAAACTGATTGCTAGAAATTTCTATCCTAGTTCACACAGAACAAGATGTTTTTTGTTGCTGCCCCAGAACTGACAATGAATGAGATATTGTTCAGATACATATACCTGTGAGTCACAACTTAGTCAAACACGTAATTTAAGCATAGGTCCCAGTTAAGAAAGAAAAAAGTCTTTCCATCCTAACCATCTGAAGAGGCTACTGACACCCACCACTACTGCTTGCACATGATACTAAGAGCCTCTCCTGCTTCAGAGTTCAGGTATGCACTTGTACCATTAGCAGGAGCTCCCAGGCTTTGTCCAAAATGCCGCTCCTGCCTGCCGCTGAGAGAAGATCAACTTTGTGGGTTAGGCTGGCTGATCAGTCACCGAGCTAGAAAGCACAACACTGCAATTCAAAAGCTTGAACTCGCAGCCAAATTGTGACACATGGGTCTTATTCCATCCATCTGCTCCGAGGAGCACGTGCCTGCAAAACCCATGATGATCAGCGTATCGCGGAAGTGCAGGAGAGAACTCACTGTGAGGGTGTGCGCCCATTAGTCTTACAATTCATATCCTCTGAAGCTTAATTTCCTTGCCAAACATTTCTTCTCCATTACCTGCTATAAGCAGAGTCTCATGTATCAGCCCTGCATCTACAGAAGCATACACACACCCACCCACTGCTGTCTGTGTATCATCCAGCAAACCCAGGACTGTATACACACACACCACAGCCACAGAGCACATCAAAGGAAACTGTCCACAGCACAACACACCATTTACCATATGGATAAACCTTTGCTGATAAGCATGTATACATATACTCCATATCTATGTACCTCATGAAACAAATGCAGCTCCAATAAAAACACATCATCCACCACGCAGAAACAGCCCCCATGCAGAAACAGCCTGTCTGAGCGCCACACAGTACTTCACACATGCTGCTCGTGCTCTTTTGTCACCTCTGGAGTGCACAGGCTGTTCCAGACCCTAGTGCTCTGTGTGTGTGTGTGTGTTGTGTGTGTGCTCATGCGTGCACCCTCACACGTGCAAGGAATCCGTGAACATTAAGTGTCTAAGAGTGCACGTTCATGAATGAAAGTGTGCGAGTGCATGCACGTGGTGCCTATAGGAGTGTGCGCCTGTGTGCGAATGGGTGTCGTGCGGGTGCGTATGCGACCCACGGCACATACAGAGACGTGTGCGCGCAGTGTGGGTGAGCACACGTGGATGGAACACTATATATGGGGGTGTGTAGAGTGCTGCAGATACGCGCGGCAGTGCCTGTCTGTATAGCGTGTGTTCACACTCTGGGGTGCAGTGTGTGTAACCGCGTGTGCAGTGCCCGTGTCGGCTTCTGCGTGCGTGTGCCAGTGTGACGCCCAGTGCGTGTGCGGGTGCCCTGCAGCCTGGGCGATGCTGAGTGCGCGCGATAATGTCTCCCCGTGATGCGGCTGGGATGCCCATCAGTCCCCGCACGGCGATGTCGGAGTGTGACAGCCGCGGTGCCGTCCCGCCCGCCCGAGTACCTGCCGAAGTGTCCCAGGGAGTCGAAGAGCCGCTCGGAGCTGGGAGCCATGGCGGGGCTGCTGCACGCCGGGAGCCTCGGCGCCGCTGTCCCGGTCGTGCGGGCAGAGGCACT
>JAOXXN010000446.1:70480053-70507358 GCA_026770055.1 Myrmophylax atrothorax | reverse complement strand
AAAATGGTTAATGGCTTAAACATTGCAAAGATCATCAAAAGACTTTTGTCAAACTACAAAAAACCCCTGCAAATTCTACCCCTCCCTGAATATGGCTGGGAAAGGAGAAGTGGATGCTATTTTCCAGCTATCCCAGGTGCAGAAGTGTGTGCATACCTGAAGCTACAAACTGGATTTAGGGATAAGGAAAGAGTCTGACAAGAGACAAGTCCTTCGAGATGGGATAATCCTTCTTATCATGACAACCCTCCCTTACATGATCACTCTGCTGTGAAGACCCCTCTGGGGAGCATCAAAGACTTGTAATATGTCCCATGACATCATCCATTGCAAAGGGGAGGTACTAGCATTCCCACCTGAGTTGGAATAACTCATGAAATCTTGGAGGTTTTTTTGGGAGGACTTCCCCAGCCCCAGAGGATCAAGGCCATCACTTTTGACAGGACTGTGACCACCACTTCAACCAACAGGCATGGAAGCTGCAACTGCCAAATTTCTTTGCTAGATCCAGTGGGTGGTGACTCTGTATATCTTAGGACCCTTATCTTTTCTTTCTCTTCCTTTTCTTATACATTTCTTTAGTGTTGTTTTTATGCTTTAATATTGCTGTATTACTATAGATGATAACACCCAAAACAGCAACATGCCTGTTTATCTCTGAATCAAAATCGTTCTAAAGTGAACCCTACATATGTATGTTTACAAACACTGATTATTCAGTGTCGTTTACTCTAATCCATCCCCAATTCCCAAGGGATTTGTTAACAGGAGCCTGGGTTACCCTCCCCTTCTGGTGCAGGTCATAACGAAAAGAGAGGCAAAAAAATGACACATTTGGGCAAAATATGCTGGTTATGTTAGGTATTATGCTCTTAACTGTCATTCTTTGATTTCCTGTACAAAGTTAATTTCTGTCTGGGTAGAGAGTCCCACAACACGTCGTTTCACACTCTATAGCACACACCCTGTGCCAAAACCCCTTTACATTTCCTGCATCTCTCCTCACTTAAGGGAGCTAACAACAACCCCCACTAGTCTGAAAACCGTCCCTCCTTTTCACTTCTGTATTTGGCATGTGTGGTTGTTCCAGATTTGCAGAGTCCTGTGTTCTTTAGATAAATATGGAAGGGTAACATGAACTTTGGGGATATACTAGAGAAACCAATATCCTCACAGCATTTCAGCTGCTTTGCTTTCCCTTTGATACACTTGACTTTTCAGTCAAGCAGTAGAAATTACCTGGATTACACTGATTTTTTTTTTTTGCAGTTGCTTTTCTCCCAGTTGACCCAGTTTTCTTTTACTGGATGTGCTGATGCCTGCTATATGCTGTTAGACCACAGTGAGGCAGGTATGCTCAGCAAGTTCTTTCCAAGCCTTTGGGATTAACAGTTTGTTTAGTATTCCTCCTACACCCTGTCATGCTGCCCTATGTGATTTCAAGCAGAAAGCAGTGATTATTCAGCATGCTGCTCCCGTTACTTTTGAATTTGTTTGTCTGACTCGAGAGGGGCTGAACTAAGACTGCACAGGCTCAAGGACTTCAAATTCTCTCAAGACAATTATTTTAAGGTACAAACTATTGTTTCTGTTCAGAACAAATCACACAGGACACACTGCTGAGTTTTCCAAAGGGCATAATTAAAACACACAAGGCTTAACATAAGCACTTGATTGTAAAACCAAATTAAAACACTCAGTATTTTGGCAGCTGTAATATCAGCAACTCAGGAAACTAAAGGAGTGATTTTGTACACTTACTATACATCTCATGCTTCTCTGAGATTCTCCAATCTGAGATTCCTCCAATATACAAACAAAAATCATTGCAGGACAGTTACTCCTTACATAAACTTGAGAAGAGAGAAAAATCCAGTCTGCCATTCTCCATCACTGCTTCAATTCAGATGGAGAAAATGGATAAAGAGTTGTGAAATGAAAGAAGGAAAATAGTGAGGCTCTGGATTTTCTTCCATGTATTTGAGAAACATTATACTATGACTGATTCAAAGCACACATGAAGAGGACAGAGGGGACCAAAAAAAAAAGCCAATTTGTGGCTTTGGGTATGTTATCCAAAGCTGGATCTGTTCCCTTGTAAAGAAAAATGAACTGAAATACATTTTTCATTAGAATTTGCCAAGTCAGTGATGTTGAAATACTTTGTGGAAAGGCTGTGACACTGGAAAAGTTCTTGCAGAGCCCACACATGTCCCAAACAGTCCCTCAACACCACTCCTTTGCTGCCTGACAAGGAGTCATGCACCAGCAACACAAGTCGTTATATTTTCAACTTCTATGGGGCCCATAGGCCCAGAATTTCCAGGATGTGAGACTTACTGCTTTCCCTAGCACCAAGGTTGCAGTCCCTTGCATAGAAAGTCTCATGCATGGGAGTTTTGTAGCTAGGTGGAACAAGACCAAAATATTAAAATGCCTTGTGATGGTGTCAGATGAGCTACCAGCAAAACCTCCTAATTCAGCAGTTGCTTGGCTGGCTGCTGGGTAACCTGGTGTGAGCAACAAACATTTCTTGTGCAGGGATGTGGGCTGTGATTGTTGTGGCACATTGCAAATGCCAAATAGATCAAAGAGAGGGAAATAGCAGCGATGGATGGACTGAGAGACTCACTCTGAACAGTGTTTTCTTGAAACCCAGAGGTATATCTCTTTGTTTCATGATGGCCTTTTGCAAATGGGGGAAGATGACAATACTTAAAGAGAATTCATACTGTCCTTGGTAAGAAAAGGCACAAACTACCTAGAGATCTGGTGGCTCTTAGTCCCTCTTCCCTCTGACTGCTTTTTAACTGGCAGTCAGAAGCAAAGTCAAGATCTAGGGGAGCACGATAGTGTCCATCCTAGAAGCACACATGACCCATCTGTTGGATGCTGCTGTTCATATGAATTCCTCTTAGGAGTATTCAAAACAACAGGTCCAAGTAGCTTGGGAAGATGAGACAGATCTCCTGTGCAGCTTTAGTGACAAGCGACACAAATGTCTGCGCACTGTTTCTATTCTGCTGTCTTGGCAGCGACTGTGTCCACACTGGAAACCTGGATGCTGGCAGCTACAGCAACACAAAGCTCAGCCCAGGCTTCAAAATGCATCCAGCAAGTAGAGAATGAATGCCCATGTAGGGAATTCCATGTAGGAATCTCCAGGGTGGCTGCCACTTTGACACACTCTCCATGTGAACCAAAGGCAAGGTTTTATTTGCAGGCTGAGTCACATAGGTATTTTGAGGAAACAGAGCAAGAGCTGCTGTTACCGAAGGAGATCCCCCACCAGTACCATGAAGTCCTTGGGTGTTCTCCTCTCGATATCACAGCTGCCTTCTGACACTCCTTCACTCTGTTTCCTCCCATCATCTCCCTTTCTCCTTTGCTCCATCTCCCCCAGACCTGGAAGGTGCAGGTGAGCACTGGCCAAAGACAGGCTAGGACATGGCAGCAGCTCCCCTGGGGAGTGCAGGTGGTCCATTGCCTGCTGCTGGTTGTCAGCCTCATGGGCTCTACTTCCTGAACTCAGCAAAACTGTGCCTCTGCCACAGGTCCAGCTCAAGGCCAGTGCCTGCACACCATTGCCTCTCACTGCCTTCAACAGATGGGAATTGATAACTCTAGAGGCCCTTGAGCAAAGAAGATCCCATCCCTAGCACTGTTCATTTCATCCCTGTCTCTAGCCATGCTCAGAGGGCAGTGAATGGGCTGTGGGACCCCAAGCCTCTGCTGGGGCCTTTCTGGAAAGCACAAAACAAGCCATAGCTGTGCTTTGCTTCACTCGTCAGGCAAGGGCAGCAGTAAAATTGCGGGCTGTGGAGCACCCTCCTTGACACCAGGAGATGAACTCCACCTCTTCCCTGTCCTCCAGGTCACCACAGCTTGTAACATCCCTGGCTGACCTCAATGACCCATCAACATGTGTGACCAGAGCAGCAAATAGCACCTTCCTATCTTCACACACCCCTACTCTGGGTTCACTGGTCACTTTGCTGCAAAGGGCACAGCAGAAATAGCGTCTTTTCTGCACTTGACACCTGGCTGAGGCAGCCTGGATGGTGCCCAGCTGGCTGGAGCCCTTCACAGCCCAGGAGACCTGAGCCCATGCCCTGTGGGGAAGGACTGGCTCCTTCCTGGGGCAGCGTGGTTCACAGACACAGCCTTCATTTCTCATTTTCAGGCAATTGAAACACCATCCAATATGTCGTGCAGACCCTGGGAAAACAGCACCAGAAGCATCAATCTTCCCTGCACACAAGACCGAAAGGCAGGTACAACCAGAGCAAGGGCGAGTGAGAAATACTCTGCTAGGCTTCACCTGTTCTAATGCAGCCAAGGAGGCTGTGAGATACCTTCCCTTTCTTTGGAGCAGGGCTCTCTGCATCATTTCACACTTGGCAAAAGCACAGTCTATTTTTTTCTCTCTTTCATTACCTTCTAACATTTTCTGCCATTATCCTTTCAGTCACCAGTAGATGGTGATGCTTTATCTCCATCCAAGATGCATGTGTGCATTGGAGAGCTAGGGAGGCAGTATGACAGCGTTTGAGAAGAGATTGAAAAATAAAAATAAATCCAAAACTCAGGCTCCAGATATTCTCCTGCTTGTGCAGTCCCTGATTTTGGATATTCAGTTAATATCCCCAACCTCACTTGGGGATCCAGATTTCTAGAGGTGCAAAAGCTGCAACTTCAACTATATCACAGTGTGATCCTTTGTGTGTATTTGAATAAGCACATAAGAGGGAGCCTGAAGGCACAGCTTTTCCTGGAATCTGCATGGTCTGGGCACCAAAGAGATGAAAAAAATTTCTTTATCTCCAAGAATGCAAATAACATTCTCCTTGTCTTCAACAAAGCAAAATCCTTGCAATTGCAAGGTGCTTGGAGGTGCTTGGCAATTGCATTGTCTCAAAAAGCTTCCTTTATTTTACAGACTTCTCTTCCCACTGCAGGTGAAAAATAGTGCAAATCACTGATCTACACAGTCCTTTGTGGAAAATGTACTCTCACACTTCCAGCTCTTACAAATTGCCTTCAGAGTTGCACTTGTGCAAGAGCTAATCCGATCATAATAAATAAACAAATAAAAAGAGGTAGAGCAGATCTAGCTAAATGCTGCTTGACATTGCAATAGCTGTATTTTTGTCATTCCTGATCTATCTATCTATCTATCTATCTATCTATCTATCTATCTATCTATCTATCTATCATTTACTTTGGGCAAGGCTGATGTGGTTATGAATTACGTGGTCCTAAGCACTGGCAAGGGGTGGGAGGGTAAGAAAGCCCTGCCTAACACTTAAGCTGCGTGGCTGGCCTAGTGCCTGGCAGGCATGATAGGAGTGACTGAAAAAATGTGGACCACAGAAGATCTTTCCCCTTTATTGCTCCAATTACAGGCCTGATCTTCCTTTCTTAGACGCTATGTGGGTTGCATATGTGAACATTTTTTCTGTCCTAAACCCCTTGCTAACACATTCTCACCCATTCAGCCGGGAGTTGTTTTTTGGCAGGTGCATTTCCTAGATGTTCCCATCTCCATTGTCTGAAGAAATTACTTTTCAGCCTCAGAAACTCGTCCTTGTTTAGCCTGGATCCACTCCAAATGTGTTTCAAGTTGTGGCTTCAATGCCACCAGCCTGTACAGGCATTTCACCCCTTGGGAATTGTCTGGCTCATGGCCTATGAAGGGCAACAGCAGATGACAAACCTGTAGACACCTCATGGTAGGAAGGGTAGAGCACAACTCAGATCTCAAGAGTCTGGGCTCAGTTCAGCAGTTTGCATGGGGAATTAAAATACCAGAGAATCACAGAATGGGTCATGTTGGAAGGGACCACAGTGGGTTATTTGGTCCAACCTCCCTGCTCAAGCAGGGGCATTCTAGAGCACACGGCACAGGATTGTGTCCAGAGGGTTCTGGAGTTCTCCAGTGAAGGACATATTCTCTGGGCAATCTCTTTCAGCGCATAGTAAAGAAGTTCTTCCTCATGTTCAGGTGGAACTTCTGTGCACCAGTTTCTGCCTCTTGTCCTACTGCTTGGCACCACCAAGAAGAGCCTGCCTCCACCCTCTTGGCACCCTCCCTTCAGATACTTTTATACATTGATGAGGTCCCCTCTCAGTCATCTCTTTTTGAAACTGACAGGCCCAACTCCCTCTACCTTTCATAAGTGAGATGCTCCAGTCCCTTAATCATCTTCATAGCACTCCACTGGACCCACTCCAGGAGCTCCATGCCTCTCTTTTGTTGAGGAACCCAGAACTTGATACAGCACTCCAGATGTGGCCTCACTAAGGATGAACAGAGGGGCAGGATCACCTCTCTTGACCTGCTGGCAATGCTTTTCTTAATGCAGCCCAGGACACAATTTGCCATCTTGGCCACAAGGGCACACTGCTGGCTCATGGACAGCTTGTCATCCACCAGGACCCCCAGGTCCCTCTCCACAGAGCTGCTTTCCGGCAGGTCAGCCCCCAGCCTGTACTGGTGCATGGGGTTATTCCTCCCCAGGTGCAGGACTCTGGATTTGCCTTCAGGCAGTTTTTCTCTGTCCATCTCTCAGCCTGTTGAGGTCCTTCTGAAGGGCTGCACAGCACTCTGGAGTATTGGCCACCCCTTCCATATTTGTGTCATCAGCGAACTAGCTGAGGGGACATCTGCCTCCTTCATCCAAGTCACGGATGAACAAATTAAATAATATTGTGCTCAACTGAACCTTGGGGGACACCTCTAGTGACAGATGTCCAACCAGAGCCTGTGCCACTGATTACAATCCTCTGGGATCTGCCATTCAGCCAGTTCTCAGCCTACCTCACTGTCCATGTATCTGGTTCACACTTCCTGAGTTTGCCTATGAGTATGTCGTGAGAGACAGTGTCAAAAGCCTTGCTAGAGTCCGGGTAGACAATATCCACTGCTCTCCCCTCATCCATCCAGGTAGTTGTCACATCACAGTGACAAGGCAATCAGGTTGGACAAGCATGATTTACCTTTAGTGAATCCATGCTGATGACTCCTGATCAACTTCTTTCACCCATTTGGATAGAGATGGCCTCCAGAATGAGGTGCTCCATCACTTTTCCAGGGATTGAGGTGCGGCTGACTGGGTCTCCTTCTTTCCATTGTTGAAGACTGGGGTGACATTTATTTTCTTCCAGTCCTCTTCCAATGGTCACAGCCTTTCAAAGCTGATCATGAGTGGCCTTGCTATGCTGTGCCCCAGCTCTCTCAGCACTCACGGATGCATCCTGTCATGGCCCATGGACTTGTAGATGCCAGGTTTGCCTAGATGTTTTCAACCCAATCTTCCTTGAGAAAGGGAAAGTCTTCCTTCCAACGTTCCTTTACCTTTGTCCTCTGGGTCAGAGATTCCTGGGGGCTGGTCTTGTCAGTAAAAACTGATGCAAAGAAGGTGTTCAGTACCTTTGCCTTCTCTGCATCCTCTGTTACCAGGGTACCTCCTTCATTTAGCAACAGGCCCACATTATCCTTTGCTTTCCTTTTGTTACTGACGTATTTGAAGAAGCCCTACTTATTGTCCTTGACATCCTTGGCCAGATTAAATTCCAGATGGGTCTTGGCCTCCCTTGTCTCATTTCTACTTACTCTGACAACCTCTCTATATTCATTCCAAGTGGCCTGACCCTGCTTCCATCTCCTGTATATTTCCTGCTTATGCCTGAGTAATGACAGGAGTTCTTTGTTCATCCAAGCAGGTTACTTTTCCCCTTTGCCTGTTTTCTTTCTCCTTGGGATGCATCGTTCTTGAGCCTAGAGGAAGTGATCCTTGACTATCAACAAATTGTTTTGGATCCCTCTTCCCTGCAGGGCCTGTTCCTAGGGGATTCTTCCAAAAAGATCCCTTAAGAGGCTTAAGTTAACTCTGCTGAAGGTGATGGTTGTAATATTACTTGCTTCCCTGCTTCCTCCTCACCCAGTTCTGAACTCCACAATATGAGCCAATAACATTCTTGGTTACTACTAGTATGAGCCCACAACATTTTTATTAAATTAGGGATCTAAAATCAGTTCTCCCTCTTCCACTAACAGTACACATAGCCCGGCAAAATGGGCATCTGAGAAGAAAGTGGCCTGAGTTAAATGCCCCCAGCTACAGGACATAGCCATCAGTTGGGTTCCAGTCTTACCTACTGCACAGTTAGCAGCAGTTAGCTGGTTTTTCCCTCACAGTGCAATTTCCAGACAACTAATTTGGACTCAAAATAATGCCCTTTCTTTAGGGTTTGAGAAGAGAGAAACACAAATTAGAGAGGAACTGTTCAGATTTAGCAAGAGTCTGTAAACATTTCACCCAACGAAGAGAAAAAAACATCAGCCAATAATTTTAGAATCCCATAAAAGAGGCAAAAGCCACCCAGGCAGACCTCAGAGAAAGACCTCCAAAATACATGTACAGAAATAGGAGATAAAACAATGAAGAACAGTCAGTTCCCAGATGCTTCTGCCCAGAGCAGTAAGGATGAGTTTATGCTGGCCAGGTCCAGGAGGGAGGGAAAAGAGCAGTCAAGGCTCCAAATGCACCCCGGGGAGGGAGCAATGCCTGTCAGCAGCCACAGTCTGTGTGTTTCTCACCTTCTGTGAAATGAAGCCCCAATGTGAGCCTCTCCTGCCTGTGTGGGGAATAGCTGACTGCAGCAGCTGGCAAATGGCTCTGGTGAGAGCAGTAAGAGGTGTCATTAAAATAAAAAAAAAAAGAGTGAGAGCAACAGATCCATTTGACAGAAAAATCACATCAGAAGCAGGTTATGGGGAAATGCCTGTGGTGAAATTGCAGCTTCGGGCTAAAGAGGCACCTGCTGTGCCCACTGTAAATTAATTGTCACGGCATCAGATGCTGCCAGAAATGCCTCACCATGGCTATGCAGCACATGATTGTTAAGAGATGTGCCTTGCCTGTGAAAAACTACCACTTGAGGCATCCCTCCAAGCAGCTTGCTGAGGAATAAAACTCCTTTAAGCCATCTGGTGGGATAAACACTCCCAGTTAGCCTGGATCCTGCAGTCCTGGGACAGGTGGGGATTCAACAGCCTGTGCCAGGGAGGCTTCAAACTTTAATCATCTTAAATTAGTGGTCTTGAACCAGTCACAGGAGTTGCTGCTTGTAGGAGATGTTCCGCATGTAAGTGCTCCACACTGGTTTGGTATTTTCTGCACCACTTCTTTAGATGATGGGTCACACAATGTCACGATGCATGGTAGAGCCAGGCCAGCCAGGAGTTATGGCAGCATCTCCTCCCAGCTCTGCACAACGCTGTGGAGGAGAAACATGAGTGCCCAGAAGAGTCACTCAGACTCTGACCAGCGGCTTGCATTTCCCTGGAGGCATGTGCCAGCCAAGGACTCCTGCCTTCCTTTCATGCTGCCTCCCAGCCTGCCATCAGTGGAGGCTCAGTCCACTCTTTCTGCTGGGCAAAGCCTCAGAGCTGCCCCCTGGGTCAGGCTCCATCCCCTACACCCTCCCCCTGTCCCACAGAGGGAGCTGTGGGGGCTCCACTGCCCCCTGCCTCCATCCTTGCTTATCCTGCTCCTCATCCCTCAAGCCCGATGTCCTCACTGCCTCTGCCCAGATAGGACAGGCAGTTGGCAAGGGATGGAAAGCCTGGGCCAGCACTGCTCAAGCATATTCAGTCCCAGTGCAACATCAGGAGCAGCATCAGGCCTGTAATACCTTTGTCTCTCCTCCTCTCAGCACTGAAGTTTTCTGTTTACTTTCATGCCACTCATCTCTCTTACCAGCCACCCCTCTTATCCCTTAATTTTAGCCATGAGTCTCCTATCCCCATTTGTAACATACTGTCAAGAAGATATCTGCCATGACAGCACCTCCCATCCTGAGCCCTTGCCACATTCCAGGGATGCAGTCAGGCCCCGACTCTGTGGCATTTCAGCATCAGATTTATTATTAATTATCTGTCATTATTACACAGCACCTACAAGCCCTGGCTGCCTAGCAAAGCCCCACGCAGAATATTAAAATGCTAATTTCCCTCAGAGATGAGAACTTGCTGGTGTCTCTCTGCTCATTTGTTTGCAAATGTCGTTTTGCTGTCGAGGCTGTATTCCCAGCAGGCATGGCAAGGGAATGCTTGCATAAACAGCCCCTGTTTAAGACACCATGTATCTCACACATTCGTGCATTATAGCCCTAATCGGGATTACAGTGACACTGTAAGAGAAACGTTTCATTTTGTCTGATGCATTTTTAAGATTTTATGGTGCCTTCAGAACACCTCAGTGCAGCGACAGCTTTAGGATATATTGTGAAAGATGCAATTTTTGTCTGCAAAGCATGGTTTAGCTGGCTGTAATAAGTTATATTAAGGCACAGCTCATTTTTTTGCCTCTGTGTAAGCCTCCAAATGGCGCACTGGTGTGTGACTGCTGCAGCTGTCCTGGGTTTTGCCCTGGTATCAGGTTCTCACTTGCAGAGAGGGTGGCAGAGCAGCTCTTGGCAGAGATGGCTGTCCTGGGCCAGGTGCCAGCACCCACCCGAGTCAATGGAGCCCTTGCACTGCTGCCAAAGGGCTCAGGGGCTGACACCCTCTCTATTGAGACAGGACAGTAAACCCTCTGTTTTTATGACAGTGATTAGTAGGGCACGGTTTTGAACACTAAGGATAGGTAGGTGGAGAGGGGGCTCAGGAGAAGCAGAGTGAAAGGCTGCAGCTCTGCCAACAAAGCAAAGATGTGCTGTTTTTCCTTTCACCCCTGCACTGAGTTTCCTTGGAGTGCTGCATGTGAGGTGCTGATCTCCTGAGCATCACCTTCCCTTCTCTCTGCCGACGCATCTCCTGAAAACACCTGAATTGCCTTCTCCTCAGCTGCATGTTTTCCAGCAGTTGATGCAGCATGGGAATTGTTTCAGGCTACATTTTAAGGTAACTAAGCCAGCATTCAGTTATATGGCAAAGGGAGCAAAATAATTTGGCACAAACACACACAAGTACGGCAGTTCAGCTCAAAACAAACAAGTTAATGAAACCAGAATCTCTCCCTGCAGGTATTTTTTGTGAGAGCCTGCCATCATTATCTCTCTGCCATTGAGCAAGACTGGCAGTGTTATCTCAAGTTGTGCAATACCCTGAATATTTAGAACTATTTCAACAGCTCCGTATTGTGGGAGATAGAGAAACACAGCCAGGAAGCAGCTTGGAGAGAAAGGTGGGCAGTTTTTATAGCTTTGTAGCAAGTGTCACACACATATCTAGCCCAGGCCACTTCATTAAAATTCCTTTTAAGGTCATGGTACCCATTCCATTTACAAATACCTGCCTTACCTTAGGACTACATGTCTGCCTCCAGGTGCTGTTACTAAGTGATTGCAGTGGGGTTTGCTGCTGCCAGATGGGATTCCATGGGTAATAATCCCCTCCCCAGGTTAGGGATGCAATCGTCTTTGCAAGTGATTAAAAGTTTATTACAAAAAAGACATAGCACACCTGAGTGAGATAAGAGAGTCAAACAGACCAGGATAATCTGTGGATAAAAAAAAAAACAAAGTTAAGATTAAGCAAAAAGCATTGCAGGTACTGGTTCCGGTAACTCTCGGTGCTAGAAGAAGTCACTGTCACAGGAGCCAGAGCTGATAGCTGAAGATGTCTGTCCCCCGGTACCAGAACTACTCCTAGCTTCATTTCTGAACTGCCCACATATAGCTTTAATTCAGAGATAGTTCAAAATGTACAGAAGGGTTTGAGCAGACATATTGCCTGGCTTTGCATGGATGGATGTGCTGGAATGCCACAAACTCCCAGAAAAAAACCCTCAAAATCTGTCTCACACAACTGCCACTGCTCACAACCAGGGTCCAGCACTACTCCAGCCTGCTCAGCCACAAAACAGCCTAATCCAGTCTTACTGGGTACAAAAAGGAAATGAACAAAAATAAAATTCAGAACCATGCCCACGATGTGCAATGCAGAGCAGTTTACTTCAACCCATCTCTGCACTGAAGAGAAAAAAGGGTAAAGAGAAGACAGACTGAGCCATCAGAACAAACAGTAACTGAACTCCACAGGAGGGTTCTTGCTCTCCTGCTGAAGCCCAGCACATGCTGCCTGGGGCTGCGTGATGTCCTCACTGGGATTCACAGATGAGCCTGTGCAGCGGAGGAGTAGGTGAGCATGGTAGCTGAGGAGAGAAGCTGGTGGAGAGCATGGAGCAGCCCAGCTCAGCTACAGGAGCCCCATGATATGTGAGCCAATCTGCTGTGCCTGCTGGTGGTGCTAATGATGCTTGACCCAGCAGGCTGGGCTCTCAGAGTGCCTGTGCTCTGCACATTAACTCAGTCTCCAGCATTATCTGACAGCTCAGACAAGAAGAAGCCAAAATACATGTCTAGCAATCTGGAAAACAGGTTCCCTGTGAAAAACAGCAAGACTCAGGCAAAAACACTGCTTATCTCCATGGCAGAGACAGGGGTAGGAAGGCACTCGCTGTAAATCACAGTGTTGTTCTTTCTGCACCATGAACATGTACAGATCCTCTTTGCCTGGTTGCCTGGGCCCCAGACCACAGGAGCATTCTGGTATGTAAACAGATTCAGGCACTGCTACTCAGAGGCACAAAACTGCCGACCAACTCACTGACATCTGCCCCATCATGTCACCAAAGCACCCAGCTGCCTGCCACCCCTTCCCCAGACAGACCTCGTTGCTCTGCTCACCCCACCTGGGCAGTTTAGCCACTCCTTTCCTGTCTGTGAGAGGTCAGCCTCAGCTCCAGGGTTGGTCCCAGCACAGGCAGCTGAGGGGCTCATCCCAGGGGCTGCTGCCCTTAGTGGCCTTGCCCTGTTGACCACACAGCCAATGCTCCATGGTGGCATCATCCTCATGCCACCCTTCTGCAGCCCCAGAGGAAAGGCATTGATGATGCCTGCTTTGGCAGGAAGGTGCCATAGTCCTGAATCCAGCACGGTTCGGGGGCTGGAAAACTGCAAAGAACAGGCTCATCCTGGGATGGTGGTCACTGCGGGCCCTGTTGGAGATGGGCAAAAGCTGGACACAGAGGCAAGATGTCAGCATCAGGATGCACATGAATGCCAGGCAATGGCAGTTCAGGGAATTTCAGGACTTCACTTTGAGGGCCACATACCTCTCCAAATGGTCAGAGCGATAGGGTTATGGAAACACGATAGACAGTAACGCAGCCTTCAGCCTCACCAGCTGGAAGCATTTTAGTGATGGGCCCTCAGCCCTCGGTCCTATCAGAAAAACAGTATTGTCTCTGACAAAGCGATACTACCTAACCACAACAGCTTTCCTTTTCCAGCTTCCTCCGGGGCTCCATCCATCCCATGGGATTTGCCAGCAGATGGCAGGCAACCCCTGGCGGACGTCCTCACCAGCCAGCCGCAGAGGTCCTGGCCAGCTCTACTTGGCTACTGAGCTCCTCAGTCCCATCTGAACAGCAGAAAGGTCTCCTCCCTGCTCTCCTACCCCTTTCCCAGTGCTATATTTAAGGAAAAATATTATCAAACACACTGCGCCAACACAAAGGAGTGAACAGATACTGCACCACAGACTTCAGGTTTGGGGCCCTGTACACAGGCCAAGACAAACCACATTGACAAACCACATTTACAAACCCCATCATAACACCATCAAGGTTGCTGGCAGAGAGACTTGCCAAGCAGAAGATGGTAACAGCTAGGGACAGGCATTTCATTTTCAGGCCTCAAGAAACTGTTCGCAAAATCAAAGCCAGAATGCAACAGTTTTGCTCTGAAGCTTCCCAGTGAAACCAGTGACAAATCTGCTCTGAAAGGCTCTAGGAAAGGAGTTGGCTCAGATCTGTGCTCAAATTATTTGTGGTTTATGTGAGAGGTTTTAGCCAAACTCCTGTAGAGAAATGTGAATTTCAGATTTGTATGTAGTTGTCTTAAGAGGGGAAAACCCACAAAACAAACCTTAACTGATAAACAGCACCATCTTCCTAAAGAGCACCCCTCTTCTGGCAGGGCTGCAAGCCCTGGCTCTCCAGGGTTTAGCAGGAGTTATGGCTGGTACTGGTGCTATGGCGCTGGCTCCATGGGCATCTCAGCTCAGTGGAGCAGCCCCAGCTCTGTGGGCTGCTGGGCTGGGCAGCAGGGATTCATGGCTCTTCCCACTCCTCCAGCCTGCACCACATACTCTCATCAGCTGCCAAAGGGCGTTGCACATACCCTCTATGTTATTCATGCTCTGGCACCTGGGATGTGCAGGGCCTGGGCACCCACAGCCTGAGGTGTTTCTCAGTGCAGTTCTCCCTTTGCAGGTGCACGTGGAAAAGCTCAGAGTTCAGCTTCTCTCAGTGGACCCAGCAGACCAGCGGATTTTTGCCACCCCATTGGCATCACCAGGAGCCAGCTGGCCTGCGAGGGGACTGCTGAGCACAGCACCCACGAGGCTGGCTGCTTCTGTGCTGTGCACACACATAGAACATGCAGGCTGGCATGCTCCCAGCACAGCCGAAGGGCTATTCTGCTCTTCAGGCACGGTGGGAGTTACGGCATAGACCTCACAGGGCCAGCTCTGCCCATGTAGGCTGTGTGCAAACCCAGACCCCTCATCTTCCATACATGTTCCCCTGGGGGCTGCACAGCTACTCCAAGCCAAGACAGTCACCACTCTTGTGGTACTGACTGCTGGGCTCTCCTACAAAGCTGGGGTTTTAAGGTTTGAGACAGTGACAACTCCACTATCCTGATGCCTGAACTTGCTGCAGCTGAGCCCTGGGCAGCTGTACACCTTGTCTCCATGTGATGGTCCTACACCTTCAGGCTAGCAGTGACTCAGAGAGACTTCAGGCCCTTTGCCCCCAAGCTCAGGTTGCTTCTGGAGCTTTCAACAACTCTCCTGAGAAAGGGGGCAGGGGTCACACTTTGTGATGCACAGCTTGACAGAGTGGCTTCTGGCAAACACTGTCATAGTGCTGCTGTGGGCCCCACCACAAACACCTCTCTTGGCCTGGGTGTGCCCCCAACTGAGGTTGCTGCCTTGGATTTGTGCTCTCCTAAACATAGCAAATTGACCATCTTCCAGGTCCAAATCCTCCTCCAAGGATCCCTTTGCAGTTTATTATGAAACAGGCAAGGAAATTTTAGTCTGTGTCTCTGGACAGTGGGTGGGAAACATGGCAAAGAGTGTTGTCCCTCAGAGCTCTGTTTTGTGACCAGTGCTCTTCAGGATCTTCATCAAGTTCATAGACAATGAGGTTGAGTGCATCTTCAGCAAGTTTGCAGACGACACAAAGCTGAACAGTGCAGCTGACAAAACAGAAGGATTGGATGTCATCTAGGAGGACTTGGACAAGCTCGAGAAGTGGACTTATAAGAACCTCATGAAATTCAACAAGTCCATGTGCAATGTGCTACACCTGGGTTGGGTCTACCCTAGATGTGAGCACAGACTGGGAGAGCAACTCACTGAGAGCAGCCCTGCGGAGAAGGACTTGGGAGTTCTCATGGATTAAAAGCTGGACATGAGATGGGATGGCACAGGGGTGGGACTGGGGCTGGACTGAGAAATGTGTAAAGTAATGATTGGAGGGATCATTTTATAAAAAAACATGGAAATCAGTGTTCAGGGAGTGCACGGGCATGTCATCATGTATTCCTGTGGGCACTTAGCCTGGACATTAAAGAATCTACCTTTTTATCTTATCCCACAGTAACTTGGCTCGGAGTCCTGTTTTTGGGTTCTCTCACGGCATCACCAAGAATCACATCCTGTGCCTGAGAGCATTGTCTAAATGCTTCATGAACTCAAACAGGCTTGCCAAGAGAAGTTGTGGCTGCCCCATCCCTGGAAGTCCTCAGAGCCAGGTTGGATGGTGCCCTGAGCAGCCTGGTCTAGTGCAAAGTGTCCCTGCCCATGATAGGCGGGATTGGAACCAGATGATCTTTAAGGTCCCTTCCAATCCAAGCTCTTCTGTGATTCTATAGGTTGCCGATGACCCAACCACCACTGAAGTCCCACAGCAGTGACTGTCAGAGGCTCATGGTACCCAGCTACAAAGCAAGTAGAATAAGCAGCTGGTGTCCCAAGAGCCCAGTGGAGGAACCAAAAAAAGGGTCCTGACCCCTTCACTGGACAACCTTGTGTGAAAAATAGAAGCTGTGAGAAACTCCTGCAGAACGGCACTTGCTCACAGTTCATGACATCAGAGTTCACATATCATAAAATCTTAGCATCTTTTAGGTTGAAAGAGAGCTTTAAGATCAGCAAGTGCAACTGTAAACCTAACACTGCCAAGTCCACCAAGCCGAGACAGTGCCACCCTGGCCCGTTCCCTCCAGGCTGGCTGGGTCTTGCACGCACACACGTACACACACATACACGCACGTGGCTGTTAAAGCATGTCCTGGTGACACAGAACTGTGGGGTGATTCAAAAGAAAACAATGAAGCCACTCCTACCTGCCCATGTGAACGTGACTTGTGGGCTCAAGCTCCAGCCAGATGCAAATCAACAGATCATAAATGAAATATAAAAGAGCACCCCCTGAGACCCAGCAGACTCCCCCACCTCTCTCCCCCTTCTAGGATGTCAGTCTCTCTAATGGATTCTGTCAGGGTTTGTTCAGATCCTCCCTAAATTACCCTGAGCTAATGCCCTGCCAGCCACTGCAAAGGAAAGCAAAACCAGACATTTCCAAGAGTTTTCCCAGAAGAGGGTCCAGCTCTCACCCTCTTCTTTCCAAGTGGAAAAGTCATTTGAATCAGTGTAGTCTTTATCTGGAAGCCTTCCTCCAAAGCAGCTGCTACCTGGAACTCTGGGGGTGGCAGGTCAGGCTGCAGAAGGAAGAGGCGAAAACGATGATGCCAGTGGGGTGCTAAGGGTCCCTCTCTGCAGAGCACAAGGGGCAGCCAGTTCCCTCCTGCCATCTGAGGCAGTAAGTCATTTTGAAGCACTACAGTATGGTGCCAGAGACCCTCTTCTTCCTTCAGCCCCTCTGCTGTCTCCTCCCCCTCAACAGGATGAGGCCACCTGCCCAGCAGATGATTTAAGGAGGAAGCAGCTTCCTGCTGGCAGAGGGCTTACACGAAGCACACCTTGCCTAGTCCAGATGGACTGTTAGGAGCCCCACACGAGCATGGCATTTGCAGACTTTACTTTGTCTGCCATGGCCAAGGAATTTGAGTTTCCATCAGCCCTTTCTGTTTGACTTGCAGGTCAGTGAGAAGCATTTCCTCAGAAAGACTTGTGTTCTCAGAAGAGGATCCAAATGATGCCTGCCATACTGCTCCCATGCAGGACTATGCTTGTCCTTGAAGTCTCCTCAGCAGTCTCTCACAAGGCACACAAAGCTTCCAATATGGTATAATATGTAAGAAAATCTGAAGACTATAATCCCAACAGGGTTCAGACTGTGCTCTCAAATATGTGTTGTCATGTTAGACACCCTGACAGACAAATGTCAGAGCTGTCAGACAGCTCCTCAGGACAGCCAGGACCCAGACAGCGTTGGCAGCAGAATACCCTACCCAGCAGTAAAAGCAAAGTGAAACAAACCACCCAAGGGCTCTCTAAATACACCTTTTTTTTAATGTATCTACCATTATCCATAAAATGGTCTTGTTGGGTGCAGGCTGCCAGGTGTTTGGAGAAGAGACGATTTGTGTAGGACTAGGCAAAGTTGAACCATGACATAGAAAGCAGCATTTTAGCCAAAGCTTACAGCAACCTTAGCAGGTGAAAACAGAGCAAGAAAAAACCAACTGGAGGAGATCAGACCTCCCCCAAATCCATCCAAATCCAGTGAACTGCCAGTTACCATGAGACCCTCCTGCAGGACAGCACTTAAGCACAGTAAAACAAGGTCTGTGTCTGGGGCACTGCAGAGAAGCAGGAGAACACCCTTCTAAAAATTTCCTGAAGTCCTACCCTCACTCACGTGCAGGACTTGTCAGACTCTCCAAGAAACCTCAGGGCCTAGAACATGTTGGAAGATGGGAGGCACGCAACCACGGAGCTGGGCAATTCCATGCGTCACCCTTCCACTGCCAGGATGGAGCTGGTCCTCACGTGGCACCTTCCTACTCTGCCTCTCCCACCCAGGGCCCTGGGGAGCGGCGTGCGTGGGGGGAGAGGCAGCGCACAACATGCCCATGGCTGTGCTGGCTGGCACCTCACAGCTGGCTCCAGGCCCTTCCACACTTCAGCGGCTCCTGCTCCAGTTCACAAGGGTGGGATTTGCCAGGGGGCTCCGGGAGGCCCAGAGTTTTTCTGAAGCACCACAGTGTTCATAAAGTATCCAAGAGAGTGGATCCCACTGCCAGACCCTCTCTGTGTCCACCAGCAGTGCTACCCTCTCCCAGCTCGCCCCAGGTGCTGCCGGCACCTTCCCAAGACACCCACTGCTGCAACGTGTGTGGACAGCTTGCACAAGGTGGGAGCTGTGGCTCCTGGGGGCTGGGTAATCTTCCTTCCCATCTCTGCATGTGGGCCCTGCATTGGATCTGCTCCATGATGGCACGTTGCATCCACCACCCCTTGTATCCACTGCTGCAGCTGCAACCCAAGAGGGGACCTCTGTGCTCACCTCGCTGCTTCCAGAGCATCTCAGAGGAGCAACTCAATAGTTCACACTCATCCACAGCAGCAAACCTCCACAGCACCAAACCTCTACATCAGGTCGTGGTCCAGGTAGGGGCTGAGAAATCGGCCCACGGCACAAATCACCTTCTCTTGTAGGAAAGATGGTTCTGACCAGGAGGAGGTGGGTCTGGGTCAGGTAACTGCATTCCCTACCAGCAGCTGCAGGGCTGGGAGCCGATTCGACACACAGCAATCATATCACATGCTGGGGATGTCTGGCCCTGAACATCCTAGGCTGTGGTATGTGGTGTAAACCTGAACCCTGCTCTAGGAATGCTCAGTGCTGTTATATTTAGGATGCATAGCTATTCTGGCTACAGAGGGTATCCTGTTTTCTCACAGCATTTTCAGGAAACAAATTATTCCTTAGCTCCACATTTGGATGAGTGCATGAGAGGAGCAAGGTACAGGAAACTTGACTAGGCTTTTTGGTTGAGTTTTTGCTTGTTTTTGTGGGGTTTGTTTTGTCTGGGGGGTTTTTTGTTATTTTTTTTTAAAGAAGTGACAGTAACTACCAATGTCAACCCAGTTTTATTATTCATGCTGGCCACAACAAACATAGGACATATCCTAATAATTTAAATTCACCTGTCTGGCAAGATCCTCAAATTTCAAAGCAAAAGTGTGGGTTTTTTAGATGGACATTCACATGCAGCATATCCAGAAACCACTCCTGATCCCACAGAAGCAGGGATAAGTCCCACTCTCTTCCCGTGTCCCCTCTGTAAGTATGCCATGTTACATGCACTGGACTCTCAGCCTGCACAAGGACAAGACTGAATACTGTTATGGTGCTCTTTTGATTTCATTTTCAAGGTAATGTATAGACTACCCAGAGTCACAGACTAGCCATGCACAAAACATCCTGAAGGAGGTAGATGGAATATAAACGGATTACCACATCTCTGATGCACAAAAGGCTGCAGTGGTAATGCAGTCTTGGAATAGCACAACCACTGTGTATTAATAAAAGTATGACACGCTACAACTGATACAGGAATCTGGCACATTAGGTGGGAAGGAACATACCTGGTTCTGATCTAACTGGCAGGTTGTTTCTCACGTCCTCCACTTACAAGTATTTCAGAAGATTTACATTAACAAGACACAGTTGAGCATTTCTCCACAGACAACATATGTAAATGTTACCATGTGAAATTGAGTTCTTGGGAAAGCACACAGCCACTGCTCAAATATGATACACGTCACGTTCTCAGATGACTCAAATACATTTAAACAGCTCTAATATCAATCTGGATGATAAGAGAAGTTGCTCCATTCCTGCTTCCCAGAACTGACTGTTTGAAAGTCACAGGGGACTTCCAGCTTTCATCCAGCAGCAGCACAATGTAGAAGCAACTCTTGATAATCCCCACTGGGACATACCCACCAGGGTGTGTTATTAGATGTTCCCATTGTTTCTCAAATGAGTAGGGATTTATTTCTGTGCTTGTGGGATACTGCAAGCTACAAGAAAACTTTCAGATGTTTAAAGAAAAGCTTCATTATTACCATGGGGAATATTTTGAAACCACAAACTATGCAGATTTTCATGCATTTATGAGTGGGTAAACCCAAAGTCTATAAACTTCTCAACATGAGCCAGTCAGTCTGCTTGCTGTGTGCAGGGAATTTTGTAAAGGTGACTCATGCCCATCAGCTTTGCTAGGTATATTTTCTGCTTTGTGGCTGTGGTGCTATATTTACAAATGTTTGTCTTTCAAAAACAAATGTTTCCCAAGAACTACAGCTACTATACAATGCCACAGAATAATCTCCCTCCTTGAACCTCCTCTGCTGCAACGGAAGGAGGATACCAGCAAGGGAGAAACCTGATCTACTTTGGTTCCTCTTGGTTAGCAAGTCAATGTTCTGAGCTTTATTGCCAAACCCAAACTATTGGAAACTGTCCTTCTTTCTTCTGTATCACTGCAAGAACAAGTCATACAATTAAAATAGGCTGAAAACAGAAAATCATAATTATACTTTTGCAAACTACATCATATTAGAAAAAGGCAAGCCCAACAACAGATGTTTTAGAACTGAACAGTCTAGCAATAATAACATGATCTGACAATTTACGATCATCTCATAGCACTGTCTGTTAAACCAGGGCACCACAGGAGCCTTCTGCATGTGAGACTTTAAGCCTTTAATTTTGCAGTTCTCTGGCTCACCTTTCAGCTAAGGAAGTATGTTTTCTTTAAAAGCTGATTGCTTTTCCATAGACCTGCGTGACCTCAGCTGACAGGTTAAAGTTCAGTGCCCACTTGTGTAAACTGCAAGACTCCAAATTGACAACCATGTCCATGACCAGGTCAAGCATGCAGAGCTAGAGGTCAGGTTTCCAGAGCAGAGCTGTGTCCTGGTGCCCAGATAAGGGTAGAAATGCAAATGTTAAAAATATGTGTTTAAAAGTATTTAAAAGTTCATTGTGATTTGGAGATCTTCAGACACCTAAACTTGATAGCATTAAAACTTCATTATAAAATCAAAAGGCCGCACACTTACACTCCTATTTCTTCCCCCCTAACATTGCAAGCAATTCCTATTTGTGGATATAGGGAAGAATCTTAAGAGTGTAGGCTCAAATGCAGGCCATAGAAAGAACATCTGAACCATACATCATTTGGCAGGATCTGATCCATAATTTAAATTTTGTCTGCTGCTGATAGGTGTGAAGAATTCCTTTCTTCTGTACTTCATATACTGTTTTTTTTTTTTAACTTAAGACATGATTAGCCTTCTGGGAGGGAAATAACATGAAATGCATTATTGCTGGCTACCACATCATATCCAAGACTCAGTAGCAAATACCTGATTTTTAAAACATTTCTTACTTTAAAAGAGTAATATTTTAAAACGTATGGATTCTCCTTTACTAATTTATTTATAGCATTTACTGCTAGTGGAAGCAAAGCAAAACTCCATTCTGGCAATGGCCTGGGACATAGGTAACCTTTCCGTAATGACTTCAAAGACCAGTGGAGGTTTCATACAACTTTATCCTGAACATCATCAAAAGGCATTTTAGCTAAAGGAATGTATTGCTGAGTCTTTCCTTCAGCCATGTTGTCAATGCATGCCAAGCACACACAAAAGTTACATACCCTTGAAGAACACACAACAAAATAATCACAGGATTGGTCTGTTACAGTCCCTACAATACATTTACTAGTTTGCTGATACACAAAGCTGAAAACCTGATCCTATAGCAGTATTCTAAAGCAAGTATATTATATAAAAATTATTAGGCAGGCTAGTATTACTTTATGATAGAAGTAACAACAACAATGTTATTTTTTAAACACCTACTCTGGATTAACTTGGATCTCTGTTACCTAACAACTGTGGTACTCCCCCAGCCATTTCAGCAGCTCAGCTATGACTGTACACACATCTTTCATAACCTTGGTGGTTTTAATCTACCTTGAACAACTGTTGCTCTAATAAATATTTCCTGCAAATGAATAAAATCACTGTAGCAATTATGCAATGATGTTTTTCTACATTACTATAAAACCAACAAACAAGCTTCTGCTTTTTTTCTGTGATATTGCAGTGCTGCAAGCCCCAGTTATGAAGCTACAGTATCAGAACAAAATTACTTGTTCTTGTCACAGAGAGATTGCAGGGGATGTGCAGCGAGGTGACAGGTGCCTGCAGACAGACTGGGGGGCATAATGAAACACTGGGACAGTTTTCTTTAACACAACAGGGATGACTCATTGCACACCAGTAGTTTAAAATAGTAAACTTGTGTAGACATCAAAGCCAAAGAGTTTTAATAAGGGATGCAAAAGACACTTAGGAGGGAATTTTCCTGAAATTTATGCAACAGTTCTTCACGAACAATGGGCAACCAGAAACAGAGACTAAAAGTGCTTATTTAGGAATCTAAAATGGGGGGTGTAGAGGGTGATCTGGTGGCACAATCATATCAGGAGATAACTTGTATCACTTCTTCATTTGAGTAAGAGGGATGGTGTAACAGCAGCCTTTGGCAGTGATGTGCAAGTGAAGAGAGAAGCTTTGCAAGTAGTGCAACAGAGATGGGGCAGAGCCAGGGCAGTAACACAAAGCAGAAAGCAGCAAGTCAAAGCAAGAGACTAAGACAAGCAACTTACTCTGCAACTTTCTGAATGGCTGTGAAATCTAAGCTGTTTAGCTGTCAAGCACAAAAAAAGGGACTACACTGTAATTCAGATCAGTATGATGAGGCTGGGATTAGACTGTAAATTGCATGACCAAGTAGAAAAAAGAGAGAGATATGCTATAGAAGAATGAAGACTGAGACAGAGCCAACATGGGAGGTTTTAAGAACATCCAAGTCATGGCTGTTGACCAAGCACAATCTCTTGTCAACAAACAGGACCAGAAACTGAGGGTTACAGAGCTGAGGATGCTCAGTTGCACTGAGACTGAAGCTTGAGGTGTCAGAAACACAGACTAAGTTGTTTGGCAAAAGGCCACTCCTATTGTCACCCAGGTATCAGAAACCAAGGCCTCTTAACACAATTGGTAGTGCAAGTAAATACCAACCATTCTTACCTGTGCAACTGTCAGGGAGAAAACAAGTGGGAATTTGGGGAGGAGTCAGCTATCCATGCATGGAATGATGGAACAGACTAGCAAAGCACATAAAACCCCTCTCTGAAAACCCACCAATGCACTCTAGCTCATGCTTTCCATGTTGTCACCTGACACACTCAAAATGCTCCAAGGTTCAGTAGTAGAAAAAAGTAGGAGAGCATTATCTTCAGAATGCAGTAAACCAGTTTTTTTCAGAAGGTACATCTATAGCAATGTCACACAAGTAATAATGAATCTCAACAAGTGGCATCAGTGTGGCATGCCAGAATATTTGTAAGCAGAGAGCAAAACCTAAGAGAACCACTCCATCAATTCTGCTTTCCATAAGTCTGTCTATTTTGATAGACACATACCCTTGAATATCCTTACAGACATTTAAAAGCTGTGATTTCAACTTTGAGGTTTTGCAAGCTTTGTTTTGTGTGGTGTATGATATCATAAACATCCTGAATATAATTACAACTACAATTCCATGGGCTGTATTTTCCCCCCTTGGTAGCCCAAGATGATGTTTACAGAAACTCTTCTGCACGCTTATTTGATTTGAACTTTTTATTATTATTACAAATGTATATTATTTTATTAAAAAAATTCACACTGAAGCAAAGTCAATTCCATTTCATTACAACCAAGAATATAAAATAAATGCAATGAACTCATAGCTTAGTTTTAACAGTCATTTCAAGAGTGACATTAGGACAACTTAAAAAGCAGTAAACTCTCAACTCTAGAATGAGAAACAAGTATTTTGCTTTGTGGTTTTGCCAGCCCATTGGCATGGGCACTGCTGAGTGCGGCCACCACAGATCTAGAGTGGCAAAGTCTTGTGGCAGCATGAGGCGCATACACAGTAATTTCTAATGGAAACTACAAAAATGAAAGATGCGTGCATGAAATTATCAGGAAAAAAAATAACTGAATAGAGACAGGCACACTTCCACAAATAGTAAACATAGGAATATACAACTAGAACAATTTGAAAAGTTACTACCTTACATATATAAAAAGTTCTTTAAATTGCTGTTAAAAAGGACATGTTCTGCCCAGATTTTGTGTAATACTTTTTAGTGTCTACACAAGACAAATTTTTAAAAAAATTAAATAGCATTAATTTACTACTAAATATTTAGGAGATAACAGTGCATTAAGGACTTTTTTCATATAGTAATACACATCGCTCCTGTCTGGCGACATTTTTAGAAGATTACGTATGGCCTTATGTACAATACATTTATTTAATCCTAAAACAATTCTTTGTTTAATGGTGTTAAAGTACCATTCCTGAAGATTATGAAGGGGAACTAAGCTTATCATGTTTATATAAAATATTATACATATTTGAACACTTCTAGCTTCCCGCCACCCCTCCCACTATGAATGCTCTTCCCTCCCCCTCCCCACATACAGTGTCACAGATACAGTGCAGGACTTGCAGCTTTCACTACATTTTTCCTTCATTGTGCAGTTCGTGCTACATAAACTTCACCAACACGGACCAGGCCGCTCATCCTATTCATTCCCCACGTGTTTGTTTCCTCTGAGCCACAATGGGAAAAGCTGTACCCAGCAGCCTGCTCACCCACCAGGATGGAGAACACAGCTCTGTCCATGTCAACTGCCTCTCGCGGTGCAGGTGTGACACTTGAGTGAGGGTCTAAAGGTTATGGGCAGAGACAGAGCTATGAGTCATATGAAACTGCACAAGCAAAAAATAACAAAGATGACATGGCCCTGTTTCCCATGACAAACTGCACGATTCACTCCTGAAAGCAGAGCGTTTTTACCTCATGGGATGACTCCTAGACAGCAAGGCTGCTTCCACTGTGACTGCCACACACCCTGGCAGCATGCACCGCGCTTCCAAGAGAAAGAGAATTGTTTCACCACCAGGAAGGAATGACAAGAGTGTGCAGAGCCTACGTTTTGCAGCCAGCACTGTGGCTTTTATTCACTCTCCTGCCAGTGGTGAGCCTGGAGTAACAGTGGAAGTCAGCTTGGCTCCATGAGTGCACACAAAAGCTAGAGAGAAGAGCGGCACATGGTTGCCTACCAGACCTCACCAAGGCAGAACACCAGTGCAGCTTGGAGAGAGGTCGTGGCAGGCACTCTAGAAGCTGGAAGCTCACTCAATTAAAGCACCTTACATTGCTGTGAAGTTTCACACTCTGTATACAGATTAACCTACACCATGATTTTGCTTTATTGGCACAAGAGCCCACCTTAGTTAACCATACGGTTCCCTGCCACCTCCTGATCTTGTATGAATTTTGATCATCAGCTGCAGGTCACAGTAGGGAGAAGAAATGTTACCTAACTATAGTAGAAAAGACAAAATAATTTTGAGAGAAGAATGAAAAGAACAGGAGGGGACAAAAAATTACCCTGCCAAAGGTTAATTTCCAGAAATGTGACATTCGAGTCACAAAAGTATAAAATGTTACTTTATGGCATTGGTCAAATATTCATTAGCTCAAAAGTACCTCCTCCTAACATCAGTAAGGGGTGAGACAGAAAGAAAGCAGTCCAAGACTCAAAGAAATAAAGGAACTATTAAAACCTGTTCTTTCAAACTGGCTACTAGGGTATGTATAAAATGGACCATTTCAAGGGTTACACACTGAAAGTATCCTTTGGGAGAATATTTTTTCCCAGAAATAATGTTTTCCTTTCAATTGCTACATTTCACTTTTCACCATCTTCTTATCCATTTGATGACAAAAGCAGGTTTTAGTTGCTTTTTTTCCAGAGCAGCTGGGTGTTGTCAAAACCACATGATGGTAGGTATGGCCAAAGCAAGCCAACTGCTCACAAAAGGCATGAAAACAGCACGAGTCTGAGGAGGAAGGGGGCACTAAAAGTGACTGGGAGATCAAATCCAGTAGAAACATACATGTGACGAGCTGTGATGAAAAGCATTATCCTCAGAGCAAACAGATTTACTCACGGGATCACAGAATATGCTGAGTTGGAAGGGACCCACAAGGATTACCGAGTTCAACCCTCACCCCTGCACAGGACCATTCCCAAGATCACACCATGTGCCTGAGAGTATTATCCAGACACTTCTTGAACACTCCCAGGCTTGGTGCTGTGATGACTGCCCTGGGGAGCCTGTTCCAGTGCCCAACCACCCTTGGGGTGAAGAATCTTTTCCTAATATCCAACCTAAACCTCCCCTGACAGAATTTCAGGCCGTTCCCTTGGGTCCTGTCACTGGTTATCACAGAGAAGAGATCAGTGCCTGCCCTTCTTGCTACATCTGATCACAATGTCCATGGGAATGCGTGCGGGTGTACAAGTTTTTTGTGTGGACACAGGGCAGAAGAAAAGACACTGCAACATAAAAACCTGTAACACTAACCATTTATATATAAACTCCTCTCTCTTGACCTCTTCTCTGGACACCAGTTGTAGAAGCTTACTGGTGTTACAATGCCAGTGGCTTTTTAAAAACACTTTTCCAGGCAACAAGACTCAGCCTCATTTCTGAAGGCTGAAGGAAAAATGAAGCTGTCCCAAATTACATGTTGTGTCTTTCTGAATAACTGTGGTTCCAGAGGTTGGACAATAATCCTCTGATTATGCTTCTGAACTCTTGCTTAATTACTGGGGATTTTCTGCCAGCTACCCATGCACTTACAGTCCTTAGGCACAATCAAAACATGTTTGCTCTAGGGAAAAAGAAACATTTCAGTGCAATCAAGCGCATCTGGTGTAACTAATCTGGTTAATCACAGCAATGTGAGGGACATAGAATATGCACTATAAACATGAAAAAGAAACGATTTTCAACATGCTTTTCAAACTGCATAACAATTTCTCTTAATTATTAATTCTAACATAAAATGATTAAATGCATTTGTATTTGCAAGCCTTAGTATTTCTGTCTCCTTTAAATTTTGAGAACTGACTCAGGAATGCAAAAGAAAGCTAAATTTATAGAACTCTCACATACATTAATCAGCTGCTTAACAGAAAAACAAGCCCGTCATCCACATTCCTACTGAGACTTGAGGGCAGTAAATACATTTTCCTGACTATTTTGGTGTCCAGCCTGGGAAGACATTCCATTCTTCTGTTCCAACAGATCCTGAAAGCATCT
>JAOXXN010000446.1:70455207-70466803 GCA_026770055.1 Myrmophylax atrothorax | reverse complement strand
AACTGAGATTGGACATGGCACTGAGTGCCATGATCTGGTAAACAGACTGGAGTTGGACCAAGGGTTGGACTTGATGATCTCGGAGGTCTTTTCCCACCCAATCGAGTCTATGATTCTATGACTCCCTGTATTTCTTTTCTCAATAGTTATAGTTAACTATACCAATAGATAAGGTCTCATAAAATTCCATACTTTTGCCACTTTCCTCCCACCTCTCATTCACACACTTTACGGGCCATGGACCTCAACAGACCAACAACACAACAAGGAGCCATTTGAGCTGTCTCTTTACCTAACAATTCATTTGCAACCACTCCTGAATTGATTTCTGCTGCTTGCCTAGAGATACACCTCAAGACAGTCCTGCACTGCACACTCCTGGAGAGTTTATCTGAGACATTTATTTACTGTACCTTTGTGTGGTCAGGTAACTCCTAACCCTGTGCAACTTCTAATGTGCTCTCTACACAATGACCTCACACAATACAGTACAGACCACAGTTTCGGTACTCAGAGTCCTTACTTCAAATCACCACCACTCCCTACACGCAAAATTTTTGTGAGTTATAGCAGTTTCTGACACATTTCTTCTCCCCAGTTCCTCCACAGTGACTGCAGGGACAAATATGCATACTCTGTATAAGGCCATTCCTGGTCTTTGGTGACAGATGCCCTTAATCTCCTGTCAGTGATGATATCAGCCTCTGCCCCCTGGATTGCTTCCTCAGACCTGGCTGATGTGGTACTACTCAAGAGAAACCTCATCTAGTTTTCTGCCATATGGTATCACAAACTGCCTCCAAACATGACCTATATTCTTTGTCACTCAAAGATAAGGCTAATGTACCACAGCAGAAGACCTAAAGATATCTTGGACCTTTCAGCAATCTACTCTTTCCCTTAGTATTCCCCTTTCATCCCTAAGGATACAATCAGTTTGCTCATTCCAAGTGATACCACAAACATCATTCCAAGTGAGATAACCTGCCTATCAGTGATGCTACTGTGAACCAAATTTCTTTTAGAAAGTCTGGTTATCTGTAGCTTCTCTTGCTTCTGGGAAAATGAATAAAAATATCCAGAGACAATTTGTTTTTGGAGTAGCAGTTGCTAACACAACATAGCAAACCCATGAGACTAGACTTCATCAAAAGGCTCATACTTCTCAGCAGGTCTCAAGATTGCTCGCTCTCAGGCTCCACTGGCCTGACATGACAGCTATAAATACTATGCTTGTAACTTTTCCAGGACCACAAGAATAGATGCCTCTTCCTGAATGGAAAACATTCTGCCCTTCATATTATCATTCAATGTCAATCAGCAGAACGGCATAATGTAATTCTCTTTTGTCAAGAGTCACTTGCTGTCCTTCACTGGTTTACTCAATGTCATCTGTTCTCCACATGCCACACTTCCTGTGCTCATTAGCACAAAGTCTTGATCAATGACTGCTACAAAGCAGATGTCTTCTGAGGTCACCTTGCAGGATGGAGGTTGCCTCAAAAAATAACTGCCTTGGATTGCCAAGGAGTTTTAGGGAGTCTGCTTCAAAATACATGTACCTCCCAGCTCATTAGCAGATATATCTCTTATCTCTTGATTTGGGAGAGCAAAGCACACCTTTCCTTCAAGATCTGCTGTATTTTAGGATCTTTGACAGATAAGGTATGTACTGAGCCTCTTTGCTGTAGCATTGCTGTGGCAATTTTTAGGTGCAAGAACCTCCTCAGTACAGCAATGAGGTATCAAGAAGGTTGTCCATATTCCTGAGGATTCTTATGCAGATCTCTGGGAGACTGGCCTGTTTGAGATCAGCCTCCATCTCTATGGCTCATCATTAAACTACCCTTATTCATCCCCAGTTATGAACAATCTAACAGAAACTACCTTGATTAGCAAACTAAATCTTCTTCATGATATTCAGAAAGAACAGCAAAACATTCCAGGTGATTCCAATGTGTACTCATTAAGTTGAGTTTAAGAAATTTTAATTACTTTTTCTTCAAGTCTCACATTTCTTATGGGAATGCTACCCTTCCATCCACTTGGAACTAACCTATTCTGTTTCCACAGCTACTTGTATCATCACCCAGCAGCTACTAACAAGTCAAAGAGCAAATCTTTGCCAGGACCTACAGCTGAATCCATAACTAAAACCAGACCACTGGAACTCAAGCTGCACTAAGCCTTATTACGGAAGCTCCCTGTTCACAGTACTAGCAAAGTCACTTTGAACTTCAGTCCTAAATTTAGACAGCACTAAGTCATCACAGACGCATCCAGGAATTACGTTGTATTACACAGAGCAACCCTGTACTGGCCTACAGTGGATGACTCAATTAGGTAACCAGCAAGTGTATGTTTAGGGACTTTGTTTGGAATCACCCACAGAACAGTGGTGGACTATTGCCAGAGGGAAGAAAAAGAAAAACAAACTACTACAGGACAAATTCCTCCTTTCCTCTTCCATTTCTTCCCTCTCTTGAGCTTTTGGGAGCTCTCTAGCTCTCTGAAACAACACAGAATCAAGACATATATTATATTCACTCTCTAATTTGCACAACAGACCTAAAGGTAAAGGCTGAATATACAAGTGCCTGAAAATCTTAGTTACAGAAGACTCTCAGATCTTCAATACCAGCAGTTTAAGCACACTCTCAGCATAAATGTACATGAAAACACATCACAAAAATGGCCAGTTAGTGATAAATAGCTTTCTTTAACATTGGTGTTCATTAGAGGGAGACAGAAGAACAGACACAGATATTACCATTAGAAATGTATTTCATTCCTATCATCACAGTAATTTTCAAGTTGCACCTACCAAAAGAAAAACTTTGCTGTCAGGCTTGACTTTGTGTTTCTCCATGTATTTTATGAGGCTACTATTGGCATATCTGAAAAATACAGTTAAAGAAAGACATGTCTGAAATAATACTGCATTAAAAACATGGAACTCTATCAAGTGATCACAAGAACATTCAACAGTCTTCAATAAGTTAACTCCAAAAAGAACTGCTATCAGAAGACACAAGATATTTATCTAGCAGTTGGAAGCTAAGCGCGCTTTTCACCAGCAGGAGTGGTTATCAACTGTGTAAAGACTATTTCCATGAAACATGCAACTTTTATAGTATATGGATAAGCTGTTGACATGAATATATGACAGAGAGATAGAACTTGAAGTTTATACTCTAGTTTCCTAAAGCAACTGTGCCACAGAAAGTGTTTAGTCCTTTGTAAAAGCTCAACATCTAAGCGATTAAGTTGTTTCCAGTTACAAACTGGCAGAGCAGTGAAAGTTACCACTATGTCTCCATGACCCCCAACCTGCAGCAAATCATAGAGTCCTTACAGCTCCAAAGCTCAAAGATGCCCCAAATATTTACTACCCATGCCCTTGGCTTTAATTTAGAGCTCCAGAGGTTATCTACAGCCATTTTCAAAAGAAAGAAGCTTCATGCACAGATAAGCTTCAGATCTTGTCTAAAGACAGTGTAATGAATCCATGGCAGAGCTGAAAAGAGAATACAGAAGTCCTGAATCCACATTCTCTACCAGACTCTTACAACAGTCTGTTTGGTTCCTTGTAAGTTCTGCTCTATCATCACCACTTGGCTAATTTAGCCAAAGTACCAGGAAACAGTAAAAGTGGAAAATTCTTAAATCCCAGATAGGCTTTGCATCACAACCTACTGAACGCATTACCTTCCACAGGAATTTCTGTCCACTACATTGCTGTCTCCACATATCTGTGTGTCAAAAGTACCAGTGCTTTCCTATTCTTTCTCACACAAAAGAATGAAGTCATCTTGAACATGTAAGTGGGTTAAGCAAACTCATTTGTCTGTGCCTGCCACAGATTAAATTACACTTATATGACAACTCCCTTCTAGATAAATGATGAGGCCACTCAGATGATGTTTTTAACAAGCAGCTGTGGGAGAGAACACCATTCAAGCAAACCAGTTAGTTCAAACAGGACAGCTGTCACAGTGTTAGAACCCAAATACTCCGAAATTCCCTCCTCAAAAAGAGCGTAGGAGCTGATTTTTGTCTCTGCTACATTCAGTGAACTTTATTGCATTATCATCACTCACGTTGTTCTCCTAAAATCTTTCTGAAGAGTTGGGTATTCTGGCATCTTCCTTATGTCTTCCCAGTCTTTATCTTTGGTAGGGGGGAAAAAAGAAAAAGCATTTACAATTCTGAAGGTGTAGGTTAAGTAATACATGAGAAGAAATAACTACAGCAGTTGTTTGTTGGCCAGTTATATTGTTCCCTAATTGTCAGCGTTGTCAAATCCATCAAACTGTCATTTTCTTCATACCTATACAAACAACTACTCATTTCCTTTAGGATGAAAAACAAAAATCACCAACTCAGTAGCATTACATCTGACACTTTAATGAGAACAAATTACCTGCAGGGAATCCCATTACACTGAAGATGCGGTCGAGCTGATCGTGATGAAAGGGATTACTTGTTTTGATGTCCTCATGGCGACAGTGAAATATAGGTTCTGAAGTCAACAGTTCAGCAAATATGCAGCCAATTGCCCAAATATCTATGAAAGAAGGAGGATAATTCATGCAAATTTACGGTATGCAACTGCTCTGGTTTTTGTTTCTGCAGTTTCTCAACCTTCACAATATAATTATATACAGTACTTTAAAAATAATGCATTATTATAATACATTAAGAAGAGTAAAATCTGGAGGGTTTTTTCCAACCAAAATTAGAGTCTCCAAATCCCAGTTGTACATTGGCAGTCCAGCACTTAACGTATTCACAGTGATGGCAGAAACCTACACAATTATTTGCTGACAACATAGCACTTAAAGGGCATTCAACTGACCACCAAAATCAAATTATAAATACCCAAGGGCATTCAACTGATCATCAAAATCAAATTATAAACACCCAATAAAGAAACACTGAAATAACAGTTCTACCACATATTTCAGAACAATTCCAAATAGATAATTGATAACCAAATAAACACTAAGAAGGAAAAGACTAGTGACTCATATGGTTATTTAACCAAATGGTGCAAGCCAGTTAAAATGGAGAAACAAGATTCTGATTTTAATCAAGAGTATAGAAGTGATTATCAAACTTAAAGAAGAAAACAAAACACAAGCCTATTTGACAACTAACTCCCACTGCAATAATACTTTAATTCCCTTATATACATCTCATACACATAAGGAAAACAAAAGCAAAAGATTTGACAATTGAACTTGATGATCTCAGAGGCCTCTTCAAACCTTAAAGATTCTATGATTATATATGCTGATGCTTTACTAAAACAAAAAACCCCCTGTATTTCATAAATTTCTCATTAATATGCTTTTTTAGTTTAAATCTATTGTGGACAAGAACATTTACTTAAAAGAGAATAGTTTTCTAGATTACATATATTCATTCTGGTTACTGCTAATCATCACCCATTTTAGTGTTCTGTCTGACCCAAATGCTTTATTATGTATCTTAAATTGAAAGTGAGAGTTTCACAGTGAGAAGAACATGGTTACCAGTCTAAAAGAAATTTATTTGTTACACCAACAAATATGTGTCTGGCATATAACTTTGGAAAAAGATGTTGAGATCAGATGAATAATGAGCATAGACTGCTGAATACAAGACTGTGGAGATTTAATATTTGAGGTTAAATTAGATGACCCTGAGAAACCTTTTTGATTCTTTTCAAACTTAATAGCATAAATACAAAAAACAATAATTTGAACGTGCAGGTTTAAGAGATAAAAAGTTATTTAACTGGAGTTTGGTTTATTAGATTGAAACTAAAGAAAAATACCAAGAGAAGTCTCCTGTCTGTTGCAACTAATCTGAGACTCAAAACCCCTCTTGCTGTCAGTGGTGGTTTGGCCCATGCTGCCTGAGACACAGGGTGTCCTGAGGAAAAAGTGTGGCTCTCTTTATGCAGGGAATGAGACACAGGGTGTCCTGAGGAAAAAGTGTGGCTCTCTTTACGCAGGGAATGCAGCAATGAGCCATCACACTCTTTGCTGAAACAGGTGAGTCAGTTCCATTTTCATCATGTTACAGGTGTGGAGCTGGGGGTGTCCCAGTACATAACCCTTTCTTCTTGCCTCCTTTATAGGAAAGTCTGACAACATTCCATTCAGACGTTACAGTTCCAACAGGGTATAACTTGCTCTGTGCATTACATCATATTCTCAAGGTTTTATCTTCTTTTCATTTTCCTATTAGCCTTATCTGCATGAAAACAAGATCTTCATCTCTTGAGATTTTATCTGCTGAAGCAGCTAATGCAGCATATTAATCACAATTGCTGCTTGGGTAGTAGGCATAAATTATCTACTCCAGAATGAAAACTACTTATCATTTGAAGAATACAATCTTCATTTAACAGTATGTATTCCATCATTTTCATACTAAAAAGAAAATCCTTCTGGAAGTGGCTTATCTAGAGGCCAAAGGAACTGCAGCTCTCTTGGTTTTCATGGCTTTCTGCAGTGCTCACTGCCCATCACACAGTGAGGGAGAGGCTGGGCCACTGCTCATTACCCCATTCCTTACTGTTCTACCCAGACTGACCTTTTCCTTTCAAATAATAAAAAAAGAAGAGTAAAATCTAATATTCTCACTGACAGCAAAGCTGAACTGGGAAATCTCCCTAATGTGACACAGCAAACTTCCAAACTGTTGTTTCTCCTTCCTCATCTGAACTGTGTGAGAGCACAGCCATCCCAGCAATGCATCCCCACTTCCTGACCCTACAATAATTACAGAGAGTACATTTTAAACCCTTTGAGAATTCAAAAAGCCAGATATGGTACCAACTGAATGTTACATCTGAATAAACACTGGTAACTCCCAAGCTGGTCTTATAATTTTCTGTGGGATGGCATTGTTGGGCAAGGCAAGCATGAGAATACTTTAACTCTGATCAGTTGTTATGTTCTCTAGTAGTTCACAGTGCTGGGATTCAACCCTTTATGTTTCTTGCCAGATATTCTTCAGCTTCAAAGAACCAAAATAAAGTAACCCAGAAGACTTAGTACGGAAAACCTAAAGCTTTAATTTCTCTCAACAAATACTAAATAGAAAAGGCCTTGCAGCCACGCAGCTCAAGCAGGTCAGGGTCTTCCCTTCACAAACACTTCATGTAACCTGCTCTTCAACACATCCCTGGCATATATTGAAGCCATTCTCACAGTTAATGATTTTCTGCCAAGTTTGGCTAGTCCCCTTTTTTGTTTTTATAACATGCACAATTTACAGTAATAATTTACCACATGTAGCATTTTTTTCTAGCAGAAATGCCTGATTAGGTTCTGGCAAGTTTAAAAGCTGCATAAATACAAGCAGTCTTAATAGGTACTTATCTCCTACATTGTTCATATTAGTCAATCAAATACAAACTTCAGCTCTAAGTATGGGAAAAATTCCCTATCCAGTGTGATTTCTGATTTGTAGGCACTAAAAGAGGTTTAATGATTATTACATCTACTCCAAATCTACTCCAAGGAAGATATACTACTCCTCCCAAGTGAGCATTGACAGGGCAAAGCTTAAAACACACAAGTAGTATTTTTCAGGTACAGTATATTATTAGTCTAATGCACATCATTTGCTTCTAGCACAAGAGGAACTTCTTATATTATTGTATAACAACTTCATTATAAATAAAACTTGTTTTTAAAAGCAAGCACCAAAATAAGTGGCAAAAATTACCCAATAACTGGTTTTCTGCTCCATCCTCTACTAATGATCAAGAGGGTGAGTTGTCTCATTGCTTGCGAGCCAAAGCTAAAAAAATCCATTTGTTATGTCCCAGACTCACTGAAAACTGGGACACATAGGTTCTACAAAGTTGCACAGAGTACTTTAAGTTTTCCCTTCTGATGTCTTCGGAGGATCCCAATAAATTTACTAGAGTAATACAGCCATTCCTGGGAGGATGGTTCTGTTTCCTATAGTCTCTTCTACTGTCATTAGGCTTCAGGACTGAATGGTGGTAAAAGGTTTTTACTGCTTGTTGGGCTGTGATGTTTTGTTGGGGTTGACCCCCAAGATCTAAGACTCTCCACTTTCCCCAAGTTTACACTGAACCTGAGTGCAAGCCAGTTTTACTCCCTGGCTCTGGAAAGAGAGGTGGGAATGACTCCTCACCGAACAGCTTGCTCAGGTTCTACTCAATCCTATTCTCTAGTGAAATATCTTTCCATTCAACAATACTTTTTCAAGTCCTACATAATTTTATAAAAAAAAAACCAAAACAGAAACAGCCTTTTTAAGATGGTCACTTGTGGTTGATTAATAGATTTTCCATATATATGCCTGCGTGCACATATTATTGGAATATTTGTATGGCTGCCTATGTCCCAGTTTTAAAACCTTGACTCTAATAGCTTTATAGGTCAGCTGAGAAAATCCTGCATGCCCCACTCTACTTTAGCACTGTAACCAAGGAGCAAGTGCAAGAGGATGCTGACATAGCTGTTTTAATGATAGGGATGAATAAGCAGAAAAATGCTTATGTGTTCTTTCACTTCTATGGCACAATAATCTCATTTCTGTATTTGTTCCAGTACCTGGGAAACATTCTTTAAAAATACTGTGGCCATTTAAGACAGTAAGACAATTTATTGAGCAATAGCCCTGACTCTCAAAATGAAACATCTTTTCCCATGCATATTAGCCAAAACATTTCACTGAACACAGGGAAGAATCAAACATTAAATATATCATGATTCTTAACTATATGCAAGAAAAGAAATATATAAACAAGCTCTTGGTCTCAAATAATTCAATAAAATTCTGTTACAGAAAGTAAGTAAATACTTGGAAAACATCTACTTACCTGCAATCGATCTGGGGAATTCATTGTTAGTGAGATTTGTTTTAGTAGCATCAGTACTCAACCAAACTGCTATTTTTTATTTGTTTGGAACACAAAGTCTAGATTCTAGGACACATCTGAACACTGGTGAAGGAAGGGAAGAGCAGAAAACAACTCCTCTATACCCATCAAAGGCTAATGTAACAACCAGGGTACCCAAAAGCTAGTTGGCAAGGCTTTAGCCCAAACAAGGCTATCCAGCTCACCTGTAAGAGCTACAGCATTTATGAAAACTGCACCAAAACCTTCAAATCAAGGCAAGGACAACTAATACACCAACAGACTGGAAACCTGAAAGGTCTAATTTTTTCAAATAACCATCAATTGGTCTAATGAAAAGGTATAACCTCTGCACAAAAACACCTGCGTCTCTTCTGCTGAGCACAGCAGCAGATTCTAGACTTACCTAGAATCTTTACACACAATGAGCTAGGAGCACAGAGATACTATAGAAAATGAGTTGAATAATTTTTACATTGATTTTTAAATACCTAGAAATTAGATTTAAGAAAATAATATATCTTTAAAAAGGGATTTCTTTGGTTTGGTAAGGTGAACACAACACATCTGTTACATACTTGTTGCTATGACACACAGACACAAGGCAAAGATCTTCTCATTTGTACAAAGGTCCCAATTTTTGTATGCTTCATTGAAACTTTAGTCAGCAAAAGAGAAGGTCAAGGAAGAAATGGTTACTAGACTTTTAAATTTGCCATCTTCTATGTAGAACTGAAAACAGTCAAACATTTACACGTTAAAAAACGGTGTTAGTGGGCTAAGGGTCAGAAATTTGCTATCACACGTTGATAAATTAATCACTGTTTGCTGATCTTTAACACAGAGCATCTCAACAGAACTTGACTGAAGAACAATTTACATTGTAAAGCCATAAAGATGACTGTACTGCAAGCAGAAACAATACCTCTCAGTAATCTGAGGGATGCTCACAGCCAGACAAACATGTGAACAATGTTTTCTTTCCAAAGTGCATTATCTCCTGTACCACAATATAGTCATGATAATTCAAAACTTTTAACTGCAAAACCATATTAATTCAAATTAATAATGAAAGCCATTATCCTAACTTTTTTATCTGTATGTCTTCATTGTGGCCTTTTAAACTAAGCTGCCCCCTTCTCATGTTTGTAGCAACAATTTAATTAATTTCAATTAATACAACTCTTCAAAATTTTAAAGCTTCTTGACTGAAATTCTGAGTTCACTTAAATCAATTGCAATTTTCCACAGTGCTTTAATGGGCCAGGATTTCTTTGTTCTCTCAAGAGAGGTATTTTAGATTGTCAAAATGTTTTATTTTCCCACTTAAATTTCTATTCCTCAGCATATTATCATTAAATGAAGATTCTGAATCATATGATTGCAGACTTCTGCTGCACATTACAAACATTATCTATCTAGCTTGCAACATTACACTTAAATTACTGTGCTAAGCTTGACAACACAAGTACAATAGATGTAGTATGGGGAGTGGCAATAGAACCAGAAGCCCTAAGTAGTCTTCTCATGCAGCAAAAATATGATTTCAAACAGAGAAATCCTGTTAAAGAATTTAAATCTTTAGTTTGCAGAACTTCACACCCAAGAATTTGAAAATTCCAGGTTTATGCTTCTATATGAAACTTTGTAATTACCGTGTGCAGTCTAAGTACTGAAGAAGACAGGACTCGTCAAGGCAGGGAAGCTGCAATCAACAGTTGTACCACAGAGCACAAGAATTCAAATTTTACCAATATCAGCAGCTTGAGAATGAAGTCTTTACCAACATTATACTGCTTTTGTAAGATTTTTCAGTTACTGTCTTCCCAAATACTCGACCCACCGTGACCTTCAAATCCTATATACTAAATTTTCATCAGCAATTCTTTAACTCCTCACTTGTGTCCCCAAGACTACTACTGTATAAACTACAGGTTACCTACTATGTTAGCTGGCCGTAGAGCAGCTAACATCCTTGAGAGCACAGAGTTATGGTTGCATGAACGCGGAACAGAGGGATGGTTCACCTCGTTTCTACTCTTCCCTGTTATTCCAGAAACAGGGGTGGTTTTCCAGCCTCAGGTTATGTCATTTCAGGGCAAGGAATTAGGTCAGTGGGACAAGAGCTTAGTGCTGGCATGGAAAGTGTGTTACAGCCTTTTTTCCCCTAATCCTAAGCCTTCAGGTATGTCAGAGTCAGAAGAGAAACATTATTTTTATGCTAACTCCAGTATCTTCAAGATGTAGTAAAGAAGGTACCCCTACTTTTGTTTCAGCAACAGCAGTGCTTATACCACAGAGGGTTCAAGAGGTTCCCTTTCCAGGGAACATCAACAGCTCTGCATTTCATATGAAAAAAATTTATTTGATGCAGTGAATGAGAAGAAAGTACTACATATTCTTTAAAAGGGAAATACACTTTTCTTCCCAACTAAATGCAGAATATTTTAATAAACCAGTTTTTCTGCACACATTGGAGCTCTCTGGAGGTTTTAACTCCATGCTAAATGAAGAGGGACAGTGAGTTTGTAATTTGTTGTGTGCTCTTTCTTGGCTTGTGCTTTCAACTATTACAGCTTTTTACTAGGTCCAGTATGTCAACACCTTTAGAGCTAACATAAGGTGAGCATAGGGTGGTCCCGTGGTGTAAAGGAGAGCACTCTGGACTCTGAATCCCAAGGACCTGAGTTCCAGTCTCAGTGG
>JAOXXN010000446.1:70436903-70455107 GCA_026770055.1 Myrmophylax atrothorax | reverse complement strand
GCCTCACCTAAACAATCCCCTGCGCAGGCTGGAAGGGCACAGCCACGTGGGGAGAGCCCTGCCCAAAGCTGTGTTTGGGAAGTGTGGCCATATACACAAGTTGAGCAAAAGGCCTGCTATCTGGTAGACTGAGTTATAACAGGGAACATCTGCAAAGAACACTTTCTTGGCCTGGTCCAATTCCCAAGCCATGACGATCTTTTCTGGGAGTTATTAAAACTTTTGGTCCCTACTTTATTTCAGTCAACAGGGAGGAATGCACATGAAGAAACCTTGCCTCTTAGCACAATCAGAGATTATTCGTCTTTCTACACAGAGTGCTTTACTTTACAATATTGTAACATTACTGTTACTAAGTTTTTCAGTGTTGCAGCTATTCCTAGTAAGGCACTGACAATAACTTCAGCATAATTATAAGCAACTCCCTTGGATAAGCCACACAGAAACTGGTGTGAAGAGTAATTCTGCTGTCACTCACAGCTATTGACAAGATGGTGACTTGTGAAGCAATCACACCTGTCCTGAGAACATGTCATTCTACTCAATCAGTGCTGTCATGTTGAAAGTTTCAGTTGATATTGCTGAAATAATTATACTTGAAGATCAAACTGATGGATCAGCTGAAACAACTCCTCTGCAAGCATGCATCTTGTTATGATAGTAGGTACTTGATTTTCAGCCAAAATCAACTTCTGTGAGCAAGCTTTTCAGATATGGTAGTAAATAGAGCAAATTAAAAGCCTTCATTACCACAGGATTTAGTTAGGGTAAAACGTGTACTGCACCTGATTTTACAACAGACAAACTTTTGGGTCTCTAAATAGCTCATTTAAGAAAATTAAATCAGCCTTCAGCTCATTGCTTTGTAAAGGAAACCTTAAAAAATAAAACCAAATCAAAGATCACTCACCTGCTCATATATAAAAGGAACAATTAATTGCAATATATTCCAAAGAATCACAATATATCCCAACCGACATTTGAGTCACCGAGTATGAGGAATTAGGGAATTAAGTATAAAGTGAAAAGAGGGCAAAATGCATCTCCTGATCTTCTCCAAATTCTGAATCTTGCTTTCTTATGCCATCATCCATGTTCCATTTCTAAATTAGGATCGATTATTTGCTTCGGACTATGACAGACATTGCAAGAAAAGATCCTGTCTTACTTCACTGAATCTTTCTTTGGACTGAGTTCATAGCACAAGTTGCTCCGTGAGGTTAGAGAATCAATGCTGCTGCTGCAGCAAAGCTCACCTGCCTGGTAAAGGGCAAAGGCAGTGAGATACTAGGGAAGGAAAAGGTTGCTCACATGAGGCCCTGTGGTAATTAACAGTTGGGAAAAATACAAAGCTGATATTCTACGAAAAAACAGTTGGAAGATAAAAAAAAAGACATGGAACTAGGACTATGACCAGCTGGGATGATATTTAGCCCACAAATCATTGATGACTCTTGATGTACCTAGGACTAAGTGCAGACAGATTTTTGAAGGCACCTTTTGCTCAGAAGTGGATTTTTACCACAGAACTACTGCTATAGAGGATACTCTGCTTTCTGAGTATTTTTATGCTATTTTATTTTTCCTTCTCTGAAATAACCCGTGTACAGTTAAGCCACAGTAATCACCATGCAATAGCAAATGTGCCAAAATACTGCATACAATGGCAAAAGCATCCAGTACTTCCTTTGTAAGTGTTGCAAGGAGAGTCATGAGAATACAAAAAAGTATTGGATGGCCACGGAAATTTACAGGTTAGTTTATAGAGCAAACTCTATTAGGACAGTTAGCAGATTCTTATTGTGATTGAACATCCAGTGATTTTGTTTTCCTTTTCTTTCCCTTTCTTTTACTCTAATGTCCAGAATGTGTATCTTTCCCAAGCTAAGTGACATCCCAGGTTCTCAGAAAAATTAACCCATTCATTGAGTTAACAGAAATAATTTACAACACACTTGTACTGGAGCTCCCTATTATCCTTAATTGACTATCTTCAGGACAGGATTGTTAAGTGGTGCCACTGAATTAGTATTCAAACCCATGTCTCTTGTGATCCTGCTTACCACCCCAAGAGATGAAACTTGATTGTTTGCCCCTTGTTAGAGTACCTCCATTGGTTTTACAACAGCAGAGACAGGTCTGACCCACTACACTGTTCTCATTCTCCTGACTATTAAACCAGCAGACACCTCTCAGACTCTTCAGAGTGGACAAGGGCCGCCAGCTTTCTGAGCTAATTTACAGACATAACATATTTGAGAAGCAAAGAGTAATACAGCAATTAGAAGGCAGGAACTAGATCTCAAAACAGTTAATGTGTTAAAAGTGTGTAATAATCCTGTTGCTGTCAGCATCTCAAGCTTCCCAAAATATATATTAATGCAGCTTTAAAAGATTCTAATTAGGTCATCTAATAATCCTTTACATAACTTTACATTTTTTAGATTCTTAGATGATAATAGTGTAGAGGAGCATAGCGAATGTTTTTGGTTTTGTTTTTTTTTTTTCTAAAGAAGAAACCTGTATAGTATTTCAGAGATATTTTAGTATTTTAGAGAGCAAGAGGAAAAAACAGCAGTAAATCATCCAGCACCTGCAATAACTAGATAAGAGAGCAACAATTAATCCTTGGTATTAAAGTATTTTGCCTCTCGGAAAAAGCATGAGAACAACTTTGATAACCAAAATTAAGGAAGTTTACTACATGCCAAAACAAGTTTACCACAAAATATCATCTGAATCCAATTACTTCTCATGTCATATAACATTGCCCAGGGCATGAACAAGTTTCCCTTTCTGGTGTTGCCTCAGTTTTTCTTTTCAGCATGCATAAATGAGTATTTTCCAAATCTCTCAACTTTACTCTTCTTTTCTAGCTTTTCCACAACTCCTTCTCTCAAGTCAAAACTTCTAACAACAGGAATGTGGATTCCTACGCAGCACACAGATGCTGTCTGACTATAGATTTGTTCTTAATCATCTCTCACATATGTTTAAAAGCAGTTCTGCTCCCATGGCTCCATGGACCACAGGTGGGAATCTCCTCTCTACATTTTTCCTGAAAAGTTTTCTATCTTCTGGTAGGCACCATTTGTAATTTTTGGTTTACCAGATTTTAGTTTTCCCTCCCAGCTCTCCTAGAACAGGAGACCAGAAGAGCCTTTGGCATCAGTTCAAGATTCCCAGAGGCCCCACAGCCTGGCCAGCATGACAACAATCTGTGTGCGCACATGAAGGTCATTCGATGCACTCAGAATGTGTGGGACTCACTGCATGGGCAATATGGAACACACAGGCACAGATTTCCACCCTAAATCCTACATAATGTACCCCAGATATTTCCCTCACTTTTTTTTTCCTGCATGAAGTCAAATGGAGCTGTCAAAACTCTGACAGATCCCAGTATTCCTTATAAATTTATTCCCTCTGATACAGCAAACATTTTGCTGTGACATTTGCTTTCACAGGCATTTTGACGTCTGCTTATACCCTTTCACACGTTTGCAGCTCCCATAACCACAGGTTAGTCTGGAAATAGGATGAGGTGACAGTGCCTTGAATTACAGTTTCTGTACACCTCAAACTTGTTCAGGCTGGTAAACGCAGTTGCCACATGGCCATTTCTGACATTCCCACTGACCTGTAATTTAGGCAAGTGTGAAAAAGTAACTAAGCAATAGAGATTTCTCAGGTTATTTTTTCACAATAAATAACGCCATCCTCTTCTGGTGCAGGACAGTGTTTTCGCCCTGCTTACTGGGTGGGTGAATGATCACTTTTGTCAACAAAATCCAAATTATGTATAACACTATATAAGTCATCTGTTGCCATTTATCAAATCTACTATTGCTTTAATTAAGGCAAGTGGTAAAGACAGGTAAGATATATGCTCGTTTGATTGTGCTAATAACTATACAAGCTGCAACTTGATAAAAATAGGTCTTAGTTATGTTATTTCCTTGATATGCTGCAAGATGCCCCAGCATTAACCATACTGGAGACTGCCACATGCTTTCTTAAAAACTTAGGATGAAAAACAGTTTTTACTACTTGCTTCATTTTACAACATTCTTCTCTAATTTGAAGATCCCAGAGTAAAAAAAAAGGATCTAATTAATGTCTCCTTTCCAGCTGAAAGCCAGCTTAGCTTTTCCTTCATTTTACCACAAGCATTTTGTTTTCTTAAAATTAAAGTGCAGAAGTCTTTGCCCATACATGAAAACAACAGTGCACCTTGTCACTTAATTCAACCTTGTTTCTTAAGTATTTTGAGTATAAAGGCATTTTATGTTGTGCTGCAGACTTTCCAGTTGTTCAGTAATTTTATTAACATTTCCATGATCTCAAGCATTTTACATTTTCACAGTTACTTAGTTTCACCTGAAGCTTGTGCAAGTTACCTTTAGTTGCAGTTTTACTTCTTTGCTAGAGTATTAGGATCTGATGAACACACAGAAACAGATTCAGTTTTTAAATTATTGCACCGAAAAAGCAGAAAACATGCACAGGCTACAATGAATTTAGTACTGGAATAAAGTGAGCTTTGGCTTCTGCAACACCATTCTCCCAATTTACATTCATCTGCTAAGTTAGTTACCTGTAACTGTGGCAGCAGATATTATATACGAAACTTAATTAATAAGTAGGGTTTACATTATAAACATCGACAGTTCAGGAAACTAAATGTTATTCCACACAAAACCCTATTATGGACTTTTTACTATCCTTTTAACATGCAAAAAGCAAAAGCTATTTCTGTTTTAGCAACAGTGTTTTCCTGACTCCTGTAGCTCCTTAAAACATGATGTTACATATGTGATGAGCAAATACCTGCTGGGCAAAGAAATAAATGAAAAGTAGAATATTTCATTAGTATGAAGGGACAAATTAAATGCTGCTGAAAAGCTACCCCTAAAATAATGAAATATGCTTATATATTGTTTTGTGTAATAGATAGTTCTTTCTACATAGACTATATTAAGTCCAATATTCCCTCAAAGTTAAATCCACAAACTGTAACTAAGATCAGGTCTAGGAAACAAAGACAAAAATCCTGAGTAAGTCCAGTCAAATCCTAATTTCATTCTTGTATTTCATTCATGTATGAGAATTATTTACCTGCAAGCAATCATACCTAGAGGCTTTATAAAATAACAAAACTGAACTGGACACTATAGCAGACAGTGCCCAGGATATTTTGAATACATAGCTAATAAGTAAATTATATGTGAAACTAAGGCTGAGAGTATTAGATACAAAATACAGAAAATGTATTTAAAATTAAATAAAATCAAGACAAAGTCAGTAAAAACCTATGCAAACATCTGAATTATGTAGCAACTATTAAACAATGTTCAGCATGTTGTAGAATACGTACTGATAACAATGCATTCCTAGTAAATTCAAACAAAAATATTTCTCACAATGACAAAATTGGAAGAGAATAGGCTAAAGCTGGTATAAGAGTGCTTTTAGCCTTATTTTATTTATATTTACTAATTAAGAAATTATATGTTATCTAAAAAGGCATACAAAAATAGCTGTGGGGAAAAAGAGCAGCTATACTAAATAACCTGGCTTTTCTTCTTTTCATATTTTGCCATATCTAATCATCTTTCTTCTAAATTATTATTTCCAACTAAAGAGCAGTTAAATGAGAATCTTACATAATTTATGAGTTATTACTAAAAGCAATACACTAAAGCTCCCAAGAATTATTTAATATTAGGAGATGTTAAAATTGTATTTGTCGTACGGAGATTTGAGAGAGCTTTAAGAGTGGCATCCTTTGCCAAAAATACTAGCATTGAAGTTAAGCTCTCACTAGTGTGCTTAGCTCACAAGATGGTCTTTCAGTGCACATAATGCTAGAAGCAAAACACACATCTGGACTCATGAAAATGAACGAATGTCATTGCTGTCTTTTTGCTACTCGCTTTTTCCTTTTACCTTAAAGCTAAATATAGATCACCTCCATGTCCCACTATTCTTTTCTCTTCAGTCACATGCTCTTCTAATCCTTCAGTCAGCCTGCAAATCTCAGCTTGGAACTTCCCTGTTTTCATTGCTGTACTTTTCACTTTGCTGCCCAGACTGTTTTGGGTGTCCTTCAGCATTCACACTGCATGCCAGGTACTATATAACCATTCACAGCCCCTCCTGGGGATTCACCGGTGTGATTCAAGAAATAAAAGCTTCCAAAATAATGAACTACTTGCAAAATCAGATCTCTCTGAAGTAGCATCATCCTCTAAAGTTTCAGACGGACTCCTTGTCTGTGTTTTAGTATAGACTACAGATCACTCAGGGTAAGAACCAAGTTATTTATGACATAATTAAACAAACAACACCATTATACTAATTCATTCTTCAAAGAGATATCCTGAGATAATGGTACATATCACTCATCTAAATCTCCAAACAATATGCTATCTATCAAAACCAGGTAATTGTCAGTTGAGGTAACTTCCCAGTACCACACACTCACTGCAGGTCACTCGGTCATCTGGTGTTCTAACATCAGTGTTTTTCACTATCAATACAGTCAGGGTAACTTAAGCACCTAATTTACAGATCTTTATCAAAATCCTGTTGGTATTTTCTTTAAACACTTTCACCAACTGTTTTCACCCACTACAGGGTGCAGCAAGCACAAACTTAGTAGTTAGTAGCTCAGTTTGCATGAGGCAGAAGCAAAGCAGGCCACAAGAGCCTGCTTCAGACAGCATGGGACTGTGTCACCCAAAGGAATGGCCTGAAATTGTGTCAGGGGAGGTTTAGGTTGGGTATTAGAAAAATGTTCTTCCCACAGTGGGTGGTCGGGCACTGGAACAGACTCCCCAGGGCAGTGGTCACAGCACCAAGCCTGACAGAGTTCAAGAAGAGTTTCGATGATACTCTCAGGCACATGGTGTGACTCTTGGGGCAGAGCTGTGCAGGGTTAAGAGTTGGACTTGATGATCCATGAGGGTCCCTTTCAACTCACCAAATTATATGATTCTGTGACAGCATGGAAAACAAACAGAACATAAACAGGTCACCTCAGGGACACTGAAAGATTTCTGGAAGACCAAGGTAAACTTCTTCATGCAGATATTACATATGTCAACTCTCAGATCTTCTACTGAGGAAGAAAGAAGGAAGAGCAGGTTGGGGATATCAATGTCCTTGATTGCCTTGGCTGCAACAACCATGAAAGAGTGGAGTAATGAAGGTGAGTAGCAGAATACAGGCTCCAGACTTCAGGAAAAATTGGACAGATGGTCATGGTCTAAAGAAGGTAGTTAACAGTTTATACTCTACCCTGGAGGCTGATTACAAGTAGAATACCACACAGGCCTGTGAGACCTATCCAACTTAGTATTTTAACTAATGCCAATGAAGAGGAGCTGGAACACCCCCTTCTCCCCACCCCTCACCCCCATCAAGTTATGGATGAAAGAAAATTGGGGAAATCATTGATATGCTTGATGGTAGTGTCATTCTGGGGGAACTAGTCAGGCAGGAGGAATGGGCCACAGGAAACTCATAAAATTCCGTGAGGACAAATATAAAGTCCAGCAGCCATGATGGAATAACCCCCTGCAATGGTTCAGGTCAGCTACTGAGTGGCTGGAGAACATCCTGCAGAAAAGGATGAGGGGTTCTACTGGACATGAGATGAAACTTGGGACAGCAGTGTACCTTGTAGTCATGAAAAACTAACATCATCAACAAGACCAGAGCCAGTAGACTGAGAAAAGTGTCTTGCCCTCATCTAGCACTTGTTGAACCACATTTGAGCCACTTTGGGGACTTGAATACATGACAGATTTTGATAATGTGGATAAAGCTCAGTAGAGAGTCACTAGGCTGATGAGAGGCTGGAGAACCTGCTCTGGGGAAAGGATGCTGAGGGACATGAGCTTGTTCAGACTGAAGAGGAATTTATGAGCAGTCCCCCAGTACCTATGCAGAGGTGACCAAGACAATGGAGCCAGGCTCTTTACAGTGGCATGCAAGAGCAGAGTGAAAGGTTATAGGCATAAACTGAACCAAGAAGTTCTGACTAGCTGTAAGGGGAAAATTCTTTCTGTGAGAATGATTTGGCATTACAACAGGTCAACCAAAGAGGCTGTGAAACCTTTGTTCTTAGAAGTTTTCAAGATGTAGCTGGACAAATCCCTCAGCAGTCCAGGCCAAATTCATAGTGGGCCCTGCTTTGAACAGGAGGATGAACAAGAGACCTCATAAGGTCCCTTTCAACCTGACTGAATCTATATATAATTAGTATTTTGCTTCAGATCAGGTGTTTGGTTTTGAAATGGATGAGATTGTCCACACTTATGACACCTCAGCTTTCACTGCAGAGTTCTCCTGGAGTACACAAAATAAATTCCTTTGGGAGTAAATTAAACTAAAAGGTGTGCATCGGTCACTAATGAGCTGCAGTCCATTGGACCATGCCAGAGAGTGTCCTAGGTACTCCTCTTTCTCCAAAACACATATAATGTAGTTGTTAGGCACTCAGTATCATTTTGCTTTACAGGTGCACTTGTTTTGTTTCACACTACTTGCTAATGTAGATATTGCCATCTGAACAGTTACGCTTCTTCATTTGAGGAGATGAAAAGCAACACTAGCATAAATCTGAACTTTTTGGCTTTTTGATGCTGCCAAACTTTGTCCAAGGATAGAAACGCATGCTACCTGCCTGCAAAACTGAACATCACCAGAGCTACGCAGTAATCTACTTGCCCTTCTAAACAGTTCCTGCACACTCATGGCAAGGTCAACAAAGAAAGCAACGTTTGCCCAACTCTGGTCCTCCTGCACTGGAAGATTCCAAATGGAAGAGGAAAGCAATAAAGAAATGGGAAGTGCAAGTCCACATCAAAGAAGTCAGGTGTCAGTTCATTACATCTTCAAACCTTTTGCTGTATATAGTAATTGGATAAGCAGGAGTTATTTGAAAAAGCCAGACTCTGAACCTCCAAAGAGTTGCCCCACCAGAGTGAACACTCAATTGAGTTGCCAGTGTAACGCAGTGTTTTTTAACTACCTGAACCAAGACCCACAGAGCATTTCCAAAAACTTCTGTAGCAGAAAAATGCCTGTCAAAGACAACCACCTCTGTACACATAGGAACGAGTTAACCCTATTAAGACAGAGTCGTCATTTCCTTTGCAGTTCATTTCCCAACCAAGCAGACAGGAGACCTGCCCATCTCAGTGTTTTCATTCTCCAGCCACCTGAGCACAGAGACTAATTGTGCTTCTGGAACATACTAAGAGGGAAAGGTGACAAGAGCCTAGCCACCAGCATTTCTGAACATGGAGCTTCCTACGTTATCAGGAGTACATGGATCTGCAGATTGCACAAAGCACAGGAGACCAAGCTTCTCCTTATCAAGTCATGTCCTTCACAGAAGCATCTGGACATGTCACACCCAGGAACAATGCCACTTTAACAGCCACAGTTCTTTCCCTTTTGAAAGTTTACAAGATTTCAAGATTTCTGAGCCCATATCAAAAACACATACAAACCAATGCAAAGTATATTTTTGTTCTAAGAACAAAACCAAGAACACATTTAAAATGTCTGGCTCATATTGAAAAATAAAAGCTCAGTCCTCAGAAAGTTTCGGTCTGGATTAATCTTTTATGGATTGGATCATACTTTGTCTGCTGCTACTGCAGGGAAAAAAACTAGCTGGTCAGTTGATCATCAGATCTATTGTAAGGCCACTATCCTTTACAAAACTTACAAACATCTTTCTTACCAGACAACTTACCAATGGCCTTTGTGTAATGTCTGGCCCCAAGTAACAGCTCTGGAGCTCTGTACCAGAATGTCACCACAACTGGATCCAAGTCTGCCAATGGCTTCAAAGGTGAGTTAAACAATCTCGCAAAACCCATATCGGCTGGGGAACGGGAAGAAAAACAGAGAATAATATTTCAATTTTAATATAAATAGATCAAAATTTAATGGTATCATCAGAAACAACTATAACAAAAGATCAAAAACATGAAAAATTAAAAATCAAAGTTTCTAACAAAGTACAATTACTCAAATTAATATTGGGACAAATCTAAGACTAAAGGCAAAACCTAAGACTAAATTCCATTTACTTCATTCATAAGTTTATGAAGGATAACATTTGACTTCAGTGTTTTCATAATGCGATTGTAAAGCTTTAGATAACAGGAACATCTGTTTATTTAAAAAAACAAACAAACCAAGAGAAACTTGGTTAACTAAAGTCAATAGTAGTAGGTCTCTAAGGTACATTTTCTACTCTATTTTTACATGTTTACAAAACTGTGAGTCCTTGTGACTGCTCTATATTTACCCGAAGTGCAAAACCAAAATGACTGTAGGGTAGATTGTTTTGAACTATTTTTCAAGGCATGCCTCATACTTGATTTGGAGGAATGAAGTCCAGAATCAGTCAGTGTACATTGTTACAGAGGTGTATTTTAAAAGTAAGCACTGATTTTATATAATTCAAAAATTCTCTCTAGAAGGAGTCTTGTGAGTAACAAATGCTCAATGGGAAAGTACACAATTGGGTGTATTGCCAAACTCACACATTTTAAACCAAATTCAAACCTGAAACTTCTTTTTTACACCACTTCACCTAAATCTTTCTGCTTTGAAAGTTATGAAATACCAAGTATAATTTCCTTGCTGTTACCCATACTAATAAAAGCATATAAATCACAAAGTATTAGCTGAACATTTTCAAACAGAACAAAAGTTGATGAACAGAGGTTCCAATATATTACTTCTTCCTTGAGTATTGCCACATGCTTTATTAAAAAGAGGTTTCTAACTACATGACTAAAGTCCAGGATCTGAGAAGGTAATTAGACTTTGGACAAAGATCATCACAGTTACATGTGTTTCCCACCTCGATACCAAATAGCCTTTGCAGAGCAAACCCTTGGATCTCTACAAATACATGCACTGATGTTATTTATATAAAAATAATTAAAACCAAATACAGTTTATAAGTAACAATGTTATGCTAACTAATCATGGCAGAAGTCAAAAGAACCCTGGCTCTAGCCGTTGTTCTCTGTGCTTATTACTTTCTTGTTTCTTACACATGCTTTTATCTCATCAAATATTCTTGGTAAACAATATGTTTGGAATTTCTTAAGTCTGTAAACTCAGTGAATGAGATTCCAAAACTGAACTAGAGGTTGCACATATATACACTGAAAAAAATAATGAAAAACTATTTCTATCTTACACTGAAGATGCATTTTTTTTAAATAATCCCTTAGCTATGCAATGAAATTCTCTAAAAATGTTTACCTATTTTGACTCTTCCTCTCTCAGGACCTTCACCCATTACCAGAATGTTTGCTGGTTTCTGGAAAACAAAAAGCAGAATTTTTAGTTGATCAGCCTTTGATGATTATCTTCAAGAATAATAAAAACATGTACATTTATTTTATATTGAAAACATTTCTAGAAATAGCCTTAGAAGTATAAAATTACCATACCTTTATGTTTTGCTGACATTTAGTTTTAATCTCTAATTATCGATTTCACAATCAGAAAAACAAAAAAGCACTTTGGCATTTCATGGTAAGAAATGCAATCTTTACATTTCCATTCCCATTGTTACTAGAGTGATTAAGGTCAGTGGAAAAATTTTCCTCTACAGGGAAATTGTATACCAGGCTGACTTTTGTGATGTATACATCAACAATCTGGCGAGAACCACTTTTGCCAGCATAACTTATTGAAGTGATACCAAATCTTGATACGCAAATGCATCAATGAGAATCACTTCTGTTATCAACATCCATAACTCTGTTTCTAGTGCTGTGCTTGTTTTTAGTTTATGAATGATAAAAATCATATTGGCAAAACCACTTTTTCCACAAAGTTGATTTCACACTATGAAAATTCACTTAAAACAGGAGTATACACAGACAGCTACATCCAAAAGCTTTGGACAGTGTAGACAGCAGTTTTACAAGTAGAACAAAAGCTTTATAGACACTTTTTTCAATCTGTAGTTGTTTGCAAGCAGCTGATTGTGAACACCACATAAAACCTGCACATGACATCACAGCAATTGTTCTGCAATTAGGATCTAGGTTCCCTCAGACATCAATAACCATTCCTTGGAAGCTTTTCCCCTATTGTGTTAACAGCTGTAAAGAAGTAAACAAGCTTGAAAACATTAAGTGATTTGAATGAAGAGATGCATAACAAAGTTTCAAAGCAGAATTTTTGGAAGGTTAATCCAAACAGTGATTATATTTAAAATCCCTAGTGCCTGGAAGGTCTGCTCAAACAGGATTTGTCCAAGAATCTGAAGAGATGCCCAGAAAGCCAAATGCTCAGTTCCTTGCCACTATTTACCTGAAATGAGACACTTAAACTAGGGTTACTAATTTGGCTCAAAATCTTTAGCTTTTTTTAAAAAGCAAACCAACCAACCAACCAAAAATCCCACTCTACTCCACCTATTCTTTCTCCCACCTCACATCCAGTGGTAGTGCTTCTTCCCTGGCTCCAACCACAGCCTCTCTTTCCAGATCTGATCACCTCTTTTTAATCTGTAATTGTCAATGCCATCCCTGACTTTTCATTCCCCATCATGTATCTGGAACCATTCAAGAGGCAATATGCACTCCCTTCTTGGAGAACACAAGAGCTATTTCAATGGATCTTGAGCAAACACTCACCAGTAAATCTAGGGAAGATGATGCTTGCTCTTAGCTAATATTTAATGATAATAAAATCAACACCTCAAGGCAGCTGTCCAACTCTGGTTGTACATTTATGTATTACCCTGAATTGAGTATTCCAGAGAACAAAACAATCACACTCTTCATACTCAGTAATCGGGCAGCAAGGGAAGCACTCAAGTTCACACTACATTTTACTTCTCTTAGAAATCACATCACATCACTATACATCACATCTTGTCCAAACCAAGAGAGCAAAATTCCAAGTTCTCTTGCTGGAATTCTTCATAAATTTTTGCCTAGAGGGTTGAGTATGATGAGTTTGCTGGACTGATGGGTTAAGGCCAAAGGTATGAGGTTGAACAAGGTTAAGTGTTGGGTCCTGTCCTGCCCTTGGGTCACAACAACCCCACACAGTGCTACAGGCAGAGGGAAGAGTGGCTGTAAAGCTGCAGTGCAGGCATTAAAACAGGCTGCCCAGGGAACTGGTGGAATCACCACGCCTTGAAGCACTCAAAAATACATGGATTTGGTGCTTAAGGACGTGGTTTAGTGTGAGGTTAATGCTCGGACTCCATCTTAGAAGTTTTTTCAACCTTCATGATTCTGTTAATCAAAACCACTTCAATAGACCTTTATATTCAGGATTGGATTTTAAGCACTGTAAAAATGCACTTATTTGTCAAGTGAAGAAAGCTAATTAAAATGTAGCTAATACAGTGATTTATGGGCCAAGTTTTTTCTAATGAAAGAATTAGGTTGTGAGAAATAAAGATTCTAACACTAGGGGATGTACTAAGATGAAAATCAAAATCGAAGCAGAAACAACAGGATTCTCAAAACATCTCACAAGAGTTATATTTTATCTCTGAAAATAAGAGATTCTCCAGGCAGCAACTTCTTAACAGAAAAAAACCAAAACAACTATTTTACCTGCTGACATAATGTACAATATTCACAGAATAGTTCAGGTTGGAAAGGACCTCCAGAGATGATCAAGTCCAAGCCCTCTGCTCAAAGCAGGGTGAACTACAGCAGATTGCCCAGGCCTGAGCATAGCTGGGGTTTAAACTCCTCTAGGGACAAAGACTCCACAGCAGCACTCAAACTTCTAGTGTTTGACTACCCTCACAGTAAAGTTTATTCATACATTACATTGCCACCTGTCATGCTACTGGATAGCCCTGTGAAGAGTCTGGCTCAGCTGTCCTTGCCCACACTATCAGGTCTATATACACATTGGTACAATCCCACACAAGCCTTCCCTTCTCGAGGTTGAACAGTCCCAGCTCTCTCAGCCTCTGAAGGACTCTCCAAACCCCTAAATAACTTAGTGGCCCCATGCATACAGGAGGTACACTAGGTTAGATCTAATCTATGGAAGCAAGGGACTTTCTCCATTCATGTATTTTTTAAGCCAGAGAGTTTTGAAGAGATGCTGTTCTGTTTAAAATTTAAATCTGTACTAGTGTGTAATCCACCCAGGATCAGAACTCTGCTTGGCAGCCAGCAGAGAATTAAGGTGATTTATAACCTTAGCATATGTCATGTTCATTAGCTCTTGTAAATCTCTCTATCTGAGAGTCGGGGGAAACAGAGAAGGAATAAACAAGGAAACAATTGAAAGCTTATTTCCAAAAGAGCAAGCACTTCTCCTGAGGCACCACCAGCAATGCGGAGGATGACAAGCATTTCATGGACAGCAGCCCGATGCCTGCAGGATCCCAGTGATCTGCAGACCACTGTCTCAGTACCAGCTGAGTTCCTCTGGCTAATCAGAGCTGCCCTGACTAGGAAAGCACGTTCAGTGCATGTACACCAAACCAGTCGAAAATACACTAACCTGATAGGGCCCATCATTCTGATACCCAGCTCCTGTGCCCATGAATTTTTATTTAATGAAAATATACAGCTTCAGAGGAGCTTATGACATAGGTCACATGCTTAGTGGTTGTTTCATGTATTAATGGCTTGAACACTGTAAAGTAAAACTCCTCACCTTCCCAGAGTCTCTGACGATGCACACGCCATGCTGAGAGTAACACAACCCTCATGGAGCAGCAGTGCTTGACCAAGCAAGTGGCACCAAGGCAGAGCAGCAGAACTTCAGGTGCTCAGGTATGGAGGAAAGACTTTAGTTTATTTCAGAGAGATTAATTTGGCATCAGAGATCCTCAGGAAAGTATGTGATGAACCAAATTCCATCAAGAGGTCAGAGAGAAGACTTCTTAAATGAAATGCAAAAAATTTTGTGTAGAAGGTAGAATGGATTAGTCTAATCTCTGGATATGTAGCATTTTAAATATCAGAACATTTTACTCCAAGATAGTCACCTAATAGTCTACTATAAAACTACAGTGTAGTTACTGGACAGTTGAAAAAATCAGATTAAAAACTAGGAAATAAAAAGCCCCATACTTCATTTATGTTCAAGCTACATACAAGGCATAAGCACCAGTTTAGCTCCTGAAGCAAATCCTACTACTATCCATGTGAGGAAAAAACCAGAGTTTTAGGTGGAAGAAAATATGAGGAACCAAGCAGCAGCTGAGAGACAAAAAAATCCGAAAGAGAAAATCATGTCTCTATTCAGGAAGATAGAACTTCAACAAAGAAAATTTGAGAAGGCCTGGTTAAAATCATTAACTAACTCCTTAGGGTAACTCTACACTTTCAACCAGTTACACCCCAATTAATACTCTCCCTATTTTCCTCATACTCTCTCCTTGCTTAGAACACAAACACCAGCTGAGAAGCAAAGTGATGCTGCTCCATCTCCACCTCTCTAGTTGCTATGGGAACAACAGAAACAGTAAGAGTTGGGAGCCTCACACTTAATGTAAGCTATAAAAACGAACAGACAAATCCCTGCTGAGAAATACAGTTGAGGTTTGACTGTCTAAAATACCTTGCAAAAAGAGCAAGGTCAACAGCAACAAACAACTGGGGCAAAAATCTGAAATATCTGCAAAAAGGGATGAAGATGATGATGATTTAATAGGTTCTTTACAAGTAATAAGCATGGATAATAGTATTTACTTTTCTACATCAGTTGGAGAGAGGGAATAAAGCAACTAAAATCTTTAAAAGAGATCTTGGTGGGAGAGACATGAAAATATTGGGCTAACAAGTCTGTTTACACAAATAATAGAAGTGTCATGACCGGGACTCACATGGACACCTGTGCTATCTGAATCAATACACCTCCTATTTTAATATTGAAACCATAATTTAGAAGAAAGGTTGGAAGAAAAGAAATGATCTATGGTCTTAAAAGCACATAACAAGTCAAAACAGGAATCACAGCCCAACAATAGATTGCAATACTTTTGTTTTAATGCTTGTTGTTATCTCCTCAAGTACAGGGGTGACACAATTCTTAGGAGATTTGCTGCAGAATTACAGTCCTGTGAGAAAATGTCCATAGGGATACACAATTTTCCATACACCATTCTTTATTGTTTATATCCAAACAAATGTGTTTCCCTTTTGGAATGTATCACTGGACAAAGAATAATCTGAAATTAGGAGGCTTCTATTGTAAAAGAGATTGCAAGTCTTCCAGAGAAAAAGCTTTCGCCACAATTACAGAAACTGCCTTGTGATGAGGTCTTTTCAAGTCTCAATTATTTAAAAAAGCAACTCGAAACAGCACAGTGTTGATACATAGATGGACTTTCATTTCATAAGCCAAAACAAGACCAACAGTACTTTCGTCTCAGCTTTAAGCACACTGCTCTCCAAATGACAAAGGTCCTGAGGGAGATGATGGTGTTCTATTCTGCAGGCACCACTCAAAGGACTGTTGAGCCTTTCAGTTCAAAATCAAGAGAGAGATGCTGACTGCTCACAGACATTTGCAAACAAAGCTTTCGTTCTTCTCATGTGTAAGGAAACGTAGGTACTTTCCTGCCTTAAACCAACCAAATGCAGACACTGCTGCTCAGGTCAATAAACTGGTACACTGGTACTAATGCTCTTGCTAACAACAGATACAATTAATGCAGGATCTAAAAAAGAAAGGTTCTTAAAAGATTTTATTATGCACCACAAACCTCCAAATTACTATCACTTCCACTTGAAATACTTCCATATATTGAAATACATACAGTAAAATTGTTATTGCCACCTCCTTCTCTTTTTTCTAGACAAACATTTGGCCAACATTTTTCTAATGCTGAAGCACAGGAAAAAAGTATAGCACACAGAGCAAAGTATCTTCACATCTGCTTCTCCTCACAAGCCTTACACACTCCAAACTCATACCAGAGACTACTCTGACTACACAGCATCACTTTCAACTTGGCTTTTATCAGCTGTTATCATTACTGTTACAAAACCTCCACCATATTTGATTATATTTTGGCCTAGATCAGTAATCCATACAATTTTCTTTCATTGTTTCTCTGCACTGTTGAAATTATTGACTTTGTGAAGCAGTATAATTAACAAATCCCATCAAGTTATTCATCACTTCATTCGAATCAATAATATTTCTACAGATATCAAATTCAGTAAGGCCAAATATAAAGCTGATTACTACAGCACATGATCTAAAAAGGCAGTACAATCACAAGGAATGAAAAGTGCTTTGAAATAGTATTTAATTCAACTGAATTAAATTTAAGTCTAAAAAGGAGGAGAAAAACCCCAGAGGTAAACACGTTAAGTAAGTACCTGACAATATAGGAACCAAAGAGTTCCACAGAAGGATTTTACAGCTAATTTTTTTAAAAAAATCAGTCCAAAAGTTACTATGCCAATAAAAAAAATGAAAACACAAACAAAATTTGTATTGGATTTCCATGACAAGGTTTTGGTAGCATTTCCCTAAGTCTGGTTTGCCTGTGATGGCAATTAGTGAGTGATCTCTCCCTGTCTTTATCTTGCTCCATGAGCCTTTCGTTATATATTCCCTCCCCTGTCCAGCTGAGAAGGCTTTGGTGGGCACTTGGCATCCAGCCCAGTCAAAGCAACATAAAACCATACACAAAATTTTACAGTTAAATGTTACCAGACTGTGATCTTTAAAAAGTTTCAAAAATGTATTTGATTATCATTAGAATAATACTAGTGACAACAAAAATATTTAAAAACACATGGTAACTTTTTATCTCCTCTCATGCTCCTTACAAAATAATTTTAAAATGAAATGTGTACAGAACTGATGAAGACATGGAAGCATGTGCCACTGTTTTAGAGGGGAAGAAACCCCTTTTGTATAATTCTGAGATATGGAAACTGGATATTCAGTCATACACCTTGCTGCCAGATTATGTCAGAGACCTATGTATTTCATGGCAGCTATATTGATACAGACAAAATAGTTACTGACTCCAGATATCAGAAATTCTAATAGCAACAACTGCAAAATTTACCTGAGACTGACGGCAAAACATATTATTAGCTAGGAGTAGGAACCAACTGTACAAAGCTCAGTTGGCTAAAACTTGGTTGTAATAATGCCAAGGTCATGGGTTCAATCCCCTGTGTGGGCCATTGACTTAAG
>JAOXXN010000446.1:70425321-70435626 GCA_026770055.1 Myrmophylax atrothorax | reverse complement strand
ACGCTGAGCCTCACCTAAACAATCCCCTGCGCAGGCTGGAAGGGCACAGCCACATGGGGAGAGCCCTGCCCAAATCTGTGTTCGGGAAGTCTGGGCACACATACAACACATAACTACATGCTTAACACTGGAAACACGTATTTGAGATGACAGCATCAGCCCAGAAGTCCAGTATCCAGAACACACTCACTACAAAACCATTTTACCAAAGGCAAAAAGACCTTTCCACTCCCACCTTCACGTTAACCAAATCCCACTTAATCACATACAGCCATACACTATCCAAGTTGTTACGCCCTCCGTTACTCTCATATATAACCACCCTTGCGATAATGGAATCAGTGGCCAGGTACAGCATTCATTTCTCTGTTTTTACCTCATTTTTCATAGGTTGGATGTTCCCTTGAGAGGTAACTAAGCATATACCTCAACTGCTATTAATTGTTTAAATTTGCTCCTGTTAGTTCTATCGAGGCACTCCCCAGAAATGGCCAAAACGTCCATGTTCCTTGCAAGAACGCTCTGCTTCAAAATCCATTTGAAACAGTGGTTTCTTAGGTAATTTCTAGGAAAAAATATTTAATTTATAAACTCAAGGTATTTGATCATTGTTGTAACAGGAAAAGATTATTCACTGACTCTATTCCATGGTTAACCAATGGATAATATAGTTGCAGTTATGTCACTGGAAAACAGACTGTAAACACAAGGGAAATATGAAATAACAGTAATCACAAGAGGAGAATATAATTCTAGGCTAAATAAAAGTTCAAAAATGAAACAGTCTTCCTTTCACACACCATTTCAGGTTTCTTACAGCTGACAGGGTATTAAATTACTGCAAGACAAAAACGAAGATTCCAGACAGCTCTGAATGTTGGGCATGGCTTTTATTAAAACAATCTTCTTCAATGTACTAGTGTACCAGAGGTTTCATCCCAATCAATGGCAGTGCAATTCAAGTGAGAAAGAAAAGAATGAGAAAACCTCACATTAGGAGAATGCCAAAACATTCGACACAAATTAAATTTTATGTTGCTATGCAACATTATCCAAAGCATTCTGCTGGTGCTAGTGCTGCAATAGCATGCTTGAATTTAAAATGCTACATGCAACCTTGAAAAGGACAAAGAAGGGCAAAGTCAGAAACAAAGAGAAAAATATGATCATAAATTATCAGTGAAAAATAAAGTGTCATAAAGCAAATATTCAAGTAATATGCTGAATTGCCATTGTCCCTGGGATTTTCAACATATTACAGCAAACACTCCAGCAAAATTCCCATGGAGCTACTCAGCAACCATCTAGTGCCTTGTCTTTAGACCTTGCCTGGGCAATTTGGGAGCACCAAGCGTAAGACAGATTGTTCAGCCTCTGCTACCCCATTTCTGAACAGCAAGATGTGTGCAGGCCTACCATGCATGGGAACAGAAGAAAGACTCACCTCAAAAGTAATCTGGAAGAATGTTCTCTTCTCTAATGTATTACAAATGGAAACCAGAGGGATAAATTTCATTCTATAAAAGCAGTCAAACTCTTCCTTTGTTGGGTCTTTAAGAGACACCCTGAATACCCCAAGATACTGCAGTCAAGCCAAGTCTTTGCAACTCTGCTATCAAGTTCTTATTATATATCCCTCACACATAATCTTTACTTAGAATAACAACCCAAAGGCAAATAAACTGAGAAGATATTTGCACATGTAAAACATTACAAACTACTACTTTCTTCACCTTTTTAAAGGCAAAAGCTGAGATACAGTAAGTCTGATAGAATGCTACCATAAGAAAGCCTATGACTGTATTAAGCTTAGGACTGGCATTTAAGAGGAGTGGGAAATGAAATTATGCAACTCTCCTCTGCAGTTCTCTCCCTACATTACTTCACATTACTTTGTTTCTGTTACAGCAGCATGAAAATGAGATACCATAACTGATAATTCTTTCAGTTGCAGCACTAAATTCCACCACTGCCAAATCCTGATATTTGTTTTATACAATATTCTGACTACTTCTCTTCGTTTAGTAGGTTTAGTAACGAGGATGAAGCCTCTATCTAATCAAACAACAAACACCTGAAAATGAGACTGCTGACACTCTCATCAAACATTTTCTTTATTGCCTTTCACAAAGTATCTTTGGCAGTAAAATTCCAATACCTCCACTCCCTGGAGAGCCTGGTAAAGTCAAATAATTAACAAAGCTTTTCTGACTGCAATAAATAATAGAGTACCAAATGAATTGATATAAATGTAACCCATTTTCATTACAAACCAGATTCTGCTTGGATAGTTTAGATGGGCTGTATTAGGTTGAAATATTAAAAGCCCTTCAATGGAAATTTCAAAGGAGGAAAAGAATAGGGTAGCACAATTACCTGAAGTGGCTGCTTCCATGCTGAGTGGGTCTTAAGTCCCTTTTTTTGTCTGCATATGGACATGGGAATATAGCTGAAGGGACTCAGAAAAATGGAATACATTTCTTTTGCTGTTATTTTTGAGTATGAACTTTTGACAAGATTTTCAAAAGCAAATACATTAAATTTTACAGGACTTTAACAATCGAAGGTTGAGGTCTAATATCATAAACTTTAACTAGCTCTTGTCAGTTTATTACAGACTTAATTTTGTAGCATTAAGCTAGATTTTTTTACCCACTTTTCACATATGCTGCTTTTCTATGCTCATAATATTAAGGAAAAAATTGTGAGATTCCTATCTCTTCTCCCCTCCCTTCCTTCACGCTGAGCCTAAAGACTAAAACTGACCCTTACCTACACGAGCAATTTAAATGCCTCTTATAGTATAGCATTAACTTCTCCTTTTTTGGGATTTACAACATAACCCAAATCCCTATATATAGTCTTTTATGGAGCATCTTCTCCAAGCAAGCTCTCAGGTTCCGCTATTAGCAGAGCTAAGTTACATGTCCCTTTTTTATCACGGTTTGTCCAGCAGAGCAGTTGTCAGGTTTCAGGACGAACTTCTATCACCCTCATACAACCTTTAATGTCTACAGCAACACTAATTGGGATTTAACAGTCCTCTGGACCGTAAGGTCCCAAACTCAGCATCCAATTACCATGTTTTAGACAACTTACTCATGTATCACTTGAGGCAGCACAACCCCATGTGGCTTGCAATGGGGGGGAAAAGCACCTATGGATTGCAAAGCAAGCAGATGGACAAAGTACCACTGCTCAGCTGACACACACATTACAAAAGTTCAGCAAAATGTACCTTTTAAAAGCTGTACTAACAGAAATTCTGTTCCTAGCTTATCACCATCACCCTGCTCACCCCAGGCTTCAGATTAAATGCCTCTTCATCTCAGTCAGTTCTCAGTTTTCTGACTTGTGGCAGATCCTCAGGCATTAAGACACTGGTTTTTAAGAAGTCAAGGCACCAACAGTAGCAAAAGTTGTATTTCAGACTGTCTTGTAATGTTAATTTGGAGAAACCTCGTGCTCCCACTTTCCTCTTGATGGTTGTCTGAAGGTGTCTCCAACTCCACAAGCATCTACGAAGTTTTTCAAGTAGCAGTCTGCCTAGAGCACCATACAACTGTGGCTACTGATGTCATTTGCACTCTTAGAAGAGCAACTGTTTCACAATATTAACCCAGTTTACAGGAGAGCAGAATCCCCACACCACCCCAAGAGCTGTCCTGCATCACACAGCCCACATCCCCACACCGCTTAAAGCACAGACCCTGGATGGCTGAAGTGCTCATCGCTCTGCACCAACAGCCCGTACTTGTTCTCAGGGTGCTCTGTCATGGCTGGGGCTGCAACAATTCTCTTGGATGAAAAGGCACTGAGAAGATTTTAAGAGACAGTGAACTTCACAGGAGACACAGCAAACACTTCTGGAAATACTACTAAGGCAGTATTCAGTATTAGACTTCAGTATGACAAAGTTATTAAATTATCAACACAATATGATATGATGATCCTCCTAAGCCTTTTTTAGGCTCTTTTCATGTAGGAAAAAAAGTTGGAATTGGTAGCAATTGCTATGTTAATACATAGATTCATAAGTTATAATATTTCTACTTGCTTAATGAAGCCTGAGATTTATTCATTACCTGTCATTACTCCCACACAGAAATGAGATGAAGAGATATTTAAGTAGCACATCTGCATGTGTTTACATTCATGACGACTCGATAATGTTTCTCAATACAAAGTATTTTTAATGTATGCACACTGTAAAATTTAGAAGAATACTGCACTCCCTTTCTGCTCGTTTGATCAGTAAATGCTGTGCAAAGGAGCTTAATGTTCAGCTGGTTTTCAAATATTTATGGTATTCCTTCTGCAGTGTAAGCTCCAATCTTTACTGCATTATTAGTCTGGTCTAACAGTAAAGGTCTATATGGTCTAGATGTGCCTGAAGAATTGAAGACCTATCACTTAAATCAACACTCACTTAGACTTACCAGCATCTCAAAACACTTTGAAACTCTCTCATTACAATAATTATTCACATAAATTAAAGGTCACATGTGCTTAAGTAGATTTTTCCACCAATTTAAAACAATTTTCTAACAGACCAGGCAGGAACAAGCACAAACCATCTCAATACAGAATGTACTTTCCATAATTGCCGTAAACAACTGAAAGGCGTAGATCTGGAATACTGCTATTCCAAACATGAGTGAACAATGCCCACACAACAACCCTGTTCAAGTATTGCATTGTTTATTTATGCAACTTTTCTTGTACACAAAGGCCACAATGGGTAAAGTACCAAACAAAAGGCTCCTGCTTTGGAAAGCTCGAGCCTGAGAAAGGCCCGTACAGCAAGAAGGCACAGGAGCAGACACAGAGCACGCTGTGCAAGGAAGAAAGAGCAACTGCACCAATGTGGCTCGGGGTTCGGTGTCAGGGAGGGAGACAACCTGGAGAACAATAACCAGAGAGGTTCCTTCAGGCAAAGACCAACCCATAAAACACTGGAGCTGGCAGGAGCAAGTGACAGAGACCAGGGAAAGCTTCTCCAGCCACAGGTATAGCTGGTGGATACTATGAAAGGTATATAGAAGCAACGGGGGAAAACACGGCTCAGACAGAGATTGGAAACTTGAACTTCGTTGAAGAACAGAAAAATTGCTTAAAGTTAAGATTTAATATGCCAATTAAAAAAAACTGTGGAGACTACAAGACTCTCAACTCATTTTAAGACTTTCAAGCATTTGTCCCAGTTACTGAGCTGCTGTATGCATAGTCCAAGATAGCCAAGTTTTCTTGCCTTGGAAAAACACTTTTCTTTATCAGATACCACATTATTTACACAGTTTGACAAATACTTATGTTTGAAAAAAAAATTATTGAAAATGGAACAGTTTCACTTTAAAGGTTGACATTTGAAATTTGTGTTTTAATATGAACAATCACGGCCTAAGACAAGCTGGAAGCAAGGGCTGTAAGTAGTTATGTAACCCTGCCATCTTGGGCATGAATATTTTTTCCTACCCATAACTGCTTCTGTGATTTCCAGGTTTTCACTCTAAAAAAACCCCAAATATCACTTGCTTATCCAAAAGAGCCTTTCTGCAGAATACTTGCAGTCATTCATTTCAAAACAGCACCTCCACGTTTTAAAAATAAAATTCTGCAGATACCAAGAAAAAGTATGCTGGACACAAGTAAGGAAAGTTCCTAACTCCACAACACTATCATTTCAGAGCTGGTAACACTGCTCCCTCCTTTCAGTCTACGAATAATCTCTTGCTAGCAATGAGACTGTGTTTGAGGGCAAAAAAACTCACAAGAGTTTAAGTGTCCTATTCTTGAACCTAAAATCCCTGGCCACAAAAAGCTCTCAGGGCACACTCTTATCATGTGGTATCCTGCAGTAAGCACAAGCAACTTGCTCCTTTTTATCAGGGTAGGAAAGCATCTTTTATTTACCACAGGATACCACTGGTAAAAGCGTGCCCACAGGCAGGTAGAGCAGCTGAAGGGCTTTGAGTTCGTATTTCCCATCTCAGTCACAGTAACATCTCCATCAAGAAAACGTGCTTATACCCTGACCTGCATGTCTCAGATGAAAAGTTTCCTCAGGTTAGAGACTACGCTGATAACTGGTAAATGGTAACTGAGCTGCAACAGACCGGTGGAGAAATCTCTCTCAATTAATGACAAGGTTATCCATCTGGCCTGATTTCTTACTATGTTTACAAAGTCAACCCAAGACGGAGGTGATGATGCTTTGTCAAATCCATGATTATTCCACTAAGGCTTCCATATTTATGGCAATTTTCCAGCCCTCAAATTTAAAAAAACCCAGGTAACATTAAGAAGAGTGTTTGTATTGAACATATTTGATACAGTGACTTGAAGTCATCTAAAGCAAAATGCTAAACTTCTGTCCTAAAACTGCCTCAATTTGTGAATGTAAACAGAAGAAAGAAAACATGTAAAAAGCAATGAAGGCCATCAGGCCAGAATAAGTTACACAACAATCAAGTAATTTCTTAATTTCCTTCCTTCAGAAGTGTGCAAGAACTTTTCTGGGGAAAATAAATACATTAAATATTTAGTGTAGCATACTGCTACAACATGGCTTTTCAGATTCTTAGTTTCTGTAGTATGTTGCCAGAATCTTCATATTTATTTTACTACCTAATAAAAATGCATCAAAAGGCAATTATATTAGGAGATGCTTTCATGAAAAAATACATTAAGTATAAGTATTACTTGTCCTCATTAATGCAAACCAAAATGCAGTTCTTGGCAGGATATTAACAGGTGGTGCTTAAATATTTTAGGCAGCCAGCTTAAGACAAGGTGTGGGAGTCTGTTAACCACTTTTGAAGATTAAGCTCTTTCCAAATTACACATGCAGCACAAAACAAAGAAATCATTAAGTCACCGTGGAAAAATTTAACCTAACACATTAACATGTACTTAAAACCTTGTTGTTGTCTCTGGAAGTATTTGCAACATTTTTATAATAGTTCTATAGTAAGCACCAAGACCCCTCTTAGCACTGAACTGAAGTTGCTGTACTGTATCTAATACCATGTGGAAGAGCTAACTGAGTCAATTGAATGCCCACAGAGTTTCCAGTACCAGCTATTAAAGGCTTTTCCAATCAATTGTCAGTCAAGGCTGATTCTGGAGTGAAGTCTGTGGCTGAAGATTTTCAACCTTCATGCAAGTTTGTTCATTATAATATGGGACCAGCTTGACACCTCCAAAACCCCTGGAGTCAGTAATATTTATACTTTCCACAATATAAATAACACAAATATTTCCGGGAAGTTTAATTTTTTTTGTTGCCTTTTTTTATTGTAAAGTGTACTGACAAAATGTTATTTGCTGTTACAAAACAAACCAACCAAATGAAAACACAAACACACACACTTGCTAAATCCAAAATGGACAAGCCTCCTTTTTTTCTTTTGTGAAGAATTTTCCCAACAATCTCCAAATTCTTTAGAAGAATTACACTAAGGCATATCAGAACTACAGATTGTAGCAACTTAAACATACATGACCATGCTCACACTATTCATTCTTAAAGCTACCAATGGAAGTGATGCCTAAGGGGTTTTTGATTTTTGATTTTTTCATTTTTATAGATTTTAGAAGTAACTGTAGTAAAATGTAGATTTAGTGTGCTAATATTTCCAACAGCTTAAGTTCAATGTTTATACATGCCAACCTATGCCACGTATCAGTAGCTCAAATTCTTTTAGTTGTTTAGTCTTGTTTCCAAGGCAGAAGGCTGAAGAATGTCAGAAAGGCCTGCAGAATGAAACAAAAACATGAGCCAACAACCTTGGGTCTAAGAACACTGGAAAACCTCCAAGCCCTATGTGTGCTGAGGAAGACAAAAATGAAGAACAGAGGGTCCCACTGCCCCGAGACTCAAATCCTGAGGAGGTGTGACCAGGGCGAAGACAGAGCTGGACTGAGAGATGTGTGAACTGGGGATTGGGTGGACCATACTATAAAAACCATAGAAACCAGTGTTCGGGCACGCATCAATATATGTTCCTGTGGGCCCTAGGCCTGATATTAAAGGACTCTCACTTTTTATCTTATCCCACACTAATTTGGCTCAGAGTCCTGCTTTGTTGGGGTCTCTCATGGCATCAGAAGCTAAAAGCTAAAAGGCATAGGGAAAGAAAACTGGGTATGTACAACTGAGTGGGGAAACACCGAAAAGCTGTTTTGTGAGATAAAAGCCTGAAGAAAGTCAGTTTCAGTATCTTTTCTGAGGCAGAACCACCACAGCAGGGAGCATTACTGAAGTCAGAATCTAGAGACCCTGAAGTTTTAATGAGCCTGTGAAATTTTTATACAAGTATGCTATTGGTACTTTTAATGGGAATCTAAACAACGGAGGGTCACTCCACCCGGAATGTGTGAGCTTTTCCCACATGGGGGTCAAGGCATGAAACAGCCTTCTACGTGCACCGGCACAGAGCTCAGAATTGCAAAGGCCAAAGAGAAGAGCAATAATTAAGATTGTGAATATGCGATACAGGAGTATTTCAGGAAAGTCAAAGCTGAGTCAAGGTTATATGAGTAATGGTAAAGAAGTGGCAAAAGGCAGATCAACAGATATGGGAACGTGGGCAGAGGAGCAGGAAGTTGGAAGCAAATGAAAGATTTGTGTCAAGAAAAAAAAACAGAAGAGTTGTGAAGAAGGCTCTACGTGCTGAAAACAAAATCTGAAGTAGTTCAGAACTAATTATAATATTTTTCCATTCAACAATTATGCCCTTTTAACAAATTAAAACCAACCTGCATAGACATGCAATGTTGTGAGATACCACCAATTCCTGAGAAACATTCTGAGATTCATGTCAAAAACACGAGCATATTAAAAGAGTGGCAGGTCAAGTTGCCATAATTTTTTAATTTTTTTAAATTAAACAACTCCAAACACATAGTACACTTTCAAACTAACACACAATTGTCCTTGCTACAGCAAATTTGCCTCAACTTACTAGGAAAAATATCTAAGTTTTCAGTGCTACAGGTTTAGGATTGACCTCACTGTTGATGTTACCAGTAAGTCCTTGGACATTCTTAAAAAAATTAAGGACTTGAAACACAAACTCTCTGCAGAAATTTTTATTTTTTTTCCAAAGTGCATAAATAGGCTAGGTACTTGATTCCTGTTTCTCAAAACCAGATTATTACTTTTGAAAAGCTTACTGTGTAACAAAATGCTTTTGAGAAAACCCCTAGCTTTCAGAACTTACCATTAGAGCACTTTCTACTCGCTGTTACTCTGTCCCATTTTTCATATATGCTATGCTTATCAGCTGAAATTCTTCTCTGTAGTTGCAACATCACTTTTGAAAATAGTCATGTTACAAACTTAGGACCAGGATTAAGTCTAGAGAAGCTTTATGAGAGGCAAGAGTAGCTTTAATACAGATCTTACGGCTACAACATCCCCACGATTAAAAATCTCAAAGCTATCAACTCATCTGGCAACTTGGAACCTATAGTTAATAAGATGAAAAGAGACACACACTTCACACCCCCAACTCTAAACAAGATTTTCTGTAAGACTGAAGTGCTTCTTGCATACTCAAGACTAAACTAGACATGCACTGTAGAAGGACTGTACCCAAAAGGCTGAATTGTTCTACAAGCACAACATATGGGTACCGGTCAGAAAAAAACAATATCATACTGTCATTATTATATTGGCATTTTAGTTACCTACATTTTAATGAAACAATTCTGAGAACAACGTAAAGCACTTGGAAATTAACACAGTAGCTGTCCATTTTTATGACTATTTATTAGGCAATTTTATCTCACCCTCACTAAGAAGAGAGATAACAAAGGACTAAGCACTTTCTGCAGGATAAAAACACACACAAATGTGAGCTGTTACTACAGAGCAACTAATGCAGAGCAAATCCACACCCTAGACTGCCTTGCTGTAACTTGTTAATGTACCCATACCCTCTGAATCAGTTTAACGTTTTCACCCACATTAAATTAAAACTACCTAAATAATGAAAAAGGGTTCCAAATCATATGCACTAAGAAAAACGGATGTATAGTTTAAAACATTGCTCCCTCTAGCTGTCCATGCTGCCCCTTGGCAGCAGATCATAATGCAGACAGTGGATGGCTGGAGTGAATGGGCACCTCTGCCATGGCCCTCCAGTCCACGCTTAGCACCTTGACAAGAATAAATATAGAATCATAGAATTGATTGGGTTGGAAAAGACCTCCAACATCATTGAGTCCAACCCTTGCTCCAACTCCAGTCCATTTACCAGATCATGGCACTCAGTGCCACGGCCAATCTCACCTTAAAAA
>JAOXXN010000446.1:70311300-70329914 GCA_026770055.1 Myrmophylax atrothorax | reverse complement strand
GCTGACCCTGCTGAGCATCCGAGATGTGACGGGATGGGATGGCAGGGAGGCATTGAACTGCCAGGGGACGGTCCCCATGGAGACTTGACCTCTCTCCTTGGGATGCAGAGTCCAGAGTGTTATCATTTATGCTACAGGACTGCCCTGGCCCCTAAATACCAGCTATAGTATTAACAAGCCTAACTAGGGACTTCCTTTGCATGGTGGACTTTGGACTTAACATGCAATATTGTGTTGTTGGTACCACGCTGTACTGATCCCTCATCGCTGCACTACTTGAAGACCAAAATTGTTCCATCTTCCTCTGCTAATATGTGTTTGAAACTTAAACAAGCCTTTTCCTTGAAATGTGGGCATAGAGTTGGCGCTCCAGCGATCCTTAAAGAAAAGTGTCACTTGCCTACATAAAGCTGAGGTCTTGACTGTCTGACCAGGTAAGAAGCTTGTGAAGGCTGAGACATGTGCTCTTGCAAAGCCTAAGATAGTTACATGCCCATTAATACTTAGACAAGTACAAAATCAGATTTGTAGTAATGTACAAATGGGGTTAGTGCAGCTCAGCATTAGAGAACTCTTCCTCACCTTTCATAAATGCTGTATCAGACACTGGGTGTTTTTTTTAATGGCAGATAAAATGTCAGTAGCAGTGCTGGAATGATTTGAACAATTTAGTCTATTACCTAGTTTTATTCACAGGAAGACTGTAAATAAGATGTTAGAGGAAAGACATTAAGGCTGGCAAATATATGCCTGGTGTGTTGAAGCCAGAGAACTTGTCATTACTCATGTCAGCAAAATAATGTGATTTTTTTCCTAGGAGTATTTAAAAAATAGATACAATATAAACTTTCACTCTTTGCATTTACCAGATTTTTCAAGATAAGCAGCCACTTGCATTTTCATATACATTTGAGTATTAGGATTAGAGCTAAATCCAGTCGATGACAGAAGCATAGAGCTGAATAAAAGTGTGGGACTTGAGATGAGTATTAAAAATCACCTTTTTAATTTAACATGCAAATTTGAGTGTCTGTGCTGTCATGTCTGTAGTTGCAGAAAAGTGTATCATCAAGGTTCACTAACTGGGGTGGTAGAGTAAGCCTCACTTTGATTTTTTTTTTTAGGTATCCAGTTATATCACTGAATTCGTAAGCTTGTTCAGATGTGCACTTAATTATGAATGTTTTTAAAATGCATAGGATTTTCTTAAATTCGGCTTCAGCCTCATTTAAAAGAGGGCTATAGTGTGAGCCTTTAAGTTAAGTATGTTCTGGTTGAATGGTGTATAAATATACTATTCTGCTGTAATATTAACTGTAAAAGGGAAAATCCTTGAGTATTGATAGTAAACGTACAGAATTCAGTTTCAGAAGCCATTCCTCTTCTTAGGGAGTTAATTGAGGGAGAAGTTAAGGTATTTATTTGGTAGTGTTCAGAGAAGCTAAAGAATATCTGGATTTTTTAATTGTATTTACAGCAGAATGTCAAGCTTCAGCTTCTTGAACTGACCAATTTTCTAAGGGGAAAGGCTGCTGGGGGAAGCCTGCCAATGGAATTAACAGTGAGTGCTCTGTCCTGAAGTACAACTACAGAGCTTTTGCAGTGTAAGTTCAGGGTGAGACGTCCGACTGCTAAAGCAGGATTATGCTGGCAGTTATATGGGCAAGCTGAGCTTGCTTGGTGACCAAAAACTGGCAATTCTTTTGTGCTCCCAGCTGGGAAGGGTCCTGCAGTTGTTCCAGCTCTACTGATGGGCAGTTCAGTTTTATGCTGGGTTAGTAAATCTCTTGGTTTGTGACAGGTTTGAGGACAAGAGCCAGCAAAAACCTGCAGGTGGAACATGCTGTGGGAAGGGAGGCATGGGAGAAGTAGGACAGCTGGCAGTCTTGTATTGTGTGACGTCAGGATGCTGTATTTGTTCCTGTCTTATTTATAGCAAAATTGGCTATGTTTGATTCTACTAATCTGGTGTAGACAGAAGACTAAAGTTGACAACCAAAGTAGTTTTTTGCAAGTCTGTCCTTTCTCTCATTAGTACTTGGAATATTTTGGCTTAATTTGAGCCCTTCAATTTGTTTTTTCTAAATTCCCTGTAGAATGAATAATATTAGACAATAAAGAATCAAAATATTAAAATTCTGCAACTATACTGAAATCTACCACTGACTTCAAGTTGCACTGTATGAAAATAGTTAAGTTTTTCTCCTAAGCATAATATTCCAAACTATTTGCTCTTAAGTTGTTTATGTCTTCTAGAGGTAGAAGGAATTCTGTGATCCTAATTGGTCAAAGAGAAATTCAGGCCATTGAAATCTATTACCTTTTAGGGATGGTTTTTAATGAACTTGACTCAAAGCTGGTCAATTAAAACATCTGAACATTAACTTGCTATTGTGATGAAGTGCATGGAGGTTTGACCTAAAGCATACCTTAAAATAAATTGCTGTAACTTTCCTTAGTACGTGTGGGATCCAGGATTTAAGGTTATCTTGACTCACCTTGGAAGCCTGGGCTTGCTGTTTGGCAGCTGCCCCACATGCAGCAGGTTACAGTAACAGATTTTGAGGAATACCTAACCATTGTGAGCCAGGAGTTGGATATTACTGTATTGTGATAGAGAGTCCCTGTATAAAAACTTTTCCAGTTCTGTGCTCTCACATCCAGTAACTCAAGGGCTCTAGTCTTTTTTGGGCTATACTTTTTAGCTTTGGTTTGTTTAACCTGTTTTGTGCTCTTCTGTAATTTCTTCACAGGATTGAGTGGGACAAACTTCTGGAGAATGTGCATTGTTTGATCATAAGTGTGACAAAAACTGACAAGCAGGAAGCTTATGTACTCAGGTAAGCCACTAGCTCATTATTTTAGTCTCTTTAAGAGGTAGAGAAGGGAAAGCTGTCATATGGGATCTACTTGGCTGAGAATCCAATCTTGGGTTAATATGCTGCTGTTGGTAAGTACAGCTTGCAGGGATCTGCCAATCACAGTGCTGTCATGCTTCTGTTCAGAGGTGGAAATGTCTTTACTGTTATAAGTGTCTTTTTGCCTGTAACTAGAAGGACTGACAGAGCTGTGGTGGTTCTGTACCTGGTCACTGAATTCTGTCTGGGGGTACATAGTCTTCCCATTTAAGAGATTTAGTATTACTTCAGAAGAGTAGTGCACATGGATGTCACTTATAGACCAGCAAAAAGAAAAAATGTATCAGTAGATCAGCTTTAACTGGAGACAATGTAATTGCGTGGAACAACCCTTGCCGCTGAGCTAAGGACATGTAGCTTTTCTGAAATCCTGGAATTTTGTGTTGTGCAGCAGTTAGTTGTTGCAAGGACACTAGTTTTGCCATGTGTTTTTCATCTTGCAAAATACTTTTTTTCTACATGAACTTTACAGATACGTTTGACATTCTCTGGTTTACTTCAGATTACAAATACTGAAGCTTTTGTACTCTGAAAGACTGCCTTGAGGGCAAGGTCGGGCTTAAGAGCAAGCTAGTCAAAGAAATGGTGCTGAAGTCTTGTTTCTTCAGGCTTTATGTATTTTAAAGTTATGAAAAGAGTGCAACTAGTTACATTGCATCTTGGATGGAATATAGCCTTGACTTTGAATTTGTAAACAGCATTCCAAACTCAGTTATTTTTTACTCCCATTGTACAGTTACTTGGTGAAAAGATGTTTGTTAAGCATGTTTAAATATTCTGGATGTAGCAGCAATGCCTCCAGTTCAGTGGGGTTGTCGTTAAGTAAAGTATCTGACTTAGTTTATGTATAGTTATTATTTCTGTATCTTATTTATAAGGCATATCCTGTAGCTATGCCTATATTCTCCTAGTGAGACTTCATGTTCCTGTGGACAGGTGCTGATTTACCTCTCTAGTAGTCAGCTTTCCTAGAAGATGCAGCCAGACAACCTAGTAAATTCTATTGAGGCTCTTGCTTTATTTGAGTTCACCTTCTCATGGGCTTTGTCAGCTGAGAAAAGTTTCAAGTTTGTTCTGTCGGGTTAAGATATTAAGTTCAATGTCTATGCTGCGTACCCACTTCACAGCCTGTTTGTATTTCTCAAATAGTTTGAGGATGTCTAATGCGTGTATTATGCCTTCCTGTAGTGGGGTATCTCTGTAATACCATGTTTGGAGCAAGTATTTGTTTTGGGAAACCACAACAGCTCAAATGTTAGCTGAAATCTACTGTTTTGATCCATTTGCCAGCATGTTTATGTACCATATGCTGAACACTCCCTTAGAGTAACACATTTGGTGGGGATAAGAACCAAGACCTGACCATTCCTGGATTGTTTTATGTAGAGCACTTAATATATTTTTAACACCTTTTTTCACAGTGAGAGTAGCATGTTTGTCTCCAAGAGACGTTTCATTTTGAAGACGTGTGGTACCACCCTCTTACTGCAAGCACTGGTTCCCCTGTTGGAGCTTGCTAGGGAGTACAGTGGGTTTGACTCAATTCAGGTAAGGTGTCAAAAATGTTGCATCTTCCTTAGAATGTACAAAATGTTTTTTACTGCTATTTCAAATTCACTGTTTTTATGAAATATTCTGGAACTTTGACATTTATGTATGCTTATCATAATGGGAAGATTGTAATGGAAGATTGCACTACTGTAGCATTAACCCTTCTATTTGCCTCTTAATGGGTGCTTACTACCAAATTTTGTTGTGCTGAGTTACTTAAGGGTGAAAGACTTTTGTGCCCATGCTGTTGGCACTGAAGTCACTGGAGTTTTCTAGTGGAAAACAAGTTTGGAAGTAAACTGTCTCCTGTAGCTTAGAAATTAAGATAGGAATAACTATATGCTTCTGAAACAGGAATCAAAGTAGCAGTGCTTTGACAAGGAAAAATTTAGTCCTGTGAAAATTAATGAGTTTTTAAATTCAACATGGATGGATATATCCAGTATCTAAGATGCATCTTTATTTTTTCAGAGCTTCTTTTATTCACGTAAGAATTTCATGAAGCCTTCCCACCAGGAGTACCCACATAGGAATTTCCAGGAAGAAGTAGAGTTTCTGAATGAAATTTTCCCAAGTAAGTTCATGAAACTTCAGCCAAGTTGTGCAGCTTGTGTGAAGGGTTGATGCTATGTGAAGTGACAAGCAGTACAATAGGTACAGGCTGCCAGGCCATGCATTCAGCAGTGCTTACATAAGAATCAAGAACTATAAATACATACTTACTGAATTTCTGACACTAACTTGCCAAGATGAAAATTTAAATGGTACTAAGCTTGACATTTAGCACCTTGTCTTAACTGGGGTCAATCTTCAGACTTCCAAACGGGATGCAGTAAATCACTCTGCACAATCCAGCTCTCACTAACCCTGAAAGCCCTATGCAAAAGCTAAAATAGTAATTTAAGCTCACAGAAGAAAAATGTGGGCCTTCCTGAGAAAAGTCACTGTGCTAAAAATTGAATTTAAACATTTAATAAAATTTAAAACCTACAAGAAGAAGATTAAATACTGAGAGAAAATTTTTTAAGGAACATGGAAGCTGTGATACTCATCTGAGTCATTTGAAAATAAATACTAATCATAAATCTATTTAACAGAGGCTTCAGAGTACCAGGGTTTCCCTCTGTGCATAGGAGAAGCTGTAATCTTAATTTCCTGCTGGTAGGCTCTCAACTGGGGTGTCCAGACCTGCTTTTCTGTTGCATTCCTGAAGCTAAATGCCTGGTTATTCAAATACAGATGCTGACTATCAGTGAACCTCATGGGGTTTTGTGCAAACTTGTGTCTTTAAATATGAAATGAATATAATATTTTACATAAATGTTCAGCTATGATACATTAACTGGAGACTTTTTGTCTTCTCTAGATGGAGCAGCTTATTGCATGGGGCGTATGAATTCTGATTGCTGGTATGTATGGTAAAAGTTTGAAGTCTTTGAGGCTTACGGTCGAACTTGGTGCTGGTAATGTGTATTACATACATGGTTTGTACTTTCCATAGGTACCTGTACACCCTGGATTTCCCAGAGAGTCGGATATCCAATCAGCCTGATCAGACACTGGAAATTCTGATGAGTGAGCTTGACCCAGTAGTTATGGACCAGTTCTACATGAAAGATGGTGTTACTGCAAATGATGTCACTCGTGTATGTTTGCTTGAAAACTAGTGAAATGGGGGAATGGTGGAAATTGGGTAACAAAATGCTTTATTTACTTACCATTTAATATGAGGTTTATTTTGTGGTAAGGAAAGATTTAATAGAAAATGCCAGCTTAATGCTTTAGTCGTAAAATGGATTTAACTCTGGAATGTTTTGGGGAACGTAACTTCACGTTCTCAACGGCCCTGCTTTAGTGTGTTGAAAGGAGTGATATGCAGTGCTTTGGGTGATTGTAAGCTTTTACTCTGAAAAATGGAGGAGTAGGAATAAAATGACAGTTTATTTGATTGAAGTATTTAGATTATGAGAAGTAAGGCTTAGACTAAAGATAATGAATGCAAAGGTTATCTAGTTATCAAAATCAAGGGTAAATCCTGGAGCCATTTGGATGAGGGAGAGGGCACATTTGGGGTCTAAGTGTAACTTGGTGGTTTTGCCTCCTTTTCCCTCTTTTTCAAATGGGAAGTCTGTGGCATGAACTGGTTTCTCTGATGAGTACACTGACTTCATCTTGTTTTGCATTTAGGCTTTGATTCTCATACTGTATTTGCTATTGAGATTTGGCTGTACCTCAGGTATTGTGTGGGAAATCAAAGAGCTTGTATCAAACTGGCTTGGTTTTGGAAGAATTCTTCTGTCCTGCCCCCTAAATATTTATTCTATCTTTGAGTGAAATCTAAACAAGTGTAAGGATGTGTGATAAATTGAGCTGTTTAATTCTAACTTCTGTTTCAGATGAGTGGAATTCGTGACCTGATACCAGGTTCTGTTATTGATGCTACAATGTTCAATCCTTGTGGGTATTCAATGAATGGAATGAAATCGGATGTAAGTTTTATTCTCATTGATAAATAACATATTGATAATTAAAGTAAATAACAAATATCTGGTGGTAACAATATGTGGGTTTTTTTCAGGGAACTTACTGGACTATTCACATCACTCCAGAACCAGAGTTTTCTTATGTTAGTTTTGAAACAAATATAAGTCAGACCTCTTATGATGACCTGATTAGAAAAGTTGTAGAGGTTTTCAAGCCAGGAAAATTTGTGACAACCCTCTTTGTTAATCAGGTGAGTTTTCTTGCTTTGGCTTGTCAGCTTATTAAATGCACATAGGCAAAAATAAGGCAAGGCTAGAGATTCTTAATGAGAAATTTGGGTGGCAGTTTCTTTGGAAAGTAAAAATACTCTGCAGTGTTGCTTTGGCACATACTAAATCTGATCTCCTGAGTACTTCAGAAATACTAAGATGAGGTAACCCAGTCTCAGTATTCTAATGACTTCTTGTGGAGTTCTTTATAGGCATGATTTCTTGCTTTGGCATTTTTCTGGATTTACCTGCAGCTGTCAGTTGTAGACCTGCTGCTGTTAAAGATGGTGCTGCCAGCAAATCATAGAACCATAAAATGCTTTGGGTTGGAAGGGGCCTTAAAGAGCATTTAGTTCCAACGCCCCTGCCATAGGCGGAGATGCCTTTTACTAGACCAGGTTGCTCAGAGCCCCATCCATCCTGGCCTTGAACACTACCAGGAATGGGAATACTCAACTTTCTTGGGCAACCTGTTCCAGTGCCTCACCACACTCACAGCAAAGAGTATCTTCTTGATACCTAATGTAAACCTCCCCTCTTTAGTTTAAAGCCATTCCCCCTTGTCCTGTCACCATGTGCCCTTGTAAAATGCCCCTCTCCAGCTCTCTTGCAGCCCCCTTTAGGCACTAGAAGGCTGCTATGAGGTCTCCCGGGAGCCTTCTCTTCTCCAGGCTGAGCATTCCCAACTCCTTTCAGCCTGTCTCTATAGGAGGGGTGTTCCATCACCTATAATGGTTGACAGTATCATATGTAGGGTGCAGAATCGCTGCTTGGGAATGAAACTTCCTGCAACACTGTCAGACACAGATTTGGATTATGCTGGTAGTCAGTATCACAAGAACTGCATATGAAATACATGTTATGCCAGTCCATCTTTAAATGCCAGTTTAAAAATAACTTCTACCATTTTGTTTTCTAGAGCTCTAAATGTCGCACAGTGTTTTCCTCTGCCCAGAAGATTGAAGGGTTTAAACGTCTTGATCACCAGATTGCCCAATTCAGTGATTATAATTTTGTTTTTACCAGTTTTACAAAAAATCGCCAGCAACAGCACAGTTGATTAAGAATGAAGAAAAAGCGCAAAAAGAAATCCCATATAGAAGGTGGTGGTTGCTTTCTAGTTAATGATTCAGGGGGCCATGTTTTCCACTCCCACCACCTTGTAGTTGTGGAAAGCCCTAGGTGTAATCATAGTATAACCATTTTGAATTGTATGCATTATTATATCAAGGAGTTAGATATCTTGCATGAATGCTCTCTTCTGTGTTTAGGTACTCTATGCCACTCTTGCTGTGAAATTGAAGTGCATGTAGAAAAATCTTACTGTATGAAACTTTACAACACTTGTAAAAATAATTCAGGTAGAATTACACACAATATAGTTTTTCTCCAGGTATCACCAAAAATTCCCCACAGACAAGGCTTTCGTCCTCATTAGGCTTTAGCCTCAACCTACTCACTGGGGACAGTTCTCTGTTAAATTGTCACTCTGTTTTTGTTCTTTTCATCTATGTTGAGATTTCAGTCTAAAACAATTTTTCAAAAACTTTTATTTCTAATGAAACTGATTATTAATGAACACTTTCATGTTTAGAGAAAGTTCTTAAACCAGTTATAAATTGTTTTGCTACTACAGGTGGTGATTGATTTATTTTTAAATCAGACTGACTTTTCATGCTCTAATGAAGCTTATAGGAATTTGCTCAGCTATACTGTAGCACTGGGCTATTACATTGGTCTTTCACCTTTAGTAACTTGGGTATCGGTACTAGTGCAGGCCAAAATTTGTCTTGCCTTAATGCTCGTTTATCTGTCCACATCCCCAAGCTGTCACACTGCTACACAAAGGCAGAATTTGAAGAAGGTCCAAGACATGATAGGGGAAGAGCTGAGCCAGAATGCAAGTGCTTTGGCATAGTTGTGTGACAGCTTTGCAAAGTGCAAGTTCATATTGGCACCAGACATTTTCTGTCCTAATCACCTGTTGTGTCAGACTTAAGAAGCTGGTGCTTCTGAGCACTGGCTGGTAGATGTAGTGGAGGAGTGGAATTTGCCAGTCTGGGTGTGTTGATTGGTTTGGATTATTCTCAGTAAAACCTGTGACCTACTACTCCTAACTGTAAAGAGTGCTTCTAAACTGGTCCAGTGTCACTTCATTTTGTTGTTCCGAGCAAAGCTAATGCCTCTATCTTGTGACAGTCCTGTGACATTGTTGTGCATGTGACTTATGTTGTATTTGAGTGTTGTGACTTCATCTGTTTTTTCCTCCTAATTGCTAAGGTGGTTCCTCTTACTGTGACTTGAGGGCATTAAGTGAATGCATAGAACAAGAACTGTCTGGGACATCTGGACAGAAGTGAAGTAGAATGCTATTGATGGAGCATGAATAAGTCCCTTCAATGGGTTATGACTAAAATGCAGACTTTAAAGAGCTGGCACATTTTCAGCTATGTTTGCAAATACTGGGATTCTAACAGCTGTGAGACAAGCATGTTAACTACAAAATTGAGATTGTTTTCCCCTCCTTGACCTTGCAATGTTTTGACTCTTTCTGGTTTGATGCAATGGTTTTTTGTTCCTTCCATATTTGCAAATGAAGCACTTTTTCAGTGCTTCTAAGCTGAAGTCTACTTGGTTAGAAATCAAGTGGTTGGAAGACTCTGATTTTTTTTTTTTAATTCATGTTCTTTACCAATGTTATCAATTACATGCTGTAAATGGCACTAATGCTTTTTGGTGTTAATACTGAGGACCAATATTTCAGTGGGTTTTTTGTTCTTACGTTGTCCCAATTGATCTGACATTGTTGGCTTGAGGTCCTTTGAGTAGACTGAGGATCCCTGTTTAACTAATACTGAAATACACATTTTTATGAAAAGAAGCATAAGCCACGACTAAAAAAATAAAAGCTGTTGAATGGGTTATTGAACTCTGGGTGATCAGGATGGGGGGAGGATGGTGTTTATAATTTCTGTGGTGTTAGACTTTGATCATTTAAAAATATCTGTACCACAACTTAACGCTTCAATAAAAGTTTGCTTAAATTGTTCGTAGTGATGATCAGCAATTCTACCCTTCGCTGTCTTCATGCCTTTTGGTACTAAATGGTTTAATTCTGAAATAGATTTATGTCTTTATTGTCATAATTTACCTTAAATTTGCTTTGCCCTTGTAGGGGATGCATCTCCCCTGGTATTTTAAAATGAGGAAGCACGTCAGACAAAGCCAAATGAAAATGTTACGCTGTTGTTGAGGCTAAAACTGTTTCTCTAAATGAACACAAAAATTTGCTGTCTTCAGCTAACCTGTATTTTTAATTCAGCATTTAATATTGTAAATAGTCCTCTAAATTCAGACAGCTCCTGTTTCTAAGTAAAAAACTGGCATACATTTAGGGTACTTAAGCTTAGACTGACTTTGAGAGTTCAAGGTGAGGTTGTCTCTTAAAACAAAGTAAGCAAGTACCTAATCTGGATAGTAACCTAGACCAGAAGCTAGTGGCTCCTGCTAAGCGGATGCAGCCAGCATAAATGAAAATTCCTTGACTTCATGTGATTAGTCCTACAGGAATAGCAGCTGCAGTTTCCCCACAAAGCTCTAACAATGCTGATATCCCTCAAAGGGATCCCCGAAGGGATATCAGTAGGGAAAACTTGTGTTAGTATTGCAGCTGTAATACCTGCAAACTGCGCAGTTCTGAATACAGGTTTCATTAGTCACCCAGAACCTAATCTGTGATCTTACATGTTTCTAATTGTGCTCTGGATATTAAATAGAAACTTTTAGTTACTCCAAGTACTTAAGACTTCTGAAAATGCCTAACTAAGTCTTCTATGAAAATAAGAAATTCCAACTTGCAGCATCCAGAGGTCTTGTCTTAACAATCTTGGGTATGACAAGTTAGCAGTAATCTACATCTGAAGAACTGTTTTGTTGACTGACCTCCACAAACTTAATCATCTTCGTGTTTTGCTGTTTTGACTCATTTTGCCTGTAGGTTGCAGTTTCATGTGAAATTGTCATCTTTACATTTTTTACATCGAGAGTACCCTTCAATAATGCTCCTTTACCTCCCTCCTGTCAAGACTGCTGATAACTGACCTGAGAATATGGTGTCTACAGAATTCTTTTCAGTATAGCAACACAGATGCAAAGCTTCCTGTAGTTATTAGCTGCTTGGTATTTGCATTTCTCATAAACCAGTGGAGGAAATGGCACTGGCTGCAAGTCCGCATGCCCAATTACTTTATGTGAATCAATAGAATAGCTATTCTAAAGGAGTAGGGAGGATTTACTGTAGGTGATTTACTGTCAGATGACAGCCCAAGGAGCACTAGGCAACAAAAAGAGAACTAAGGAGAACCTTCGTTCTTTATGGGAGAGAACATAATGATGAAGGGTTAAGAAAAGACTGAGGTACTTAATGCCTTCTAAGTTTCTAGAGACCTGTTGCTTTTTGGGTACCCAGTCCCCTGAGCTGGAAGACAGGGACTGGAATCAAGACACACACACCCACCAATCCAGGAGGAAAGGGTTAGTGAACCAGTTAAGACACCCACAAGTCTATGTGGTCAGATGGGATTCACTCAGGGTTACTGAGGGAGCTGGTGAAAGACCTTGCCAAACCACTTTCAGTCATTTAGCAGCAGACTGGGGAGGTCCCATTAGGGTTGGAGGGTAGCAAACATGCACATCTTCAAGGGCCAGAAGGAGGATCTCGGTAATTATAGGCCTGTCAGCCTGACCTTGATGCCAGGGAAAGTCATGGAGCAGATGATCTTGAGCATTGACACGTGTACAGGACAACCAGGCCCAGCTAGCATGGGTTTGTGAAAAGCAGGTCCTGCTTAACCATCCTGATCTCCACCTGTAACGAGGTTACCTGCTTAGTGAATGAGAGAACAGTTGTGAATGGTGCTGGTCTGGACTTCAGTAAAGCCCTTAACGCTGTGTCGTACAACATTCTCCTGGAGAAACGGGCTGCTTTTGGCTTGGATGGTTGCACTGTTCGCTGGATAAAAACCTGGCTGGGTGGCTGGGCCCAGAGAGCCAATGGTGGATGGTGCTGCTGCCTGGTCACTAGTGGTGTTCCCCAGGGCTTAGTGTTAGGGCATGTCCTGTTAAATGTTTCCACTGATGATCTGGATGACAGGACGGAGTACTTCCTCTGTCAGTTTGCAGACCACACCAAGTTGGGTGGGAATGTTGATCTGCTGGGGAGTAGGAAGGTTCTGAAGAGGGATCTGGACAGGCTGGATTGATGGGGACAGGTTGTGCATTTGGGTCACAACAACTCCATGCAGTGCTACAGCCTCGGGGAAGGATCTGGGGGTGCTGTTTGACAGCAGCTGATTGTGAGCCAGCAGTGTGCCCAGGTGGCCAAGAATGCCAAGGACGTCCTGGCCTGTATCAGGAATAGTGGTGGCCAGCAAGACCAGGGAAGTGGTTGGTCCCTCTGTACTTGGCACTGGTGAGGCCTGTGTACCTTCAGTACTGGGTTCAGTTTTGGCCCCCTCATTACAGGAGAGGTATTGAGGTGCTTCAGCATCCAGAGAAGAGCAGTGAGGCTGGTGAGGGGTCTGGAGCACAAGTCCAATGAAGAGTGGCTGAGGGAGCTGGGATTGTTCAGCCTGGAGAAAAGGAGGCTCAGGGGATCTTGCTCTACTAATACCTGAAAAGAGGTCGGGATTTGTCTCTTCTCCCAGATAAGTGACAGGATGAGAGGAAATAGCATCAAGTTGCTCTAGGGGAAGTTTAGATGCAATGTTAGGAAAAATTTCTTCATGAAAAGGGTAGTCAGGCATTGGAACAGGCTGTCCAGGGAAGTGGAGGAATCACCATCCCTGGAAATATTCAGAAATGCTCGATATTTCCTCTTGATAGCCTGTCCTTCCACTTCTTGTGGATTTGATGCACTTGAGCTCTGTTTGGAGCGATGAGTGCTCAGGTTGTGGTGGCCCAAGGAAAAGAGATGTGCTTAAAAGAGCTAATAAAAGCAATTGAAAGTTTGAGGACTGAATAATACTGGTGGTTGCAAAGCTGGAAGGTCTCATCCCATAGCACGGGGTTTGAAATTAGGTGATCGTTAAGGTCCCTTCCAACCCAAACCATTCCATGATTCTATCTTAGACTGTGTGGAGATATAGGAGGAGGGGCAGACTGCAGGGAGCATGATCAGGGTAGGTAAGAGGACAAGGCAGTTCTGTGCCTGAGCACCCTGATGTCATTTCAACACAGCGCAGAAATGGAGCTGCTGACACCAATGCTGGTATCAAGCCACTTAAATAGGCATTAAAAGCCATGGGTGTTCAGTCCCAGATCTCTGCCATAGTGTGTTGATGCCAAGGAGATGAATCTGCTCTGGTACACAGATCTGAGTGGTTTGACTCCAGAAGCAGATACTGGCTGTCAGTCTGGCTGCTGCCTTGGTGGCACAGGATTACATGTTGGCAGAGATGTTGGATTTCCCAACTGGGGTGGTGTAAGCTCAGGTTTTCCTAGTGATAATCCCAAAAGCAATTCTGTCAATACCTAAGTGAACAAGGCTTGGAAACAATGCTGAGGAAGAGCTCTTGTATGGAGTTCTTCCATGCTATACAGACTAACACTGTTAAGAGATGGAAAAAAAATGCTTCCAAATGTGTTATTTATAACCTGAAGCCTGTTGAAGTATTAAAGCCAATCCTGTGGGCAAAGCCTAGAAAGAACAGGATGGTTCAGTGCCGACCTGTTACGCTCTCGTGCAACCACAGTAATGACAATTCAGTAGAAAGGTTAATGAACAACTGAGAAGCTGCTCTGACAGCTACATGGAGCTAAGCAAATGGAACTCAGGTAAAAGGAATACAGAGAATCACCTGTATGTTCTCAAACATACTCAAAAACCATTCCAATTTCAAATGCTTGTACAGCCACAATGTGAATGTACCTATGGACAAGCCCTGGGAAGAGAACACTAATTAAGAAGCTACTGAGACAGGCATTTCCTGGCAGTTTGTTCCATTGACTTTCAGTCGTGTGTTTAACTTCATGTTAAGTTCCACTTGGACTTCATACCACTTAATTTCATACTGTGGGATTAATGATGGTGTGGTCCGTGGAGTATTCTGCATATTGTTCAGTTCAGCCAGGCCTCTGCTGTCTGAGGGAGATTGGATTAGGGTAAAAATTGCTTATAATGTTTGGTGTTAGAATATTTCCTGCCAACAAGGAAGCACTGCCGGAAACAAGGTTTAACCAAATTTCGAGTTAACTGTTCAATTTTCTTCTATTGCTTGCTATACACTGTACTTACAATACCAGAGCTGCTGTTATATTTAATTAAAAAAAAAGATAAGCAGACCCTGGAGAGTCTTGCTTCTGCAGCTGCCTGAGAGCCATATCTTTAATACAAATTTTACATTCTCTATAACATGCTTAGTTCTGTCTTTGGCAACTGCTATTAATTTTAAATATATGTATATAACTAAAATACGTAAAATCACATTTAGGAGCAAGTCCAGACACGTGAATAGCCTCATCATTTTTCATTTCTGTTTTAGCCAGAACATGAACCTACATTTTTGTATCATAAAATTCCTAACATGGGTACTTTACCTATTTGCTAACTCCAAATTGTCATTTGTAGCATTCCTGTTATTCCCCCCCATCTTTTTCTAGATGATATTGATCCTCTCAGTCCATCACGCTTTAAAAATATTAAGATTTCAAAATAGCATGCAAGTATCTGCCCATCTGAAGACACAGAATCATAGAATGATTTGGGTTGGAATTCATCTTAAATGATCATTTGGTTCCAACTCTCCTGCTATGGGCAGAGATGCTTTTCACTAAACCAGGTTGCTCAGAGCCCCATTCAACCTGGCCTTGAACACTTTGGGGATGGGGCATCCACAACTTCTCTGGGCAACCTATTCCAGATCCTCACCACTCTTAATATCTTCCTGATATCTAGTCTAATCCTCCCTTCTTTCAGTTTGATCTCATTCCTCCTTGTCCTGTCACTACATGCTCTTGTAAATAGTCTCTCCTCATCTTTATTGGAAGCTCCCTTTTAGGTACTGGAAGGCCACAATTAGGTCACTTGAAGCCTTCACTTTTCCAGGTGGAACAAACCCAGTTTTCTCAGCCTTTCCTCATAGGAGAGGTGAGAGATGACACATCCCTCTAATCAGTTTGGTGGCCCTCCTCTGGACTGACTCCCAATAGGCCAATGTCCTTTCTGTGCTGTGGACCCCAGAGCTGGATGCAGTATTCCAGGTGGGATCTTATCTGAGTGGAGTAGAGGGGCACAATCCTCTCCTTCAGCCTTCTGGCCACACCGCTTTTGATGCAGTCCAGGATACAATTAATTGGCTTTCTGGTCTGCAATTGCCCGTAGCCAACTCATGTCTAGTGTCTCATCCACCAGCACCCCCAAAATCCTCAGCAGGGCTGCTCACTATCTGTTCGTCCCCCAGCCTGTATTGATAGTGGGGGTTGCCCTCACCCAGGTACAGCACCTTGCACTTGGTCTTGTTAAACATTATGAGACCCCATAGGTCCGCTGCTCAAGCTTGTCCAGCTCCCTCTGGATGATATCCCATCCTTCAGGTGTGGCAACAACACCACTCAGCTTGATATCATCTGCATATTTCTTGAGGGTGCACTGGATACCTTTGGCTGTGTGAATTAGGTTCGCATGGCCAGATTCTGGTAGTGGGGGTGCTACATGGGTGGCTTCTGTGAGTAGCTGCCAGTAGCTTCCTCCATGTCTGGCAGAGCCAATGCCAGGTGGCTCAGAGATGGATGTGTCACTGGCCAAGGCTGGGCCAATCAGGAAATATGTGATAACATATTTAAGAAGAAAAAAAAATCACAGATGTAATAGGGGCTAGGGAGGAGCAGAGTGGAAATATATGAACAACTATGGGGACAGCAAGGTCAGTGAGGGAGGAGGAGGAGGTGCTCCAGGCACTGGAGTGAGGTTCTCTTGCAGCCTGTGGTGCAGACCACGGTGAAGCAGCTGTGTCCCTGCAGCCCAAGGAGGACCACAGGGGTGCAGAGATCCACCTGCAGCCTGTGGAGGAGACCCATGCCCCAAAGCAGGTGGGTGCCTGAAAAGAGGCTGTGAACCGTGGGAAACCCGTGGCAGGGACCTGCAGAGAGAGGAGCCCAGGCTGGAGCAGGTTCCCTGGTAGCACTTGTGACCTATGTTGGAGCAGGCTGTGCATGAAGGGACTGCACCTCATGGGAAGGGACCCATATTGGACCAGTTCCTGAAGAATTGTTGCCTGTGGGATGGACTCACACTGGAGGAGTTCATGAAAGACTGTCTCCTGTTGGAAGTGCCCAATGCTGGAGCAGGGGGAAAGACTCTTCTCCCTAGCCAGTGGCAGGAACAACGTGTGAGGAACTGACTAATCCCCATTCCCTGTCTCCCTGAGCCACTGGAGGGGAGGAGGTAGAGCTCAGGAAGGAGGGAGGGGTAGGGGGAAGGTGTTCTTAAGATTTATTGTACTTGCATTATCCTACTCTGATTTTGTTAGTTATAAATTAATTAACAACCCCATTTGGAGTCTGCTTTGCCAGTGACAGTATTTGGTGAGTGATCTCTCCCAGACCTTATCTCAATCCATCAACCCTTTCTTATGTTTTCTCTCTCCTGTCCAGTTATAGAGGGGAGTGATAGAATGGCTTTCATGGTTGCCTAGGATCCAGCCAGGGTCAACCCCCTACACTGTATCATTAATGAGATATTAAAGAACACTGGCCCAGTACTGACACCCCAATACTGACCTCTGCTTTTAAAAGGTGCAATGTTCTGGTTTGAGTTTGCAAAGCAGCCATAGAAATGAAATTTCTGACTCTACTAGAAATGGACTTCCAGCTCCACTGTCTAATTCCCATCTGTTAAATTTCATTTATGGGCAGAAGTAAGAATTTGGTACTTGTTTTACACTGTTAAAAATGCAGCACCAACAAAGCCGTAAAAAGACAGGCATACACTAGTATTGGATTGAATAGAGTTGTAAATTGGCAGTTCCAGGACTAAGTTCCAGCTTCTCTGTGTGCAGCCCTACTGTGGACAGGAGGAACACAAATGTAACAGAACAAGACAAAATGTTCTGAGTCCATTGTTCTTGCTCAGAAATTTAGAGCTGTTTGGTGCCTCTTCATCATCTGCTCCTTCCAGAAGAGGCACTGACCTCTGTGCCTGCCAGAGGTTTTTTGTTAAAACACACCATGTGACAGCTCCATCAACACACCGGCCACTGTAACCTTACAGCCACCTCCAGTCCCTAAATTTGGACTTGTTTCTTCCAAAGAGGAACTTGCTGGGTATCTGTCAGCTTCACTAGATTTATCTTTAACAGCACATGGCCTTAAGGGTTAGAAAATATTTAGCCAAATACAAGGTCAGATTTCCAATTACAAAGTCAGAATCCAGGCTCTAAAAAGATAGAATCTTGCAGCAGTTTTATCTTCCTGAGCTGCTGTGGTATCTTGCAGCCAGAACCCCTTACAGCCTACACAGCAGTGACATACATATGCCATACTATTTCAGGATGAAACTTAAAACTAACCAGAGGGCCTAAACCCTTCAGGGCTGTTCTCTAATGGCAACCACCCCCTCCAAACTCACTTTCTTCTCTTTGTTAAAGCTGTTTCTCTCCTGTATTTATTTCATGGTGCTGTTCTAAAGCCAAATAATGCTCTTGTATATCTGAGAGGAGAGGGACGAATGTGTTTTTATTCAAGTATTAAAACATTCTCAGTACTGTTACAATATCCTGTAAGGCATCTATCGTAAGGTCCACTCCTCATGCGTTCACTTGATTAGAGTTGCAGCCTTGTGTTCTTTGTATACTGACATTGCCTAAAGCCACATTATTAGCTAGGTTATAGATAGGACACTGTCCAAAGCATCTCTCTCACAGCCCAAACTTGCCAGTTTTAAGGGTTTTTACGGACATGTATTTTATGGACACATTCAGATAGTGCAGAAGCTGTTTTTTCATCTTAGTTGATGATCTAACATTTAATTAGTTTCTAATTCTCAAATCTTATAATATTATTTAGCGTGAAAATCTGATATAGAACAAAAAGTGTTGATAGAGTTGCTGATTTAAATAAAGACCTGCTTTATTTATTCCTTCAAAATGTTGTGAAATGTGGAGGGAGGATGGGTAGGACAGCGAAATAAGAAAATTACTCAGTCTGGTTACACAAGGTATAATTTATCCAGTGCAAACTGACATATATAACAACAACATAAAGCTGCAAAGGCTTCAGGCTGTGGTTACTGAAGCTGCAATACCTACAACTGAAGGATACTGAGAGTGAAGCTGATGAGACTAGCAAAAGCATTAAAGCAAACAAACAGCCAGTGTTGTAATTGTCTGTGCTCTTC
>JAOXXN010000446.1:70298195-70311200 GCA_026770055.1 Myrmophylax atrothorax | reverse complement strand
ATTAATTTGTGGTAAAACATTTTACCTTTGCCCATATAATACAGTAAATGAATTAATTGCATCGCAATTCTTAACATTTATGTATTAACTTTGTTGGGTACTTCACTAGCAGTATATTGGATATATGTTATCCCATGGAGGGTTGAATTTGCAACCCCTATCTCAATTTATATATATATATATATATTCAGACTTGTGATTAATATTGGTTTCAATGTTAGTATTTAATTTTTTCAGCTGTGCTTTCACTGTTTTTAGGCAGATAATCAACTGTAAATTCATAGGTTTTAATGTTCTCGTTTTAAGCATAGTAAAAAGTTTATTTGTAGTTGTACTCTTGAGTGCCATGACATGGAAAAGCTGAACAATTTATATTTGTGCCTTTCAACTCTCCATTTAGAGTGCTGCTACATAACAGGAAGATATGTTTTTTTTGATTACCTGCTCTCTTAACATTGTAATTTCTTAAATACTTCATTCTTGAAATATTTAAACAATGCAGACCACCTACCAAGAAGACCCCAGCAGACAAGAAGTTACAAACCAGTGATTTTCTCAACTCCTCATGTTACTATGTCAAGCAGTATGTAAGAAAGGAATCAGTTACAGGAAAAGCTGTCCATTTTGATTTTTCATAAAGAAAATAGTCCAGAGATACACAGAAATCATGTTTAAACCAGCTTTCATAAAACTGTCCTAACTCCTTTTTAAAGAATTGTAATCCTAGTTATTCTTACTATATTTGGACAACTGCCATCTCAGTGAGCCACTTCTCGATTTCTTATAGTAGTCAAGCTTGACTATAGAATTTTAGTGTAAAAGCTGAGCTATACATTTGTTTCCTGATCTAACAGATCTCAATCAAATAAAGGTAGAAGAGCGCTTCATCTTACATAATGTAAATATACTTCTTTATATGCTAGAGAAACACGCTGGTATTATTTTAACACAAAGCACATTATTATACATCTGGTTAAAATTTACTGCAACCTGTGTATAAATGCCACCACTGCTTGTCCAGGTTAATGGTTCTCAAAATATGTCATTGTCTAAAATAAACATGTATATGAATCTGTTCAGAAATCAGAAGGGTGTAAGTGGGAGGGAGTTGCTTGGTACCATTCTGTGTGTATTTGTGTGTGCATGGGTTTGCTAGAGAGAAGAATTAACGCAGGAATATATACAAAGGAACAGAGAGCCGGTCACAGAAGGGCTAAGAATATGGCTCTTAAAAGAAAGGCATGTGGTTAAAACTATTAGGTTGAGTGCTAATTGAGAAAGAGTGAGCAAGTTAAGTCTCTGCTTGGTGTCTGCTGGGCTCAGAGAAGCAGGATTCTGTATACACAGTTTTTTGCAGTGTTGTATTAATTTCACTTGGCAATTCAAAAGACTTGGAGAAAAAGGGATATAATAACAAAAAATATAGATATTTACAGAAACAGAGGTTCAGTTCATACTGCATATCTCAAAATATTTGATTTTTCAGTTTACGTGATGGTGACTCAAGAAGTTAATATAATCTCTGTATTCCACATGTAATAAATATTTTAGATACCAAGTATATACACACCAGTATATAGTTACATATAGATACGCAAACTATAAATGATACCCAAAATCTGAACAGTTCCAGGCTACCATTTTTGTAACAGTTCCTCAAGTTTTGTTATTTTGAAATCCTTAATCTTCAAGATTGTTTAAGACTCTGAAGGTACTTTAAATTGTTTTGATCAGTCTATCTGCAAATCTAACCGAGTTGCCCTCAAGCAATGGAGCCTGAGCTCTGAGATTGTGTGATGTGAAGTTTCTGTTATTCCAGGAACCTACACCCCATACAATTTCTTAATGGACTCATCTGCAGAAAGATACATTTTTTCTGCATTCTGGGGTGGAATGGAAAGACTTGAAGTCTAGCCTTTTTGCAGGTGCTGGATCATTCCTTCTACCACCACAGGGACCCTCCAGGAATCAGAGGAATGGTTGCTTGTAGGCTGATAAGATTATAAGTGTCATGTGTGTCTTCCCCTTTAAAGGGTATTTTGTTGCCATACAAAAATTAAAAAAAAAAAAAAAAGACATGCAGGATTTTACTGTACTGATAAGCACCCTGGAACACAATTACATCTGATGTAATCTGAAACCACACAAGAGGACAGTTGTCTCTTTAAATGCTTTAAAGACCAAGTGGGAACGAGACATGTCCTATAGGTCTTCATCTTGAAACTTGGACTTCTAGTGAGTCATGAGGACTACCTGAAGGAATGGAAGTCCTTCCTCTTTTCACAGTCCTGTAAACCAGTTATACAGTATGAAAATACTGGTATTTACTTCATTTGGCAGAAGCACCAGTGGCAATTAGAATGTTAGAAAAGGTGGCAATATGCAGAGGCTGACTGAAATAATCATTCATTGGTGATTTCCCTGACTCCACAATATTATAAGGATTCTCCAGCACTGAAAATACTCGTAATATCTCATTTCAGTGCTGTATTAGAATGGTTCTGTAATTTCTAAAATTCTTGAGCACACTTCCTGACAAAACAAGGACACAGTTTGGGAATTCCAGAGAAGCAGCAAAGTCAGCTAAATGAATAATTTACGCCTGGTCCCTGTGTGTATCCGCTAATCTGGGAAGAAGACCTGATTGGAATAGCATAGAAGATAAGAGAGAAAATTGTTTGTTGCTTCTAGTCACAAATTCAGGGTTGTTGCCTGCTAATTCTGAGCTGATTAGAGAAACTGAAGTAAAATGTTGGCAGAGACCACTGCTCCTGTTAGCATTGCCAGATCTGGCCATTCTGTAGCTCTTGCCAACCACACAATCCCTTGCCCAGACTGGTCCAAAGCTGGTCTTTCCAGCAGAATCTTTCCATCTGAATTGCTCCCAAAATGAAGACGACAGAAGGGTATTTGTAATGCTTGTAATGCTTTGCCTTGTCTTTTCGGGTTTCCAGAGCAGTGATGGCTGAATAAGCTTGAAGAAACTGAAATGGTGCCAGTTACACATCATTATGGGTTTCAACACACCGAATATAAGGGAGAGCAAGTCTAAGGTGTTACTCTGTAGCTTCTACAAGGGGAAAAACTTTCCTGCTTCCAAGAGACTGGGCATGCTTTCAAGCACAGTGGAAGTGTACTATATTACATAACTCTTATTTAAAGACACAAAGTCTTGGGGTTTACCACGGTATCTTCTAAAAATTTATTCTCTGCAAAAATAAAATATTTTTCTATCTTTTAATTGGTACCTGGTAGTTTTTTAATATGAACATATGTCTCTAAATGGCAACATAAACTTGTATTTGTTAAAACAAAAGTCTCTTAATTCTTTGCAAGGGAATTCTGAGCCCATGATAGATACTAATGATGGATCTTATTGCTGAGACGTTCAAGTCTGACATTTGGATGTCATGTCCTTTAAGGAGGATAAAGCAAAAATATCAGCTCAAAATACGTATATGACAGTATAAACTTAGAGGCATTTTCTCTCGCCTCCTATAATTTTGTTGCTCAATTACAGTGTGAAGACCCTCTAAATAAAGTAGTACTTAATAGCAATCCTTTTTTAAAAGAAAATCTATGCAGCACATGTTCAGGTTAATGTACTTTGGCAGAAGCCACCATTCAGCGCATAACATTTTATTCAGTTTAAACTACTCGGAATACAAGACCTGCAATAACAAGTTTTGAAATTAATTACCAAAGAAGGTGTTAGAAGGTGATGCACTGGGGACCTAGTACAAATACAGCACGTGCTTGTAAGAACAGAAACAGGAAAAGCAAGCCCTGAATTAATTATGTGTAAAGGGTATATGTGTGTTGCTACTGACTGTAAAAGATGATCCTAAGTATAAACAACATGCCTTTAGAATCTCCAAGAGAGCAAATAGAGCTAAAAAGGCCAAGGCCAACAGAACCCAATATTTTCCATTTTCATTATAGATTTGTATAAAGCAGCTCAAGTCTATCCACCATTCAGAAATTCATATGAGAAAGCACAAATTCTTCTCTTTTCAGAACAGATTGCTGTAGCAAAAAAAAAAAAAAAAAATCACATCAGCAGTAAGTACTGCTGAGGTATTTTCAGGCAGCTAATAACTCCTTCCAGAGCTGACAATTCTATCTCCCTCTTTCAATTGCATGCTGGGGGAAAAAACAGCTATGCTTCCCTGCAAATGTAAGTAATAAAAGATAGTAAAGTCTTCAGGCTTTAAGGCTAATAGATCTGCTTTTCTATGGGGAAAAAAACCAAATAAAAATTACTATTTTTAAAAAATAATCTCTTCTGATATAGGTTAAAAATCGAAAGTGTACATTTTCACATGCTGAAAATATCGTGAGCTCACTGCAAACTAAATGAGGCAATTGCAAGCAGTGACTTTATTTTTTTTTAATAAAGGCAAAACCCTCACTGACAGAAGCTATAGAAATATAGATAAATTCTTTCATGCTTCATCTCCTGACCTGCATTTCTGACTAGCTTACAGAGACACAGTCATGTCTTTGCTCTATTGGTGCTTTGAGCCAGCTGGACATAAGACCAGCTTCTTTCCAGCAATTCTGTGGCCACATTAGCACAGTTCTGAGCCCAAGCTAATGTACCCTGCCTCACAGCCAGCTTTATTAACTCAGGGTCAGCCACTCACAAATCGCAGCTATACAGCTGCTGCACTGGAGCTGGCTCCCACCTGGCTGGCTCAGGGCACAGGCAGAAGGAACACGTGCACACCCATTCATGTAGCTATACCCTCAAATGACCCTAGGCACTATATGCTGTAACAAAAGCTGTTTTTAAGAAGTGGTTCTCCAAATAATTTCACTTTAATGACATAATGCAAACCATATTAGAAATGGAGCAACAAAACCTTACAGGATATAGTAATGTGAGTCTGTGTCAATATAGCCCCAACAGTGTGGCACCTAAGCCTGTCTATGAACCAACTTTAAAAAAAATTAACAGATGCATTAACCTGCTTTATTTTTTTATTGTTATTGAAAATACATACAATAATTTACATCTTGTCCTGTAGCAGGAAACTGATACACTATAGAAAGCCTCTGCATTTCCATCTAGTATTTTTTACCATTTCCATTGTTGCATGTAAAGCATTACTCTCCTCTTAAAACAGCAATGCATATAAAACATCTAAAAAGATCCAACTGTCAGGGGAAAGATTATCATGTTGTATTTGTTGCCTTGCATTCCAAACACATTGTCTCTCAAACAATGTGGTGAACCAGGAAGGTAGAGACTGATGAAAGAATGTGGTCAACCATGATGATGTCCCTCTTTCCACTTTTTGCTTGGTGTTTCTGAACAGTATTCCTCAGTCAGTGTAAATTGTAAGTGTACTTTGGTATAGATTCAGGTCCTTCTTCCCCATTCATTACCCTCCCTTCCCCTTGCAAAGCGAGATAAGACATGCTGCCCATGGGTCAGTGCGCTGGCTTTGCATCAGACGCACCTAACGCAACACAAAATTACTCTTCCAATAGCTTTAAAGGCTTAAAAGTCATTCACAACAGTACTTTTCAGTGTCTTCCCACACAGAATTCCTAAAGAGTTCAATAACAGCCTTTTCCAGGTGATGATGCCTCTTTCAGTAAAAGCAGTAATTGTGAGCATACCAAATGTCATGGTATGATAAGTGACAATGGGAACTTCACAGGTATTTTCACCTCTCCTTCTATTATCTGCTGTGATTGCTCTACTGTTGATCTACAATTCTTCTGCTTCTGTACAAGAGACAGTGGAGTTAAATAGCTGTGATTAAAAATGAAGCTGCTAAACAGAATTTTTGTTCATAAAAGGTTTCCTCTTTTGGGTCTAGCTCACTCAGTACGCTGTCTACAGCAGTGGCCACCCAGTGAAGAATACAGATATATACGGTGTGCTCCCAGCTGTCCTCAGCCCAGTTATGGCCTCAGTCTGATATGATTTGCCCATTTTATTATTGCCAGTGGATCCCTCCTTCAAGTGCTTGTCCAGTATCCCACTGAGGTTTTGCCTTTACAACTCTTGTAAAGGAATGTAACAAGTTTGCTATCTTTTTGGTTTGTCATTCTGAACCAAATTTGAGAGCCCAGAACAGCCAAACACTGAGATCAAAGATCCACCTAGCCAGTACCCTTGTTGTCTAAATCAGCCCACACTGAATGCCTGGAAAACAGCAGCAGAACAAGCACTATCAGCATGCAAAGGTATTTCACCTCATAAATCTCCTCAGTCTTCAGCAATCTTTGGCTCAGGAGTTCCTGAGCCAGACAACAGTTACAATTCACCTGCCATTTTACCATCCAATCATTCACATGTTAATCCTCACAGCAGGTTTTAATTTTTCCAACCCTGAAAACACAGTATCATCATTCAAGTTCAGTACCTCACTTTCTCCTGTTGGTTTGTTTGTTTACTTGGCGGGTTTTTTGTTCAACAAAAGGAATATATTCAACACTTCAAGTTCCCAAGGAAATCCACTGAAGATCTCCCTTTGTTTTCAAAACAGACCATTTTTAACTAACATCTCTTTCTCAATTTTTAACCACTAATCAATCCATAAGAACAAATTATTCCTTGGCAGCTTAGTTTCTTTTAAGAGCCACAGACCACAGCATTCCGAAATGCAAACAGATCTCTATTTTGGTGCAAGAGCAACAACGGCAAGGACAGCAAACCCACTATTTCAGAATGGTTTTTCTATAAAATATTTGAAGTGGACCATGCATGATGGTGATCAAAAATCAAGTCCAGAGTTAGTTTCTATCCTGTAAGTTCCTTCTCTAGTCACTCACTAAAATTTATGGCACCAAAAATTTTAGTCTCATGATCAATACAACATTGACCTAAAACACTCAAGAGTACTTAGATAATCTTTTATCTTTTGTTTTCTGCTTTTGCAACGCCTGATCTTCCTTATCAGGAAGTGTTTGCCACCATCAAGATACTACAGTTCTAACAAGATGAATTTCCTAATCTGAATTCATAAAGGTTGTATGTTACTTCTTTTCAAAGATATATTTTAACTCTGATTTGAAAAATATTGACACAGCAACATTCCAAAACCTTGTAGTAATACAACAGAACAAAAAACCCCTCAGGCATCAGCAGTATGATTCTTACTTTTTGTACTGAGTGAGAAACACTTTCTGTAGGTCAGTGGGCTTACAAAAGCACTAAACTACCAGGAATTTCAAATTGCTGCCAAGTTACACCTCAATAAAAGTCTACTGAATTAAGCCTCTGATGTTTCTGCTGCAGATTGACTAGTAACTAATTTTTATTTCCTGCACTGCAAACCACTTTGGATGTTCTTGATTTGTGTAAAAAATGCTTTTACCAGCACTTCACTAAGAAGCACAGACTGCTGTTCATGAACAAGGAAAACAAAACAATAAAAATTTTTCACTTTAATAAAAAAATCAGCCCTGGGAACATTGATCAAAATCGGTGACTAAATATGAAACAGAAATAACCTTCTGCTTTTATATAATTCTATGCAAAAAAATTCCAAATGCCTTTATATCACTTTGTTTTAAACACATTTTAAAGAAATATTCTCCTATGAGGAAAGGCTGAGAAGTTGGGGATGTTCAGCCTGGAGAGAAGGCTCCAGAGGTACCTTCAAGCAACCTTCCAGTGCCTAAACCAACCAGCAATAAAGCTGGAGAGAGACTATTTACAGGGGTGTGAAGTGGTAGGACATGGGGAATGGCTTTAAATTGAAAGAGGGTGGGTTTAGATTAGATATTAGGAAGAAATTCTTCGCTTTGAGGGTGGTGAGGCCCTGGAACAGGTTGGCCAGGGAAGCTGTGGGTGCCCCATCCCTGGAAATGTCCAAGGCCAGGCTGGATGAGGCTCTGAGCAAAACCTGGCCTAGTGGAAGGCGTCCCTGCCCATAGCAGGGGAGCTGGAACTAAATGATCTTTAAGATTACTTCCAACTCAAACCATTCTCTGAGTCTGTGAAATATAGACATGCCAGATGAAATAACAACTTGGCCCTGAAAAATAATTATTCTTGGTGAAGTTTGAAGTCAAGGGCTTTCAACTGCTTGCAGCCCAATAGAAGTAAGATTTTCCATATTCATATCTCAGATAACTGATGCCAAATAATTTGAGGTCATGTAAAAGATTCCAAACTTTGATATTTCATAAATTAGCAAGTCAATTCTATAGATAGACACCCTCTTCTGATCCAGCTGGATAACAAGTAGCATAATTTACTCCCTATCTGTTACCACCTGCTTCAGAAGATTGTCTTCTGCCAAGTTTTACTGGGAAGGATCCCAATTTTAGGACTCCATGCAGGACAGTGCAGCAGTTCTCAGCTTTGTCACTCTCCTCCTGCCCTATCACTCAGACATAAAGATGCATTCCTTCCACATGTGGAAATAACACCAAGTTTCCTTGGGATGTTCCCAACTCCTCTTCCCCTTATATGCTCCAAGACATGAGACTGGCAGGAGACAACTCTTTACTGGAAGGAAGGAGCAGTTGGAGCTCTGAGCCTGCCGCATGCAGGAGGCAGCTATCATTACTTGGCACAGCTAAGCCCTTTTTCCCCAAATAGGACAAGACAAAATGGGTCTCCAAGGACTCCTGGTGGACTCCTTTGGGATACGGCCCTTGAGGGAAGAGGGAGCCCAAGAAACCTGGTTAACATTCAAGAATCACCTCCTCCAACTCAACAGTTGTCCATCCCAATGGGAAGGAAGTCAAGACCTCTGTGGATGAACAAGGAGCTCCTAGCCAAACTCAAACACAAAAATGAAGCAGAGAAAAGGTGGAATCAAAGGCAGGTAATCTGTGAGGAATACAGAGATATTGTCCAAGCATGCAGGGATGAGGACAGGAAGGTTAAAGCCCAGTTAGAACTGAAGCTGGTGAGGGATGTCAAAGACAACCAGAAGTGCTTCTGTAAGTACAGAAGTGACAGAAGACCAGGGAAAATGTGAGCCCACAGCTACCTCCCTCCTACTGTACCACATCTCGCTCCATCATCTTAGACACAGTAAACAGAACATGCTCTGTGTAAATAAAGCAACTCTTACTCTACCCTACTCTTTTCTGACTGTGCTTTGTTTAATAGAGTTGTTAGGGTTTCCTTACATAATGTTTAAGGAGTTATGGCAGAGGCAAAGGCACATATGCAAAGGAAACAAGCAAGTCTTTTTTTTTTTTTTTGGCAAGAACTGTGAGCTGGTTTGGCTTGCAAATTCCTAACTGAAGAGACTCAGCAATGTAGCGGCAGAGAAATGGAAATCATCCTCTGCAATTCTATCAGCAAATTACCTTTGTCCTGGGGCTGATTTACCTTCTGTAACCCTGGCTAGAGCCAGGAATACACAGTAGTCTCTTAAAGCTTTCTTCTGCATCTTTCTCATACTACAATGCTGTCTTACTGCATTTAGGCATTTCATATAGTAACATTTTACTGAGATCTCTTCCACAGGCAATCACCTTTTGTCACAACAGCACTTTTAAACTTCCAGCTTTAAAAAACCCTGGGAACTACAACACCCTTCTCCTGAGGCAGTCAGTTCAGCAAACAGTACAGAAACAAGCACTAAACATATATAGTGGGCGTAGAGATGATCTGTTACCATTTTTAAATGTGAAATTTGGTGGGGTTTCACTGCATAATACAAAAGGCTTTCAACCAGAGGCACTCACAATCTAAAGAGACAGAAAAAAACCGAAAGAGCTTACACAAAGACTCTTATCTTACCCTGTGTTTTTGCAAAACGTTTAACCTTTTACTTAGATAGGCTAGTGCCATGGCCTCACAAAGGAAGTGAGCAGTTCAGGAGGGAATGGAGAAAGCCCACTTTTCCCTTCTGCAAAACGACTGAGAAGGAATTCCAAGCAGGAAGATAAAAATCAAAAGAAAATGAAAAAATAGACACAATAGAAAGCCAGAATTTATTACGTATGTCACTGAACTTTCTCTGATTTCCTGCGCCTTAGCTGCAAAAATGTTTGTTTGCTTAACTAGACAGTCCAAGCCTCTAATCCATGAACTTCTACAACTAAAATCTGAAAACTACCAGGCCCAAAATAAAATACATAGTAACCTACATATTGCAAGTGAACACACTGAACCTAGTGTAGATAGTATGTGGATCTCAAACATGATCATGTATTTTAAACTGACCATTTAGTCATCACTGACTCAAAATGACCAAAGTGCCACCAAGGCACTGGCCTCTGGCAGCATGCACACATTCATCTGTTCATGCAATGGCAGGATTGTCAGCTGAGGCCTCAGAAACCCAAAATCTGGATCCTCAAAACATGTATTTTCACATTTAACTCATCAAGCATCAATCTCACTGGCAGACTCTGAGGATAGTTTCTTTTAAGAGATGAATTGTTGAAATACTCCTGCCAGAATATGAAAGCCCAAGGCAAACCACTAATGCCCACGGCAAATTTAGCCTGACAACGAGGTACTCTCTTTTAAAATACATTTGGCACTAATGCACCAAGAATTTCCCATCATCCAACTGCATGCCCTGACTCACCATAACTGGGAGACCGAGATGACCCCAGATCTTACGTGGTGCTTACACTGATATGAAAGCAAACAAAAGTACTGGCTCCTTCGCAGCAGTTCATGCCAGTCTGTGATTTACACAGGCTGGTCTGGCACAGTTTTATGTTCCTGTAAGGGCTTTCTGTAATTTTAACTATGAAACTTAACCTCCTCCCATCTATAAAAAGAGAACAATGGTATTAAATGTAACATTACAGAACCACTGTGAGTTATGACAGTTAATTTTTAAAAATGACATTCAGAATAGAGAGTTCATTCTGCTTTATTGAGGTAGAACTTTTTTAAAAAAACAACAAAAATTTTATCTAAACAGAAAGAACTGGTACAAAGATGTAACTGCCAAGAATAATGATCAATAAATAGAAAACAGTAGTTAAGAATTATTAAAAGGTTGGGTATACACACATGTACTCATTATACAGCATGAGATGAACTAGCTAAAGCTAGCAACATTTATATACAGCTTTAAGTTAGAAGCTCATTAAAAACCTCTGTCAGAAATGTTGAACAAGGTGATCCTAATTTTACTTATCTATCTCCTTCTAGTGGCAGAACACAAAATCAGTTGGTCAAAAAATTATTTTTGTTGTCTTCTAAAATTCCTAAATACAGCAGCCCACACAAAGCAAATGATACAGAATATTATTTTTAAATATTTGATAATTAACATCTGTAGTATACCAAACATCTGTTCCACAGCTATTATCCCCTGCAGTCAAAATTCAAGCCTTTGCAATTTGCCTGGTAACATACCCCAGCATCTTCTACTGTATTTAAAATTAATGCAAATTTATAGGCTGTTTTTACCACATTACTATGCAATATTCTAAAGAAACCTCTGATAAAAAAACCCAATTAAAAATGTGAAGCTTAACAGACAATGAGATGAAACCTAATGCTGGCTTCCCATAGAAAAATCCTGCTAAATTTATTTAACATAAGATCAGTGATTTTTCTAGGAAAAGGAGAAATGCATTAGATCACACCTACCTGGACACAGTTACACATTTGATATAGTGTTGTGCTGACATTTATGCTTATCTCATGGAAGATAAGTAGAGGCTGGATGAAAATATACAGTGAACTCCCTTGTAATCAGTTTTTATTTGACATTTTAACAGATGACTTTCATACAATGAGTAGCAAAACACTTTTGGTACAAAATCAGAAACACGGCACAGGGAAGTAAAACGGGAGAATTACATCACAGTACTAAAACAGTATGAGGACTATGGAGTGCAACATTGTTGCAAAATGTGGAATATATAACATTTCCTCAAGAAAGGATGTTCTTTGTTCTTTGATCTTCCTATACTTTCAAGCCTAATCAACAAGACACAGATTTAATCCATGAAACAGACAGGAGCTAACAAGCTCTAAGTGATGTTTATGTGTTAGAAGAACAAACTAGTTGTTGGCAGAATTGCCTTGTTAAGGTTTAGGGCTTGACACCCTTTGCTGATCTCAGACCTGGGGGGAGGATAACAAAGCTTGGGAAGGAGGATGTGCCACTGATAGTGGGCACACAGAATGTAGATTTTACAGGCCACAAGGACATTTGTCAGAACCCCCAAGACAAGGAAGACACTAATAAAGCCAACTCAGCAGTTGTGCTGAGATCAGCTCCGACTGGGTGAATGGTAATTCCGGCAGGAGATCCTGACCACCAACTTATGGCCACCAACCCAAGAAACCCACTGATCCAAAGGAAGGGAAAGACTGAGCATGGGACTAATTAGCATAAGAAGCAAAAAAACCATTAACCAAAAGAAGATAGGACACTAATTAATAAGAGAACCATGTAACTTGCAGCCAGTGAACACTAACTCCTTTGTTTGCTGAAATGTATGAATCGTAAGCTTTGCTAGCTGGTGTACTCGACTTGCGGACTATCACTGAGCATCCAAGCTTGGCCAGCTCTGAAATAAATAAACAATGTGTCTCTCTCGTGTGTAATTATTGGCTTGTTGCCCGCCAGGTAATGAATCCCATTTTTGAGGACAACAACGTCCTGCCCTTGCAAAGACACAAATTCAGAACTTATCTCAGAAACCCTTGCTGGAAGAGGGAGGATGATGGGATGTGCTTTGGGGATCCCCATTTTCCAGCACCACCTCTGAGGCTCCAGCAGGACTTACAAGAAGTTTGTGACTCCACAGGTTGAGGGTTAGTGTGACTCTGCTCCCGCCCTTTGCCCCGGCCCCTGTGCCAGCCCCTGCTCCCTGCCCTCTACTCCTGCCCCATTCCCTGCTCCCTGCCCTTGCCCTCGCCGCCTGCTCCTGCCTCTGCCCCTGTCCCTGCTCCTGTCCGCTGCCCCCTGTCCCCTTCCCCTGCTCTCTGCTCCCTTCCCCTCTGCCTCTGCCCCTTCCCTTGCCCCCTGCTTCTGCCTCCTCTCCTGCTCCCTGCCCTCTACCTCTGCCCCATTCCCTGCTCCCTGTCCCTGCTCCTTGCTC
>JAOXXN010000446.1:70262099-70276212 GCA_026770055.1 Myrmophylax atrothorax | reverse complement strand
TCTAGACAGTGATGAGGTCACCTCTGAGCCTCCTCTTCTCCAGGCTGAACAACCCCAGCTCCCTCAGCCTCTCCCCATAGGGCTTGTGCTCCAATTCCTCTCCTTGCTCTTTTCCATGCACTTACTTTCAGATAGTGTGTATATTGCTCTCGCATTATCTTTGGGGAGTTGCTGTGTTCCTGTCAGGATTTCTATACACATGTGGATTCACCAGTGCACAATAACACGTGCAGTAAAGTTTCTCTCTGGTTTTTTGGCCAGGCTGAAGTTTTAAGTAGCAGCTATTCCATGAGATTCTGATTGAACACTCAGCTTTTCTGGGCCATCCCATATATAGCCTTGCTTAGTTAGATGCAGGAAAAACATCTTTATAGCTGTGGAGTTCCCATCAGTGATATGGGTCCATTTTGAAATAAACCAATTTGTTATAGCCATCTGTTGATTTTATTCTCAGCTGAAAATCCTGGCATTTATTCTTTTTAAATATTCTTTCAGATTTCTTCAGAGGTCCTACTGTGCCCAATATTCGTTTGGCTGGTTTAGAGTATGTTCTGCATTTCACAGCTGTAGATGGCAAAATTTACATGCGAAGCTATAAGTGAGTATGTGTTTTATTTATTTGATTTTTGGTACACTTGTCAACTTTTCCCTAAATTTAACCCATACTTGTGTAATTGAACTGGCTTGAGCTGCATTTAAAACATGCAGTGTGTAGAGGTGCTCCAGCACAACACAGAAGAACTTGTACAGCAGAAGGAAAACACATGAGCCCTGAATCTGCTGGCTCCTTCATTGCTGAGCTCCTCCTTGTAGCTTGGAGGGGTGTTCTTTCATATGGCTGGATTAGTAAGGTGGTGTGAATTAACTTGGTGGATTCCAAGTACTGTGTAAGACTTCATAGACTTAGTTTGTTCTCAGGCTGATTTCTAGGACTCCCTCACTTAGGTGTTTGCCAGACAGCTAGAGGTGGTAGGCTGCAGCCAGAGGGGAAACAAGGGGAAACAGGAATAGGCAGGGCAAGGCAATCCTTCTTGCTACTTTGGTGTTGACCCTCAGGCTCATGACCTGCCTTAGGAGACCATGAACATTTATGGCTTGTGTTCCATGCAATTTTTATTTTTCTTATTATAAAATCACTTTAATCGGTTTCATTCTAAAAACAAAAAACCAAAACACTTCCTCAGATGGTGCTCAGGTTATTTTGCTGTAAATATTTTTCATGTTTGTTAATACCCAGGGTGCTGTTTTGAATTTGAGGAGTGATAGGGCTATCAGTCCTGGCAGTGAGTTTTAACAGTAATCCTGATTATACTCATCTCATTAAACAAACAAACAAACAATATTAGCCAGGTTGTATTTGGGGTATGTTCAAATAGTAATGGAATAGATTTAATATTTTATGAATTTTTATTGGGGATGTCTTTCTCAATAATAGAGTTAGTGGTAGCAGTTGATTTATTGTTTCAACTGCAAAATTGAACCTGCCCTTTAGGAAGATGGATAATTCTTTATCACTGTGGACAATGTTTATTTTTGTTGTTTTTCCCGTTATAGAGTGCTTCTGAAAAAATCTGGCTGTAAAATACCCAGAATTGAACTGGAAGAGATGGGACCTTCATTAGATCTTGTTATGAGGAGGACACATTTAGCTTCAGATGACCTTTATAAGCTGTCTTTAAAACAACCAAAATCCTTGAAGGTATGTACCTTGGAATGTGCATTACTTTCAGATCTATCTGTAAAGGAGAGTAAAAGCTGAAGTATTACTTTTACTGTATATTTGACCAAAGCTTACTTTTGTCTAGTCCAGCTGAGATTTCTAGGGCCACAGCACTTCTGTGGTGATCAGCTGGCACCCAAACTCTCCTCTGGAAGCACTTTGGAACATACAGCACAAATCTTCATCCCTAAACTCCAAACAGTGTGCACAGCCTTGCTTTTAGACACTTGATTCTCCACAGAGCTCCTGGGACTCTACTCAGAGATACTAAGATTGTTCTTCCCTTACAGCCTAAGAAGAAGAAGAATATCTCCCATGATGTGTTTGGTACAACTTACGGTCGAATCCACATGCAGAAGCAAGATCTTAGTAAACTGCAGACGCGGAAAATGAAAGGGTTAAAAAAGAGGCCAGCTGAGAAGTTGGCTGAAGATGATGGGGCTGAAGATGGTGGGGCTACTCCCAAAAAGTCAAAATCAGCTTAATAGCCTAGAACAGCTTTGAAAACTCACTGTACCGTCAAATTTAGTAAATATATGTATTGTAATATAGATTGTCACATGTCAAAGACTGAGCTGCCGTTAGCTTTAGTTTTATAAAAAATATCTTTTTAATACTTTGTCATTTTAAAGGCAACATTGAGGTTTTGAGCTTTAACATGGAACTTGGTTATTTAAAATAAAAAATGTGATATAACTTGATTAGTTTTCCAAAGCTGAGTATTTGTTCCTTTGGTATTAGCAAAATATTCTAGTCAGGCAGGTGACTCATTTCCTAAACAGTTTTCGTAGAATGGTTTGGGTTGCAAAGGACCTTAAAGACCATCTATTTGCATCCCCCCTGCCATGGGCAGGGACACCTTCCACTAGACCAGGCTACTCAAGGCCCTATCCAACCAGGCCTTGAACACTTTCAGGGATGGGGCATCCACAACTTCTCTGGGCAACCTGTTCCAGTGCCTCACCACCCTCACAGTGAAGAAGTGCGCCTTGCACATGGCCCTGTTAAACTTCATGAGGTTTGCACATTCCCACCTCCCAAGCCTGTCCAGGTCCCTCTGGATGGCATCCCTTTCCTCCAGCATGTCGACTGCACTGTGCAGTTTGCTGTTACCAGCAAACTTGCTGAGGCTGCACTTAGTCCCACTGTCCATGTTGCTGATGAGAAAGATGTTAAACCGGCCCCAGTATTGACCTCTGAGGGGCGTCTTCACTTGGGACACCATCCCCTCCTTGCTGAGAGCAAGGTCCACCATAGCACCTCTCCCTGCTGGCTGCTCTGTCACTTGGAAATTATCAGTGCATTCCAGGAACCTCCTGGATTGCTTATGCCCTGCTATGGAGTCCCTCCAGCAGGTACTGGGGTGGTTGAAGTCCCCTGTGATGGCCAGGGCTTGTGAAGGTGAGGCTGCCCCTAACCATCTATAGAGGGGCTCATCTACTTGGTCTTCCTGGTAGGCAGCCTATAGCTGACTCCCCATATAATGTCACCTGTCGCTGTCCTCTTTTTAATCCTGACCCATAGGATTTTGGTTGGCTCCTCATCCATCCCCAGGCAGAGTTCCCTGTGTGCCCTGATCACTGACACAGAGGGCAATGCCCCCTCTTTGTCCCTGCTCCCTGTCCTTCCTAGAGCCTGTATCCTTCTATTCCAACACTGCATTTGGCAGAGCCATCCCACCAGGTGTCAGTGATACAAATGAGATCTTAGCCCTGCAGGTGTGTGCACATCTCTAACTCCTCTTATTTATCCCCCATGGTGTGTGTGTTAGCACAGAAGCATTTAAATTGAGTCACCAATTCAGAGACTTACTGGGAGCAGTGGCTGAAGTTCCTCTGTGCTGCCCTTCAGGTGCTTTCCTGTTGACCTGCAATCCCTCTCCAGGCTTTGGACATCTCTTGGTGGCATCCAAGTGGTTTGAGTGGGATGGATTGAGTTTCCCTTCCCCCAGAAACTTCTGTTTAATTGCTATCATGTTGAGAAATGAATCGGTTCTTCTCATAACTTCTGCACAGGACCAGAGCAGTGTATGTGCATAATATACACAACTTCTCTGTTCATTTATTGTTTATGTGTTTCAGATTTTGCACAACTTCAACACTCTATAAACCATTTCTAAATGTGAACTCAATATGTGTTTGATACCATGCTATGCTTTTAACTATTGCACCAAGCCCTGCTTTACACTGGCAGAATCAGGAATGATTAAGGTGTTTTTACTGTGTTCATCACCATGGTAGCAAAGTACCTCGTATTTACTTTAGGCATAAATGGAACCTTTACAGTTTGAATTTCCATCTTTGCTGCTTGATTTGTGCTCAGAATGGAAGTATGTGAAGCAACCATGAAAGGTACATTTTTTTTAGATCTTTTTTCTTCTTGCCCTGCTTTCCTCCAAAGTTTGTGCTCAGGAGTTAGTGGAGACAGCTACATTTTAAATTTAGCTACAGTTTTAGAGTTCATTGAGACTTTGGCTTGGTGTTCTGTTCTGGAATATTGAAAAGCCTGGCTGTTCTACTTGTCTCTTTAGAAGAAGCTGTTACTCTGTCCTTGAGCACAATTAGGATAAAAGTGTACACATTTTATCATAAGCACAGGAAACTTGCTCGTCCTACTTATTTTTTTAATGCTTTACCTTTTCTTGCTAGTTTTCTAACCAGCTGAAATGTCACATCAGAAATAGGTGGTTTGTTATTTTCAGTCGTCTTCTGCATTATGGGAGAACTGAGCTGTAACTGTGACTGTGCAAATGCCACACATGAAGTTCTTTCTGCACTCATTTGATAACATTTCTAGTGTCAAAAAGGGAGGGCTTTAAAAGTTTGGGACCATTTGGGGGGCACAAACATTTATCATCAATGTAGTTGCGTGGCTCTCTCTAAATCCTTTTCTTTGATCTATAACCATGTGTTTGAGCAATTGATGATTCCATAAGCTACTTCACATTTCCCACTGCATCTTTCTGAAGGACAAATCACTAGGTTTTTGTCTGAGAGCTGTGTAATAGATGCAGAAGACCTGCACTAATGAGCATGATGTCTATTACAAGCTCAGAGTCGTAAAAGTATTAGTAAAATACTGTGAGTTCATAAAAGACAGCACACCCATAAAGACTGTAAGTTGTATTTTCCTAATTTGGAAGCTATTTTTAGTGCTTAATTTGGTGTTTAAAAACTTAATTTATTAGCAGTAGTGTAGACTATCTAACACCTTATTACCTTTTAGTGTAAAAACTGAGACAGTTGTTCAGTAGAAGCCCTCAGGGACAACTAGTTTCATCCTGGTGTGGGTGTTGTTTGATGCTGCTCCTTGTTTCCTCCTTGTATGAAGAGGAGTCTTGGACAGGTGAGGGTTACTTTGCTTTCCAGCACCTGAGTGTTACTGTGCAGCTTCAGAGAGATGCTAAGTTCTTGAGCATGGGAAATCAGTCAGTGGGGAGAACCCAGGTGCATTTACTCACCCTTTGCAGGGTGTTTTGTCTCACATAACAAGAGGCGGAACCTGAAACGCCTGATGTCCCACACCAATAGCTGTTTGTGTGAATACCCTTTTATGTGTAGCTTTTGTATTTGTGAAAAAACAGCCACATGGTGGGCAAAATGCATTAGATATGTGGAGCAAGAATAAGATCTTCTGGATACAGTGTAAGGATATTTAGGCTGTTTTTTCATTCTAATCTTTTTGAAGTTCTATTGTTATCCAGGATTAAATTTTGCTCCTCTTCTAATAAATACTTTGTGCTACTCAAAATGGTGCCATTTTAGTGCAAATTCTTGTGCGGAAAGAGGAAATGATCTCTTATTTTTCATGGCGGAAATTAACAACTCTGATCTCTGTATGACAAAATAGGATGAAGGCAAATTAACAAATAAGATCCCCTCATGTACTTCAGAGAAGTTTCAGCCTCTCTGTGAAACACTGATAAAGCCACAAGGCTAACGTGTACAGTGTGTATAACAGCCCCTCTGCATCGTAGGCAATTGCTACATTCCAAATACCTGATTCAGCTCAAGGTGAATGGCGATAAGAAGGCTAAATATAACCTTTCCAGTGGCTTGATCTTATTTCCCAGGGTCTCTCAAAGTATAGGAAATTTGTCTGTAGCTGTGTGCATGGAGAACAGAACATGCAGTGCTCAAAGGGCAGCTGATGAAAGGGGCTTGCCTTACCTCAATTGCCCTTGCTTCCAGAATTCATTAGACTCTGAAAACATATAAACATGTCCTCGGGGTCTGCATAGTATGGGCAAGGCATAACTGGCATGGTCATTCCTCTCCTCTGGCTTTCATCTTACCTTCCAATGCACTGGAGATAACTTTATTTATGGTTGAGCATAGTAATCACTTTGGTTTCAAGAAAATCCCAGTGGGCAAAGCATGGCTCCGAGGCTGTACCTGTGTGGTAAAATAGAGGTGGAGCTGCAAATCAGCAGTGAAGCCTGTGCTCTTTTTAGTCTGGCTGGCAAGATGGCAAGGGCAAGGAGGGCATGGTTTGAGCCTTCTGTGGATGCTCAGTCTGTGCTGATGTTGCCCAGCTGTGTTCGTGATGCCTTCATTGCTACTGGTAACTAGGCTATTGCCATAGATAACTAATTATACACATATAATTTACAGCCCTCCTGCACTGCAAGTTTACCTGACTCTTTTAATGTGTGGTAGAATTATAAAAAATAACAAGAGAGGTAGATACTGAGTATCAAAACCTGTTAGCATCTGGGGATTCCCATATTTTTTGAATCCATGCTGGGTGCACACAATCACAGCTTTAGCTCTGTGTTGGTATAACATGACAGACTGAACACTAAGAGCAATGAGTGGTGTGTGTTTGAAAAGAACATATGAACTCCCTTCTCCTTCCTGGATTTTGTAGGTTTGAGTTTATCTTTACAGTTCCTTAGCAACCTTATTTGTTTTCAGTAAGTGCTTTCTGGGTTTGATTGTGAGGTATTCCCTTCCCCACTGGCTTGGTTGCAGCTGGGGAGGGTTAGAAAAGGGTGTGAAAAGAGAACCTGGCAAACACACTGGGTATTGCACTGACTGCTGCCTCCTCCAGCCAGGGGAAAGAAGGCTGAGCACTGCTTACTCTAGATACTATAGAATATAAGGGAACAGGGTAGTAGGTTGAGGAAACTAGAGCAGAAGTCTGTTAGAGACGTTTTCATTATTTAAGAGAGGAAAGTGGAAAATGTTAGCTGTGCATAATATATATAACATAGCCATACATAATACATGTTAACATGTGTATTACATATGGTGCAGAGAGTTCTCTCCTGTCCCCAAGTGCAATTTATCTCCTTTTGAACTCTGCTGAAGTGCCTCTAACAGTGCTGACACATCCCAGATGCAATCCAAAGACAAAGCTGAGAAATAGGTCAGTTGCATCAGAAACCAGGTTTCCTAAAAATGTACAAGGAAAAGAGACATGAGGCTCCTGAATGTGAAGTCTCTGTAGAACTGCCTTCCTAAGTGGGTGTATGTTCAAAATTAACAATATGGCTAGCACCGTACAGGAAGAACAGCTTTGCTGTTGCACAGCTGTGTAGAACATAGTAAGGAGAAGTTGTCAAAAACTCCAGAATTTTGAGAAGATTTATGGTTTCTGAGAGACCTACCTGAGAAGGTTGGGAATTGATTATTTTGGAGATCGTGGTAGGCAGGAGGGATCCAAGTGCTACATGGGCAAAGAAGTGCTGGTGGGCACTGGGAGAGGAAAAATTTATAGGTAAACTGGGATTAAGGATTGTCCTAAATAACAGGGGAATCATCTACTCAGAGCAATCAGTGAACACACTGGGTTGTCACTGATGAAAAAAGTTCTAAGGCATCTGTTCCTTATTTGTTCTTGGTTTCTTTGACTTTCAGTCATATTCTGCCCACTTGATCTCCCCCACCCCCACCTTCCCAGTTCTGTAACAAGCACAACCTAATTCAGGGGAAGTAGATGTAAAGTTTTGAGTAGAACTTAGCAGAGAGTATGCATGGTTAATGACATTACCTCAAAATCTCATTTTGTTCCCTATTTGCCCCTTGATAATCACAAAATTCTTCCAGGGGTGCAACACAACACCTAAGAAATCTGGAATTCTCACTCCATCCATGATCCTGAAGTTTGCCCATATGAGCCCTGACTTCTGTTTTGATTGCTGCAAATTTCTCCTCTTGACTTCCTTCACTCTCACAGTCTCCAAAACAAACCAAACACAGCTGCAGTGACCCATTTCCTACTGTTCATCGAGACCATCTCTTTGTGCTGGCAAGAAGCTGAGTTTCTGGTCCTTTATTGTTAATGCACCATAAACTGCGTTTCTCACATATAGAGATGTGCAATGCGAAGTAAGGTGAACTTCCAAATCTCTGCCTGTGTCCCTCTTTCCTAACATTAGCGTGCACTCTGTGGAGAAGGCAATGCTCAGCAGGTGTGCAGTGACAGGGCCTTCACTTAAGACCAAGCTCTGTATGGCCAATTCTAAGACTGCTTTAGGTGCTGGAGTTATTTCTTCCCCTTACAAATCTGCAAAATTAAACCACTGATCGCTGCTGCTGGCCTCTAGGCAGGAGAATTACTGGTGCTGCTTTATGCTCTGGAATTATTGCTGCAACAGTGGCTATCTACATTAGGTGTAGAGAAGCGCTCTGGGGCCTCACATCATCTGTTGCCGAAAGATAGTTTAAAAGCCTCTTCCCTCTCTGCTTGTTTTTCAGATAAAGGCATATTCCTCCTTCTGAGTCATGTTTTTACTGTTTCTAACCCAAAAAAGTCTATGAATAGTTACAACTTTTCAGTTTTAATTGCAACTTGCTAATGTTTTTCTCCAGTGGCAACTGAGCTCCTGGGCTCGGAAGTTGTTCTCTACTTTGGAGGAAGGTGAGGAAAGCAATGTAGAAGTGAGGCAGAAGAAAAAATTCAGGCAAAATGTCTCTCTCTCTCTCCTGGTGTATGATGTTCTTGAGTGTGCCAGAAAGAAGTCTCCTAGTGCAACAAAGAAATGGAAGATATTTAGCAGTGCAAATTCATCCCGAACATCTCTAAGCAAAATTGAGCTCTCCTGGTTCTCATGAGCAAAGACCTTTTGGCATGAGTCACTGCCAAAGATGGGTGGTCACAGCTGTTGTATCAGGGAGTTTGTATTGGGACAGTTTGTTGCAAACAGTGTGATGCAGAACTTGCATTCACCTCCCATCACTGCCATTTAATTTTTTTCCAACTGAAAACAGATTATTATGAAGAATTAATGAGGATCTCCAAAGTGCACATGCAGCATGCCAATAAACAGTAATGAGCTTTTAATTCATAAGAGCAATAAATTTCAGCTCCTGTTGTCTTACTTTGCACACAGGAATAATTCCTTGCACAGTAGGATTATTTGAAAGAAATGTCAGACAGGCTTTATGTTTTATGTTGTGAAAAGAAGTTTGTAAGTGGTTTTCTTCTTTCTTTTTTTGCTTTCTTCTCCTTTCTTCTCTGAACACATCTGAGTTACCTAAAGGCTTCTAGGATATTGCAGGAAAACAACTGTACGCCTTAAGTGCACTCTGTAGTTGATGAGTGAGGGGTTTCTGTCTGTGTTTCAGGTGCTCATCTCTTCAGGGCTGAGCAGAAAGGCACACTGAAAAGATTCAGTGACCTGGTAACTGCTGAGCATTTCTTTCTTGCTTTCCTTCCTCAGAAAGAGGGATACCCACCTTTCCTGCCATTACCCTTCTCCAGTTTCTCAGAGGCAGTAGGTCAAAAAAAAAAAAATAACCAAACCCACAAACCAAAACCTTTACAGATAACACTATGTGTGAGTTCAGCAGCAGCGCTGACATGAGGAGTTTGGAAAGTGCAGCTGTTTGTGGGACTGGCAACCAGATTAGGGAAGTGAACTTGCTTGAAAAGGGGGAGGAGGGAGGAGGAGAAAGGGGTTTGCTTTGTTTTGAAGCCTAGATCAGCTCCCTGATCTGGCTCACAGCACAACTGGGTGGTGCACTGCTGCACTGGGGAGGAAGCAAAAGGCTTGGGGTGGGATGGGAGATGCCAGGGAGCTCATGTCTTGTGTTGCTGCTTAGAGTAATATCTGTAAGATGGTGCCCAAGTTTGAGAATTACTATGGTTCTGAGTTTGTTCTTCAGGAAACCAATAGGGTTTGTGACTTAAATTTGCCAGTAAATTTTATCACTACTTTCCTGATGAAGATCAGATGTGACAGCAAAGGTTAACTGACTTTTTCCAAATGGATTTTACCTTTGGGAACAAACCTCCCAGAAGTGCTGAGGTTTTTCAACGAAGACCAAGGCCACCCAGCCCTGGTCAGTTGTAAAAGGGATCCTAGGTCATCTCTGTGCTTTTTGGCAAAACACAAACAAATCTGTTCAGGCTGGTTTTAAGGCAACCTTCAAAATTATATTCAGGAAACTTCTTTCCATCAGGAATAACCTTTTGACAAAATTCCTTATGTGGCTTCTGGTTTAGATTGAAGGATTTTCTCCACTATGAAGATTTTCAACGTACTTTTTTCCCCTCTGATGCTATGGAGCCATGGTGATGAACAAGACTTTTTGAGCTGCATTAAAACATTTTGTTTAAGAAACTTGAATAAAAGATTAAGTTTGGCTTGTTCTAGTCTGAGCATGGTCAGGAATACTGTATGACGAATCACACTTGGAAAGCTATCACTGCATCTTAGCATGAGCCTCAAATATTTTGAAGGTAGATTTAGTCATTTTCTCCAGTTATGAAAAATATTTCAAATTTCATTTAAATTCCGTTAGACCCCCGTTGCTGTCTCTGGGATGCAATAGCTGATTAAGTTCTCAGTTACTTTCATTCCAGTTCCTGGAAGGAAATCTATTCTGTGGCTTATGTGGTAAAGTGACTGAAGGTTTTAAGTGTGTATAGTCAAAGCTGTCCCTGTTGAGGAAAGAGTTAAAGGAATACTATGAAAAAGTGGAAGGTGACATGTTTTTCAGCGTGGAGGCTGCATAGGAGACAATAAACCTGTCCCAAAGATGGTCTCATGCATGAGAGTCTGTCAAACTTAATTTTTGTTTCTTCAGAGACTCATGCTTGTGGCAGGAGATTTATGCCACCTGACTGGTATGCCTGAAGAAAAAGATGTATTAAATGCCAGCAGAGAAGGAAAAAACTTGTCAAAACTTGTGGTTTATTAAAATTGTGCCAAAATTTTGTCAGAGACAGCTACACTAAACTTGTAATGGATTCTGGGAGCTGAGTTTACAGGAAAGTTTTGCTGCTTTATTAAAAAGTAGAACAGGATGAACTTTTCAACTTAGTAGGTAAAGAGCTAATTTCCATGGGCCTATGTCAGCAGAACAAATGAATGCTAAGAAAGATCAGGCAAATGACTGGGACAAGGCAATAGCACAGGTGCTCTCTCACAGCAAAAGCTAGAAGACTGGAATTAGAAACTTTCTGGTCTTTTGTGTCCCCTCCTGGACATTGAACAAGACACATGACTTGGAAGACAGGAAAAGGAGTGAGGACAAACATGCCTGTTTGTTTGGGCATTGTTACTCCTTTGTATTTTGTGCCTGCCAAGAAGCGCTTAAGTGATTAAAGTGGTTTGTTGTTTTAGATCGATAGTTTTGGGTGTGGGATACCTCAGCTTCCATGGACCAGAAAATCCAGGTGAGCTCACTGCCACTCTGTCTTCCTGCTGAAGGAGAGATTTCAACTGGATCACTAAGAATTAGCAGTTGTGTGAATAAAGATATCTACGAGATGAATGTTTTTAAGTGACACACACCTTCCTTTTCCAAATAAACACACCGGTGTTTCATAGTCTATGATAATGAATAAGCTGTTAAAAAAAAATGGAATTTCTGTGAATCACATTTGCAAACCTTGTGTGTGTTCCAACTCAGAATTAAAACCCAAACCTTCCCATTGTATGAAAACTCTGGGGATGAGAGAAAGTTGGTTTCTCACCATGATTTGTCACCATGTCATTATTCATACCTCTATATTCAGTATAACAGGCCAATAATGCAAATACCAATCCTACTGTTTTGTAAGTTGAAAAAAAAGTAAATTCAATTAAGTGGAAGCACCCTGCTTTGCTTTGACATTTTTACTTCTACCCATTTTGAATTTTCATCTGCGTCACAAGACAAAGAACAACCACACTCAATTTCCATGAAGAGCTCCTTTCATCTGTGTGGACAGGATTGAGACTCTTCCTTTGCCAAAGGTAAGACTTACCACCTGCATGCTAGAGAAATTGTGTGATTTTCTCAGATATGGGAAAATACACTGCGGTGTCTGTGGGAGCAGGGAACCACATTTGTGCTTCACCCTGGAAGTTTAAAACGAGCATTAGCTGTCCTGTTCCCTGTCCTTTGGGAAAGGGTATGAGAACAATAAAGTTCAACACAGCTTTATTTCAATACCTCTTCTTATTTCCTAGTAGGAAGAAACCTGCAGTTATAAATTTCCTGAGCTGGAAGTAATCTCCTCCTGGTTGTGTTTTATTGTTACTACAGCTTTCTTTTATGGCTCTTCTTACTGTTTGGTTAAGTATGCAATTTTGGCATCTTAAACACTCTGTATTGATTAGTTTCATAATTTAGTTTTGTTGAGTGGCATAGTAAGTATTGGGTTAAACTTGAGGCCTGATCATATTCTTGGATCTCCCTTAGGTCTTTCATTTGAGACCTAGCAGATAAACATTTTCCTTCACCTGTTTCATGCCAGTCATGATTTTACAGGCCTCAGTTTCCTTACTGACATCTTTCCTAAGCGGAAGAGTCTCGGTCAATTTAAATGTTTTTCACACAGAAACTATAACATATTGCTTATTTATCCTCTTTGTACTCTTTCTAGTTCTGTTATATTCTTTCTGAGAAAAGAATTGTGTGCAGTATCAAAGGTACTGTTCCATGATTAATTCTGGTGTGTTCAGCACTTTCTTTTTGATTTTCTCTTCTTAGTAAAGATTAACGTTCAGCTGGAGGCTGAATGTTTACATGTAGCATTGTCTTGGCAACACCAATACCAGCCGATGAAAGTGCTGCAGAAACAGGAGGACCCTTCCAGGAGAACTGTATCTGGGGCATTTGCTCAGTCTCAAACTTGGATAGTGGTGCTTAGGGACATGGTGTAGTGGAGGACTTGGCAGTATAATATATACAGTTGCATTCAATGATCTTAAAGGTATTTTCCAGCCTAAATGATTCTGTGATTCTGTGTGCCTGTTAGACACTGTTTAGGCAGCTATTGCTGCCAGAGAAAGAACCAAAATAAGACTAAGATCTCTCTTCTTGAAAGAACTTTTGAATTGTAGTAATATATTAGGGACCATTACTTTATGTACGTGGATAAAGGTTTTTTCACATTGATGTTTCTCAGGGTCAAATTAAACCTGCTATTTTTCGTCCTAGTTACTGACTACATTCAAGTTCTTCAATAGCTTGTAGCTTGATAACATGATATGACAAAGTTGGATGATGATGTTGGATAAATTGGTGTTGTGCCACCTGCAAAGGTATCCAGAAGACTCTTGTGAGGGTGCATTCTAACGCCACTCAAATTAAATTCAGCATTGGTATGTACAAATGATCAACAAAACTGACATTGGCTTAAAAAAAAGGAAATGAGACCTTGTAATTATAGTAGAGGGGGAAAGAATCACCTTGATGCTCACAGACAAAAATGGAAATCAAATATTAATAATTAGTAGGAGAAAATGAGTAGGAGCAAAATGAAATCAAGTATAAAAAATTTGCTGTTGTATAAATTCAAAGTGTGCCACATCCTGATTGCTGTGTGCAGTTCAATATCCCTGTCCTCCACATTGAAAATTATAAAAGAACTAGTTCAGAGAAAGCCAAAGATGATCTTAAAATAAGGAATGGCTTCTATAGGAAGAACGAATGAATCATCACATCCGCCTTGAAAAGATAAAGCTGAAGGGGAATATTGCATAAATACATGAATTCATGGATGACATGGAGATCACAGAATTATTTAGGCTGGAAAAGACCTCCAAGAGCTTGAAGTCCAACTATAAACCCAGCACTGCCACATGTAACACTAAGCCATGTCCCAGGTGCTCCATCCACATGTCTTTTAAATACCTCCTGGGATGGTGATTCAATTACTTCCCTGAGCAGCCTGTTCCAATGCTTGACAACCTTCTTTATGAAGAAATTGTTCCTGATACCCAGTCTGAACTTCTCTTGGTGCAACTTGAAGCCATTTTGTCTTGTCCTACATGTTCTTGTATGGGAAAAGACAGTTGATTTGGGACTATTCAATGAATAAAATAGGTGGCACATAAAGGGATGTAATTTTTTAACATAGGCAGTTAAGTTATGGAACTCCTGCCAGAAAATATGAATGATAGAAAAAAAATCAATTTATCACAATTCCACTAAGACTGGGGAATGCTAAGAG
>JAOXXN010000446.1:70250585-70261999 GCA_026770055.1 Myrmophylax atrothorax | reverse complement strand
GACTAACTGATCTATATTAGCAAGAGCATGGACAGGAGGTTGAGGAAAAATACACCTTCCTTGCATCTGTGTTTCCCAAGACTTTTCATCCCTTTCCACGTGCTGTCTTGTCTTGACTTCAGAGAGGCAGAGCTGTTCTGAGCAGAGGGAACAGGAGAAGTCAGGCAGCTGGAACAGATGTGAGGGCCTGCACTGGGGACAAGATGTGTGCCCAGTGGGCTGGAGTTTCTTGGAATAAGAAGGCTGGGAATGTGGAAGAGTGTGAGAGTTAGGGGGAAAGGAGGAAGACTTGCTATGAAGAAAACTTTAAGGAAGGATGGGAAAGCAGACGGAACATGTCAGAGGTTCTGAACTGAAAGGATGAGAAGTGGTTTGACTCTGAGAGCTGGGGTGGCTTGTGAAAGGAGTTTGGAGACAGAAGGTCTTGGGAGATAAAAAAGTCACAGCTGTGAAAAAGTAGATGAGAGAAGAGAGTCAGGGGATAACCACGCTGTGCTGTACAGGATTTTAGGTGAGAATGGGCAGGGAATACTGTGGTGCCTCCCTGATGCCTCTAACCAGCTCTGATCTGGAGACAGAAATTCACAGACCTGGCCTTCCTGTCTCAGCAGCAAGGGTTTTGTCACCTCTACATTCTCTTTTTGTCACTCAAAAGTATAAAAATTAAAGTGTAATTTCCAGATGAGAAGATGAAAATAATTTTATTTGCTATCTATTTTGAAATCAACACCTCAGCAAACCACGGTAATGTAATGGATCCTCCAAACTCATCTCCTCCTCTACAGATTTTCTGCTCGTTTTCAGCGTGACACGGAGAAGTATGCACACACTTCTGTCCCAGCGGGCAGACTCGGCTGCCAGTTGCACTGTCTCATTTGCTCAAATCCACTTCCAAATTTAGCCAGAGAGATGTAGTAATAAATTGTGGGCAAAGCCCATTCCCGGCTTGGCCGGCAGATGGCAATTCCTCCTCTGTAAGGTATCCTTAGGCAGCCTTTAAGGCATAAGAAACGGGAGTTTGCTGTAGTTGAGTCTCTGTAATTTGTAAGGAGCATAAAAATACCCCTGGAAATTGAGGGCAGCTGAACTAACTAATTGCTGTCAGCTACCAACAGATTGGATGCCAGAGTTATTCAGTGTGTCAAATAAGTACTGTCATACATTAAGGGGAAAAGAACTTAAAGTCATTTTGTTCACTCAGCAGTTAACTCTGTTTCGCTGCTGTAAGAGGCAGCACTGGAATTTTGGTCGCATTTGAAAGGTATTGCCGAAACAACATTGTTTTTTGGATGTTTCCTGTCACATCAAATGGTCCTGATATGAATTGACATGGAAATTTGAAATTAAAGTTAATGTAAGCGGGTGTTTCCTACTGTTGTTACAGATCTACAGGAAATGAACTGTTTAATTTCAGAAGGAAAAATAGCAGAGCATGCAAATGCAGATAATATATGTATTAAGTGACAAACTTCTGGAACAGGTTAGCAGAGAAGGCTGCTGCAGGAAATTCAATGTAAAGTCGAGTTCGGCTCTTTGCTGCATAAGGAGAAAGTTTCAGGAATGATGTAAAAAACCAGCAAGGCAGAACACTGGTTAATGGACAGATACATTGAAATTTTCCTTTTCTTGCCCAAATTTCTCTTTTGTTTTCACAGTGAAATGACTGTAGAGCTAATTCCAATGTATTACATTTGCTCTTTAGGGAAGGTAGTGAGTTTTTATGTCTCAGGAGTGGTAGCTCCCAATGTAGGGAGGAGGAAGGGTTAAGAAGGAGGTCCAAGCTGGCATTACAGTTTGCTTCCCAGTTATCATGCTGACTGGGCCAGAAAGAGGGACAGAAGTTCTCAGTAAGTGCGGGGGAAATGTTCCTTAAATCATTGCTTGGTGAACTTTTTGCTTGGAGAAGCATAAATAGGAAATGAAGCAAGCTGTATCGAGCTTTGTCTGCTTGAAGTCAGTTTCCCTGACATGAAACTGAGAGCTGAAGAGAGAAAAAAAGGGAAAATTATTGAAAGAGGTACTCAGAGTCCTGTCAAAAAGGCTGGTTTGCTTTTAAACACTGAATATTTGATACTGATCAAGATACTGTGTTTTACTTTCCAGTCATACTGATATGATCGAGCTGGAAGGAGAGAATGCATTCCTAGACTGAGAGTGTGAGTAACAGCTTTTACCTCAAGGTCCTTTCCCGAGCTATTGCAGACAGACCAGAACTGTGCAAAGTCTGCCCCCGTGCTTCTGCTGTTAGTGACCCCTGCTCTGTGACACCTCAAGTTACAAGTCTTCTCATTGTCAAAAAAGAAAGTGCTTCCTTGAGTGAGTCTGTACCACCAGGAACACACCAGTGGAAGCGGAAGTCTGGAAGGGCTGTCTGGCCTCGGGCTTCAAAGGAAGGCCAGGATTTGCTGGTGGTGAATAGTTTAGGCAGACTGCAGGGAATATGTTCAAAAATTTGTTTAAAAAACCCCCAAACCTGTAACTCTTACATGTTCATGGGTAAGAAATTCTTATACTATGCCTGTGCCCCTTGCTTTAACACCAAAATTGTTTCTGAAAACTGCTGTTAGGAAACCATGTTATTATGAAGGGGCAAGGTGGAGTCAGGAGGAATTTATCCAGGTAGTTAGGAGGGTTGACTTAGGGGTAAGAGACAGGACTCATGGCAGTGAGAATGGACTTAAACATGGGATCTGCATCTGGAAATGTGCTTCAGAAATCCAGAGTTAGGAACACTGGGTCTATCTGTATTAGCAAAGCTTTGAAATGTGGGAGGGTCAGTTTGGATACAACCACGATAGGTTGATGTCTAACCTCATACATACATTGCTTTCCAAAAGGAGGGTGACATCTCCTCTTCACAAGAACCACACATCCTGACTGCAAACAATCAAAAGTCTAGCTCTCTCACATTGCTCCTGCATATCAGGAAACATAAAGTGGGAAAAAGTTCCACTCAAATCCCCTTGGAGGTTACCCTAAAGTATCATTGCTACTGAAAGCTGAAGTCAAAGACAAGGTTTGGGTTTTCTGTTAGTGTTTGTAATTCCTGGCTATGCTTGGATTCATTGCACAACCAAAGGCTGCTTTTTCCAACCAATAGCCTTGCAAAGTCATACTGAAAACAGAAAATACTGTGTACTTTGGCTGAGGTATTAGCAGCTATAAGGATCTGGAAACGGTGGCTTGTGTAACAGTGTTGCTAATTGTATTTAAATTGGAGTGAATCGACCCCTCTAACACTGAATAAAGAACAACTTTATTTTTTCCCAAGAGAAAAGCAAATAGGAGACTGGATGTATACAGGTGAACAGGGTTTTAACAAGTGTTTCCACACCAAGATCTGACACCATGTTAACTACTCCCCTATCCCCTAGGCAAGTGCAAATCAGTACATTGTAAAAGATGACCTGAAGTTAAAGCTCTGTAGTTACCCCACAATAATTCATGTGTGAACAGCACTTAAAGCTCTGTAGTTACTCCACAACAAAGTTCATATGTGAACAGTCTTATGTGAGAATAATTTCTTTTCCTCTTGTTCAAATTTTTTCACATGTCCAGGATATATTAAACGAACCCATGAAAAAGTAAGCCCTCTTCTGTATGTGGATTTGTATTGGCATGTATAAGAAAGGGTTAGTAGTCCTTTAGCTTCTGCTTTTCTACTGACTTGTGTCAGTACATCAAATATCTTGCAGAAATACAATTAACAATTGCCTTAAGATCAAAGGAACTACAAAATTACAGTGTGTGCGAACAAATAGGGTCATAAAAGGTCAGAAAACATTCTTTCTGTAAAAATAAGGGTGCCAGGTTATTTGTAAGATCATGTCCTTATATCAGTGATGACTTTCTTAGTGAGAATACTAGGTATGTTTGGATAATACAGAAACTTGAGATGATTTAATGATTAATAATGCTATTCTCCATAGAAAACTTTCCTCAGATAGATGTGTTATTCATAGTTTAGTACAGAGTTTTCATGCCCAGTCAGTAGCATTATAGGTCTTCTGGAAAGTAAAATCCTGTTGGTACACACCAATATTGTTCAGCAAATGCCAGCAAAATGAATACTGAAACTATGACACCACTGCTTGTGTATGGTTATAAATCAGATTTCTAAGTGTCTGAGAATCATCCATGTGTTTTAAATGGGTTGGGTTTATACTGTCTTATTGCTTATTTGGCCCAATTTTGAGTACCTGATCTTTCCCTTAAAGGGCGGTACTCTGGGTGCTGCATTATTCAAACAGTTGGCAACTACTTAAAGGTTTAGAAGATCCTACTTGAAGAGCTTAGAAGGGTTGAAGGCTTTTAGTAAAATAATTAGTGTCATTTAATTTTAAATACTACTATCCCAGGGAGCTTAAGATGACCTTGATTTCACCCTGATGAGGGAAGCAGGAAAGACTCACCTTTTTCTTTTAAGCGTTTCTAACTAAAATGTACGACACAGACAACCACCTAGACAGTTAGACTTTTATATACTGAATAATTCTGCCTGAAAACTGATTATGCATCTGTTGTGTCACACTGTTGTGATCAGAAGCTTCTGTAATACAAAATCTTTCCATAGTCTTTCTTTTAAATAATTGGGAGGATCATTACGATGACAAGGAAAATTGATTATTAATTTTATTTGTCTTAGGGAATGCATTTAGGTTTCCCAGAGAGAAATCTTAGTGCATTTGCATCCCTTGAGTTAACAAAAATGCTGTTTTAGAGGGAATACAAATAGCACTGGGAGCTGCTGAATCTGGATGATATTAATCTGGCTATATTATAAATCCTTCTTTTTGTATTAATTTATCTTACTTTTACTATATAAAGTAAAGGTTATCCCATTAATCTGGTAAGGATGGATTTTATCAGAGTATAAATACAAAGTGCAGGGCCTATGTGTGTGCTTACTTTTGAACAAGTGCTATATTTTTACTTAGCCACAAAGTAAATACATATTTAGAGAAAGGCCATTGATACAGGATTTATTTAACTTAAAAAAAAAAAAAATCCCTGTCAATACAAGGATTCATTTAGTTCTTCTTTTGAAAGAGAGGAAGTATGTGACGGTGCTAACAAGAATAGTCATGTTTATTTCACAAAATACACTCATTGCAAAATGAATGAGGCATTTCCATGTGCCTTTTTTTGGATATCTGTTTTACCCATATTACCATTTATCAGATGCATTGTGGATTAAATAATCTATCAAATGGAGTAAAGTGAACCAGAGAGAGTATGTAATTTTTTTTCTGAACTAACCTGCAACAGACCGGAATTTTTCTATCCAACTTCAAATTCAGGATTTCAGATAGTAGTTAAGAAGTAAATGCAGACTGAGGATAAAAAAATTGGAAAAAATACTGCCTTTCTGTTAATCTTTTAGATATTAAAGCAATTATTTGTCAGTAAAAAAGCAGGATGAAATTAAGTCCTTTTGTGCCAGCTGCAAGGTAGCTGCATAAAGTCATTTATCATATATTTAATGTCCTATATAGTTTAAGTATTTCAATGCAAATATCTACAACCTGAAACTATTCTTTACTATATTTAGTACTCTTAAACTACTCTCAAAATGTCAGATTTTTTTAATGTATTTCTCAACACAAATATATTCACTTTGCAAAGGCAAGTAGACTTTCTACATGGAAGACTTTGTTAACAGTTTTAATATGACTAAATATTTGAATTAACTCACTTAGATACACAGTTTTGCTTACCTACTGAGTAAAATGCTGACAGGGTTGTAAATCACACCTTGAAATGGGGCCACTAACATCTGCTAGCCCTTGCTTGTAGCCTTTAATACAGAAACACTTTCAAAGTGACAAATAGAGAACAGTGATAAACAAAGTTTATTTAACTTCCATGGAAATTAGAATTCTTAAAAATCAAGTGAGCAAGATTAATGTCACGTGTATTCCTTGTGGTTTGTTACTCCAGATAGTACTGGCAGATGTAGTAGCTTTTTCTTTTTGGACTTTTCACAACCTGAAAATTCAATTGAGTGGACACTGAGTAAACAACCAAAATCTGCTTCTAGACAACAATCGGATTGGGTTTATTTGATAAATCATTTGCTTCTCTAATGCTCCAAACTTTTGTTGAAAACAAAATTGAGTTCTTGAGATTGTAAAGGTGGTCTGGAAGATACTAAACCTACATAAACAAGGGAAGGAACTCTGAGGTGCTTAGATCCTATAATAATGCATACAATATGAAATACTTGACCTGAATAGTGGTATCAAACTAAATCTGAAGACAGCCTAAAACAATGGCTTGAAGCAGTTCCTGCTCATTTGAAAGAGATGTTAACTTTGAAGATGAATGAGAATGTTGCCCACAGTGTTAGTTATTTCACTGCCAAGAAAGAGGTGAATGATCATGCTAGAACAATGTATCCTTCATGCTTCCGCATTTAGCAATAGGATCAAAACAAATTCCATGTTTGAGGTCAAAATAAAGATTATCTTAAGATGTTCTTCAACTTAATATCCAGGGGTGGGATTAATTTCAGCGAATTTTAGGTCTCTAGAGTGTTCACTTGTACATCTAAGCTAGTCATCTGGCCTCCTACAATATTACTTACCATAACTGTGAACGTTTAAAGCGATTGTGCCCCTGTTCTCTCCTACTAACACTATGTAGAAGACCATCTCTGACCAGATGATCTCAGTGGAGACAGTGACAAGGCTAGAGGAATAATACACCATAAGTCTGCCATCAAAAACTTTGTGCAACTGGAGATTCACAGGGGCAGGGGGCTTTTACAGGAAATGACTACCACTTTCTTTCACTCACCTGCCTTTAATAATAGCAGCTCTGTGTCAGCTGTGTTCTGGACAGCAGTGTGACAAGTCCCATCCACACTTCATTGAATAATAAACTAAATCTGAGTTTAATTTGTAAAGGAGCCAGACCTGAGCCATAACCCATGCTTTAGGTGAACCTAAAAAAGCAAAATGTTAAGTCTGGAACTGGGGTTTTGAATAAATATGGAAGTGGGAATTGGACGTGTTGCTTTTCCTCTGCTTCACTAGTTAGATATTTAGGCTACTTCCTTTTCCTCTCTCATTCTGCTTGGTATTTCTCTTTTCAAAGTCCAAATAAGAAAATAGCTATTACTGAATTAGGAGGGAACCTATATCTTGACAACTAATAGCAGATTAGGAAACTTCTACTGTAGATATTATCAGATTAAGGCTAGATGCTCCCAGCACTCCACACAGTAAACAAATAAAATCTGTGGTTTTTATCTCTGAAAATGTGACTCATTTGCTCAGCAGTCAGATGCAGCCCTTGTACTTCATACAACTCTGCTGAAGCCCAGTCTGAAGCATCAGTAGAACATCCTGTCTGGCTGAGAGATCCATAAACACTGCTTACTGAATGGGATTTAATCTAATGTTGATCTTCACACAGTTGGCGATACTGTATGTTTTTGTGTTTTAATGGTTATCCTGTTTATCTCATCTTTCTGACTTAAGTCCAAATCCTTCTGCTGAATAGGTGCCTTACTAATACTAGCTGAAAATCATACAACAAAAAGGCTTCATCATTATGAGCATGCATTAGTCTAAGTGGTCACCAAGTTTTGTGTTATCTTCATGTCCTCTCTGTATAGTTACTCCCTTTCTTGGGGGTGCATCTATTGTACCGCTTCTTGCAAATTGTGATAAAGTTAGGTGTCTTACTGAAGACCTCTTTGGGTTTTTTTCTGGATCATGTAGGCATACTCTTTTCATTGATTACAGTACAAATTCTAATCAGATCAATGGAATAAGGAAGAATTAAACTCTCTGAACATGTACTCTTCAGGTTTGGTAACCTGTCGACTTTACCTTTGCAGAATACTACACAATTTTGAAATGCTCTGCAACTAAAATGGTTTATGGAAAAACTGTCTTGGTGTGTCACTAACAGTGTACTTCAACAATGAAGGTAATTTTTTTGAAGTCATTGGCAATTGAAATATTTCTTATGGTTGAAGAAAACACTGTGTGTGAGAGCTACTGAGGTATTGATCTGTTTTCAATAGCCTGTGAGAAAGCGAGTGAATGTTTAATGGGAGTTGCAGAACATGCCATTTCCTGGTCTCTGGGGCTTTTGAAACCCACAAATGATAGAGCAAACTCCTCCTTTGGCACTGGCCTTTTTATGTATTGATCCTAAAATAGACACAACCTAAGTACCACCGTAGCAGAAGTCTTTTGCAAAACACTATGTCTTTTGCACGCACAATTGCTGTTTCTTATCAGCTGTAGGGTATTAATAAAACATGTAAAATAAATACATTACTATAAACAGGAATGCATCTTAGAAAACCCCAAGGTTTTTCTCACATCACATTTCTCAGCATATCCATCCTCTTGATTTTTTCCCACTTTTCTCTCTGTTCTGCTGTTGGTTCTATGATTTTTTTTTACCTTGCTTAAAGTAACAATTTAGCTGAAACAGACACTGTTACTAGTATACAAGGTATATCTTTTATATCTCTAACCTCTTTATTTTCACTGGTTTTTTATGACAATTATCTCAAGTCCATCTTCCTCCTTTTTTCCTTTCAACTGTTTTTCTTGTGAGCATACAGAGCTCAAACAGCAGGGCCGCAAAGGTGGCTTTCCTTTCACATACCTTTCCATAATTAATATTATTTTCTTTCAAATAATCTTTTTAAAATTCTTTGATAGCAATAATTCAAACACCAGTGTTTTTATTGTGAATTATTTGGGTTACAAAAACTTTAGCAATCAAATTGAAGTCAAACCTGCTCATATTCTGTTTGCAAAGTACATATTCTATGGACAATGGTGATTGAAAATTATCTGAGTGTGAAGAGCAAGCTTTTATTGTTCTTGTTCTTGGGAACTACCAGGGAAATAGCTGGGATCTCAAGAGGCCTCTTTTAAAAGGGGAGAGGCTTAGCTCTTGACAGGAGCAGAGTGTACCAAAGAGGTACAAAGTTTCCCTAGATACCCACTTTAGGCCTGTAAAGGAAGGCCCTATGTGCCCTAATTTTTTAAAAATATAAATACTATTTTATTTTAGTGTAGATAAATAGCAACAGGGTGACAAGGTGCAGAACACTGTAGATATAGATACCAAATTTACAAAACTTCTATGTACTGAAGAATCAGATTTTATGACTCTCCATTTTCAAATGTGAGGAGAAAGGGAAAATAATTTGTTCATACTAATCAGGGTATAAGCAACTCTAAATGACTGAAAAATAGAATGTCTTTTAAAAAATGCACAGAAGTGGAAGGTGTACACAATATGTTCACAATGGGTTTTTTTAAAAGACACATCCTTTATCTTTAAGAGTTGGGGAGTTATTAGAATGCTTATAGGAAACTGAGAATTGAAGCTGCAGTGCATAAATATTACATTGTAAAACATGCAGAGAAGGAATTCCTTTTGTGCTTAACTGAACGCTGCCCCAAACTGAAAAAATATCTGGTTCTTCCCTCAAGCTGATTCGACTACCTATCATACAGTTTGCAGGCCCCCATTCAGGAAGGCAGGTGAAGTAATCTGAGGAATCTAACTAAAAGTTAGAAACAGATTTAAGCACTTGCAGAACCATGCCCCTTAGGATCAGTCCTATTGAGATCCCATCTTGGATTTTGCCCTTATCTATTCCCATGCAACTGAAAGTTTAATTAAGTTAATCATTGCTGGCAAATGTAGTGAAGGTTGAATCTGATTCAAAAAAGGTTGTCTCTGTCACAGCTGTTCAAAAACTGTTATATTGTGGTGGGGAAAGCTTGAATTATTTTAAGAAAGATCCACAGATTTGGAAAACAGCCTCTGGACAAACACTTGGTGGAGGATGTGCAGCATTAACTTTTGCAAGTTAAATTGCTTATGAAATAGTTTGAGCATAATTAAGCTTATGATAGGCTTGGGGTTTTTCGTAAGCATCAAAACTTGTTCCTTGGGGGGAACAGATGTGTTTTTCAATGGTTGGCCAAGTGTTGTCTCTCTGCTTTGGTAATTCTTATGTATTTCATACAGCCAGATACGTTTTGTTATGGGCTTTTATTTTTTCCTGTACTCTACCACTGTTGTATGCATGTGTGTAATGTTTTCATGTTTAATTTAGATGCACATAAGTAAGAAGACAAAGGGAATATACAGCAAGATTTGTGCATCTATGAAATACACTTCATTAGAATCATAAATGTATTTGTAAACTTTTTAAAAAATTACTTATTTTAAAACAAATGGGAGCACACTAATCATGCAAAATTAAACATCCAAAGGTCATGCATGCATTACACAGGCTTTCCTTACATAGTTTTCTTTCTGTAGCTGCTACTTTTCATGTGAAGAGTGACTGAGTAATGTGTGCAGAACAGGGAACTTGGCTTTATGCATCTTTGCTTTATTTTGGACTGAGTTTTGTTTTCCTGCATGGCCACTGGTACGTGTAGGATGGAGAAAGTGATTCAGAGTCAAAAAAAGGAGGAAAAGGCTTTAATAGACTGGCAAGGGAGTTGGACTGCACAGATGATGCAGCAGTAGCAGCCCAGGTTCTGAGGAAAATACTGGGATGGTGTGCAAATGCAAGAGGCTGCATGAGCACTCCAGGTCTCACAGGGAAGGACGAAGCATCCGGATTTCATCTGCTGATTTTCTTTCAAGAAGCTGCTCTTCCTCGCCAAGCTCAAACTGCTTAAAACATAAGTAGCCGCCAAACGCCGGAACAGATGTGCAGCTGACGACTTGCAAGCAGGACCATGGGTCAAAAAGCTTCTCATTTAACACTCCTGAGCTCCCCTTTCCCGATCCTCTTACTTTGCTGGCTGTGGGGAGGAAAGGTCAAGAGCTGGTGCCTCTGTGCAACTGAGAAGCATGGCATGCGGTGTGCAAGAGCAGTATTTTCTCTTTCTTTGTCAAAACCAGAGAAGACAGACGGGGAGATGCGGTTCCCCCACGATCCCCTCTGGCACAGTGTGGAGAAGGGGAGGTGGACAGCTGTCCTAGAGGACAACGGATGCCCCGAGGGCCCTGGAGCGGGGCCCCTCCGTGGCGGTGCTGGCAGCCCTCCCGTCGGGAAGGAGGGTGGTCGATGGAGCTCCCCAGAGGCCCGAGAGTGCCGGGCAGGGCCGAGCGCCGGCTGTCTTGGCGTGTGTCTGTGCGTGTGTTTGTGTGTTGCGACGTGTGCGCGTTTTGGGGCGGTTTCTCTTTACTTGCTTGTTGTTTGCCAACAGCCGGAGCGGGAGTTTCAGACTTTCCCCGCTCAGCTCGGGCGGCTGCAGCAGGACAGCGCTGGGCGCAGCTGCCTTGCCTCGTGGAGAGCGGGCTCGGCCTGGGAACGGGGCCAGGGGCTTGTTTACCGCCCTGCCCGCCGCGGGCACTGCGCGGTACCTGCGTGCGGGCTTGGGGCGCTCGCCCACCTCCTGCCTCCCTGC
>JAOXXN010000446.1:70229035-70239153 GCA_026770055.1 Myrmophylax atrothorax | reverse complement strand
AATTGGGTAGATTACTGGGGTGGCTTGAGTAGAACTGCACAAAATTGGTACGGGCAATATTAGTCTTTTTATGTACCATCAGAAGTTTAGTCAGCATGACCCAACCCTGGTGCTTGGAATTTTTATTGCTTTTTCTGATATTAGGCAAAGAAAATAGTATGTTACTTGCAATTTGTTACCTCGTGCTGTGTTATTCATCTTTTGTGTATGTCTATAAGGCATTTAACTTACTGTATGTTATGTGATGCAGGTTCAGCCTCTGCGTAAAGGTCTGTGAAAACAACTGTATACTGTATTCATTTTTTTAGCAGAACATGTATTATTTCAGAAATGGGTCAAAATATTTAAAAATAATTTTAAAATAATTTAACTGTGTTTATTAAGGATAGTTGTATTGGGAAAATACAGGTAGGGAAAGGTGGATATCCTACAAACTGCTCTGCTGCATGTTCTTTGGGATATTGTCAATGCTGCCTCTGAGCAATTGAAATTTATTTTCTGTTTTGTGTGGCATCCCACCTACCAGTATTCTAGGTGCATATTTTCCTGATCAGAGTACATAAGTGAGGTGCTATAAACAGTAAAAGGCCAGTTGAAAAATTGTATCATGTCTTTAAAACTGCCTGATCTGGACCTATATGGTTGTTCAGGAATTTCAAACAAAAAGGATATGGATTCTTAATGTGAGACTGTTCCTCTAGGTTTCAAATTAAGGTTTAGAATGGAAAGGGTAGAAAACTTCAGTATGAAAATTTGCTGCAAGGTTTGTATTGTCTTCTGAAGGTGATCAATCTTAACACTTCTCACAGTTTCTTGTTTATAATCAGTTAGGATTCTGTGGAAACCTTGAAGTCTAGTTCTTTGGGATAGGATCTCTGCCTGTGAGATTGCTGCTCAGTGTTTACTGTGCAGAAGATGTGGGTATTACAAACAGTATTCTTAGCATGAAAAGATTTCTATTACTTTTATCAAGATGTTGCTTTAAAAAAAGGGTTAGATCTCTGCTTTTTTTGGAGCTTTTGTAGAGCTCTGTAGAGTGCTGTGTGAGCTGTTCTGGAATTCCTCTTCAACACACTTCTTTGGGTTTTTAGAAGAGAACAATTTCTGTGACTAAGATAGCACAGTTTGGTGGTCACTGCTTTTCTTTTGCGTGTTAAAACTAAAGTCTGAAGTAGAGGAGGCTTAGTGGACTCTTAACAGACAATTAGGAGTGGTCAGATTTAGAAATTAGTAGTAACAGTAATGTAAACAAGGGGACTAGGTTTGTGATTCTGGCTGTTTTGAATGTAGCTGATTAGTGGATTTATATTATCTCAGAAATGAAGTAAATCATGCCTTTTTTTTTTTTTTTTACATTTTGAATCATTAACTGCTACTTTTACCACACACTTTTTAACACTTTTTCCTGTGTTATGAACCACTGATGGTTCTGATTAAATACATTATCATGATTAATTCTTAGCTATATTAATATTTCCCATTCTGGATCTCGGTTGATCTTTGAATTTTGTTCTGCAACATGCTTTAATAGATAAATAACATATTAATTTACACATATTTGACCTAGATATCATAAAAGCCCATAAACCCTCCAACTGGAGCAGGGGGAGAGGTTGCCCCTCTGTTGCCTGAATTCAGGGAGAAAAAAAATTTCTGAGACTATCTGGATAAGGTAGAGAATTAGTTCTTCACTAAAAGCTTTTAGGTAAACAAAATGTATTGATGCACGTGCTACAGCATAGAAATCTTACAATTTATAACACTACTTAATTATCCTATCTAAGGTTCTATCCAGTCTAAGTATTGTCTACTCTCGGGCCACCTTGGTGTCCCTCCCTGAGCCTCCCCTGGGCCTGCCCCTTAGCACACCCTCCTAGAATTGTGCCTAGGGTCCCAAGACCCTTTACTTCATCTTTCTTCTTCATTTTCATGCCTCTTTTCCCTCATTGGATTTCCTCTGAGGTTCCTGGGCTCTCTTCTTATTTTGACTGAAGTGGTATCTTATTATCCTAGTGTTGGTACATGGGTTTCAGGCAAGATGTTCTAACTTTTATCTTCTCTATGACACAGAGGTCCAGGAATGTGTCATGGAGGTTAGAAGCTGCCAGCTAATATTTCAAGTATAAGAAGCTACATAACTATATAAAACCTAAAAATATATGAAATCCTAAGGCAGCACCTTAACAACCACTGTCTTATATATACCTTATCTGTTTCCTAACAAGCTATAGACCCTGACTACATACTCTTTATTTTTACCAAAGACAGTGCATTTGCTCTGTCGTGCAGAGTTCTCCATCACAGAATCGTAGGATATCCTGAACTGGAACAGACCCACAAGGGTCATCGAAGTCCAGGTCCTGGATCTGCACAGGTCTGCCCCAAGAGTCACACCATATGCCTGAGAGCATTGTCAAAACACTTCTTGAACTCTGCCAGGCTTGGTGCTGTAACCACTGCCCTGGGGAGCCTGTTCCAGTGCCCAATCACCCTCTGGGGCACAAACCTTTTCCTAATATCCAACCTAAACCTCGCCTGACACAACTTCAGGCTATTCCCTCAGGTCCTGTCACTGGTCACCATCAGAGAAGAGATCAGTGCTTGCCCCTCCTCTTCCCCTCATGAGGAAGTTGTAGACTGCAATGAGGTCTCCCCTCACTCTTCTCTCTTCCAGGCTGAGCAGATCAAGAGACCTCAGCTGCTCCTCATATGGCTTCCAGTGAAGGCTCTTCACCATTTTTATAGCCCTTCTTTGGACACTCTAATAGCTTTATACTGTTCTTCTGTTGTGGCACTGAAAACTGCACACAAGACTCAAGGTGAGGCTGCACCAGTGCAGAGCAAAGCAGGACAGTCACCTCCCTTGACCTCCTGACAGTGCTGTGCTGGATGCACCCCAGGATATGATTTTCCCTTCTGTTTGTAAGCTCTGCTTTTTCTTAACTTTAAACTTCCTTACAGAATGTTTACAAGGGCCATAAACTGTTTTTCTATCAGGTTCCCGATGCTGTTACCTCAAGAACTACAAACTATCTATATGCAAAACTCACAGGTTGGGAATGTGATGAATTCATGGCAAAATTACCATTGTGTGAAATTGTATAATCAATAAAATAATTTTTTCTTCAGTAAGTGGCTGTAGTGGCCAACCTTTTAGTGAAGTGTTGAGTGTAGCTTTGTGTAAAATATCAGTTGAGTTGTGGGATTAAGGGTTTGTGATTGGGGGAGTACTTGAATGTTCAGTAGGAACCTAAGAGGTGGTTAAAGAATGATTTAGCAGTGTTTACACAAAGGTGTTTGAAATGAGGGGAGCTTGGGACTAGTGTAAATGCAGAGGAAGGAAGAAGGAGCCTCCACCTATTGTTAGGACTGATGAAAAAGATATCAGAGGCAAAATCAATCTACTTACTTTAAAAGTGGGACATCTTGTTAAATTGGTGAGAATGCTGCATTCATACAGATTTATTTGCTTGTTTATATAGGTGCTTATTTTCCAAATTGATTTGTACTGCTTCTGATCACACCTCTGCTTTGCTGTTGACATGGACATTTACTTTAGCAGTTACTTTTTGGTTTTTGCTACTCTCATTTTTTTTGAAGTAATTTCATAATTGTAAAGCCTTTTCCTGTGCACAGTTGGTTTAGCTTAGGTGGGCACAGGTCCTTTGAAATTCTGTAAGTAAAGAATTTCAGTTTAGTGTAAGACAAGGATATCACAAATGTTTTGTGATAGAAAACAGTACCATAGGCTTTTAGACCTGCTCTGTTCCTATGCTTGACTCCAATTTAAGGAGTATCTGTTCGAAATATTATAGTTACCTTTTTGACCTCAATATCTGTCGTGTTAAAATAAATGGGTAAACTATATATAGTCATTCCCCTCCTTACATGGTTTTATCTGGGTCACTACGGGAGTGCTGAAGCAAATGTGATTATCAGAGGGTTTTGTTATGTTCCGAAAGGCACGATGCATACTGAGGTGAGATGCAGCCTTCCTAAATGGCACTGGTGCCAATCATGGTGATGCTTGGCATCACACTGTACCAGTAACGTGCATTTTGCTTTCTTTGCTGTTTTTTTTTTGCCTCAATCTGTTTGTCTGATGCACTGGAATGTTGGGTGACAGTGATGTGAAGTATGCAAGGGTGGTGTTACACCTGGAGAGAGCTGGTGAGGTATGGAATTCAACTGGCAGATTATAGTAGATGGATTCAGTGGAGAGTGACTCAGCTGGCCAGATGAAGGCTTTAACATTAGGGTGGGCTGGAACTCTGCAGTTTACCCTAGCTGTGCTGACTGGATCTCCACTGGCTCTGGTGGGAGCTTTGACTCCTTCACACAGGTATCTACACTTGGGTCCTTTAACATGGAGGTTGAATCCAACTTCAAATGCCCTGTAGTGACCCTGGGCACAATAGGAAATACTGTCGTACACTTGTGTGTGCTGCATCTGTACAGTCTTTGCTACAACTAACAATATCCACACTGCTGTGCAGACCAGTGCATGCTAGTTAGAGATCATATTTACAAACCCAGGTAGTTGGAACTTTAGGGTGTTTGCTGTCAAAGTTATCTTTCCTTTTCAAGGTTTATCAGAGCCTAATAAGACCAATACAGAAAGCAATGCCCCATAGTACTCTTTGATGCTCTTGGTTTGTATGTAGTTAGTAATTTAGCTCTATTAGCTGAACTGTCTTCCGTGTTATGGATGAGCTTCAGCTTCTAATTGCTCTAGAGTTTACTTCATGACATACAGAATACAGGCTGATGTTGTCTTTCTGTGGCCAACACTTTTCTGTGATTCTATTCCTCAAAGCAAAGGTAAATTTGTCTTGTATTTGGAATGCTTTTGTAGAGCTCCCAACAGACCGTAATTGTGGGTTCCTGCATTCCTTTGAGTTATTTCGAAATGTGAGACAGTTATAAGGCAGCTTTCCTGGGCACAGTTGTGGCCAGTGGTTTGCTGATGAGCAAAGCTAGGCTACACGGAAGGAAAAAAACAAAAAAAATCAAAGTGAGAACATCAAGAAAGTTGAAGTAACTTACCAACCAGCAGTGGAAGAGTTCTAAAGTGTGTTCTTGGAGGCAAATTATAACTGCTTGGTGTGATCTTTTTTTCCTTCCCCCCACTGTAACCTTTTTGTTTCCAGTTTTGATCTTGGCAGGATTACAGAGTCCCTGGCATACATAGAGGCCAGACAGTGCCAGTCAGTTACGTCCTGTCTCTGGGAGAAGGAATTCATGCTGGGCCCCACATTTGGTAGAAGCTGGAAGCTGTAAATTGCTTCCTCTCTGAAGCAGTGCATTGCTTCCCTGAAATTTGTCATGGCAGGACCTAGTGCTTTGCCAAAGTATCTGAGAAGTGCCAGTTGGTACCTGCCATTCACTTTTTTTTTTTTAATTTAAAGTGTTGGCTAGGCTAATATGCTATATGAGAGTTTTGGTCATGTGTTAATTATATCTCATAAAGATCTTCAAATCTCATTTACAAGTATCTGGTTGTTTTCAGGAGGAAACTGTCTAATAAGTATATTATCTGACTAGGATTTAGCTGGATATTACCAAATAAAAGTAGAATCATTCTGATAACGTTTTCTTATTCTACAGAAAACACTTAAAACATTGTAGCAATTAAAACTTGAAAGTATTTAGCTATAATATAGAATTGGTAGGTTTTTTTAGGTTATGTTGGTGTTACAGGTTAGATAAAACAATAAGAGAAAAATTTAATCTGAATGCCTAGACATTGTGTGCTGATCTCTTGATGTAAAAAGCTGTGATTATGATCACGCTGGTACTCAATTTTGTACATGCTGAATACACATTATATATTATTTTGTTTTATCACTTATTTAACTTGAATATTTTGCCTTTTTTTTTGTTCTGCAATGTTTCAGTTTGTCTGAAAATAAACCAGTTGCTATGAAAATAGGTTGTTGGAATACCATGTTGCCTGATTTTGGCTTAAACAGGCATAGGCAATGCATGGCACTCCTGGGGTTCTGCCTGTGAATGAAGGGCCACTGCCTGTATTCTTGGCAGTTATTGTCTGTGTATAGGCAGCATCTGCAAAGGTCATGTGCTATTAGAAAATGGCTCCAAGGATATTAGTTTTTTTTCTTAAGTAAGAATGGTCTCTAGACAACTCATCTCAAAGTTTTGCTGTCTTGTTGATCTTCAGCATCAAGGTGTAAGATCTCCGAGTTCCTGTATGTATCAGCTCTCAGTATTTTACTGATGCAAATTGCCAAGATGAAGCAATGGTTCCTACAGTTTCCATTTGCAACTGTCTGCTTTTATGAGCTCTCAAACCAGAGAAGAAATTTAGGAAAATGGAATTGCTCTTCTGTTGTTTTAGGTGTTTTACTATTTTTATTACATTTATTAAAAGAGGTAAGATGTTCTCCACTTTCGATTGAAAAGAGGGAAATATAAAAGTAACACTTAATCCAATTAATGTATTTTCCTGCTCTGATTCATTGTGATGACTTTGAGCATCTGGTGGTAACTGAGCATGAGCTGCTTAAAGTAACAGAAACCCGATTCCCATTATTTCTGCTCATTGAAGGGAATAAATGAATTACCAGACAATAATCTTGGGATAATTGCTTGCTGAGCAGGAGATCTTAGCTCTTAAAGAAATTAGTTTTGTGAGTTTATGGAGCTGTCAGAACTAGTGAACTATTAAAAAAGGTTAACCACAAATGAACAGAAGCTGAGCTTTCAGTCTTTTATTTGTAACTATAGCAGCTGAACTTTGCAGTATACAAATATATGCAGTGGAGATAGATATTATCTTTTCCTCTTTGTTTTGATTTAATCACAGCCAAAACTGTACTGTAATTTATCTGCTGGAGACTGAAATTTATGTCAGTGTTTCTGGCAGTACAGAGGTGTCTATGAAGTAAGATACACTGTGTACTGCTGTTTGGAATGAACAAACCCTTTTGGGTTTGAAGTAGTTTTTTTGGGTTGGTCTTCTAATTTGGACATAGAGAAAGGCATGTGCTTTTTAGGTCTAGACAGTCTACTCTGTGTTGTTACATCAGTTTTCCAGGCAGATCAGTATTCAAAATCCCTTTTTTCTTCTTCATAACTGTGTGGCCTTGTAATTTATGGCTTTAGAATATTGGTCTTTGAAAGTCATGCTCCTTGTTGCTGGTGGTCCTTATTTCTTCAGAGAGCAGTTTGAAAAGGGGGTGTTAGGAGTCATCATTCACAGCTCCTGCTCAGTAGCCACCCTTGCTGCACTGACCTCACTGGAGTCTTTTTCTTTGTCTGGGAGCAGACTTGCTCCTCCACGCATGTCTGGAAATATTCAGAGCTCAAAAGTAATTAAATAAGCAAGCCTCGAATACACCTAAAATTTTTACCTGTAGAATAAAATGTCTGTTAACTTATTTACAACACCTTCTATCTGCAGGATAACTAAGGAGTAATTTAAGTGGTTGCTGGATCTTTCTGGCCTGATGCGTATTTTCGGTCTCTGTAGATTGTTGCTATGGGCAGTTCATGCATTTTTTGAGGCATAAAAATCTGTATTTGCCTCTGTCAAATTCCTCTTCTGTAGCTGCTCTTTGCAAATAGCAGTATATATTCATTCTGATTCTCTTACACTCTTTATTATAATGTTTACTACATTACATCTTTGATCAAAGTTCCACAGGGATTCTGGCAAAGTGATGACAATACCCTGGGTTAACTTGGATTAAGTATGCTGATTGGAAGTAATCGTTCCATGCAATACGTTTCTGCCTGTCAATGAGAACTGCATTTCTTTCCTGTAGACAGTCTTTTCATTGTGGAATCTCTGCTTGAAACTTCCTCAATTTAAAGAAGTAGGATTTGCTTATTCTCATTCCGTTTATTTTAACTAGTCAAAATATCAGGATGTAGCGGGCTCTCCATATAAGGACACAATTATTCATATTCTTTAAGGACAAAGTGATCACAGTAACTCATGTTCGACTTGTGTTTGGAGTGGGCATGGAGGCTTCAGAACACTCCTCCAGTCAGTGTTCACATATCATCCATTGGTTGGTAACAGTAGAAGTGTAAACAGCTCTGTAGCATCGCAGGTACTTGGCTGCTATTAAGAGATGTTTTGTTCTCGACATACAAAGAGTAAACAACACTTCTGTCAGCACACAGGGACTTTTGCTGCTGAATGCACACACACACTTTTAGGCAAGTACAAAAGCAGAATCAAATCCAGCTTGCTGTTTGCAGATTTGTTTCTACCACAGCACAACCCCAGTGTGGTTTGGTTTGGTTGGTTGTTTTTTGTTTTTTTGTTTTTTTTTTTTTAAATTTTTTTTTTTTAAGTTGTACACTGTGGAAATACATTCATTAGGGGAAGTCAATATTGTTTGTATTTGTCATTGCAGATCTGAATTTTGATATTTACTATATTGGGGTATTTACAATTAGATTTATTAAAAATATTATTTGAATAAACTAATACAAAATGCAGAAGTGTGCGACTTCAAATTCATGGGTCTTCAGTACCATGCGCAGGCAGTTGTCATGCAAACAAGAAAATGGCTTATTCTTGGCATTTTTTCAGTGGTTAGAGGCATTGCACTGTGCACAGCTTATCAGAAGCAGAGCAAATTGAACTGTGTTACTTTTTTTCCCCACTGTTGTCTTTGAATTTGTAAGTGCTTTAATTAGTGTTTTGCTTTACTGGCCTACTGCTAGTAGAGACTTCCTTGATTTGGTACTTCCCAATGTCTTTTTAATGCCAATTTAGAGTTAATTAGAATTGTTTTATACCTTTCTTGAGTACTTGAAAGTTTGTTTTAAACTCAGATGGTTCAAATTCCAAATTTTACAAAGAAATTAGTGTATGCTAAAGGATCTATACATATATTGTAGAATCACAGTATTAAGGTTGGAAGAGACCTGTAAGATGGAGTCCAACCATTAACCTGGCACTGCTAAGTCCACATCCACACCATGTCTGTATGTCAGTCCACATCCACATGATTTTTTGAACTCTTCCAGGGATGGTGCTTCCACCATTTCCCTGGGCAGCCTTTTCCAAATGCCTGACCATGTTTTGGGGGAAGAAGTTTTTCCTAATATCCAGTTCCCAATATCCTCTCCTGGTACAATTTGGGGCCATTTCCTCCTGTGCTGTGACTTCCTACCCAGGAGAGAAGTTCAACCCCAACCTCAATACAAGCTCCTTTCAGACTTCAACTTTTGAAAGCAAACAAATATGACACAGTAAGCAGAGGTAGCTTTTATTTTGCACACAAGTAATTGCCTACATCCCTGGGCGTGTAATTTATTGCTTTTTTAAATGGGATTTGAGTTGTTTTGACTAACGAGGGGTTAATTTGTGTCAGTGTGCTCAGTGGCAGGACTGGTTGAGAATATAAACCAACTTGGTGCTAAACCTGATTAGAAAGATTTTTGAATAATTGAATTCAACTTTTGCTTTTTAAAGTAGAATCTTCAGTGGCATGATAAGACTTCCAAAGGAGAATAAGGAACTGCTGACAGAAATATGTAATAGATTTTGTAAGTTTCTGGCACAAATTTAATTATTAAAATTGAGGTTATATTTACAATTATCAACTTGAGCTACTTGGGAACAAACCTCTAGGGTAAACTAAGGAATGTTTAATTTATCACAAAATAAGGTTGTTTGTGTTGTAGCTTCTATTTGTGTTTGGTTGCTATGGAGAAGAGAAACTCCTTACATAAAGCTATTCCAAAATCTCAACTTGTAATGCATAGACCCTCCTATTAATTTGCAAGAAAGATCTATGACCTTTCCTTTCAAGTGCCTTGGCAGTGAATTTTAAGCGAAATAGCCCTGCTTGTGAAAACTACTCTAGTTGTGGTGCCTGTACTTGTAGAAGTGCAGAATAATGATAGGCTAGGTAGGATCTCTGGAGACCATCTTGTTCAACCCCATGTTCAGAGCAAGTTCAGTCAGATCAGATTTGAACAGAGAGTCCATGTTCCATCTTTTGTGTTATAGCTGTACTCTTTGAGCAGTGTAGTTATATTTTCACTGTGTTTTAGGTGGCTGTATATGTCAATAAGATCTGCACTGCTCATGCCTCCCAAGCTGTGTCTTCAGGCTGAAAAACCTCACTCTCCTA
>JAOXXN010000446.1:70213764-70226263 GCA_026770055.1 Myrmophylax atrothorax | reverse complement strand
TTTCTTAACAAGCTTTACTTTGTTTTTGTTTTCTTAACAACTCTTACCTTTAGCCAATTTCATTAGGTTGAGTAGGTAATCCTAAGAGATGGCTGAGGATGCAAGTGACATGTGACATTGCATTGTTTAGTTTAAAGGGAAGGTACCACTTGTAAGTTACTGTCTAAGAATAGGTTAAAATGCAACATCATTTTATTGGTGCATGGAAATACCTGAATTGGTCTTCAAATTCTGATGTTCATAAGCCAGGAATATGCAGGAAGAGAATTAATTGAATTAAAAGTGGGTTGAATTTGGAATGGTTTGGCCTTTTTTTATTTTCTCCACAGTAAACTAGTGTCAATGCTATTTAGGAAAGCAGGAATTTCTCCTGTTACTAGATCCTTCCCTCAGTCAAATAGTGGGAAGTGTTGAGTTGGACATAAAATGGTTCGTATCAAGATTAGTACATGTGGTTCCTTAATGCCTAAATGATATGTGAATGGAGGTTATGGACTGTTTCCCTTGCTATAGTGTTTGGGGTTTTTTCTCTCATGCAAAAACCCAACCAAACACCTGCCCCCCACACAAACACTCACACATGCACACAGTCGTGCCCATGTACCCAATACCCACTGCTGAGCAATCAGACCACATAGATGAATGTGTCAAAGTGCTTTTGCTAGAAATCCTCCCAATGAAATGAGTGATAAGAGATTACTGCTATCAAATCCTCCTGCCTGATGGGTTTTTCTTGGGTCAGCAGCCATGGGCTGAGTTGGGATGTGACTTTGGTACCCTATGAGAGCTCAGTGTTGAGAATGTCTTCATCATATTCCACCTCTGGGTCATTACTTTGATTAGGATTTACTCAGTCTTTTCACTCCCTTTCTTGGCTGCCTTATGTTGTTTATCTTCCACCTTTATCTCTTAATGACTTAACCTGTTCCTTGTTGCACTGTAAATGCAGTCCCTGTTTTACTGACTTAGGTATTTTGAGGAGCAGATATGTAGCTGCACTGTGATCTTCGGTCTGCTTATCTAGATGTCCTTAACATATGCTGTTCTTAAAGGCCCTTCTTCTGCAATTCTTTCTGGTGCTTCCACACCCAGGCATTCCCATCATTGTCCAGTCATGCTAGTCTTATTGTTTCCATGTCTTTGTATTAATACCTCTACACTTGTACAAAAGAGAAAAGAACACATGCCTCTGTTCTGTGCTAACAACTCTTCACTTTTCAGACCTATTGTCTGAATTGTTAGTAAAATTACTCTGTTTTTGTTTGTGTAGCTGCTTCACCTACACATTCAGTTTGTTAGAATCTTTTGGTTCCTATCCTATCATCTAAGAAATCTCTAGTTTTTCTTCTCTCCCTTTTCTTGCTTTTCTACCTTGCTGTTGCCAGAGGAAATGGAAGACCCTGCTGCCACACCAGCTTTAGTGCTGGGACTTATCAACTTAATGCTTTTCTTGTTCTTGGTATTGTGGGCTCCTGCCTGGTTTACACCTGCAGATTTATCTATCCTCAGATCCTACTGACCTGCTGAACACTTCTCAATTCCTCTGTTTCATGCTCTCAGTTCACTTCCTCTCACGGGCCAAGCATGCATTCTCTATACAGTAAACCTTCTCTTGTTTTCTGCAAAGGAAATCCCTGAAGAGCAGCCACCTTCTTCTGGAGATGGATTACTAGAGAACTAGGGGTTGCTACCAGGTTTGAGCTACCAAGGTCTCCTCACATTACTGCTTATTTCATCCTTCTTTAGTACCTGGTGCTTTTTACTAAATAAAGCCCAAGCCAGAGAGCTTTCTGCACTCCAGTCTGCAGGGTGAAGTGAAAGCAAGCAAGCCTTCTTGATTCTTTTTCTTTGAGCTAGCTGCGGGGAAACAGACTGTCACCAGCTTTTCTTTGAAGTGCTTCATCTAGAGAACGTGCATGGTATACTTTTAGTTTTTAATAATTCCAGAATAATTAAAAATAGATACTCTTTTGCTGTCCACATGCCCAATATTGGACTGATACTTTTATTTGTAATCTTACTTGAAAGTTCTTCCAAACTACTCCTGAGCAGGCATTCTATTAATTCATCTTGTTTGATTACTTTTACCTAGTGCTGGTTTACACTAAACTGTGCTATCAAGGTCAAGCTACATGCAACAAATTCCCATGTTTCTGATTAGGGATCAGTCATGGAAGTCTGTTGTTTTTCCCATAAAGATATTTGGACTTTGCATTGTGGAAATTTAGAACAGCTGCTGAGCTCCCTAACTTTGATTCCAGTTGCTGCAAGGGGAGTGTTCTGTCCTAGCAACTTTTATGCTGTGGAACTCCTTGAGAGTAAGTGCAGAGCTTCCCAGAGGTTTACTTGATGATGGAGTAATACTAGTAATTACTCTTTTTATCATATAAAAGCTCCTTGTGAATTTACATGACAGGGAGACTTCCAGGGGGAGGGCATTATTTTAGTGCTACTGAGATGCCTTCTTGCCCTGCTCTGATACAATTTAGTGCTCCCGATACCACCACATCAGTCAGCTCTGTAGCAGCTGGAAGTAAATGCTCTCCAGGAGGACAAACTTGTTTCCAAATGGACATTGTACAAGAAAACTCATTTATTGAGATGGTGGTATTAAAACTGAACTTTCAAAGCTGTAAATGTCTTGTTTAGACAGCTCTACTAAGCTTTGCTGTGTCACTAATTTTTCATTGACTTTTTCCAGGAAAGAATTAATTATTCTTGTACAAGTGCAACTTCCTGAAAATACAAGCTTGGTCTGGAGGGATTACTGTGTTTTAAATAGGACTTTAGTGTTTTCTTTGTTTTTTTTTAGTTCTAAGTGTTTGGGAAAACGTCAGGCCAAATCTGATAGCCTGAGAGGAGTGAAGTTGCTGCAGCTTTTTGTCCCTAGTCTTGCCAGTAATGAGGCTGAAAATGTGTTTCCAGTAGGCACACTCACACAGAATACACATGTGTACTCAGCTGACCAAACTCAAATAACAATTCTCACATGGACACAGCACTAGTAGCTTCATGCTACTCTGCTCTCTAGCTGAAAACTATGATGTTCTGGTAGCGAGAGTATGTGTGTATGCATCTGTATCTATATGTATACATGTTTGCAACATGGATCCCTCCAGGTGCTGGGCTCAGGCACTCAGATAATGCACACAGACAGTCCCTTGACCAGAAAGAGTTTAGAAAGCAATTAAGTAAACAGAAAGGACAGGCGGTGCTGACCAGGCACAGGGCATGGCCAGACAAGCATACTGGCCAGCAAACTGCTTGTGTGTGAGTAATGCTTTTTATCCTCTTATTCATATTTTTACACACCCGTTCTTCCCCGAAGTACCTAAATCCTCCCCTGGTTCCTTCCCAGCTGTGTGATCCTGAAATGCCTTTTTCCAGTGTGTCCTGGAACCCAAGTTAATCATCCTGCTCAGTTCTGAAAGTGCCTTGGCATTGACTCATCCTGGTGGGTGTTACACCTGGACACGGGGGCTAAGGCTCTTCTGGGACAGCCCAGGAAGAACTGGACAGGATGTCCCCCTCCTCTGAGCCTGCAGCTTGGGTTCCCATCGCCTTCACCCCAGTATAAAGACGGGCTGGAGCTGTCAGGAATGGAGGCTCCTGCCTTGGACCTGGAAGGAGCCAGGGCATGATGCTATTTGAGCCCCACCTTCTGCCCCTGCCCTCTGTGCCTCTTTGTGGATCTTGGTGGAAAACACAATCTGATACCTGTTCAGGTCAGTAGTGGTGCTGGAAACAGGCCTTTGACCAAGCTCAGTAGAGTTGAACCCTGTGAGCAACAGAACTCAAACACCTTGTTCAGGATCTTGCATGTATTACACGTAACAGAATCTTTTCTTGTTCTGTTGCATTTTCTGCCTCTTTTGGAACCTGCAATTTGTCAGTGACAGTAGCCCTGTGTCTTAACCTTTTTTAGATCATTCTAAGAGCTAGAAACTTTATTTTCTTTGGTGTTCTAGAGGACCAAAAGTTCCTGTGTCTGGAATACCTCTGTTTTGTATGAAGTGTTTATCTATATCTTATTTGCATGTTATTACTATTGATATTAAGATTATTATTTACACGTTATCTAGTGACAGTTCCTGTTGTAATAGCACTTTTGCTAGGTTTAAAATTATTTTGACTACTTTTCTTGCCCCTTAAAATTAGAAATAGGGAAAAATAGTTCACTTACTCATTTGGAGTTAAACTGCAAGGATGGCAAATTGTTGGTGTAATTCCTTAATTGATTTAGTGGGGTTACTGTTCTGGGAATAGCTCTAAAGTAAACATGGTTGTAGAAATGGTGGTAGCCAAGCTCCCTGTTGCTTAGGTTTCAAGCTGACAAAGATACATTTTAATTACTCAGACTCCTTTAAGAGATCAGAGGGAAATGTTAATAGATGGAGACTGATCTTTCAGCAGAAAGAATTGAGTGCTTTTGTGATAATTGTTATACTATTCTGTAATGTGCTCTTATGTTATAACTGGGAAAAACCCCTCCATACTGTTTATATATCAGTTCTTGCCATTGACATTAAAACATTGGCTGTGTTACTGCAACAAAGTGTTTCATATTTGTGTCCATTTAAGCAAGACTATTGCAATAGGTAGGAAGAGTGGTGCATTTAGCCTTCTTTTCAACACAAAGTTTCACTAGTGAACAATTTAATTAAAGAGTAAGGCATTGAAACTCCCTGTGGTCTTCCAGCTCTCATCAGGTATTTGGAGATGACATTCCTTGATTGAATTTTACAATTTGTCTTGAAAGAAAACAAGCAAAGAAAAAACAAAAAATACCAACCCAAGTTTCATATGTTAATAAGTAATAAAGGATGTTTTAATCCAGGATTTCAGAGGAAAAAAAAAATTATATTGGACGGTATGTGACTGTTTGTTTGCCCATGGTGTGTACAAAGAGTCTTTAATACAGACACCCAGAAGCCTGAACAGCTAAAGGCATTGGTGAAAAACAGGGGAGGAAAAGAACCAGAAGTATGATTGGCTCAGTTTTGTGAGGTTTTACTTACTTGTACTATAAATAAGAGCTTTGGACTTCTGATATTTTCCCAGAATACAGCAAAATATTCAGTAAAACCACTGGTTTTGTTACTAGCATTGTGTGTTCTTTATTAAGCAAAACTATTTTTTCTTTAAAAAAACCTTCAGAAGGTTGTAACCCTAACCAAAAATTATTGATTTGGGGTTTCTGGTTGTTGGGTTTTGTTTTGTTTTGTGGTTTGGGTTTTTTGGGTTTTGGTTTTGGTTTTTAGTTGTTGTTGTTATTTTATTTCCTGGGAGCAGGTATCGTAGTTTTGGTAAAGGATCACTAATAGGTGGATGCAAAGTCAAAGCTTTTATTTTGAGAAGACTTTATCTATATAAAACTTTAACAAAATATTTTTTAAAAAGAATACTCATTTTTTTGAGAACTGGTTTGATGTCTTAAGCATATCCATATAATTTTTGGAAAGTAGTACTGTATGATAAGGGAGACAAAGTGTAATGCTAAAGAGTACCTATCTATGTTACAAATGGTGCAGAATAAAATTTGTGCCCTATCTCAAGGAAATAGTTTTAGCTCAAAAGACATATTGTCATTTTAAAATTACAAAACAATGCTCAAGTAGTTCAACTACTTGCCTATTTATTTGTATTTAAAACTTAAGTTGCTATGTTTCGATGCAGTGTGTGAAACACAAAATATGTGTGAAAATAGCTACAAAAAACTGAATTTAAATTGAGATTTTCTTATAAAGCTGTGGAGAGAGGGAGCCCACACTGCAGCATGTTTGCTGTGACCCTGTAGGGGAACCCACACTGGAGCAGTGTGTTCCTGAAGGACTGCACCCCATGGAAGGGACCCATGTAGGAGCAGTTTGTGAAGAACTGCAGCCCATGGGAAGGACCCACACTGGGGAAGTTTATGGAGGACTGTCTTCTGTGAGAAGGAGCTGGGGAAGAGTGTAAGGAGTCTTCCCTCTGGGAAGGAAGAAGTGGCAAAGACATGTGATGAACTGACCAAAGCCCCAGATCCCTGTCCCCCTGTGCTGCTGGAGGGAGGAACTAGAGAATTTTGAAATGAAGTTGGGCCCAGGAAGAAGGAAGAGTGGGAAGGTGTGTTTTAAGTTTTGGGTTTATTTCTCATTACCCTAATCTGATTTGATTTGTAATAAATTAAACTAATTTCTCAGACTTGAGTTTGTTTTGCTTATGACAGTAATTGGTGAATGATCTCCCTGTCCTTTGATCTCTACCCATGAGCCTTTAGTTCTATTTTCTTTCCCATGTCTGGCTGTGGAGGGGCAGTGATAGAGTAGCTTAGTAGGCACTTGGTGTCCAGCCAAGGGCAATCCACCTCAAATTTAAATTCTCAGCTCTAGATTATTAACTTCAGTATGATGCCCCTTTAAAATAGTTTTGAGGAAGTATTTGCTCTTGTGTGTGACTCAATATTGTTTCCTAAGGAAAAAAAATCCAAACATTTTAAGTAGAATCATAGAAATTTTGGGGTTGGAAGGGACCTTAAGTAGCATCTAGTTCAACCACCCTGTTGACATGCCTGGATGTCGCTCTGACTCTTGAGGGGGAGGTCAGTTCCTTAAGCCAGAAATTCTTATTTCAGATACCCAGAAAGCATCACCAGGGCTAGGAGTGTGGGCTGCTTCTACTGCTTTAGCTCCTTCTGCTGCCTCCTGGGAAGTGAGTTTGGGAACCACTGTTCTGGGAAACTACTTCTGGTTTGTGGCTTGCTTTTAACTAGAGGAAAGTGGCATGTTTGGAAACATAAATAACTTACAGCCCCAGGGCATGCTGGCATTATAAGGGTAAGTTCCTCTGTGGTAGGTGCTCAAGCCATGACATCTTTCTCACCAGTGAGTATTCAAAGTCTCCTTTCCTTTCTCCTCCACCTCCTTGTGGAAGGAGAAACATTAAAGATTGATCAAAAGAGGCTTTCCTACTTTTCTGCCCATTTGTTTGACTCTAGGATCTTGCAAAGAATAGGTTTTGGGCAGTATATTTTTTCTTGGGAGAGTGTGTCTATGATTCAACTGCTTAGCTGGAAGCTTTTTGTGTAAAAAAGGTTTGTGCTCTACTAACTGTAAATATCTAAATTTTAACTGCTGCCTGTGATAAGTATTTGCAATGTCAAGACTTCAGTCAAACCCTGTTGTTATTAATATCAATAAAACTAAGTGTGTAACGTGTTGGTTTTTGGTTGTTTATTTTTCCCCAAACTGGATATTAGACTGGATGGGACAGATGTGAACTATAAATCTGCGATGTACCTCAGCAGGCTGTTTCACATACCCCGTGTCTGTCAGACTGATCTATCTCAGTTGCATATGTGAAGTATTACATATGCACTGTCATATCCATGAAGGCTTATCAGCTGATTATCCAAGGTAAAATTACTCTCTGTGTGTGCAAAGTAGCAATTTGTTCAAGTTTTTTAGATGTATGGCAACCTGGGCATTTGGATTGCCAGAAATCAGATAATTGCCTAAGTAGTTGGGCACTAAACTAATAAGAAAGTTTATTGTCCCAGTGAGTTATACTGGCAGGTTGAATATGTTTTATAAAGATGAGGTATAAGAACAAAGTCAAGAGTTACAGTGGCTGATTCACTTAGTTACAAGGGTGAGAATGCATAAGATGAGTCACGTGAATGTAACTGATACAAAGGGCACATGCTGACTTTATAAAGATTTACCCTGTCATACTTGCTTTTTCTTGTATCTGCTCTTATCAAGCTTTCCATGCAAATTATTTCCTGACTTTATTAATCCTCTGAAAGGGACAATGCAAATTCATTTGTTTGCTGTCCAAAAACTGAAGATGCCCCTGTTGTTTGACTAAGTTTTCAGTATCTGAAGGGAAGAGAATGGGAGACATGGGTGAAAGGAAATGAGATGTATTTGAAGTCCCCTTTTTGTCTTCAGCCTGTGGAAACCACATCCAATTCTTAGTGTCACTTAAAAATATTCCCATTTTGGACTTTTGTGTTCACTTGGCATTGTATTTCTGGTAGGACTGATAAAACTATATGGAAATATTGAAAAAACAAGATAGCATTCTTTATGAAAGAGACCTATACTGAATTTCTAATTGTCACCTCACTTTGTCTGAAGATTCCTTGCTGTAAAGCCTAATGTGGCTTTCCACATTACTTTATAGCATGGAGTAATGTTATTATTTCAAAGACAGAAATTGGCAGTCTAGTTCAGTGTTTGTACTTACATTACTAAATGTAGTCATGTGCCTATGAACAGTTGTCTGGTTTTTTGATTGTAGTGTCGTGTTTCAAAATAGGCAGTTTTGTTTCTGTATAAATACAGATTCTCCTCTGAAGCAGATGCAAGTTAAACAATCTAATCATGCCTTGAAAAATATTTACCTGTTACAGCATCTAAATAATATGCCCTGAAATCACTTTCTCTTCTGTTTTATTTGGTCTGTTTAGTAGTATTTTGGGTTTGGTTAATGTTTTCTTTATGGTAACTAGTCTGTCCCTTGCTTAAAATGCCTATTGACTGTTTTGTCATGGAGAGTAGGAAAGGATGGTTTGTAACATTGGAAGATCATTTAGATAACAGCTCAAGCCTGGAAGGTATCGATTTGAAACCTAAATAAAATTTTGTTATTTTTGTAAGGACCTACATAATGTAAGGAGAATATGTTGATGTAATCAGGGAATATATGCTGTTATAATATGTCCTGAAGATGTGCATAAAGTTACTGAGATGTGATAGTCCTCTAGCCAGTTCTGGATGGATTCAGAGGGTGTTTGCATGTGAAAAGTTTGGGTTAGTTTGTGAGTTGCTTCATGGAAATCTGCACTCCTGAAGTTTAAATAGTGTACCAAACGTACTGGTGAAGTAAGATTTCTTTATCGCAGGTGTCTCTATCTCACAAGAACTTCTGATAGTGTAGAAGTGAAATGTATGCCTGTGTCATTTAAAAGGCAACCTTGATTTGCAGGTCTTGCTCCAGTGCAAGTGAGGGAGAGGGAGGGAAAGAAGACTGGTAGCTCTGATAAGAGCTTAGGAATTTGCATCTTGAGGTCTAATCTATGGTGCAGCTCTAAAACATGAGACTGTTATATGACATGTTTGGTTGCAGATACGTTTGGAATGTGTCTAACTGTTGGTTGGGAGAGTAGTTAGGATGAAACCTTTCTGGTAAATCGGACTGTCATCTTTGAAGCTAATTGCTAATACTTTCTTATGCAGAACATTACTGATCCTAAATCAAAACAGAACATGTTTCTTGCCTTCAACGGTTTGGACTGAAAATATATAAATAAATAAATAGACAAACCAGTGCTAATTTGGGGGGAGGAAAGGGAAGATAAAAATGTGCCTGGAAATCAGTTCAGGATTCAATTCTTCAGGTCATTAGTTAAAAATGTGATCACATTGTACTTTGAAAACCATCTCAGACAGTCAGCAGAAAACACTCTTGTATGACTCCTAAAAGGAAAAAACGAGTGGTTACAGCCATTTCTTATCAATTTGTTTCTTGTTTATTCTTCCTACCACAGCATTTTCAGACTTTATTAAGTGTCAAAGGTCAAGCTCAGTTTGCTATGAAATCCAAACGCATGTGTTTTTCTGTTAATGATTTACTTCAGCCTTCCTTTAAAGGTTCCTGAAGTCTTAATACTTATGATCTCTAGCAGCAATATTTTGCCTAATGCGGCATTTTTTGAGAACTCGTTTTAGCTTTTTGCTAACGTCACCATTTGTTTGTTTTCCTCTAACTTTTTAGAATACACAAAGAGCTGCAGTCTCTATAGTAGTAAAAGTTGTTTGCGTGTAAGAATGTATTTTTCTTTAACCTGTTTCAGGCTTCTATTTTGTGCCTTACAGTTTGAAGAAAATGTCATGGTCAGCTTCCCATAATATTTGATTTGGGTTCACCATCACTATGTGTTTTGTTAAAGGGGGAACCAACAAGCAAAAAAAGCCTAAGCTGGTGTTATTATAGAAAGTGTAAATCAGATGGTAGGTAAGGAATCAGCCAGTTGCAGTGATATGGGATGCCATGTCAGGACATGAATACCCTTTTTTAAAATTATTTTTCTGCTGTTTATACACACAAGGACTGGATCGCAGTAGAAATTCTGACCTTGCGTTATTACTTAGGAAGGCAATGGATGAAACTAGCACAGTTCAATTTTTGTAAATGGCAAGTGTGGGAAGGATCACTGTATTAAGGATATATGTGAATCTCTGTCACAGATCATGTCAGAGAATGTGATGAATAAAGCCTTGAAAGCAAGAGGTCTGTGTTTTGACTTGGTAGAATGTTTTGTTTTGTTTCTTCCTCCTACTATAAGCTTATTTTGCTAATTTTACAACATATTGGCAAGCTCACGCTTCTTGCCACCTTCTTGCATCAAGTTCGACATTGCACATATGAACCTGAAGTAGCATTTTGGACTGTCACAAGGCATGTATACTGAAGAGATGCTATGCATAGGCTCAGGAAGCCTTACAGCTGTTGGCAAAATCTGGGAGTTCAATCTTTTCATTCAGAACAAACTAGTTCAGACTGTCTGATAATGACCTTGTGTTTGCTGAAAGCACAGGTTATGTGATGTGGGAACAGGATATCTTTTCAAAGGTCTCTTTATTGGAATCCAGTGGGTCATATATAGTTCTTGGTTTCTGACTCATCATAACTAGTAGTACCTTTCTGTAATAATGTGACTCAATAAAAGGTTTGTTCCCCAGGGACAAGAAGAAAAGAGAGTAGGGAAAAAGCCCCAATGTCTTGTATTCCCATTGGGTACTTTCACTATTCTCTGGTTCATAAATCTTTGTCTATTGACCATGATCTGTTATTGTTTGTGGAAATCTGATTAGGTCCTTTACAGATAATTCTGATTTCCAAAGCCTGTTCAAGAGAGCTTTGGTGTGCAAAAGAGGTGGTATTTCTTTGTGCTGTTATCTTTGCCCAAGGTATTTTAGAATTTTCATTTAAACTAGGATTTATTTTAGTTTTTTTTTTCTGATAGTATTGCTTTAAGGGAAGCCTAGCTCAGACATCTGCAAACTAAACACTGGAGGGTAAGCAAACTGAAAGCTGTAGTCTGTAACCTGAGTTCAGCGTATAGGATACTTCCTGTTGCAGCATTATGTCATAAATTTATTTTTAGTCCTTAAACACATAGTTTCTCTAATGGGATCAGCAGATCTCTTTTGTATAGAACCTGCAGTGCACTTTTTTGACAGTAGGAATTCTAAATGTGTCAGTACATGCATTTTTAACATCAACTTTCCTTTTCTACTGACGTGCTGTTCCGTGATCTGTGGATTGCTCAGTGATAGGAGTGGCTGTGTGGAAAGCAGTTGCTCTCTCTTTAGCACCTACAACTAAGGAAATTCCTCACAATTCATGAGAAGTTACTGAGCAAGCTCCGAAATAATTCTCACAGGCATGTGTAAGCAAGGCGTGTAGCACAAGGTATGTGATGTTGTCTTTGGGTAGTGATAGGTTAGATAAAAATAGGGTGGCAGTTTCCAGGAGGCTGCTGACCTACAGAGGCTCTCGGAGGACGTGGAAGGATATTGGAATACTTGTTCAGTCTAATGGTTCTGTTGATCTGTTGGTTACTTAATATCTGCTGAGCAATTCCCTCTTTTGGAAATTACTAGTTTTCCCTGGAGAAAGAAAAACAGATAATGGATAAAAGAAGATGTGTCTGAAGTGCCTTAGGCAAAGGGTGAAGGTGCTTCTGGGCACAGGCAACAAGAAGAAACAGTACTGATGGAAAAACTGCCATCAGTAGGAGGTAGATGCAGTAGTTCTAAGCAATGAAATTTTTATTTATAATGCTAATAATAGATTTCAAGAAATCTACTTGTAAGGATGTAATTGGTTTAGAATTCAAGGATACCCTCAACTCCTTCCCATTTTCAAAGAGGGGGAGAAAAACCCAAAGGTTTTAATCTCATGGCTTAGTTTTATTTCTTTTTTTTTCTTACCTGAAGGAGCTAATAATGCCAACCTAGTTTTTTTTTCTGAAGAACTGCTAATGTTTAACATGATCTTCAGAATCCAGTTGTTCAAGAAGCAGAGGTTTAGAACAGTATTCTTTCATAAATTATATGGAGTAACTTGAGTTGGAGGAGACTAGTTATCTGGTCTGACACACCTCCCTCAAAGCCAGGCCAAGTTAAAATACACTGAACTTCTGAGTTCAGATTTTTCAGTGTTGTCCAGTCAAGTTTTAGAATCATAGAATCAGTTGGGTTGAAAGAGACCTCTGAGATCATCAAGTCCAACCCTTAATCCAGCCCCACTTTGCTTGCTAGATCATGGCACTCAGTGCCACAGCCAGTCTCACCTTAAAAACCTCCAGCGTCGGAGAATCCACCACCTCCCTGGGCAGGCCATTCCAATGCCTGACCAGTCTCTCTGCAAAGAACTTCTTCTTGATATCCAACCTAAACCTCCCCTGGCAGAGCTTAAGCCCATGCCCCCTTGTCCTACTGTGGGTTGC
>JAOXXN010000446.1:70191590-70211188 GCA_026770055.1 Myrmophylax atrothorax | reverse complement strand
GGTTACAGTTTTGCTTAGGTAGATAAGTGGTATAGTATGGGCTCCCACTTCGGCAGTGGGACTTCTTCCCACATTACCAGTCTATTCCAAAATGCTTCAGATGAGGCCTTTGTCATTCCTCTTAACTGTCTGTTGTGTTGAAAACCAGTGGGAACCTCCTTATTTATGCTTTGCCCTGTCACTGCTGTGACAAAAATAAGAGAGAATCAAGGGATAAGAGAGGCACACTTCTTTCATTAGTACCTGGAAGCATGAAGAGACAAAATCAGCACGTTGTTAACTCAGTGTAACTTGAGCTGAATGTCTTCACTTCAGGCTTTTATATTCCAGTTATTTTATTAGCTGTATAGGGCATTAAAAATACTGTAAACTGTAAACTTTATTTCACTAAGGAGAATGCTAATTAAACCACAGCCTGTAGCTCTGAAGTAATTTGGTCTGCTACTTTATGCAAGATACTTAAACTCAGTTTCAGATGCCCACTTTCTTTGGCTGCCTTCATGAATTGGGTGTATGTACCTGTCCATGTGAGGTGGGATTCTCAAAACAAGTGATCTCTGGTGCCAGTTGCCTTTGTATTTTCTTGTACCTATGCAGGGAGGGTGACAGGAGGTTCAGCCATTTTGTGGCACCTTCATACCACATAAACCACTGTTGACAGTGAGTCCTAGTGATGCCACTTCTCAAGATTTGGCTGCCTTTTGTTCAGGCCTTGCAGATACCCCCAGGTGTCACAGGTACTCTGATTCTTAGTGCTGCCCTACAAATCACACAGAGATGCTGTGGACTGCTCATGGTGATGTAGCTACCATTTATTTGGGAGGAAGGCACAGACATTCTTAGTGTTTGCAATCTCATTTGTGAAGTAAAAATGTACGCTTACTCTGGGAAAGATAAGTAAAAACATGAGGAGTCTTGTAGAAGTTGGACTTCTTAGAAGCTTTACAACTGGCTAGTCTCCAGGCTGGATGAGCATCTGCTCCCTCTGACTCCTTACAGATTGGATAATGTTGTCTTGTACCATCAATACCTTCTAAAATGGGACAGATCTCCAAGTCGTCTCCTGCAACACCCAAGGTGCATTTGAGCCTTCCTTGACTGAAGAGGAAGAACAGACTTTTCATAAATGTGGTCATTGCCTTTCAGTCAGTGTCACAGGGCCTTGTCCTTCCTAGTCCTTTGTGCTCTTCCTTCCCACAACTTGTGTTTTTGATGTGAAGGTGCAAGGCCTGCAGGGCTACTCCGTATGGGTTAGTCCTATGCAGGAAAGGCTCATAAAAGTCCCTCACTCTTCAGATTGTGCCTTGAAACTCTCTTGTATTCATCATGTTCAAAAAACACGCCCATAAACACCACCCTCCCACTCCCAACACATCATGGTTCATTGAGATCACTGTTTGCCCTAAAATAAAGGTTTTGTTTCTTGTGCTGATTTCTGGTTTTCTCTAGCCATCTGTTCTTTTGTCTTGCATTTATATTGTAAACTCTTCGAAGAAACAATTTTTTTGTTTGCTGGTTTGTTTTTCTGTCTTTTGTGCCTTGCACAATGGGGTCTTCATTAATGTATAGGGCTCACTGGCACTCTAACAACACATCTTCTAAGCCTTCGTTTTGGTAGATGTACTTGCAAATATTCGTCGGTAGATCTTGGGGTTATGTATGTTTTTCCAGATAGATTTATTTGCCCTTATCAGTGAGTCACATTTGTTTATCTGTTTGTCTTTAGGAAAGATATTCTAAACAAAATTCAAGTTACACAGATTTATATCCATTCCACCTTGGAAGAGTTCTTTTTTTTCTGTAAAATGAAAAAATAAGCCAAAGTGGTTTTTTCCCCCACTGTATCTTGCATCAGCAGATTTTTTTCTACTTTGTTTAGACCAATTTTTTCCAAAACCAGATGGGGATATTTACAATATATATGGTACCATATATGCCAAATATATTACTTGTAACTACTGTGCTATGGCAGCCTGGTTTACCTTTATGTCCTGGGAGAACTGTTAGGTGTAAGATCATTAATGCCTGTTTCAAAGAGCTGTTAGATTATAGCATTGAAGTGATGTGGTCCTGAACAGTTGTATGAAGCGAAGCAGAAAGTTGACTTGAATTGAAAATTAAACAAATTCTGTTCTACCCAAGCTATTTAAAGATATTTTAGGTGCACTTGGAGTGAAAAAACCACCTGTGGATGAAACTGCAATGGACTCAGCTAAACTGAAACTTAATGACTCTCTTATAAACCAATTACAGTTTTGACAATGTCTTTAAGGCTGGTGCAATATCAAATGTAGTGACATTGTCCCATCATATATAGAAGCGGTTTTACTACTCAGGTCTGTTTAGTACAAAGTAAAATCACATTCCTAATGTGTGTATTACACTATGAAAGTCTGCTGTTGTTGTTTGCTCATTATTAATGTTCAATATGATCTAGATCTAGTAATTAATTTAACAATTATTGGGGGGGTCAGCAAACCTATCTGTTTAAAGTCAAAGTCTAGAATTAAATCAAGTAAAGTATATTAATTGAAGTTAGAATGGATATGAAATCTCAAAGATATCTTTAGTGAACTAGTTGTCAGATTGAATGTTAGGTTATTACTAGAGGAATGTTTCTGTTTCAAAGAAAAACAAGTTAGAGCTACAAAAAGGTTAATTGGATTCTTTGAGCTGATAAAATCTAAATTAGTTGATTGTGTACATGGTTAGGCTTTTTTTACCATGTTAGGTAAATATATTTTTAAAATGTCTTTAAATATTTTTAATATAGTTACCCAGTTGCTACTCAACTTTAGTTTAGCAACAGAAAATCTTAGATGAAAGCAAATACTACGTGAAAGCTGAAGTCACTTGATCTTCTAAAATATTGTTTTGGTTTTTTATTTTTATTTTGCAGCATGGGTGAGCTCTCTTTCTATGGGGATGGTCTTCTTCTGTTCTCCAATAGTCAGCATATTCACAGACCTGTTTGGTTGTCGAAAAGTCGCTGTAATTGGAGCTGCAATAGGCCTTGCTGGACTCCTTGCAAGTTCTTTCGTAAGGTAAAAAAATTAAATTCTTAACTTTCAAAGTATCTTATCAATTTTACAGAGTAGAGGTAATGCTGATTCTATCGAGAGAATACGAATGAGTAAGCTGTGCTACTTTATCTGTTAGAGTAGAAAACTTGTCATTTTGGTTTTTGGTGTGTCTTTCAAAGTATGACTTTCAACTTCAAAAGCAAGTTAAAAAATGCAATAGAATGTCATAACGCCACTCCCTATTTAACAGGAACCACTGTGTATAAAGGTATCAACTGCAAGACTAAGGATATAAGATCAACAGCTTGGTCCTGGATAAACTTGTTGTATGTTTGTTTGATGTATCTTGTTTTTTAGCAGGTACCTAAGCATTGCTGTTGTCTTCCCTCCATGCCCTGTTTTCTCAATGTGCTTTTAAAATAGTTTTAATGTTGATAAATATCCAGTAGAACCTCCAGGAAAGTGTTCATGTTCCAGTCAATTTTGATGTTTTCATCTGGTTTTAGTGGTCCCATTGCCAAACACGGAGAGAGCAAAAACCTTGGTGTAATGATATATATTTGGTGTTTATTTTTTTTTATTAAGAAAAATCTCAGTTGTTTTTCTGTTACTGAAAAAACTTTGAGGGTTTTTTTTTTCCTCCAGTTTACAAGGCTTGTACATTTCTGTAACTTTTGCAGAATAAATCTTAAGAAATTCAAGAGTGACAGATTTATTGATTGTGCCCAATAGAAGATCAGGAAACAGGAAGTTTACTTATTCTAGTGTTCAACAGAAATTGATAAGTGACGATAGGGTAAGAAGTAGCGGGAAAATAAGCCAGTTATCTCTAGCTCTCAGACTGATATTTTTTCCCCTCACTTTCAGCAGAAAATGAACAGGAACAATCAAGTGCTACATTTGGAAGAATTTTCTACATAGATTCAAATGTATCTATACAGACAGGCTTGTGAAAAGTGTCTTTTCTGTGCTTGTACTCTGAAGCAGACAGATGTGAGCTGGCTGTGATGTGATGGATGAGTGTCCATGCTATGTGGCACTATGCCTGAGCTGTTACATCTAGCTGGGGCATGAATCCCCCAGTGTGAAAACATGTCCACAAACTGATAGAAAGAGAAGGCAAATAGTTCTGTCTTAGGTACTGAGACTAATGTTTGTATTTTTTCTTGGATTAATCCATATTTATGGGAAAAAGAAAGTTTGTTTTCATGTTACTTGAGCAAGTTCTTAATTTTTATTTTACTTTTTGGTTAATCCAAGTTCAAACATTTTGCTTAATTATTTTTTTAATGCAAACAAACCCGCCACTTCCTTACATGTTTTAAAAAACTGCTTACTAAAGGTGAGATAAAAATGAAACAATGTGTCTTAGTAAAGTCTTTCTTCCTCCTTGCTTCCTAGTAGTACTTAAGTGATGAATACTAAACCAGTCTCATTATCATAGATTAAACCTCTTGATAAAGGATCATTCTTGGGTTTCTCTGATCTCCCAAGGAACAAGGGCAAAGCAGAAGCATGCATGAGGAAGTGGTTTTGTAAAAGACTTTAATAAAGTTTTAGTGTAATTGAGTTTTGTTTTGAAGAGCACTTTGAGAGGTGCATTCTTGTAAGAGTACCTGCCAGATTCATGTGCATACTTGGTGTTTCATTTTGCTATTTACAGTAAAATGATTTATGCCCATGATGTTATCAGTTAATTGAGGGAGTATAGTTCAGATATAGTTCAGAACTCAATGTTCTAAAAGTAAAATATTGCAAAGTAGACTCATGTAAATATGATTTACTGCTCTTGCTAATTTTATAATATAAATTTTATCTCTTAGGAAGTTGAGATGTAAGAGTGTTTATAAAGTAGGACACTATTTTAATATGTATGTTGTGCTGCAGACTCTGACTCTACAGATTGAAGCACAAGTTCTCTGTCCTGACTGTATTATGTTCTTACTCTCATTTTGTGATGTCTGTTTTTATTTTTCCTGGTTATTTTCCATTGGTAGAGGTAATAAATAAGTCTCTCCCCCTCATGTTCTTTCTGCTGGCTTGTGTTGTATATAATCAGTTTCAGAAATTGAGAGTTTAATATAGAAAGTGACAATATTACATTGCACAAGTATTTTTCTCTATAATACATGAAACCAGAGTTCCTGGTGTCAGACCTTTGTTAGTCTGTTCAGAAAAATACTATTTTCTAAAAATTTTTTTCTAATTGTATGAAAAGCTTGTGGAGTGTATTTTTCTATAGAGGTGTCCTGGCAGGTTACAGCCTGGAATAAAAAGCACTATGTAAAGCATTCATACTCCCCCCCTCCCCTTCCCCTCCAAAAAAGTTAATGTATGGTCTAACAGATTAAACTATTTTTAGAACTGCTTTAGAAGCAGGTGTTAGCTGATAAAAAAAATATACACTGTCATGTGCTGCCTCAAATCTTGTATACAAATTTCTTGCACATTGCCTCCTTTGTCTAAATGTAAGAAAATGATTCCTTCGACCTATTAATATTCCAACAGTAAATTAATTATACTGATACTGTTACCTCATAGCTTTAACATTTCTTGCACAAGTACCTTTTAGTGTCACGTGTCTGCCTGTGATCTGATGGTAACAATGGAGAACCTTATGCTGAAGACCCTCCTTTTTATGATCTGTAATATTTCATTCTTTATTAATGTCTTTTAAATTTTATTCTTAGCATATTCAATATATGGATCAGAACACTGAATTTAAAATAATTATTCAAAAAGGGATTATTTGTCTAAAAAAATTAATACCTAAAAATCTATCATTTGCTAATGTATTAAATTACCAAAACTTGTCAGTATTTAAATATTTTGTTTTTCATTAATAATGATGTTTACTACTTTTGTTACTGCATTTTCATAATAAACTGTTTAAATACTTGATTTTTCTGGGTTCATGAGGAGTGTTTGGTATTATGTTTGAACTTCTAGCACAGTGAAGAAATGTGTAATTCAAGCCACTATGCCTTTCTTTGGAAAAACCCCAAAACCCAGTTATGGTTGAATTTACATTTGGCTAATTTCCCCTAACAACAATTTTTTAACACCCTTTTAGCCACAGGATTTATAGTAATTATAACTGAACATAATTTTTCTTTTTCACTTGTTCAGTGAATTCTGTGAAACTTTCAGTGGAAAGAAATAGAGTAATTGCTGAATTAAGCTGACACAGTGCATTTCAACTATAAATTCATACAAACTCTTAACTTACTTCTGTAAATATGTTTCTTGATTGAAAAACTGTCTGGTATATGGTGGGTGAATATGACCATCCACTGCCTTACAGGGCGCTAATGATTTGTTCTGTTTTCTTTTGGTGCAGCACCATCGAACCTCTGTATTTCACCTACGGAATCCTATTTGCCTGTGGCTGCTCCTTTGCGTACCAGCCGTCCTTGGTCATCCTTGGGCACTACTTCAAGAAACGCCTTGGACTGGTGAATGGCATCGTCACTGCGGGCAGCAGCTTGTTCACTGTGTCACTGCCCTTTCTCTTGAGAGTTCTGCTTGATTCTGTTGGCCTGTTCAATACCTTGCGGGTCCTGTGCATCCTTATGTTTATTCTGTTCCTGGCTGGATTTACATATAAACCACTTGCTTCCAACACCAAAGACAAGGAAGGAGGAAAGAAGGGGAAGTTCAGACTTCCACCAGGAAAAAAGATTTGCAATTTCTCCGTTTTCAAAGTTCTCAGTTACCGAATCTGGGCTTTTGGTATCCCAACTGCCCTTTTTGGGTACTTTGTGCCTTATGTTCACTTGGTAAGTGCACATTTCTTCCTACATATGATGGGTTTGAAAGTCTGGCATTTTGCCATTGTGTTTGGGGCTAAGAAAGCAATTGTTCATAAGATGCAGGATTCAAACTGCTAGTTGTGTTAGGGGGAAACAAAAATTTGTTTGGATGTTGTCTGATCAAAAGAGGGCTTTAATCAGAACTATTAGTTAAACCGGGTAAACTTGTTATTCTTTGTTCTCAGTCTAAAGTGTAAAATACTTTAACCATGAAAAAAGACATTTGAAAAATATTCTGTACTATTCCAAAGAGAGTTCTTTGTTTTGGTACTCAGCTGCATACATTGCCAATGATACTTGTGTGTTTTAGGGGAAGTGTGAAAGGAGTAAGTAGCAGAAAACAGGTAAAAATTGTAATTTTTGTCCTTTATATTGAGGTATCTTAAAGTATCAATTTTTAGGGTGTATTCACCATTTTTCAGCTTTATTAAAAGCAAAATACTTGGATATTTCTGTCTCTCAAACTTTAGCTTTGTAGTTTACTACTATAGCACTAACATAACTGATGCTCTTGTCTGGTGTCTCCTAGCTGCTAGTTGAGCTGAGTTGTACTGCAGTCTACAGTAACTGACAGAGCTGTGGCCTCTGATGATGGGGAAGCTGTCAGTCAGTCACTTCTTACACATGTACTACAGTTAATTTGTTTCCCTAGCAGGTTTTTTTCCCCTGTTAAACTGAGAAATGTAGGTGCAACTGGGAGATACACGTATTGTGTCTGAGTGGAATGCATTGCACTACTTAAATGGTGAATTATTTTTGAATGGCTTGCTGGTGGTCCTGTCTAAACTGAAGTGGTGTAAACCAAAAGGCTTGAAAGAGAGAGGTGAGGGGGAAAAAAAAGGCCACAATCTGCAATGTGATGCTCTGTTTAGACCAGTACACATCCTTACATTCAAGAGTATTTGACAGAGAATGGACTAGTAGAACTAGTAGTCACTGTGAAAACAAAAGGATCATTTAACTATTCATTATCCATTTATGACAGAACAGAAAGGTTAATGATAATAAATACCTTTTAATTCTGCCCATGGGTTTTATGCAATATAACAAGTGGTGTCACTGCTTTCTGGTAATACACTGATTAGATTATAGACTCTCCATCAGATACTTATTTTAAAAATTACCTTATGTTGTGGACTAGTTTGTTTTTGAGCAGCTGTGAACTGAGTTTTATTAATGGCTAGTTCTTGTTACTTAGTTTTTAATCATGCACATCTTATTCTGTAGCACTTGGAATTACACTCTTTCAAAGGCCTGTACAATCTAAATGACTGAGCTATTGTGACATCTTATGCTACTTCCTCATAAGCTTTGTAGAGATGTTTTGAAATGAGTCTTCAGAGGAGTAGGTGTGGCCAAATCATGAATGATTGTTAACTCATGCAGAGAACTGAAGAATAAGGCTATACAAGCAGTCACATAGAACTTCTAAAATACATTTAATGAACAAAAAAATAGCTTGTAAGTTTTTACCAAGAGGCTTGTACAAAGGCTTCTTGTTTATCGATTGGACTGAAGGTTGCTGGTTGACTTGTAGAGGACAAAGCCCTTTTTCTTGGTTTTATTTTCTATTCGTAATTTTACTTTTTATAGGGTACTCTCACTGCTGTTGAGCAAGAAAAATGCTTTTAATGGAAAGAGGTGTTTATTTTTATGAAAACATGAATAAGTGAAGTGGCACTTATTGGTGATGGGCAGTGAGGTGTGCTGGGGTGACTATTTAAAACCTTAAAAAGTCCATATGGATATGTATTTGAGAAAGTGAATACATCAGTGTTCATGAAGGAACAGCATGGATTCTGCCCTTCAACACAGATACTTCAACATGAGTAGATAGCTCTGGACCTTTTTTTATCCTAGTTTTGTCTACTTTTGATAAAAAAGCCACATTTTATATACTTCCAGAAGTACACAGAAGTACATACTTACAAATAAATCAAAGACTGTAAGGAAAAAAATTTGCTGACTTGTCTACCAAACCAGAGATTACTTACCTCAGCTTTTGAAAATGAAAGTTACAATTGTTTCATTGCTACATTTTAAAAAAATGCAGCAAACAATACTGAAATATGAATATGATCCTTAGGCAAGTGACAGCATTTGTTATGCTAAAATTCTTGAATTTTCCCCACTGTAAGGGTTGGCTGACAGCAGCCAGACTGCTAGAATGGGATGCTGGTTTCAAATGCCCTAAGTAAAAACACCTATACAATGCATCTGATGCCTACAATGCTCCTCTTAGCCCTCAGACCTGTTTCCTGTGCTTGCCAAGTCCCTGTTTTCTCACCTGTTAAGACAGTTTCAGCCAGAAAGGCTGTGCTTGACCATGTGATGTCAGACAGGAGCCCCAGGCCCTGTGGGTTGGGGTCCCTTTGTGTCAGCCCTCTGGCCCATGGTGCCTGGTGGTCACAGATTCAGAGTGCTCGAGTCACTGCCCATCAGCTGCTCTCTGCTGGCTTGGCACAGCCGAGACTCTACTTAGGGCCCAGGCAGGGGCTCCATGTGCTTCTGGGCCAGCCCTGATTTCTGGTTGTGTCTCTTGCAGTTTCTGAACTGTATTGGAAAGGAGAATGCACATTGTGAAACCTGTAGTAAGAAAAAAGTAAAAACTCATGTTTGAGTTTTTTGTGCTTTGGGATAATAGAATTGGCCAAGTCTTTGCAATTTTGACTGTTTGCATTATATTTGCTACATTGAGTAAAAACAAGAGAAATAAGCTGCTTATAAACAAGGCTCTAACTAAAATGAAACACATCAGCAAATGGATTATATGGCAAGCCAGAAATGACTCATATAGAGAAGCTGGCAAGAATTACCAGACCCTAACTAGGAGATATCAGCTGCATGTGAAATAGGCATCATATTCCTTTTGGCTCTTGCAAGGGAGAACCAAAAGGGAGAGCTTTTCTTATCCCAGTTTAATTGGCATCAAATTCCATTAATAGGTGTTCCATTACATGTCTCTTGGGAATTGGGTTGACATAGATACTATAAATAAGTTTTGACTTTTATTATATACTTTCAGCATTAATTCAGATTATTGAAGAACAAACTCCTAAGTCATAAGTTTACTAAATAGTTGCTATTCCTCTCAATTTTCAAACCAGTCTAATATACAGTAATTGAGAGTGGGAGGGTTTATGACCCTCTAAAACAGGCAAATTTTTTTGATGATCCTCTAAGATAGACAAATGAAATCCTAGTTTAGTCCATTCAGGTTTAAATTGTGAGTTCAAAACAGCAATCTGTCAGATTAGTGGAAAACAATCTTTCTACTAAGGACGATCTCACAAAGAAATAATTAAGTGTATTTGACAGAAAGTATGCCTACTCTCTGTGCCATTTGTCCTGCACTTGTTTTAACAATAAATAGAGAACTTCTGTTTTTCAGCAGTCAGTCTGATGTTAAGGGTTTAGTGCTGTTCTCTTACCCTTAAAAAAAAAATCAGTTCATCAGGATCATGCGTCCTTAATTCTTATTTAATTCTTATGAGCTTGTTAGGTCAATTCTGTTATAATTTGATCCAATGTCACCTGCCAGGTAGCTTAAAAGATATGTTGTTGCTTTTTGTGCTTTTTTTAGCAGGGTGAAAGAAACACTGCTTAAAATGGATGTTGTTGCTGCCTAGTGTTCTAAGCAGTGGCTAAGGTCACTACCAGGTTTCAGTATGCATTTGGGACAACAATAATTATGACACACTTACAAAAAAGAGGCCCAGTATTGTGTTTTGATGTAGCAATATTTAGCCACTATGAAGAATACCTCTAGGACTGAGAATATTATCTTAACACTTTCAGTGCAGTGTTTCAATCCTGTAGTGTTTTGTCCTGGGATATTTACATTTACCGTATGGTTTGATCTAGCAGTTACCTCTATTAAATGCCTCTTGCTAATAATAGGTCCTGCTTTATTTATAGTGTTTGACACCTTGCAGGATGAAAAACTGAATTTAACAACTGAATAGATGCACAAAATTGTGCATACATTTCTTACATATTTTACTCTTTTTTGAAAAAAAGCAACTTGTTAGTAGATAATGCAATAGAAATATGTATTGATAAAGTTTACCTTTCTAAGTTTAAATATTTTTAGGGATGGAAATACTCTTAAAGAATGACTAGATATATTTGAAAATTAGACTTGCTATTCAAATCCAGCTACAAGCTTGTATACAAAGCTACTCATTAATTGGTATGTAATGTGATACTTACCATGACACTGACTGTACTCTTAAAACTTGAGAATAGCTCAGAAAAAAGAATTCAGTATTTCTCATCTTGCTTTGCTGCCTATTTCTTAATTTACTGTGTAAATCTGACTTTTTGTTTTGATGCTTATCCGTGATCATATGGTACATACTTGCATATGTAGAGATTTTTGGTTAGCAGTAGCTGTGTGGGGTGTATGTGTTCTGTGTCTGTTTGCTTCATGTTTAAGATATGAAAAAATGGTATGTGTCTGGCCATTTTTTCCAACAACATTCTTGGGAGGCAGATAAGTTTATGGGATTTAATGTCCTCTGTAGAGAGATTCTGAAGATTGAGTCTCGTTGCTTCACTGAAATCTGCATGTGCCAGGAATAGTTTCAGTTGGAACTCCCAGGATCTGGGAAGTGAGACTGCAGACAACACTTGGAGAAGAATAGGTAAATACTGCCACTGAGAAACAGAGCATCTGCTTGGGCTCTAAGATTCTTATCAACTGGTTCTCATCTCAGAATGAAAAATAAAGATGCTACCAAGCACTTTTATTCATGGGAGAGGCATGAAGCTGGTTGGAATCTCTGTAGAGTTCTTGTTAGTCCTAAGAACTCTTTAATATAAATGAACAAACTCATTTTCTTGGCTGCATCACAAAACCAGACAACTTGGATAAATATTAATCTGTCTTCTGGGTGGCTTAGCCTGTCTCCAGATCTTCTGTGTTTGTTACTTTGGAGTTGCTGAGTCTAGTGCTGTGCCTGCGTACTCTGTCCTTGGACAGAAAGATAGTGCTGTGTACTGGTCTGTGCTACCCATGCTTTGCTGGAAAATCCATTTTGTTCCTGTGCTTTAGATAAGAAATGTAGTCCTTTTCACTTTAGAAACATCATAATTAACAGGAGGACTTGCTGATATGGATTATAGATGGCATGGACTTTTGTTGCCAGATTTGACTCCCCCCTGCTTCTGGTATGTAGTGTAAGTTTTGCGCCTTTGTGCGATTTAACTACTCTACAACTACTTTATCACCTTCTTAAATGGAACCAGGATGACTTGACCTTCTTTAGGAATCAGCTATTTTGACTTGTCTCTGCCCATTTCTCGCTCTGTATCAGTGATGTGTGTTGTTTTTGTTAATAAGAGAACAGATTCTACTGTGCAAATTCAGCGTTTGAACCTTTGCCCTCTAGAATATATGCCAATAAAAACTGTTGTCTTGTGCAATCAACTTGGATAAATGAAGAGCCAAGTTCTTGTAAGATCCTCTGTAGCCACAGTTTTTCTAGGAACTTATCTGAAATTCTTGCAATGTAATTTGAAAACTGTATTCACTTCCATATAATTTGGAAGTTTCTGAAGGGGCTTACTTATTCAGGACAAAATATTCTTTATTCTACTAAAACAGAAAAAATCACATTTTCCACTTGTAAACTGCAAAAGCATTGGGACACCAGGAGGAATTATACTGGAAAATATGAAGATTGGTATAGATAGTCAGGATGAATCTCGCTGCAGTAGTTGATGTTCTCCTCAATAAGGTCCTAGTCATCATCCATAGCATTGCTTGCAAGTGTTCTTGTAACTCTTCAAGCCTCCCCTACTGATGTTGTGTTCCCCACAGCATCCCTAAATTAGACTCATTTGAGAAACCTCTGTTTCAGTTGCTGTCTCTGTAAGAGTGGTCAACTCCACGTAGACAATGGTAGCTGCTCTGTGTTCTCTGCAGTGGGAGAGTTGCTCAAGGAGCTGGAGGAGAAGGGAGTTACATACCTTGCAATATGTGAGGCTGTTCAGGTTGTACATTCTGTGTGTACAGTCCTAATCCTGCACCTCTCTTGTCCCTGTAACTCCTATGCCCCTGGATTCCTCAGTGGAGATAAACAGAAGCACAGAGATAAGTGCAGTCCTTTTTCTGTGTGCAAAACATGATGAAAAGTCTTTATGGACCAAAAATCTCTAAACTTTACTGTGGATATGCAGATTTTGTATGTTAAAGTGCATACACATAACGGCTCTTAAAGAAATTCTGTTCTTGTAAGGTAAGTACTGTCTGTGTTTTGTGAACCACTCATGTTCTGTCATAGATCTGCTGCTTTTAGAATGTTGTGTAAAATAGTGCTGAGTACTAATTGGTGTGTCAATATTTTTTACTCAAACTGGACAATTCAAACCTCCATTACTACATTCACTTGCTTTTATGGGCTGCTGTTCAAGAAACCCATTCATTTCTTCAGATCTACATCAGCCATTTGTCTGAGGTCTGCTACATCTTTTATTTCCCAGAATCTGTTGTTAGTCTGTTTTGTAATGGTAGGATAGTATCTCTTAAATGATGTCCACTACTAACAGATAACTGTGTGTCAAACAGATATTTCTCTATGCTCTAGGTATAGCTGTCAATTTTAGCGCTCTTACCTTTCTCATCCACTTAATCTATCATATTTCTGTCTCCAATGGAAGGCTAACAAGGCACTGGTTTTTTAAAGATCCAATGTAATTATTAAGCAGGTACCTCTGAGACCCCAAATCTTCAGTGGCTCCCCATGCTTTACTTGCTTTTCTAATCTTTGCATTTATCTCCCTTCAGATCTCAACATCTGCTGCAGTTTGACTGCCCAGGTTAGTGAAATTTTCCCCCTTTATCCACTTCTGTAATTACCCTGTGCACCCATTTCTTTTCCAGTGTTCCTCAATGTTGACCTGGCAGTATTTATTCTTGGTTAGATTGTCCACTTTGGACAGTGGGGGTGGGGGTGGGAAAAGAAATAAATTATCTCCTATTTTATACCTGTAGTTGTTATGAAAGCATATTTAAGCTATTTTTCAAATAAGGTTCTGTAGATGAGTAAAAATTATAGGTACAGAAAGAACAGAACAGAAAAGAATAAAACAGATATCTTCTGGGGTTTCAGAAGTAAATGTAAATGAAAGTTTAAAAAAATTAGGTAGCAAGTATACTCATGGATGACACTGAAGGATGAGAACAAAGCAGTCTTCCTCAGGTCTGTAATACTGGCAAGTTGAAAGGTCTGAGTTAAATTGTGATTTGTTTTGTATCAGTCTCCAGCAGCACACTTACTGTACTGTGGCAGACTACAAACTATTCTAATAGAAGAGCATATAGTTGAAAGTCAGGAAATTGTAAAGTGTGTGATCTTCCCCTGCTCCCCACCCCCCTTTTTTAAAATGTTATTTTAATGGTGAACTCAACGTCTCATCATTGGATGTGTGAAGCATCTTGACCTGAACTAAACTCTTCAAACTTTACAAGTGCCTGGAAGCCTGAGATCCCAGCTCATGTTTTTTTTCCCTGCTATCCTCATACCAAGTTACAAAAATTAATTGCCCCAAACCTTCACTCTTACACAGACTTGCTCTTGTGTCCGTTCTCTGCTCCAAGAAGAGCTGTGTAGAAACCCTCTTTGCTTTTTAAATCCTGTTCAGACTTGTGAATTTCTTACCAGGTGTTTTGAATCTTCCTTTGAGAAAATCTCAGGACCTGGCTCTTTCTATTTGATTGCCAGTAATTTCCAAGCAGTGAGTTATTGTTCAGGTTCTTTTCTGATGGTTGAAGTAAAATTTGACATTACTTCTAAGCAGAGTATTTCCTAGGTTTTCCTAGGAAAAGGGAGAAGTGTTTTTGGATTGCTGTAGACAGAAAAATACCAGAATGTAAATGTCTGTATCCTGATGATTGAGGTAAAATTTGTCAATACTTCTGAGCAGAATATTTCCTAGGAAAAGGGAGAGGTGTTTTTGGATGGCTCCAGGCAGGAGAAAAAAGGGAACATAAGTATTCATATCCTGAGTAAGGCTCTATCTCTCTGTGAGGAGGAGAGGCCATCATTATCGTCTCTTTGTTGTGTTTTAAATGAAAATTTGACTACTTGACTCGGTTTCTCAGGGCTCTGGTCTGGTAGATACTTGGCAGTGTGTTTGGGACTTCCGAGTGGAATTAAGACCCTTGTGAGAGCTTTCTTTTGTTTTGCAGTAGAGTGAATCAGGTCCATCACCCAGCCCTGTGAAAGCTGAGGTGATTTTGACCATGTTCACAGCAGATCTCTAACACTGAACTGTTAGGGACGCCCTGAGAATTCCATGGTGGCCGAATGTCACGACATCCTGGTTCACACAGACACAGTTCTGAGTGGCCTTTTGTGAGGCTTGCAATCTCTAGTTGTTAAATAAAGCAACTTGACTGCATCACACTACAATTGAGGTTTTATTCCAAGTCCTCACAGTTGGTAAGTTACAATGGAACTGAGGAACGGCAGAGAAAGGCACTCAGTGTTTACATTAAGGCACCTTTATCCTTCCCTGCGCAGGGATTTTACAAAGTACAGGAAGGGTTACACACAGAACTACTTCAACAGACTGATACACACATTTTTAAAACTTAGACACACCATCCAAACTATCTAACACAATGCTATAGCTGCCCTTGGCTCTCCTGCCTGAAAACCTGCATGTTCTCCAACAGCCAAATACAGCTTTGAGAATCAGTTTTGATCTCACCTAAGTTCTATGGCTTAAGGAGTCTAGTCCTGACAGATGTGCTGAAACCAGCACAGAATCTGTTAGTCAGCCTCTCGTAGGACATGACAGTAGCATTGTAACATGTAGGCAGATAATTAATCCCTATTTTACTAACCAGTTGACTCTGTTAGCTTACTGTGTTGTTCTTCAACATAGGATAAAAAAGAAGTCTTTATATTTGTAATTTATAGAGGGGCTACTGTATTAAGCTGCTTTTTGACAATCTTGTCTGGTAATCCTATTGCTAATTCTACTGTGAGCTGAAAAATTTACTTGAGGTGACAGCACTCTTCTGTAATATGAAACCCCATCCTTTTGCACAAGCTGTTTGTTCCTGCTTAATTACTTTCACCGGTGTAAATAAAGACTTATTTTCATTTTGATCTTAGTCCAGCTTGCAGTGTTTCTCTACTATTGTCACCTTACTTTCTGAGTAGTTACAGAAGAGCTCTAGTGCTCAGTTTTTCAGTCTGGCAGATTCCAGACACCTTGAATCAGTCTCATAGCTGTCTCCTAAAATGCCTTTTAAGCTGAGGGGTACTCTCCTCCCTTGACTCAAAGATGTTTAGTAAGACTGACTAGTCCCTATGGTCTCAAAAGCTTCTCCAGAGAGCCATTTGGAGCATCAGGATCAGGCTTCTAACTTGCCCCTCAAATAGTTGTTTTTGTTATCAGTTGGGAAGGCTGATTGAGGGAAACACCTTAAGTTCAGCAGCGGGAAGACATAATTTTTGTGACATGTAAATGCTATAGCTAACACATACTTGTAATAAAGGTCTTGCTTGTTTTGTTGTAATGGTGTGTTAGCACTTCCCTTTTTCTACTTTGTATCATTTAATTGGTCAATGCACAGTTGGTCCCACTTGTCCTCCCACACAGTCAATTGTAAGCTCACCTTTGGTGTTGCTCAACTAAACTGTCAGAAGCTAAATATATCCTTTCTACAAAATCTGTGTAATATTTCCAGCAGTGTCCAATTTAGGCAAAAATAAGGAAGGAAATTGGGTACTTAGCTGAAGTAACTGCAACTACTAACAGATGTTGGTTTAAAAAAGATCAGTTTTGTTAGCCTATCTTTGCATTTATTTCTGTACAAATAGTATATTCCTCTTCTCAGGGTTTATTATTGTTATTTTTAAACTAGGCTATTGAAGTCAGACCATATTTGTTTGAAAGCCAAGGCCAAAGCATTACCATCCCTAAACAGAATAGTACAACAGAGATATTTTTCTTAGAGCTGAGGAAGACTAAACTGGTGTGAAGCAGCAGACTTGTATTATGATTTTACTAAAGTACACTAAAGAAAAGCTTATAGTATGGATTAATTTTAATTTAATATTATAAAGAGGATGAACTTGCTGTACTAGGTTTTAGTTGCTTCACTTGAGAATCTATGTTCAGTAGTGTTTAAAAGAATTAGCCCAAGTGTTTAAGAAGTCCAGTGCATACAATGTTAATCTTCAGTGGTTAATGAAATATTTTCTTGGGGTTTTTTTGGTTTTCGTACAGGATATCTTAATCCATTGTTTTGATATTCCATAATTCCATAGTTGTAGCACATCATATCATGTGTTCAGTTTTAATTACGTAAATTGTAAACTGGTAACACTTTACCACATTAGTAAATGCTACAATGATTTGAAAAGAATGACTTAAATTTTTAGAAGTGTAATGTAAGTGGTAATGTCAGGAAATGGCTTCCTCTAGTCATAAGGTTACTCTTAATCAAATGTGCAGCAGAGTTTCACCAAGCTAGAACTAAACAAAGAGTTTTTAAGCTTTAACACTCAATTACAATGTATTTGTGACTACTCTTAAGACATCCATCAAGTCATTTCAGGAATCATAGAAAAAAGAGACTGGAGGTATGCCAATACTTTGCCCAATTTATCCAGGTTTTTTGAGCACAGACATTGATGTAGGACCCTTTTGAATATTTGTTTTCTAAAACCTTTTTTCACAAGTCATGTTTATCAAATTTCTACCTTTTTCTTTCTTTCGGATTCCATACATGTGGTGCATGTCTTTAATAATGATTAATAAACAAAACGGGACATAAAAATTCAGCTGAGGCCTTACTGGTACTGAGCAGTGTGTGAAGGTCACATAGTGTAATGAATTGATCTATTTAATTACTTTTATAATATGACATCATTGGAATGTGCTGAGGTTTGAATCTGCTAAACCTTTATTTCCCTTTCTAAGGAGCCGTTGCCAGAGCATTCTTCCATCTTGAGTTCAGGCATCTGATTTTATCTCATATAGTGTTTTTTTCAATATTGTTTAATGCATAATGTTCTTATGGAATGGAAATTAGTAATTTATTGCACACTCTTGACTGAGATGCCAGGTTGCCAAGATCATTTTGAATTCTAGTGTTTTTCTTTACAGTGCCAGCTATAATCAATTTGATATAATTTGCAAATTTAAAAGTATATTATCAAGTTCACTGTCTGTATAATTAACAAAATTGCTCAATAGTGATGCATTTGGGTAGGTTTTTATGGTGCCTTCTTTGGCATATTCAATTTTGAGGTCAATCACTACTTAAAAACAGCTTTTCCAACATCCATCTTTACAGTTGTTTCATTTAAGACACGTATTCCAAACTGGCTCATGAGAATTATGTTTGAGAGAATTCCTAAATGCTGGTCAAGTCAAGATTTGTTACATCTGCCCTTAGCTCTGTAGGCAGGGTTTTAGCTACCATGTAATAGAGAGAAATTAGGTTTGTTTGGTTTTTTACCAAAAATCTGTGTTGATCTTTAGATTGTGATGTTACCTGTTAGATGTTTATAAATAGCTCTGGTTTTGTTTCCTTCTCTGCTATTATTCTGGAAATTCAAGTTATTGTAATTGCCCTGTAACTCTCTAGGCCTTGCTGATAGTAGCTCATTTTGGACATAGAGGCTAGGTGAGAGTAAAATAACCCATGAAACACTGCTTCAGGCCACAAGAAACAGATAGAACTGAGACTGTAAATTATGGATTGTAGTCACAAATGATACTAATTTTTAAACATGCTTCAAAAGAGTAAACAATCCAACGACTTAACTCTCATCCCTTGAGTATGTACAGTTCAGTCTTGTGGATCTCTGGCTTTATTCCTTGTCCTCAGTCACTGTGAGCTTCCTCAGATATGTGTTGCATTATCTGTCCTGCCGTGACACCCAAGCTGCACCAACCTACCAGCATCCTTGTGCCCACTTCTTTATGCTGTCTCCTGTGGCTCCACCCTCAAGGGGAAGGGAGCACCCAAGATTGGTAGATGCTCGTGTTTGAAAGGAACAAAATAAGTGAAATGGTCTGCAAAATTGTGCAGTTTTATTAGTAAATTACACCTTTGGCATGGAGGTTGGTATGTTGGCCCCTGACCTCCTAGATAAGCACACAGCAGTGGGTTTTGGATAAAGGAATAGGGTGAAAGGGGAGAGAGAGAGATATGAATTAAAGCATAGGAGAAAGGAAAGAAAGAAAAAAAGAAACAAACCACCAGTCCATCCTGGCTCCAGTGTCAAGCAGTCCAGCTCATGGGGATGCCCAGGGTTCTGAGGGCACTGCATGGGCTTGATGGAGGTACTTCTCTGTCCTGGAGATAAGTGTCTCACTTTTTATGCAAATTAGTTATCATGTGCAGGCTGTTCTTTTAGACCTTTCTGGAAATGGGTCAGAGGGATCTGGTGTCTTTAGTCTTAATTCTTCCCTGCAGTCCATGCCTGCCTCTCAACCTTGTTCCTGTGCTCCGTACTTATCTCTAAGAGCTAGAATAAGGACATCCGTCCTGGATAAGTGCTGCCCTTCCTCCGTATGGCCCCTTCCCCTGCCAGATCCTGTTCTTTCTCACAGTGTGTTATTACCAGCAATCCTTGGTTGGCTCCACAGCTGTCTGGGTATCAGTGTCTGAGACATACACATTACCCCTCCTTATCTTCTAGGCCTCTACACCCTTTCAGCTCTTTCAGGAAACTTAATTTGGAACAGTTAGGAATAGTATCTCCACTATGTGAATGGTACCAGCAGTACT
>JAOXXN010000446.1:70179753-70191490 GCA_026770055.1 Myrmophylax atrothorax | reverse complement strand
CCATCGAGCCAACTTCACAGGCAGTTTTTATACCCTAATCCCCCGGCTGATCTAAGAAGACAGCATTTCACCCCGTGTGCTACTTTGAGAAATACAGTTACTCAGTTGCAGGTGCAAGGTTAATAGGTATCTAGAGGCAGAGCTTTATCTTATCTCTTCAAAAGCCTCTGGGGAGTGGATGAATCAGGCCTGCTAATTAAACAAGCCAGAGGCTACAAACACGTGGATGTGGAACAGGTGACAAGAACAGCATGAAACACCTTGGCTTCTCTCACCAGCTGGGCCAGCAGGTGTTGACAGGCACATAAAAGTAGGGGTGGGAAAACTGTCAGCTTTCCTTCTTCTCACCTTTGACGGGAAGGGAATAAAAAGAACAGCTTATCTTTCATGTTTAAATATCATTCCAGATGAAAAATTTCATCGGATTCTGTTCCCAAATGTGTCTTAAAGAGCAAAAAGAAAAATAAAAAATAGAAAGAGCATGCATCTGCCTTCAATTTAAGTTAGAAGGAATATTTTAATCCCCAAACAAACCCACTAACCCTTATTTTTTTTTTCCTTTCTTACAAAATTAGTTATATGGGGCAAGTTAATATTAGATTTAATAGGCCTTCTATGACATATTAAAAAAATAGATGATATACTTAAGAAAATTACTATCACTAGCAAATCCTGTTTGTGTTGGAAAAAAAGGCTCTACTTGTATTTTAACACTCTGTCAAGGAAAGAATCTAGACTATTTTGCTCTAGAAATCTGTACTAAAATGGAACTTATTCATTTTATAGGTAGGAAATTAAGGATTCTCTGGTTTGAAGTGATATCACATGCTCATCTGTGGGCAGCTTTTGCTGTCTGGGTCTGTCAGCCTGTGGTTACCTTGTCTCTCAAATGTTTTTATTGCATCTTTACTTAAAATGTGTTTCCTCTGTTTGCTCTTTCACACCTTTGAGTCTTTTCTTTCTTGTTCATAACTATTTATGAGCACAGAGATTGAAGGACTGTGCAAATGCCTTCTACGTCTTCTAATGCCCACTTTTCATATCTGGTATTGCCAAGTGTGTTTCAAAAAGTAGTAGTGCAAAACAATCTCCCTTATAGGCAATTCCTGGTCTTTGGGGTTGAATTTTAAAACCACAAACACACAAACAAAACTCACTGTAGAACAAGAGAGAATATAAACAAATCCAAATCTATCGAGCCAGTCTGGTGATATTTATTTTTTTAACATGACTTGAAAATTGTAGTTCCTGACATTGGTGCCAGGAACATCGACCAATTGCTTTAGTTCTTTAGGCTGAAGTGGCTGATAAATCATTCTCCCAGGCTGCCCTGTTCATTGCTGCTGTAGCTACACTCTCTCGTGGAAGTGCTTGCTGTTGTGTTTGGCACTGCAGGTGGTTCCTGCTCCTCTTCCTCCTTGCCCCTGAACATCGTGGCAGTGATTGTGGATGTCACGATGAGGCATTCTGGAGGGCCTCTTCCACTTGCATAGTCTGGTTTCTACTTGCATTGTCTGGTCTCCAACTCTCTGCTTCTTGCTCCTGCCCTGAGCTGTGTTACAGGTTTGGTAGACTGTGTCTCACTGCACAGAGCAGTGTTCCAGTGGTTCCAATTAATCTCTCAGTACCTTCACACCTCAGAGTGTGCCCCAGCCAAGGAAGCCACCAGTTCTAGGCAGCCCTTGTGGATTCTGTGTTACTTTGAATCTCTGACTAGTAAATTAAGAGTGGTTGGGAAGAACACTTCTAAGCTCTCTTCATTTTTTTTGGTAATAGTCAGCACTTTGTTTTCCTGAATTAAGTTCCCTAATTGTGGATAAAGCAACAACATGTTTCAGATTGCTTTTATTGCTTTGCACTAAATGCTGCTTAGCCAGGGCAAAACTCATAAAAGCAGAGTGATGCAGATGACCATTTGTAGCTGAATTTGTAAGTCTGAGACTCACAGATTACTTTTATTTAACTCAAGTTTTCCAAGGTCTGTCTTTAAATTCTAAAGCAAATTTATTTTGTCAACCCTTTTTTCAAACAGATGAATCATGTGAAAGACAGATTTGGTGACAGTGTGCCAGAGGAAGTGCTTCTGCTGTGTCTGGGCATTACTTCAGGAGTTGGCAGATTGATCTTTGGCAGAGTTGCAGATTATATTCCTGGTGCAAAAAAAATTTATTTACAGGTACGTCTTTATTATTTCTATATTCCTTTAGAACCGTGTATTCTGAAGGCTTTGGTTTCTGGTACTACTAATAAGTAAGGAGAATTAACTGACTGGAGATTGAAACTTGAGAAGTTTCATAACTCTAGGAAACTCAGTTTTTCATGCTACAAGCCTTTGGTGCAAAGCTCATGAACCTGATTTTATTTTTGATGGTAAGAAAATGTCCATTTCCTGCTTGCTGTTTTCAGCTGGGAATGGAAGAAATCACTAATCATTTGCATGTGAGTGAGAAAACATCTGGGGATTCTCTAGATTCCCCATGATTTCATAATGGTTGCAGAAAGGTTAATTTTTTCCATATGTTTCTCTTCTCCATTAAGGATTTTGGATCTCTTTCCTTGATCTTCGGTAGGTGCTGATTTGGTGTCAAATATGTTCTGTGTACAGTACACAGAGGCATCACCCTGAGAGTATAAGATATAAGCTGAGAAGATTTTACAGAAAGAGTTGTGGCTTCCAGAAATGCTGAAGCTTAGGGGATGAAGGAGGATATACACTTCTTCCCCTCCACACTTATAAACGATATTTTTTGAGGCAGTAGCAGAGTTAGAGTAGGATTTTGGTAAAGCTTTTGTTCACTTGCGTGTTGACAACCACGAAGTGTTCGCCAGTTGGTATTTTAAAATAAATGGCAAGGGTGGCCTCTAGTGGGTGTTGTCGGTACTGCGTTATTGAAAACAATCTCTTGGGAAAGCAGTACCTGCCTGGAGGATTTGTTGTCATAAATAATTTGAATTCCCTGGTGTGTTTGGGACATTGGTTTCCTATCCTGATATATGAATGCTCCACATGCAAAACTGTTAACTTTTTTATTTTCTTTTATATTCTGCTTCATTTTGTTGGAAGACAGATTTATTCCTTTGGTCTAAACCAAGTAAATAATCTAAGACTATATTGGAGTATCTTTTGAAGTATGCATGAGTACAGCAGGATAGTTTTTTGTGGAACAATTGTAATGGTTTCACTTTTGTTGAATATAAGCACCCTGAGGTAATCACTCACAGCACCCATATTTTTACATACATTACAATAGTGAGGAGTCTAATGAGTGTTTCAGATATATTAAAATTTTGATATTTCTGTGACTTTCATTTGTGGAGAGAGTGGGGAGCAACTTCTCAAAAAATGTTGGTGCATGAGAAATGATCTTACTCAATCACTGCGAGAGAGTTGATTACAAATGCATTTTCAAAGCTTGCGAAATGTGTAGTGGAATTTCTTTCCTGTCACGAGTTATGTGTTCATTTTATCTTGCTACGTAACCTCTGCTGGTAGTGACCCATGGAGATGGATTATATTTATCTTAAAGGGAATACAGGCAGACAACTTAATTCACTACAAATGCAAGGAAGCTCATCTGTTCTCTTAGTATTTTTGAATTTGATGCAGTGTGGTTTTATATCTTTTCCTTGGTCTTGTTTAGGTGGCCTCATTCTTCTTTATTGGCTTGATGTCTATGATGATTCCACTGTGCCATGTCTTTGGAGCTCTCATAGCTGTGTGTCTCTTCATGGGCCTGTTTGATGGGTGCTTCATTTGCATTATGGCTCCAATTGCCTTTGAGCTTGTTGGGGCTCAGGATGTCTCCCAGGCCATAGGATTTCTACTGGGGCTCATGTCCGTCCCTATGACAGTTGGCCCACCCATCGCAGGTGAGTACAGACAGGGTCTGTAGCTGTAAATGTGGTTCTATGTTTGCATGACTCCTCGGCCATGTTTTCCATTCCCACATCACATGCAGTGCACTGACACTGGAAGTTTTCTTGCTACGTGCTTGAGAAGATACGATGCATTTACCTGCTGCTCATGGGTTATTAGTTTACTTTACTCCTCAGAGTTTGCTCAGTCTTTTTCATTAAGCTATGCAAACATAAAACATTCCTCAAAACAGAGATAGGTTTCCAGCTGGCTTTAGGATGTGACATTTTCCATGCTGCTGAAGTGACAGCCTATGGGTTGCTTGTGTTAGAGTAGGACTCCACATTAGGATCTGAAAATTAACTCAATTTCAAAACTAGCTCATGCAAAAGCAGTTGTGAGGATAAAAGCTCAAATCGCTTTAATTGCTTCCCATAAGCAGGAACACCAGCTTTATTCATTCTTTGATGGGAGGCTGTTTAACAAAATGCAGGTTTTGAAGCTGAAAACTGTAAGTTCTTTGGGAGGCATAAATAGCAAAGCTGTATTCCTTACCACTGATGATTTTCAGTGCTAATTTACACTGAGGTCTGGTGAGTGCTACTGAAAGGTACTTAGTAACACACAACTGAACTACGCAGCATTATAAAGGGTAATATTTTAAAGCTAGAACACTGTAGACTAGGTACTTCCTAATCTGGATGTACTGCCACAGCTGTTAATTCTTAAGTAGAATTTGACTAATGGGAGGAAATTGGAGAGAGCAATTAGAGTGAATTATTGGCAAACACACTTTAATTAGAGGCTACTAGGAATACAAAACATGCAGTATATCTAGAATAAGAGGAAGGGGTATGTTAACAAAGGTAACTATAGCCAAAAGAGGTAGAATTTCTCCAAGTCATGACAAGATATAAGTACTGGAGAAGCTCAAATTGAGCAACTTTCAAGTAGGAAAGATGGTACATGTTTTTGATGGGTGGTAATTAAGCAGCTGAGGGGTGATACACTGAGCTCTTTATTACTACCTCCAAAACAAGTCTGGAATATCTTTCTACCTATAAGTACACATGTATTTGGCCATCAGGTTGTCAGAGTAGTGGTTATAATCTGTGCCAGCTCTCAGGTTTCTTAATCTGAAGCCAAGACCTGTTTTTTGTAGGCTCCTGAGGCCCCATTATTTATTGTTTGTCTTTCCAGGCTTGCTGCGTGATAAGCTGGGCACCTACGATGTGGCATTTTACCTGGCTGGAGTCCCACCCCTCATTGGAGGAGCTATTTTGTGTTGCATCCCCTGGGTCCATGAACGGCAGAAGTTAAAAGAAAGAGCAAAACCTGTTGATGGAGAAACTACTGAGAAAATGCTGGAAAATGAAAGCACTATGGTGTCAAACACAACAGGAAAGCCAATTGGAGAACTGGAATCTGGCATTTGATGCTTTTTTCCCTCCCTGCTGTGCCATCCCAACCTTCTCCTGAAGCTGGATTTCTACTTTTTGGCTGAAGATATTATATAACACTGCAGAAGTCTTGAACTATTGCTCAAATTGCAAACTGTTCTAAGAATCTTTTATACTATTGAACTTTTTTGATGAGTCATTGAATTTGATTTCAAGCCACATTTTCAAGGTATTTCAAGTTTTGTAGCTTTAGTGTGTGTGTGCATAGAGATTGTGTGTGTGAAGAGAATATTTTTCTAATCCATCAGAACTGATTCTGGGAAATGTGAAAGCTGTTTTTGGTTCACTGACCCAGGATTCTTCAACGACATCTATGGCCCACCCAATGCAGGCCCATCCACGGGTGTTTATACTGGGTAGCGTAGTAGCTTTTATGATTGATTTGTTATTTGAAGTTTCTCATGCTGTTTACAGTCTTTTATAATTCTATATCATGAATGTGGATATGGATCTTTGTGATTCTCTAAACTCTTGCTGAAATTATTTTTTCATTAGAAAGCTAAATTATTGAACACCTGTTTTATTTCTCTAAATACCCCAGCCTGTTCAACCCCAGCCTGTTCAGTTTGCCAAAACACTCGCTTGTGTTTGCATTCACCTTTCACAGCAGCCCAAACAAAGAACATTAAGGATGAAATTCTTAATGGGCTCAGGTTTTGAATATGTGCAAACCAAGCTCTGAGTGTGAACATGTTCAGAAATAAAGCTGCTGAATGATAAACTTTTTTATTTAGTGAAGGCAATACTATTAAGATGTATGTGTATAATTTTTTTTCAGTCAAACCTCAGAGTAGTGGATAGTTTTGAAACTGTACTTACTAATTATTTGGAGCAGTATTGTGAATTAGAATAAATTTCAAATTATTTTGTTGTACTTGTTAGGTTTTCTTTTTTTATTCTTGAAAACAAGACAGCTTTAAAGGATACATTCTAAGTGCAATACCAAGTCATTTTTAAGGTGGAAATATACATGAGCTATTAAAAATAAAGATTTTTGCACTAAGTGAACATGCAGGTTTATTACAGCTCTGTATAGCTGTGTTCAATTACCTGTAGCCTATAGCTCCATATTTTATTCAAAGATAAAGAAATGTCTTTGCGTGTCCTATTTCGTGGTTAACATCCTAAACAAATGGCTCCATTGCTTATGGATTCTTAAGTATTATGCACTGTTTGTCAAGCAGGTATTTCTGAAAACTTCTTTTTCTGAAAAATATTTAAAAGCATAATACTTTGAAATGAAAACGCTGCTTTTCAGTTTATCAGAAAACACTTCTAAGCACAGTGCTTATTTCTGGATATAGATCTGGAATCACTGGAATAGTTAATCATTGTTTTTTCAGCTCCATTCACTACCAATAATTTTTGTTTCCTTGTTTAGAACTGTCATAGCAAAGAGTAAACTAAATGTGATCTGGACAAAATGTGTATTTAAATGCATTTTCTGAATTAGTAACAGTACTTGTTCTTTACAAACACTATGGAGGCATACTTGTTTTTTAAATTCATAACCTTTAGCATCTTTTCTATTTTCATTATTTTTCTTTCTTCAGTGTTGTAGTAAATTGCTCAGAAAACCTATGTACATTTGTGATATAAGCCAGCAATACTATTGCATTGAATGTTTACATCTAGCAATCTAGTTCTTTAAATGTAATATACAGAGAACCTTAATTATTACAGACCAAACCTCAAACCCTTTTTTATATTGCAGAATTTCAATCCCTACTTTACATGAGTGAGATATAATAATTGAATCTTCAAATGTTAGAGGTGTATAGGGAGGGACTTGGAGGTGGGGAAAAAACCCCTTAAACCAGTCTGGAAAACAGAGGTCCCTTTGGGTTCACTGGGACTTGTGCTTCAGCAAGTCATAAGTACTTCTAAAAAATTTCATTAAAAGATGCATAGTATTGTTAATGAAAATCACTATGAAATGCTGCCTTTGTTACAAAAGTGATATTGACAGTTGATGCTGCTCTTGTTCCACAGAAACACCACAGACATGTTATTCAGTATTATTTTCCAATTGGGCAGTGCAGAAGGTGTTGTAGAGTAAGTTTGGTAAAAGCCTCTTGTTTCCTATTGCTTTGTTATGAAAAATTGATGTTCATCACAGATCTTGCATTTCATGTATTTTAGTATTGAGTTTTAAACCAAAAAATAAGGCTGCTGCTTATCACTGGTGTAATTTGAAGTGATTGTGACCAGATTTTGGCATCATCCTGACTTGCTGCTCTGTATCTCTATAAATTACCTAGGAAAGTGTGTAAAGTAATTGTTGTTAAGTTTTAGAAATGACACAGAAATGATATAACAATAGCATGGTTTAATTAATGCCATGCCCTTTAAAAATAAAAATCCAAACTTTCATATTTGAGTAACTAAAAATGTAAATGATGCTCACATATATGAAAGACAGCAATTATAAAAAAAAAACCAAACCAAAAAATCCCAACAAACCAATTCTGAAAACTAGGAGAGAAAAGGACTGAGTATTTTGTTTTATTCTGATTGAATAAGTATAAATAAATTTTTGTAACAATTCATTTGTAACCTGTTCATGGGAACCTCCTGAACTTATATTTTGATGACCCAATTCATGTCAGATTTAATCTTGTTGGTGGGTGGATTCTAAAATTGAAATGATAGCTTAATTCAAGAAGACCCTTAAATTATTCTGATGTATAGCTCTCTCAAGAAGAGTTCGTAAGAGTACTTTCCATAGATGTTGCTCTCCCATGCTATAGAGACAGTAATTATCTTTTTCCCTTTGAATGTTCTCTCAGGATGAGCTTCAGAGGAAACTGGGTCAAGAGAGGTTCACTTCAAATGGTGGTGTCAAATTTCTAGTCATACTGAATGCTATAATTTAATACACCAGACCTTGAAACGAAGACTAATTTTAGGCAAGGTTTGATTGGCTTCATGTCTGGCTGAGATATCTTTTCAGTATGTCTGTGATCCTTCTAAATCTTAACACAGCTGTTCAGCAAAGAGTCTGAAATAATGAAAACCCTTCAGATTTCATTGCAGTATATGACAATATTCAATGATTAATTAATAAGGAAAGTACTGTTGGATTTACTCTGGCTCCATTCGAAGACCTGTACAAGTCTCAAACCAAGACTTCAAATTCTAACATAGTTCAAATTTCTTTTATGCAGATCATCTTCTGTTCAGCATTAACATTTAAATTATTTTTCTACATTTATTTTCAGTGACCATTTATTGCCCCTGAAAATTGCTCCCTCAGCTCAAAGATGCTATAGCCATTCTGTGGCTGTTCTTCAGGGTATCTTTGGTATCAGAGGTAGACAACTGACATTTTTCTCCTCTGGCCCTTCATGTACAATGTTTGGGCATATACATTCCCCTCTTCCCTTCAGAGACACTGGATTGTCAAACTGATGCACACCATATTGGATATGGATAGTACTTTTCAGCCTTTCCTTCATTCAACCTTTGAGTAGCCACAGCCTCACAGACCAGGCAAGTTTTGGTGAAGTGGGAGGTGTGAGATTGGATCCCTCCCAGGAGTGCTCAAGGCAGCTCTCACATATCCCAGGTGAATGTTTTGATCACAGGCTTGTGGTGTAAAAAAATGGACACTGCCATTGTAAAGAAAAACTGCCCTGCTCAGTTCTCTACATCAGGTGGTATGTACCAAAGGGATGGGAGATACTTCCTTGCAGCCCCAGGGGAGTATGCCAGGATGGGAATCAGTGCTACTCTCCTTAGGATCATCTGTCTAGGTTAGCTTAAGCTGCTGGGCTCTCCCTGTGCTGGCACGGGGCAACTCCTGCTTCGGGAGCTCACACTGTGGCTCGGCTGTGCCCTCTGAGCAGGGAGCAGAGCTGGGGCCTTGTCTGGGCCCACATTCCCCTTTGCAGAGCTGCAAGTGTTACAGAAACTGGCATCTTAAAGCTTTGGCCAGAAATAACCCTCTGCTATGGAGTGTGTGTATGTGTATATATAAATACAATGTATTTTGACCAGGGCATACACAAACATTCTGCGTTTAACCAGAGGAGGTGTAGCACTGGGGTGAGAGAGATGGCTGAGGAAAAAGGGATTCCTTTCATTGTGTCTCACTGTTGACAAGCACAGCACCATTACAGTTCCAGCCAGCCAGTGAGTTTCTAGCCATGTAAACTTTGGCATATGTTCAGTATGCCTTTCAGTCTATATATATAGTGTCAACAATTGAAATGTTTTGGAACTGCATATGCTAAGACTAGAGTGATTTTATACCAAAATGTTTGCTAATATTGATAACACTCACATGTTTAAGTATCTTTATATACATCATATTTTGTATGTTGTTTTTGATATTAAAGGATATATGTTTTGCTAGCCTTAAATACATTCTTTTCAAGTTCTGCTTTGTTAAAAGGGTAAGAAATGAATGTCTAATGTTTTCCATGGTGCTAAAGTAACTGTGATCAGCCTCAAATTTATTCAGAATAAAGATGGTAGTTCTTAAGTGCCCCATTTGTTACTGCATGCATCATTTAAATCTTATTCTCGTGTAAAACTTTTCATTTTAAAAAATAATTTTATGTTATGTTCTGATAATTATTGAATCTCGTGTGCAGACTTTTGCCTTTACATCTTTTATTACCGCTGCAGTCTGACTGAAATGTTTACATTACATTTGCTCCTTCATCAATAGATGGTGCTACCCATTTTATTCTGGTCCTACTGGAAATCCATTTTAATGCTAATTATTTATAAACCTAAACTACTGAGTTGGTTCTTCCTGAAAAATTTATCTTCTCTGTTTTCCATTCTGAGGTTTAATATTGAATTTACAGAAACAGATACATTCACAAAAGGCAGAACTAAAATTGAGGGAGGGAGGGAGGAAAAAACTGTGGTAGAATAAGCTTGAATGGTGCTTTAAAAGAATTCTGATTTTTTTTTTTTTTCATTTTTGCTTCATGAACTGCCAATGTAATTCACTAGGACCTTTGATCATTTACTGGCCTGCTACCAATTTCATTTTGATTTACTTTGGCAGTGTGAAGCATGGAGTGTTTCCTCATTGACAGCTTCAGCAAATCTCAGGAATTCATTCACTTTTCCTTTGTAGTAAGGCCAAATATTTAATTTTCTATAATAAACATCTCATGATATGGGGGAAATATCCCCTTTCCACCTGGGGTTATTCTTCAAAATGCTTGTAGTTCAAATTAAAATTTGAAAAAGATGCCTGAAACCTTTATAAGAGCCTGGGTGCTGTTGCCATTTGTGCACTCTTGAGGGACAAAGCTTCTTTTTAAGTGTGTAAAAGAAAAGTGAGGACAAGCCTAGGGAATACATTTCAACTACTGCTGTACCTTTTCCAGGAAGCTGTTTTTACAACAAGGCAAAATACTAAAATCTAGAAATGCAGTTTGACTTGTATGTGACTTTCAGAAAATAATCACTGATATTTTATACTTGAAATTATTTTATCTGGAATTGTCTGTACAACTGGACCTATGAACAGAAGCTCGGTGTTCTGCAGATAGCTCATAGTTAAGACTTTGCACTCTTGCAAAAGATTGACATTGCTATGAACCATCCAGCTCTAAATGTTATCTCTCACTATTACTTGTAGCAGCTGAATTTTTTTAACGCATCAATTCCCCCAGGCTCCCTGGAACAGGAGTGTTCTTGCAACATGCTTGCCAGTGCCAGGAGGAACAGGAATTAGTTGCTACACTCTCCACGTGCTGGTATATTCCACTTTATATTTGTTATGAACAACTTACAGAACAAAACAAGACACTTTGGAATTATCTTTGAGTTGTTTGTGAGGCTTAAATATACGAACTTTGCTGAAAATTAGAGCCTTTCTTACAGAGAGCAGCACCTCTATCCCAGACAGGGAGAATGAAACAAAACATGTTGCACAGCCCGTGAACTGCTCCGGGTGAGTAGTGGGAATTTACAGAGTTTTCATGCTTGATGCTTTTACTATTAGGAATGTTTTAATACTTGTTCAGAGGAGACCTAGCAGCTCAGTGTCTTGAGAAGCTTTATCAGCATGACCTTACGCAGACACTGCAGCAGATAAAGACCTTTTATACTCTGTTGTCTGAAAGGTCAAGCGCAGTTCGAGTTCCCTGATAACAGAGATTAAATAAATAAATATTTCCTGGTTTATAGGGGCACTTTTCACTAATGGGCCCCTCCCTCGCGTGGCAGCGGTGTGGATAAGGCTGCAGCTCTGTGCAGGGAGCGAAGTGGAGTGTGAACTGCGCCGGGAATGTCGGTGCCTCAGGCAGAGCAGCGTTCCGAGGGGGCCGCAGCGGCGGTGGCAGAGGCGCCGCCACCTCCATGCCCGTCTCCATGCCCATCCCGTGCCGAGCGCGGCGCTCCCGCAGCTCCTCCCGCCGCCGTGCGCGGGGCGGGGCCGCGCTCCCCGGGCCCG
>JAOXXN010000446.1:70158562-70176059 GCA_026770055.1 Myrmophylax atrothorax | reverse complement strand
ACTACTCCCTTTGCTTTAGCGGGTTTGTCACACACTGTTTATATCCTGATGAAATCCCCTTTTTTCCAAATGAAAAATGATCTGTTAAACTCTCTATCTGTTACTGCTAACCATGGATTGAGGTATTTAAGTTTCATCACTTATTAGGATTATCTGTAACTTTAATAATTATTAGTGTATTTGTATTTCTTGGTCTTCTATATAGTTCAAATGGAAACTGCAGTATGTGATGGTTTTGTTTTGTTTTTTTAACCTTTCCAGCATTATCCATGGTTGCAACAACAGTTGGTCTTTATGGGATACCCTGGTGTAAGGACTCCGTGCTGTTAACTGTGTTGATGTCAGTTATTGGAGGTTCCATGGGAGTTCTGGACACAGGTAAGCATTTGAAGTTTCTTCACCAAAATAATCAGAAACTTCAGGCATATAGTAATGGTTGCTGTTTTTTCCCATAACACATCTTGAATTAAAAGAGAGGAGCTGTCTTACCTGGCTGGGATTCTTCGATTAATCTGGTCCTGAGGCTTCCAGTGCCTGTGTGTCTGTGACAGCCCTTCCTTTAAGGGGCTTGGGGAGTGGCATAAAGGAATAGGCAGTGTTTTCCTCTACAGGAGCTGCTTAGGGTATGGCTCCTTAGCATTAGTTAGTTAATCCTGAGCAAGCCCCTGTATTTGAGAGATTTTCACAGTTGCTGCGTTGGACAGTTGCCCACCTAAAGCTGGCTAGGCAGAAGTTGGGAATTCACAGCAGGCATTTACTGCCATAGCTCACAGTGCCATGGCACCCTGAATTAAGGAATATTTTCCACCTTTGGTTAGCCTTGCTTAGATGGCTGGGAACACAAATTTGCTCTGTCCCCTCAGATTGCGAATCAGTGGCATGTGCATACTGCAAATGGCCTGGAAAAAAAAAAAAACAAAACCAACACTTTTTCTGGAAAACTGATCAAAACCAGTTTTTAAGTAGAGGTTCCTTATTGGAGGAAGATGATCTCAGAGGTCTTTTCCATCCTAAATGATTCTATGATTCTAGGAGGTACCAGTGAAGTTGCAGAGCAAATGTCTACAGGTGTGTTTAGAAAGGCCAGTTATACTGGAGGTATGAAAAATAAACTTCCACAGAAATAAGTTCTTTGGGCACAGCTTAGAAAGCGTGAGGTAGGGATGGCTGGCTTTAGCAGGCAGTTTGCATCAGGAGACAAGGACATGGCAAGTGACCTGGGCATGCCTGGAGACATCTGGGAAATGCTGTCATACTTGCACATGGAGATTAGGAAACAACTGAAAATACATCAGCAGGGGAGTGTTCTGGCATTGCTGTACAACGTGGTAATGAAGCTGCGACAGGCGGCCACTCACCCGGCACTGTCCAGTGATGTCCCAGCAGCTGCTGACTGAGGGACCCTGTGGATGCTTCCCAGCCAGCAAGGTACTCCTGGGTCCACTTGACCAGCTTCAGGTCAGATTCCTTTCTGAGAGAGAGCTGGCTCATGCATTAGCCAAGCCATTCAAACAGCTGTGGAAGCATCCCAGCCAGGGCCTGGTTGTGGTGGCTCGGCTGGTGGGCAAAACAGAGGAATGATGGCTGCATGTGTGCACCATCTGCCCTAATTGTGGGGCTTTGAGGGAGCTCTAGGAAGATTTAAAAGAGCATGGTACAGGATCCAGTAGTGAAAAGATGATTTTGTGTGGCACAGGCCATGGTAAATAACCTGAGTGCTGAGGTGTATTTGCTGCCTCTGGTAGGATCATTACACACCGCACATGGTTTAACAATTCTTCATATGGGAAAATCTTGTTGGATAATGGTAAAAATACCTTCAGTGACTGGATGTACTGCTTTGAAGTCAGATCTAAGAGGCAAGGAGGCTTCCCAGCCTGATCAGGAGTAGCAGAAGAAAGTAAGAGCAAGGCAGTAAAGCATAACTGAATTAATTTCGAAGAGTGTTTGTGCTCAGTGATAAGGGCTGCTGTACTGCAGCACAGGAATTTGATTACTGTTCTTGTTTTCCTGCATCTGTCTGAGGGACTACTTCAAAACATCTCTCTGGGATCTTGTTTTTTAGCATTATGGTTGATCTGAAGGTGTTGTAATTTCACCTTTGCAGCAGTGTTGATGTAAATCCTTCTGCTTCTGGAAAGTCATTTGAACACAGCTGGGGTAGTTCAGCCCATCAGAAGCAAGTGATTCATGTTGTTTCCTGGGATGTTGTTTAATGGGGCCTCTGATTCTTAGCATTGTGCATTGTTGCTTTTAATACTTAAAGAAATGAGAAGTGGTTAAATTTTTCTTTTAAAAAGGCTGAAAAATGCTGCATATTGTCAAGTAGGGTAATTAGAGCCAGAGAATCAGTTGTTTAGTCTAGAAAAGACCTCTAAGGTCATCAAGTCCAACTGTTAACCCAGCACTGCCACGTCCAACACTAAACCATGTCCCAGTGCCACATCTACGTCTTTTAAATGCCTCCAGGGATGGTGACTCAACCACTTTCCTGGGCAGCCTGTTCCAATGCTTGATAACCCTTTCTGTGAAGAAGTTTTTCCTAATATCCCATCTAAACCTCCCTGGTCCAGTTGTGGCTTTACATTGTTGCTGGATTAAGCCACTGTGTGGCTTTTGGTTTTGACTGCTGTGAATACTGTCCTAAAGATCAAGTAATCACATGGATTTAAGGCAGAATTTCAGCTAACTACTGTTTTGCACATTGTATTTGCTAAATCTGGTGTTATTTCACATTGAATTTATAGGTTGTGATTTGTTTTGTCTTTGAAACTCAGACTAAAATGACTGAATGCTCCTCTCTCCAATCTGCAGGTGGAAATGTGCTGGCACTGAACACCTGGGGAGCAGAGGCTGGGCCACACATGCAGGCCTTACACTTCAGTTTTGCTGTCGGCGCATTTGTGGCTCCGATCCTGGCTAAAATGGCCTTGGGAGGCTCTGAAACTAAAGGAATTCCAGTGGCTGAAAAGACAAACCAGTCTGATCTGAAGTCTGTGCCGACAGCATCAGCTGCATCAGCTGTACCTGCACTGCAAGACCATTCTGAGGAAGACTTTTTGTGGTCCTATGTTGTGATAGGGACCTACCTTTTCTTAGTTTCCCTCTTCCTTTTTGTTTTGTATTCAAAGGGCAGCTCAGATCGAGATGACAAATCAAAGACTTCTCTGCAGAAGGGCAAGCTTGCCAAACACCACTGGGCTCTAATTGGTCTTCTGTTCACATTCTTCCTTTTCTATGTGGGAGCAGAGGTCACTTACGGCTCTTATGTATTTACTTATGCGATGGTCTTTGCTGAGATGAAAGAAAATGAAGCAGCTGCTTTGAATTCTGTGTTCTGGGGTACATTTGCCACTTGCAGAGGAGTGGCAATATTCGGTGCTGCCTTCTTGTACCCTGGCACCATGATCACGCTGAGCCTCTCAGCCTCTGCTGTCTCCTCTTTCGCCTTGGCCTTCTTTGCACATTACCGAGCCTTGCTGTGGGTGGGAACTGCTGTGTATGGAGCATCAATGGCTACTGTCTTCCCCAGTGGCATTTCCTGGGTAGAACAGTACACGGTCGTGGAAGGAAAATCAGCTTCTCTGTTTGTCATCGGCGCCGCACTGGGCGAGATGTGCATCCCTGCCGTGGTGGGGTATCTCCAGGGCAGGTTCCACCACATTCCTGTGATTATGTATGCTGCCTTTCTGTCTTCTGCAATGACAGTTATACTCTTCCCAGTGATGTACAAGTTGGCCACCTCTCCCCGTGAGAATGACTTGAAAGAAGTGAGTGACACTGAGACCCGGAAAGCTTTGCTGTCAAACTCAAGGCTTACTGAGGATGAAGAGGATGAGGAGGATGAGCAGGATGGGAGAGAGTGGAACGAAGCAGACTTTGAGGTAATAGAAATGAATGACAAGCTGAAAAATTCTCTGACAGACAGCTCCCATAAGATATCAGAGAACTCTCCAGCCCAAATCTCTCTTCAGCCCCATCTGGATGATGTATTGGGCAATTCTCCAGTGGTTGCTGGTGGTTCCCCTCAGAGACAAAATGGGAATGTTGACTGGGAAAAGAATGATTAAACTCAAAGCTGACTGTCTTTTTTTAAAATGGAAATGCAATTGAATTGTAGCTGTTGTTAAGTGGTTTGGGAATCCTTTCATAGTGGTGCAGAGCTCAGTGTGTTCATTTGCCCAGCCCTTTCTTCTCTCTTGTTTTCAGCCTGCAGCAATGTGTCTGGGAGTGGGCAGGTCCTCAGTGATGTGAATGGGGTAACATGATCAATGTATAGGCCATGTCAAAACTGTTAAAATGTTAAGATGTTATCTAAATGTGGGGCATGCATCCAAGTAAGATATGCTGTGATAACTGGAAAAGACGGGGACTGCTCAGACTATTTAGTTTTTTGCAGTGGGTGAAAGGTGCAGGTCCAAGGTGCTTTATCACAAAATGTTTTCATGAGAGAGGAGATATGTTATCTGTGATGCTGAACTTTTCTTACCTTGTGAAAGAGGAATGTTTCTATTACATTTGAAAGTTGTGTGTGATCAGGGAATCAATTTAAATTTCAGGTGATGCCCAGTGGTAGTAAATCAAATAACCTTTTGGCAAACTATAAATTTTTGGTTCTATCCATAAGACAAGAAAAAGTTGGAAATTTTTTCTTAGGAGTGGAACCATGCCTTTGGGTCACTTAAAAGCAGTTTATGGGAAGAAGCACAAAATGGGTTATATTGTTAATCTGCTCTAATGCACAACTCTGACTTACTGAACAGTGGTGACAAATCTAAACAATCTAAAGTATTTGCAATTTTAATTAATGGCACTATCACTGAAATCACCAAATGTATGTAGAAGATGATAAAATTATCAGAATCATAGAATGGTTTGGTTTGGAAGGGACCTTAAAGATCATTTAGTTTCAACCTCCCTGCCATGGGCAGGGACACCTTCACTAGACCAGGTTGCTCAGAGCTCCATCCAGCCTGGCCTTGAACACTTCAGGGATGGGGCATCCACAACTTCTCCGGGCAACCTGTTCCAGAGCCTCACCACCCTCATAGTAAGGAATTTTTTCCTAATATCTAATCGATATTTTTTAGTTTGAATCCATTCCTCCTTGTCCTGTCACAACACGGCCTTGTACGAAGTCCCTCTCCATCTTGGCTCCCTACGGCTAAAAGAGATTACTTAATATATGGTATTGGCATAGGGATGTGGTTTTTTTAAGCCAGTTTAAATTAAGGTTCTAACAACTTCTCTGGTTTCCTCTGCCAAGACTTTCACATAGTAATGTGTTAAAATGAAAATTTTAGAAGGAGAGTGAATTATCAATAAGACAATCCTCTCTGGTTGTACTGTATGACCACTTGCCCCTGGCCAGCTGGATTGGTGCCATCTGAGTTTCTTGGGGGATGAATTAGCAGAGATATGTCTCAGTTCACTGCTGCTAAACAGGAATCCCTGGGCAGGAGCAGTCACACCAATGAGCCCTTGTAAGAGGGAAAAAAAAAATAGCAACCAATGACCTGCCTCTCAACAGTAACCTTGACATTTATCGACTTGAAACTCCAAATCTGTTGGTTGTTTAAAGCTGTGTGATCAGAATGTTTTCGTATTTTTTTTTAACTTTGCACTTTTATTAGTATTTTTCTTGCTAAAATATTTAATTTAGTAACAAGAGATCTAGGTGTAACATAGCACAGAACCTTAGATGTTGCCTGTATTTCAGATCTGTTTTTGTTCCCTCTTTTGTCCTCCAAGACTGCAACCTAGAATTGCATGGCTTTTTCCTTTCTTCTGAGAAAGTACTAAGCAGCTGGAATCAACTTGCAGTGAAAATGACTGTTTTTTAGTTTGCATCTTGCCATGTTGCAGGGTCTCCCCCTCCCTGTGCTGTCAGCACTTAAATGCCATTGTGCTTTTGCCAGATGCCTTCTGTGGCATTTTTGACATTACAATGCATGAACCTGCACTTTAAAATGGGGCCTTGTTTTACCTTAGGCACAAGGGTTCTCTTCTTTGCATACAGTAATGGTAAATGCTTTTAAATGTCAGGTCAAGCCCTGTTCTAGGTACAGGTGACAGGAGCAAGTCGGTGTGGCCTTGTGTACTCAGTTGGTTTGCTGTGGTAACAAGCAGCGTGGAAGGCAGAGAGCAGGAGTGGATGGAATGAGTGCAGCCACAGCCTGCATTTCATCCTTTTTTCCTTTTCCCATTTTTCCTCCTGCACACTGCAGGAACTGCTCTGTGTGTGTGGAAAGTAGGGGGTATGAGCTGACAGGGAGGACAAATCCTGCTGGTGGATGGGGAGGGAGAAAGTGCAGGACACACAATGAAAGATGTGGAAACTGTTCTATTGGCAGCTCTCCCGTGTAGCTGCAATCCATGGGCTTCACCTGCCTTGACATCAATATAGCAATGTTTCCCCACACCTGAGGTCTTGTTACCAGAAGAAAATTATTTAAAGAAATACACCAGACAACCAGGAAGGTTTTAAATATCCCCAATTCATACGCTAATTTTTGATGAAATTCCAGATTGGAATCTCCTGCACGTAAGATTCTTCTCAGGGATAGTTTACATGTCTTGCATAATCAAGTATTAAAAAACCCCCCAAATTAAATCAAAGCCACATTGGGAAATACACTGTAACCTCTTTGAAGTTTATCTACTGTGTATATACACACACTTATTTATGTTTCTGACCAACACACGTAAAAATATTGCACAAAACAAATATATTTTTTTAACTGCCTGTATTAATTCCTGCGTGACTAACTTGAATTCATTCCCATTTTGCCCTTCAAAAGCTGGAGGCCTGTGTAGTAGGAATGTAGCTGGAATGCCAAGGTAAGAGCAGCTTTTTCCCAAGAATGTATGGCCAAACTTCGCCAACGAAGATTTGGGAATAAAGCATCTGAAAAGTAATGGCTGTAAGACAGTGGAACTTGCAGAATTATCTTGAATGGCACCATGTAGAATCATGTCCTACTAATGCCTGGAGGCCTTTGTCTGAACGACATCTAAAGTTAGAGTCATCTTAGAGAGGACTTGGAGCCTTCAGTGTCTTAATTCTGGTCTCAAACTTGAACTGGGATACACTGACAAAAAGTGTTCTCCTTATCCCCTAACCAGCCTGCTTTTAATAGCAGGGGCTGCCTTTGAATGAAAATGACGTGTTGAAACAACTTAAGTCTGAAATAAGTTCTAAGACATTTCCAATGATGAATCCAGCTCACAGGAGCTCTAGGCACCTTTGATGTTCAAGTCTTAGCTTTCCCTGTTCTTGGATTTTGGTGTTCCTCAAGGCTGGTTTTCAGACAGTGAGTGTTAGTTTTCACATATTTAAATATCCTTCCGAAGTGAATTGCTTCATGGCATATGGTTAGTGAGGATCTGTTTACAGTGCAGATCTATTTACAGTGCCTTTTAAGTTACAGGTCCTCCAGAATGCTCAAGTACTTACATGTTGGGGGTTGAAATTACTTGAAGCAAACTGTATTATGTTATTATTGCCCTGCTTATGCTAGAAAAGTCATCTCTCTGTGGAGGATGAGAGCTGTGATCCATGGATTAGATATCTGAATTTGGTAAGAATCCTATTTTTGTCCATAAAACTAAGAATGGGTTGAAGATGAGCACTCTGCTCCAATGTGAAAGGTAACCTCTTGCAGTTAAGTGTCATTTAATACTTGACTTATGTCCATAGCACTGCCAAGTACTGGACTGTACTGCAAGCACTCACCCTCCTGGCATTTGCACTTTTATTCTGTACATGACCAATGCTTGAATGCAAGAGCAGGCAAAGTTTTATGCCTTGATGGTTTATTTTTTTAGTTACTTTGCATACAAGTGCATTGCAATCTGTGTATGTTTCATTATATATTTAATAGTTTTTATTCTGCTTGGTGTGGGGGTTTTACAGTGTACTGTATAATGTGAAATTTAATAGACTGACTTGTGTCTTGACTGTAATAAATTCCTATCTGGAGAAGGCACTCAGGTTCCTTGATGGAAATAAAGTTTTGGTCTATTTTTCAAAGCTACCGTGGACTTCTAAATTTAAAACTTAGTCCTGTTTTGACTAATGGAAAACTGGAAATGTTTATCTTCTGGTTCGGGGAAGGCATCTAACAGTTGCTACTGAGGTTTGAGATCCCAAAGTTTAAGCTGGATTCTTAACTATTTTTTGAGAAGACTTGTTGATATTACTGTGTTTGCCAGACAGAGAAAACAAAGGTGTCTGCAACTGAAGGTAAATATTAAAAAACCCCCATATTTTTTACCATATCATTTTATTCAATTTTAATATGGTTTCCATTATTAACTTCTAAAACAAAATGATTTCCAGTTTAGAAAACAATGCACTGACCACATAATTCCTTTTCCATTTTATACAGTTATACAAATATTCTAAATACACATTTTGTCAAGATGGTGGCAAATAAGATTTAACTGTACAGTACATAAGGAAAGAAAATATTTTAAGCATATTTAGAAGCAATAGAAATGTCTATACAAAACAAGCAAAAATGGAATAAAATTTTATATTTAAAGTATTGCAACAGTCCCACAGGTTTGTAACAAAAATGTCTTTGCACAGTTCCTCACAATGCCCCATTAATAGCTAAAGCAAGACAGCAATTTTTAGAAAATAATGTTTCAAAATGCTACACATGATACTACTGCTTGCACAGTCTGATCAAATAATAATCTACTTGGAATCAAGCAAAACTTAGGAGGAGATATACCAACCAACTTTAAAATTATCTGTATAAAAGTCATTGCACATTATTTTACTCAGTTGTTTGAAAAGTAAAAAAGTGTATTTACAAAATATTTCGCAGACAAAATTATAAAGTGAATGGATAATATATAAGTAACACGTCTTGATACTGACAGTTCAAGAACACACACAAATGGTTTTATCGTTTCAAGAGGTTTTCAGTGCTCCTTCCTCCCGGAAGTAAACTTGACTTCTACTTTAAAATGGATTTACAAGATGTTACACAGAGCTATTTCAACATCAGCATTATAAAACAGTATGTTAGAAACATGAAAGGAAGAAGAAATTTGTACATCTTAAAAAGTGAGCTATTCATAGATCAACAAATGGGTTGGGTTGTTTTTAAAATTTAATTACGATAAGTGTTCATTATTCTTCAGATAATAAACCCAACAGTTAAAATGGAAATCCTGGACTAGATGAGAATTGAAAAAGCACCATGCACAATAGTCTTAGTGTGGTAAACACTGAAGAAAAAAATAGCACCTGGAATCCTGTAACACAGATCATTTAAAACTGGTCAAGCAGCTGGCGGAGATACGGTGCCTTGGACAGTTCTCTGTTCACTCTGGAGAGCTTGAACAGTACGGGGCAGTTGAGGGAGACGCACAGGATCTGTCGATCGAAGCAGCCTGTACAGTTCTTGCATATCTGGATTACGTGGAAAAAAAGTAAGCCAGGTTATTTTAAATGACACAAGCAAGGCAGAAACCACTTGGGACTACCAAGTCAAGACTATCAGCAGGACAGGCTGCACTGAGCTTTCCCCCAGTACAGAGAGATCCAGAGGAGCTCCCTTCTCTGCTGCAGCCCCTCCAGCCACTGCTAGATGGCTCATCTGGCTGCTGGGGGGTGGCTGGCAGGCACTAGCCACTCTGAACAGCAGAGATCAACAGCAGGACTGCACAGCTCGGGTTTCAATCCTGCAAATTCAGTTCTATTCACACATGGTGCCACTTGAAAAAACAAGGTAAATAAGTGGATTTAAACAGGACAGTGTGTTCTATTCATGACAAACTTATCCTGTATGAAAAGTTTCCTACTAAAAAAAAGACAAAACTCTTATTCTGCAGTTATTCTCTGCAAAGCAGGGGGACTTTAAATAAATTACTCTTGTTTCAAGATAAGCTTCAATTAGAGTTTTACCTAGTCAGAGTCAATCAATCCCAGAAATACACAAGCTATGTAAGCTGGACTGCTCTCCTTGTTCAAGGAACTCCTTGTTAATGCTGCTTGAAAGTACTTTTAACATGAGATACCAGACTGAACAAAATAGCAGCAGGTAGTTTTTCCAAAGGTAGCTACCTTCAGAAAACTAAAGGTCCTGCTTTACTATTCTATTTTTATCCCTTGCAGCATTTGCCACCTCCAGTGGTTTTTCCAAAACCTCAGAAGTTTGCTTCCAGCCACACCTGTGTTTTGTAACATTAAAATGTTACACATTTTATCCTACCATTTGTGTAACTTGAACAACAAACCAAGATTATACCTCTTTGACTTTAAAACCAGTTCTTCTCCTTCTTTCCATGTTAAATTATTTGGGTACCTGCACTCTCAAGCCAGACCTGCATCAGCACCAAATCCCTGTAGACCAGAAACTCAGACTCACAATAGCCAGAGAGGAGCAGCCCCTTTCAGCCAAGTTCCACCTGTAGTACCTCAGAGGATACCACCAGTCCTCTGGCCTGCAACTGTGGCCAAAAGGAACAGGGTTTAAACAGCTTGTTCCAGGTTTGTAATCTCAGAAATACGTCTGCCCTAGTTCTTTTGAAAGAGGCTGTGGCTGGTTCAAATGCAAGGGACCAAACTAAATGGTACATGAGATGTGTTTTAAGTTCAGTTTGTGCTGAGAGGAGAAGTCTACGGTTTTAATCTACAGCATGTGATTTTTAAGTGTGTTTTGAAATAGTGTACAACTCAGTGTTGTATCAGTTTTCAGCTCACTCCAGCATATTTATAATGACAGAGGGCCAAAAATTTAGGTTGTGAAGGATATATATGCCTTCATATTAAAATGAGACAGATGTTCTTACACAGACATCAAACACTGACTGGAACAGGATCCCAGGCCTTGCTGAGCTGTTGCGTGTTGCACAGACAAGAGAATGTTCTAACCAAACCCACTGATCCTTCTGTGGAGCTGGACCAATCTGCCAAGTTCTGATTTATTCCAGAACAAGAACAATGTGAAAGGTTCAGAGCACCACAGAAAAACTGCAGAACACACATCTCCTTACTTACTGCCATTTACCATGCAGATAAGAGTAAATATCACAAAGGACAGCAAGAAGTCCACACCTTAGTAATGCAATATTTATGAACAGTGAATTATAGCAGGTTTACAGCAACCCTATGAGAACCTATTAAATCAATGCTTAGACTACCAGAATGTTTATATCCCTGAAATTCAGACAGGTCTTTAGAATGGCTCATGTGATAGTGCTAAAAATAAGTTTTAACTAATATATTTATTAATTACAAAATACAACTGTATGAAAATTAGGTGAGGGTATGCATATGTTCCCACAAGAGGAGGCACTATGCTTTGCTGTCATACATTTGTGAGCACAGTCAGCTACCCTCTTAATTGACTTCTAGCTCAAGAGAAAAAACAGCTTGGAAAATTCCTATGAAGAGGAAAGGTAAGAAGAAAACCTCCAAGCTAAAACACATCCATGTTATACATATACATAAGAAATTTTCTGGCACAGACATTTTTGTTACTAGAACATCATCCGTTATTTTAATGCAAAAAAGGCAAACCTTTCACACTTTCACAGCTCTCCACTGCTGTCATTATAAAAAGGCATCTACAAACCATACAAGATACTCTTAAAAAAAGGGAAGAAAATGAGAAAAGCATCTTCTGTTCTGAGCCCCTCCTTGCCCTTAGTTTTATGCAAAGCTAAGAAGAGTAACAGCTGCTATGCTGCCTTTGACAGCTCTGGGAAAAGTAAACAAGCTGCAGCACATTTAACACCCAGACTGTTCTGCCCATTTCTGTTGGTACAATTCAGTAACACCCTGCTTTCAATTGTCAGCCCCTGTCTTTTGCTGATAGACATCTGACAATGCTTTAATCGTACCTTGACCAGCTGTTCTTGCTTACGCTCCAGCTCTCGGATTTCTTGGTTGAGAATCACTGCCACATGCTGTGGCTGACTTCTGCATTTATTACAGATCCCATACTGGGTCAGTTCATCACAGACAGGACAGTGTAAGGTCGTGAAATATTGGGAGATGGTGCCTTTGCGTCCTTCTAGCTCAGTGCGGACAGTTGAGGCAGCCTTCTGAATCTGTTAACAAAAATAATTAAGAGGTAGTGAACTTGTAAGAGAGCAGCTTGCCTTACTCCTAGATAACATAGCTTTTTTTTTTATCTAAAGGAGTATGAAGGTGCCTGAAGGCAGGACACGGGTTCATACACAAATTATGAACACAGATCACACCACTCTGAAGAATGCAGCACCCTGAAGTGAACAGAGCCCACGCCTATTTCACAGGGAACCACACCAGAGAGGAGAAAGAGTAATCAAAGAAACCCTCCGTCACATGCTAAACTCCTGATCTCAGCTGCAACTCTGCCTCTTGTGGTTGCTCCTTTTTTAGCTGCTGATCTGACATCTGAAGGTGCCCTGGCTGCAGCCCCAGCAACTGTCTTCCAGATTCAGTCTGCCCTAGAGTTTCTGTGTTGGTGTAGTCCTGGTCGCAGAGCTGCCATGGTGCTTTGGTCCATGGCACTAGCTCCGATTTCCTTGGACAACACTCCACCACTGCCCCATCACTCAGGGAAGGTCGTTCTCTGTACTTGCACCTGCTGCTGCATGACAAGCTTTTTGCTATCCTTCACTCTCCTGCTGCTCTGCTCCCTGTGAATTCCTTGGTGCTCCCTGGCCTTGCAGAAAGCCAGGGTTCTTTTTGCCTTTTTAGAGCAGCTTGTTGGAGATACATAAGGTGATTGTCACAGTGCCATTGGAAAGGTAGAAAAAAGAACTGAAGTTAATCAAGGCCATGTTAGAAGTCTGCAGTAGGAAACATGAGGTACTACTATGCTGCTGAAGTCTATGCTGAGCAGAGTAACCAAACTACAGATACAGTATCTTTCACTATCCCTGTTTTCTCAGCGGAACCACAAACTAAAATCGAGCTAACACCTCTCTTCCTGCATCTCAAGGACTTGTTTAACTTTTATAAAAGTCAGGTTTGGATATAATTAGTTTAAAATTTCTGGTGATACAAATTTTTGAAGTGTTCCTGCTGCTGGGACATACCACCTTTTGCATACAGAGGAAAAATCTTCAGAATCTTTTGGAAAATAGGAGTTCCAACATCTGTTATGCTAAACAGATGCATATACACATACTACTAAAAATAAAACATCACAGCAAAATACTCTTATCAACTATGGAAGCGGTCAGAAAACAGAAGATCAAAGAATCAGAACGGCATGTCTGAGCATCAAACACTGCTCTGTAAAATAGCCTTTGCGCTGTTGCCTCATATAAACCTCATTCCATCTGAAGCCACGATGCAGCCAAACAGTGCACAGATACACCGCACTTGTTCACTGTTGGAGAGCACTTACCCGTGGCAACTCGTGGTACCAGCTGAACACGTCTATGCCAATAAGCGAGAACACCCTGGCCAGTGGGGGCAGAATCTGTTTGGTGATATAGTACGTGGCATTCAGCCTCAGGCTGGGATCCTGCAGGACTTCGATGGGCCGCCTCACCAGCTGTATCAGGGGCAGGCCGGGCATGCCGTACACAATGACGTAGGGCACTCGCTCCCCAACTCGTGGTTCAGAGCGACGGTCATAGGCAAGCATTCTCCTGTTTAAAAAAATAGCCTTTATAATGCATCCAGAGGCAAATTCATAGTCATTCCATTTGCTTGTAAGCTTCCCCATCTGATTATATTACTTGCTCTCCAGACAACTGGAGTTAGCATCTATTATAAAGCACACAATCAAATTGTTTAATTTTTAATGTCTTGTGAACAGACCTAAATTTTAGAACTTGGATCATGAGCCCTAAAGACACATGCTGTTTCATGTCACCTGGATTTGCTTGCAGGTTGCTTTCTAGCTACCTGTTCCTTAAATATTTTTTAAAAAGCAATCGTACTAAAAAGAGCTCAAGTATGATTTGCTTCCTGGTCAAATTGTCCTTTGCTTTCCCAGACTGCTTGCTCAGTAGATTGATACTTGCTTCAAATTGAATTGTCCTTTACTCAGAAAGCAAAGGCTAATTAATTCAATTTGAAGCAGGTATCAGTCTTGGACTTGGATTTTATTTTATTTAGAAGGCATAGCTTAATTGGAAGACCTTTTGTATTAAGCAAGGTGGCAAATGTGCCAACTCACTATGTCTATTACCAATAAACAATACCAACAGGATGAAATATTAAGAGGTTTTTTCCATGAAAAATTACGCCTGGTAATGTATTTCATAGCACTGAGAGACATCACTATTATAATTTTTATCATATCTAATATCTGTGAGTGATGGGTAATCTTGGAGTGTCAAGCCCTTGTACAAAACCCAACCAGAAGCAGCGAACATGCTGTTTCTATGTCCCAGCAAACCTTTACTCTTGAACATGTGTGGCTCTCTCCAGGACTACAAAATGACCTTCTAGGACCATCTATCTCATGCCTGATCTCTTTTCACATACAGAAGAAAGTCAGGGGCAACTGCTACAACAGTATCTGAAGGTGAGATCTCAGTGCTACCCACAATTTCACAGTACAAAGGTCAAGAGAACAAATATCAACTATCTTCTACTCATAACGTGTCAGTACAAAGATTAAGACAAAAAATAGCTATGATCTCTTAACTTGTCAGCACAAAGGTCAAGATAAAAAATATCGATGATTAGCACTTCTTAATCTCATTACCTGGTGATTTCCAGGGCAGGCACACAGGCTCCAGGTTTGTAAGCTGAGCTCCCTCTGTACTCTTTAGCAAAGATGAAGTCCTGCATGCTGGCTTTTCCTTCCAGTAGCTTCATGCATTGATTCTGAACATACTGTTTGATCTGACTTATGTCCCGTGTTTCAAACAGCAGCTTGATAGAACACTCAAGTATCTTTACAACCAAAGGAGAAAGGTGAGAAAAACATGTATTTTTAACTAAAAACCAATTAATTCCAATTTATTCAGTAAATTATATGGAAATATGAATACACTGCTCAGAAGTATCACCAGTGGTGTACTAGAACGTTAATATGACAACAGGTTGCAATCTCTTCCACTCAAAGACATTCATAAACATTACTGGACAACTTTTTCCTCAGTTTGACACATCTTTCATGACATCATCCATACTCCAGAACTAAGATGGTTTCAACAATTACAGACAATTTCCTCTGAGGAGGAGGAAAACGAGAAGATGTCTTGAGAGATGTTTTTCCCTGTCATCTAAAATATTTTGCCATGACTTTCTGACCTCCTCAGCAAACAAATGAATTAGGATAAAAAAAAGGAAAAAAAAAGAAAAAAAAAAGAGAGAAGTAAAAAAGAGAAGCAAATTCTGCTACATGGTTACCTTTCTTACTGGCATAGAATTGTTTTAATTTGGCTAATAACAAAAGCCATTTGTTTATAGCCTTCCAATACACAGGATAAAATAAACAAGCAAGAAAGCTTATATTAAATGAACTCTTAGCTAAACTAGATTTATGTAAGTGAGCTATTTAGCAGACACATCAGTGTGTCTCACTCATCTGGGAGCAATACTTACATCCAGTTAAAGTGAACTGGATCAAGAATGGTCTTTTAGAGAACCTATATGGGCCACATGTAGGCTTGTAACAGGGCTTTGGGGGATGAAATATAAGATGTAAAATGCAAGTCCTTGTAATGCTGTGAAAGATCTTCCATTTACCCTTCAAATGGCTCATACTAGAAAAACAGATGAAGTCTCAGACAACTCAAAAGGACTAGAAACTCTGAGAAAGGACAAATAAAAAATGAAGTAACAGAATACTTCCATTTTACTCAGGAAGAAATCTATGAATATTTTACCTTGGAAACAGCAGGACAGGAGTCCCTTCGAACTGTCTCTATGCCTTTTGCATCAAATACCGGATCCTTCTGGTCCAATGTTTCATACATGTAACCCACGTACCTCTTTTTAGTTTGCAGGACACATGGCAAGTAGACCTGGCATGTTTAGAAAGAAGACAGCCGAATTTAGCACGTGTTGAGAATATAAGGTGGCTTTGAACATAGAGGGTTTCCCAAGGAATACTTTGCTTTGTTGTTGTTGTGGTTTTTTTGTTTTTTTAAATCATTAAAACTGAAAAACTGGATCAAAGGATTGTTAAAGGACGGCTGAGGAAGTTGGGATTCTGTGGAGTTCGATTCTTAAATTACTTTATATTTCATCTCGCTGAAGCTCAGATGAAAAGTGACACACAGTGTTGCAAGTACCCTTATTTTTCTGGATTGCACTTGTCATAATTTCTAATATAACTCCAGTAAGACAACTTCATTTTATCCATCAGAGAAGAAAATGTTCCCAACAAAAGTAGTGGCTTAGAACCTTCTGTTATCAACTTTATCTAAATAGGCAGTGCCAAAATTCAGCTGGTATCCCATTTGGGGAAAGTATGCTTTTTTAATGCCTATGCTTGGAGAATAGTTTTCTTATGAATGGATTTTTAGGATCATGGTCTCTTTTGTTTGTTTTATCCAACCTTTTATTTCATTCATGACTGTGTAAGTATTCCTTGAGCAGTTTTAAATGAAAGAATGGAGAACAATTTCTTCACAGTGTTACTGGGATAATACCACATCTTCCTGCCTCTCATAAAGGAAAGAGCAATAAGTTTAGATTGCCTTAGGCTGAAGAGGGTCTTGCACACAGGTGTCCTATCTTCCTGAACAGATGTTCCAGCTTTGAGGCGTTTTCCTGTTCCTGTGCTAGGAAGCTACTCTAGAAAGAGGAATCAATGTTTTGACCCACAGGTGAAGAAGGGCACTTTAAATGAAGCACTCTGATATCTTCTCAAGTGTATCCCTGCACCTAGTGATTTATTTTCTGGCCAATTATTCCTTCAGCTTGATGACAGAATTGCCTCAAAGTGGAAAGGGTCCCTGTACATCAGTCAGGGAGTAAAAGCTGCTGTGCCTTCCATAGGTATCCTGACTTTCCTTGTTAACATTTTTCTACTGTATTTTTCATGAAAACTGGCAATTTACTTACAAATTCTGATTGAACTTGTTGAGTAAGGTATGTACTTTGTAAATATCCAGATCACTAGAACTAATGCTAACTCACTGGAACACCTTGCTAATGACTTTACACTGGTAAGTTAGTAACACATTGCCCTACTCTTCTAGAAAAGACTTGTTACTAATATTTTTTCCAGAAGCCTACTGAATGGATTTTTATAATTTTTCATTTTATAGGTACATGTATGCACCGCATGGATATATTCTGAAGTGTGTTAAGGCTGACTGAAGAATAAATATCAGGCTTGTAATTAAAGCTTTAGCATCGGGGATGGTGAACATTTTCTCTACTAAGTCGCACACATTGGTTTGAAGGTAGGTATGTACAAAAGAATCACAGAATATGCTGAGTTGGACGGGACCCACAAGGATCATCAAGTTCAACCCTTAGCCTCGCACAGCACCATCCCCAAGAGTCACACCATGTGCCTGAGAGTATCATCCAAACACTTCTTGAACTCTGTCAGGCTTGGTGCTGTGA